>JAUOZQ010000005.1:0-1200000 GCA_030710315.1 Anomotaenia brevis
CGACTTGTTTCAAACCCGACATGGGTGAAGACTGTCCCATAGCAGCCTTCTCGAGCTCTACCATCTTGATTTAATCTTTACAGTTCACCTATTTACGCTACGTTCTTCTGTGTATACTGGGAGTAGTGTCGCTAAAGCGCTTGAGTAGTTTACTACCCACGAAGTACACATTTTTATTTATAAACGAACGTTCATCGCTCCCATGAGCACGAGAAAATGTCCGTTAACGCATCACCCTTACCAGAGATGTCAGAATCAATGGAAGCTTCTTTTCTGGAATAGGAATTGTGCATAAGTCGTGTTTCCGTCTATCAACTGCGCTATGGGTTCGAAAATAAAATAATGGAAGCTGTAAGTAGGGCAATAAACCCATTTAAAGAATGTTAATATGAAAGAAAATTTCGGACCCAGCGTAACACCCGAATCGCTGTGACTGGTATTGGTTGTCATATTGGCACGCATGCGTATACCTAAACGGCACACACTAATCTATAGTGAAATTGCTATGGCTACCACTTGCTTCATTCCCTCCCCATAATTCATGTAAACTGAGCAATAACTAGGCATTCTTCTTGGTCAAAATATTATTGAACGAGGCGCTGGGCATATTTGCTCCTATCAACAGTGGTCTCTCAATTAACCAAGCCTGTAATCTATGTTGCAGATGCGGTTCCCGCTGCCGCAGGAGGAGCTGCAGAGGACTGAGCCGAGCGTATACAAGCAGCCGATTCAGGCCGACTGCCCGTGCTTCGCCTGCCAGCGCCACAACCGCGGCTACGTCTCCCACCTCCATTCTGTCAACGAGATGCTCGCCCACATCCTCCTCATGATGTAGGCGCTTCCATCTCAAAGGCGGTCCCTGGGAATGGTTTTCGTCCATTTAGTTTCCAAATTCGTGGCAGTAGAGACGCTTATATTGCATGTGAACTAGATATCAGGAAGTTGAACTGGGTTTTTGCGGCGATAGCGGGTGTTTGATCGGATATACAGGGGGTTAGTGATGAGTTCGATAGTTTCACAATTGGTAGCTACTCAATTTGAGAGATTAGAAAATTACTAGAGAAGGAAATGACCGTATTGTCGTCAATGTGTTTTACTCGAAATAAGCGTCCATTGCAGCCTCCTCGAGACGATTTTAAACTTCCCCTTGGGGAAGTGCTGTCGATTAACTGGACTTTCGTGGTACTGACTGCTCGGCTGGGATTAAAGTCCTTCTCCACGGCAGCGCCCAAGCAAGCATTGCTAGTAAAAGATGATCTGGGGACTTCGGCGAATGTCTCGTTGCATAGGGGCTTAACTATGGTGGTCAACCTAAGCCTTTCTATACATTTTTGTGCTCATTTTAAAACGAATCTGTTGTGAGAGCGCAATCAGATAGTTGCAGAGCGAATATTCGCGATGCAAGTTATTTTCCCAAGATGGGGTTCCAGGCACCATCCATCCTGTTGGCATCACCTGGTTTGTGAACGGCGAAGGATTTATGCTTTCACATTTAGCGTAATGCGCGTAGGCATCTTCAAAGAGGTCGGCAAAAACATCTAAATGTAGTTTCTTGAAATTCATTTCGAACGTGCAGTGCATTAGTGGTTTAGGTCAATCTGGACTCAGCGTAACGGCAAAATGCGCTTAGGAGTATGCGTGGGTCTGGAGTCCCTACAGGTGCCATCAATAGACCCGGAGTTTACACCTAGATATCATCATAACCTACTATGAAGATTCTAATAGCCGGTAGACCCATTTTCCATGAACATTCTAGATCTAGACGGGGCTGCAATATGAGGGTGGATGGTGACGTTTACTGGTCAGCGAATGGACCTCTGAAGTAAATCCTGTGGTTTTTGTTCCACCTCCCGCAGTCACAACTCGACACAGTGCTACGCATTCTTCGTGGACCTGAGGCAAGCGATCGCCGAGGGGCGAGTTGATGAGTTCGAGAAGATGGCAAAGGCACACCACTTCCCCGAGGATCTGATCAAGTTGGATCTGACTTCCAAAAGCATGCAAAGCAATGGCGATGCCTGATAAAAATTTTGTAAAATAAACACTACTTTAATGTAATGGGTAGGGCATTGTGTGATATAAATGTCGTTGTGGACGAAACTTGGCCTTAATTGGGAGCTAATAGACTGGCGTTTAGAATGGAAAAAGCGGTGGAATTCTGAAAATTTCCCCGGTTGCTCGTAATATACCCATTTTACAATATCATAAGGTGTTTTGTATAGTAAAAATCGTAAAAAACTTAACTTCGGATTTGCTGTCAGAACGCTTTAATAAGCCTAGCCCTATGAGCGACAAAAGAGTGAAAGCTTCATTAGTAACAACTGAATTGTTGAAGTATTGGTTTCAGTGAGAACTTCGAGAAAACCAGCATAATTTAGAAGTCGTGGTGACCTCTGAACAGCAGGACGTCCAAATTACCATGTGAAATCGAGGACGTAGAAACCATGCCTACATGTGGTGAAGCAAACAGTCTCAAATTTCGTCTGGGTTCATTTAGTCAAACGCCCACTAATCCCCATGATAGGTTTTCAAATGAATCACTGAAAACCTATTGAATAAACAAAATCGGTTTTGCAATACACGATGTAACGATCGATAGCGGTAGCTCCTCAACCGATTTCCCTAAACTAAAAGACGCGACATAACAAGATTTTATGAACAGACTTTGGTTCACACCCATTTAAACTTCAGTTTCACCTTCACTCAAAATGCCGTATCAAAAACGGACATCATGACCAACAAGATTACATCTATGAATGGCTTTTTATAAAGCTTGTGTGATCAATAATCAGTGCATGTGCATTTTTCACACTGGCGGTGCAAATGTGCTCCGAATCCCCAAGAATTGAACTGCCAATCTGCCTACTTAGTTTTATCCGACTGGAAGAATGCAATACCATTGCCAATCTACGAGAGTACAGAACTTCGAAAGCCTAGTAGCATCCGTTGCCATGGTTCGTTAAGCCCTAAAGCCCTTTAGACATTGGCAGAACTGGTGATGCCATCGGGTTATATGAAACAATAAACAAACCAGTTTAATAATGCACTCGACAGTAGAATTAAGGCGTTAAAACGGAAATCCACTGCATATTAAACCAATTTGTGCATTTACTCAAATTTGTGCTTTACTTTAAAATCGCTGCCCTTTTCTAACTGTTTTTAGGAGGTCGAGTATTTTATTTAACGATGAATACAAATATAGCAGGCCTTAATTCTGAAATACAATATTTCAACAATGAACTATCTATTCAGATTTATTTAAGGCGAATTTTAATTATTTGCCAGCAATCTGTACGGATTGGTTTGTTGACTCAATATTCAGGAAAATGATTATTTTTTTGAGATGCTATTGAATTGTGTTTTTCACAGAATCACAGATTCCCTATCTGCCTAATACTCGGAAATGATTGCCATAAACACACAACGAAATGAAATTAGAATTGTTTTGTTAACACAACCAATTTTTGTTTTAAATCAAAGGCTAAAATTAGTCATCCTATGGTACTCGTTATCAAAATGTTAGCAACTAATAGAGAATTGTTTTTCATGCAAAAGCTCGTTACGAAAATAGCTGCATCTTACCGGACTAACGCCCTAAGAATACGTTCCCCAACACGTTTTATTTTGGAAGAAATTGGCTGGTTGTTAAGTCTTCTTATCATTGAAGGCTATACAAACACGAAAATTAACTTCACATTGTATGCTTACCTCATAACGACCATACATTTTATTATTCGAATATGGATTAAGGTAGGAAAACAGAGAGGGCTGATTTTAATTCCTTTTAAATGGATTTATTTCGGATTTCGTGTGTCAATACGAAACTCCAAACATCGTCCCACGTTTTCGCGACACACGCTGCGGTTAAGGGGCCTCTCTGTTCTCCTTTTGGTGGCTCGTGTGTTTTAAAATAATCCAAGAAGGCATTCTTGATTGACCGCGATGGTAAAGAAGACGTAGTCAAAGTTGAATCTAGAATACCTGGAATAGCAGCTGGACAAAAGTTTAACAGCCCCACACAAATACCACTAGATATACAAGCACAAACGATCACCAACTAACCAGTGTCGATACTACGAAGACCTTGATAGCAACATCAGGCGACCGCAGTGACTGATTGCAATAATGAAAAAACCACAGGTCCTAATTTCATCACCGCATCGCCAAGAGCCACCTCTTTATCTCTCAACCAAATTGGCCTCTTGGCCCTCCGGGCTGTCAAAAGAAGAGCTCACTAACGTCAACTTGGTGTATAATCCTATACCACGAGTTTTAAACGTGCTACCGTCTCAATCAATCACAATTTACCGAATGCCATAGTTATTCTACCTCATGCACTAAAAAACCGGCTTTGCAGCAATGCACGATGCACTTACCTTTACCTTCTGATAGGGAAACTCATTGTTTCTTCACTTAGACTTTCCTCTGACCTCCAAATTCCATTCCCAGCACCTCCTTTACCACACTCAGCAGCATCTTAAACGAACCAACGACCACTGGCCTCTGTAAGCAAACTCAAGAACCCCTTCCACGATACATAATCTACCGGTTTCCAGAAATTCGTCCCTTCCAACCAAAAGACAGCATCACACCCACATTCAGTCAGACATCCTTATTGTCACTGACCCTTTTTGCCCCATTTTACAGTTTTTCGGGCTCATCGCCTGAAAAGGAGACGCATCAAGAGACGACCCATTAATTTTGGTTATGCTCAATCCGGTCCATTCTGACTACGAAACTGTTACCAATATGGTTCAAAGACAAAGGTTAGCATATATAAAAGAGCTGTATTCAAAGATAGCATATTATAGGGGATGCCAAACATCCCAATATAGTGTTTATAAATTCACTTAATGAATGGGCACAAGGGCGCAAACGGGTAAAACATTGATTTCCTGAGGGCGCATGATTCTCAGGTCAAGCAGGTGGTTGAATATAGCATAAGAGCATAACACGAGAAGGACACAGAGGTTAAGTGCCAAAGGGTGGACAGATGGTCTTTGGTTTCGCAGGACTGGGGAAATTCTCCGAGACTGTACAATGGGGGTAAATTGAAAACGAATTCAATCAGTTCATTGCAGGTTTTCCTTGCACGATCTCTTTCGTCTCTTTACATATCAGTAAGGAGTTGGCGCAGTCGACAAGGAATTTGTATTTAGCGAGGAAGTCTGATCCAATGAGGCAGGAGTTGGAGTCAGCAACCCGGAAGACCCATTCGAATTTCTTCTCGAGTCCCAAATCAAGAGCTACGGTGACTGTACCATAAGTCCGCATCCTGACGCCGTTCGCAGTGTGGAGGCTATATTTAGGATCCACATGCTCCTCCTGGGGACCATTCGGGGGGATGATACTAATAGCTGCCCCAGAGTCGATGACGAAATCTTGCCCAGTAGTTTTATCGAAGACAGAGAACGTGCTGCACCCCAAAAGTGAGCGAGGCGAAGGCATCACGGCACTCAGGTCTGGCTGGGACCTGGATAACTGGCTGTGTTTAAAGCACTTTTGAGCGTAGTCGCCGAATTGATTGGCGTAATAGCACCTGCGTTTGTCGGGGTTGGACACAGTCTTGATCGGCGATGTAGACCTGGACCTTGATGTGTCTGAATCTGGTGTCCCACTCTCTGACTTCTCTTCTGGTTTCTCGGACACGGTAGACGAGCTAGACGAGCTAACGCGGTCGGTTGAAGCCCACAAATCCACGAGTCTGTCGGCCAAACTTCCGAGAACAGAGGTCTCTATTTGATCTGCGTCTCCTCCGAGAGTACTCTGAACGTAGGAGGGGAGTTTCTCCAAGAAGGATCTTCGAAGTAGACTCAAGTCGATGTTGGAACCTTTGACTAGTTGCTGCATACTCTTCATAAGTTCAGATGGCTTGCGTCCTCCTAGACTCTCGTCTCTGAAGATTCTCCTAGCCCTCTTCTCGTCCCACTCTCTTGTCCGTAGCAGGATCTCATTCTTCAGTTTATCATACGAGCTGACAATCTTGACATCCCTTCTGATATTCTCACAAATGGAAAAGATCCCAGGTGGAAGATTTATAATGATCTCTCTGCATCGCTGCCGTTCTCCCATTATTCCATCTTTAATAAACCACTCCTCCATTTGGTCAAACCATTTGCCAACATTTCCAAAGAAGTCATCTGGGATCAATGGGTCGTAGGTATTTAACAGATCTACAATAGCATCCGCTGAAATCCCGACATTTCTGGTCTTCTTCAACTCAGGTATGTCTTCGTTTTCGTAGTGCTGGAAGCTTGAAACCCCATGTGCGCGAACTTTCATTTCCTTGCAAGAGCGAAGGAGCGAAGAGCTCCTCAGGGACTTTGAAGAACTAGAGACGCTTTGCATCCTCACTCCCTTGGGAGATGTACAACTCCGAATAAAATCACTAAACTCCACTTTTCACCAATCTTTCAGCCACGAGAGAACAGATAACAGAACGATTGAGCAAAATGACCGGCAGTTTGCGTAAGCCTTTCCCAACGTGTGTGAGTTGCGTGAGGTCAGGTCAGGTCAAGGGGTAAGCCTGTTTACCTCAAACACCCAATGAAATTGACCTTGCAAGGTCAAGCTCCAACAACATAACCCCCCCTTCCCCCCAGCCAAAAGTATTGGCTGCGGAGTGGCGCAGGGGGCCAAGGTGGTAGTGGCTGCGGCTGCAGTTGTGGGCTGGCCCGTTTTAGCCTGGGCCCATTCTGTTACCTCCCCTTTAGGCCGGTGATTGGCGGTGGATAGACAGATGTCTCGCTGAGTGACCTTGACCGAAAGATGGTAAGAGTGCACCGACCGGAGGGATTTCTAGAACAACTGCTTGTAGAGAAAATGTCTGAACCGTTTGAGTTGGTGAGAAGGTACTCTACGAGGTAGCAGTTGACAAAATTAGGGAATGGACATGTTGCCATTTCTGCAACGAAGCTTGGAATGTGTGTGGCCATAAGAGCAGAATTCATATGACAACCACACAGAGGTTAGTTGAGCCCATAAGCCGAAGATGGTTCGCGAACTCATGCGGGCTCGGGAAGTAAATAATAAACCATCTTGAACTATTCACGTCTCCGCGTGTCGCCACGGTTGAATGGGCAGCACCAAATAAACATATCTATCATGCTTGATGTAATGGACGTCAAGCACGTGGTAGGCGGTGTACCCACGAAGCATGTTTTGGTTCAGTGGAGAAGCATAATGCTGCTGCGTTTCGCCTTAAAAATTTAGGAGGGCTTTTTCTACTGGTTCACTTAGCTAGAGAGGAACTTTAATCTGTCTATCGATGTTCTCTGGTTATTGGAGGCAATTTCTCGTGCATGAGATAAATATCTGCAACTACTACTGGATCAGATTTTATCTCATCGACTTTCCTAATCCACTGATTTAGAGGAAAGTATAAAATTCAACCATAATCTTGATGGTGATTCTTTAGTAATAAGGCCAACCTTCCCTCAATCAAACTGAATCGAGTTGCTAATCTATGTTAACATTCATCGATCCAATCGCTATTTTATTAATGAGTCCCTTTAATCAACTCTAAACCGGATGTATCTATGCCTCGATAATTGGTTTCCTTCACTGGTTCAATTAGCGGAATAGATAAAACTCGATAATACTAATTTACTGTTAAGTTTTTGTGACCTAAAACAGTGCATTACTTTATTTATTTATTTATTTACCTATATATCCTATGGTCAAAGTTGGCAAAGACCTTATGAGTCATCAGTATGCAAATATTTATTTATCAGGTCACCCCATAAAATTAGTCGGAATTTTGAGTAAATAAAACAAGTGACCGAATGCCTCATTTAACCAAAGATTGAATCAGCAATTAACAGACTCTAATTATCCATTACATCCATTTATGGACGAGTTTACTAACGCCCCCCACCCATTACTGTAAGATTCCGTTTTATTGGTTGATCGAAGAACTCGAAAATGGTAACTTCATCTTTCTGTGGCGTCGCCAAGGGTGTTTCTCCCAAACGAACTAATGATAGTCCGAGGAAACAGCAAAGTCGGGAGAATAAGGTCGATAGGGCATTTTCCCCATCCAGGTTTCATCTTTGTGTGGTCGTGATTCCTGTGCTGTGTGTGTGGGTGAGGGGGAGGGGGAGGGGGTTGTGCCTTGACCTGGTGAAACCTCACCCCTTTTTGTTTCACCAGGGCGGTTTTAGCTTCATAACACTCTTCAAATTCTTATAGGCTTCCAACCTCAAATGAATACCTCATCTTATCTTCCAAGGCTTCATATAAGGTCTATTCAGTGAATCTGGTTCGTTAGTTTGACTCATCTGGTGTCATCAGCCTTTCCTTGCATGACTCATGACTTCTTTAAAGTGTCTTTCTCCCATTAACCATGATTGTTGTGCCCACATACCCAGTCTGGGCTGTAGAAGTAATTTTTTAATAACAGGTCATTGTGAAGGTTTTTCATCAATCCTCTCTAACCTTATTCCCCGAGCTGAACAACCTAGTAGTGATTAATCTATGTGTGCTGTGAAACCAAAATACCTGCCAATGACAAGGCACAGCTGTTTCCATGTACGTGTGTGAACTTTTGGCATGCTTTAAGTCAGGTGCGGTTGAGAGAACATGAGAGAGAGAGAGAGAGAGAGAGGGAGAGAGAGGGAGAGAGAGGGAGAGAGAGGGAGAGAGAGGGAGATAGAGAGAGGAATTGTCTATGAAACGGGGAGATTGCCTTCTCATAGTGTACCTGTTTTTTGGCCCGCTCGAGACCATAAAACCAGTTGACATGCTGTTGAGATTTGCAAGAAGACATGCTTTTGTTCGATTACTCTTTGAATTGAGGATTCTGCCGAGGGATTCATAGTGTGGAAGAGAAGATCACAACGGAGTCACCAGTGTGAAGGTCTGGTTAGCAAACTACCAAGTCTTCCATAGGATATTTTCGACTTCTAACTTATTCAAATGATAGAAGTTGAGTTTGCTCATAGGCTGTTCGAAGAAGTTTATCATGCTTTATCGCTTGAGGAAAAATGAGCAATTGGGCGGCTGTGTTCAAGCCACACAGCTGTTCAACCAAGGCATTTGCGTGAAGCACTTACAAGAGTTTGCTTACTCGAGAGATGAAATCATGTGACATTCGTGCGTATTTTGTAGTTCTAAATATTATTCGACATAGTAATCACCCATCCTCCCTTGCTATCGGTCAACTCATGTTGCATCAGCATTTCATGAATTCCATATTGCTGAAATCATGGTTACTAACTCCCCAAGCACCTTATCGCACTTGCAATTGTTCACCAGGATTGCGGAGTTGCCATAATTTCATTTTGGCCTTAATTTACATTGTTTGTCATGTGAAGTTGATACGAAATTGCTTGTTTTTTTTTCCGGTACGCATCTTTGCTCATTGAGTGATTTCATTTAGACTGAAGGATGTTACTTCATTTCTTCTTTTAATTCGTCTGTGCGTTGAGCACGGGAAACATATGATTAGTCTACTCTCTGTCTTCATGCATTCCTGAAAAATACTCAAAATAAATAGGATTAAATTTGGCCATTTTGAAGCAGTCATTGCACAAGGGTTCACTGAATCAAACGCGCTTTTAAGATTCAGATGAACAACATAGGCGGCGTTATCTTGATCAATGTTGTCTCTGGCTTGATTTCGATTTGATGAATCTGATTGTATAATTGCTTAGATAAAGCAGCGTATTAAAAATCCTAAGTGCTCTTTTTAATGAGTCAATTTACGGAATATTTCCTTTATTTGCGCAATAAAATAATCTTTTGTAACTAAGGTGTGCTAGGATTAATTATTTGTCCTAGGAAACTATTCATTAAAAATGGCTGTGCAAGCTAGTTGAAGGTGGTAAAATGACACAGTGTCTGCTTGCAGTGGTAAATGGCGTAATTGGCCATTCTTCCCAAAAGAAATCGCCAACTCAGTAGGATATTGCGACTCTTTTTTAGGTTAAGCACAAATCATCATTGGTAAGAAGTGTGTATATTAATACAATCACCACTGGGACGTTAACCTCGTTCCACGTTCTTAGGGGTTTCAACTTTTATGTGGGAAAAGGGTCCATTCTAGCCTACACCGTCTGATGATCTGATTGATAAGGGGAAAGGAGGGGGTGAAACTCTAAGGTCATCCCATAGGTTCTGTTTGTTATTTCTAATTAAAGATTCGGTCATCGATCTATTTTCCTGTTTGTTAATGACTCCATTCCATCTATTGACAAACTTATTAATGCCCTCATATGGAAATCCTGTTGGTTTTGATTCGAAGAAACCACAAATGCCAGTTTCAACCTCCTCCAGTGTGCTATTTTTAATCGAATATTGTGGGCGGTGGTATTAGTTAAGGGAAGTTTAATAAGCCTGCTGAACGTTACATCTTCACTCCAGTTAATTTTAAGGCAATTTTTTAAAACGTCGAAATCCGTTTGATAGAAGAGTAGAAGGGAAGTGATTATTCGGCAAAGGCCGCTGCGACATCTCAGACTTTGGTCTACAGGCTATCGGCGATGTTCACAATAGGAGTTCAGAGCCCGAAACCACCTGGCGAGCCATTTCGAAAATTGGCCGCCCATTAACTTGTACTTCCGTCTGGTGAATGGCGCCGGGTTTCAACAAAATGTCAATCTGATTGACGTCAAAGAGGCCGGGAAATCTCCGCAAGGAATGAAGTCTAGGTTATGAAAATCCTGCTTTATTTCCAACCAAGTTTCTATCGACTTCATACCTTCACTGTAAATGAAAGTCCAGGATTTTTTATTTGGCACGCTTTTGTCACGGTAACTAGTTTCTTGACTTTTTTTACCCTGAAAGAAAGAAGCCCCACAATAACTCCATACCGAATCGCTTTGATGATCTCTCGAGGCTTGTATGATCAACTGGTAGTCGATCTCCTATTCATCCCCATCTCTAAACTACGAGAGGACCGGTTTAACAACAACAAGAGATTCGGGGAAGCAGGGGTGTATCTGAGCAGACCTAGTTGCAGCTTGAGTAGGATTGGGTAGGTGTGCGGCCTGTATTGCCTCATGTTCCCCTCTGGATCCACAGTATTTCCAGTATTTTTACGCTACCGTAACTATGAGCTCAGAGATGAATAATTGATTGGATGGGAACAGGTTGTAAGCAGCCGTGGTGAGTCATGCTCAGCTTGGTGGGTAGAAGACGCCGAGTAGAATTCAATGGGTATTGACTACTGGGCACTTTGTATGGCCCCAGTAAGTTGGTGAATTATATTTTGAAATTAAAAACCCCCTGAAAGTCTACTTCCATTCGGCTTTGTAAACATTTTAACCAGGAAATACGTAAAAATCCCAAGGTGCAGTAAGGAATATTATAGAATATTTTGTTACAGATTCAGTGATCGTTTGCCATAAATCCCCAAAATTGGTTTGCCCTTTTCTTGAAAATAAATTTCGTACCGATACAATTAAAAAGATGCTCGTTCCCATTAAATTCTCTATGAGGCAAATGCAATCACCTGGAAATGTTTTTAAACCCCGTTTATGGCTTGAACAAAGCCAAATCCTACCAATAAATCATCTCACTCGTTTTAAGGATAACTCGAAATTCGGTAACCTTTGGTGCACACAGATCGGCTTTGATGAGTCACGTATATTTGCCATGTTCCTTTTAGCTAAACGAACACAAGCCTTGAATTAGCTCTTAAGTATACTTATTAACGCGACTCAGGCTCCATTAATGCAAGTATTTGTCCTAGAAATTTATAAATATTTATACAAAACTCCCTTACTTGACGTTAAGAAGTCAGTAGAAATTCTTTCAATTAAGGGGCCTTAGAAAACTTATTTTATTATCTACCAAAGTAAATTTATGAATGCATTAAGTTTATTATCAATGCAGATTATAAAACGGGGATTTAAATAGGAGAGAGAGAACTGTGAAAGTTGTTTAAGGACACAAAATTTTCATTTTTAGGATTCATTTGAATTTGGAGTGTGTTTGATTGATGAATCACAAGCTGGCATTGATGTGTCACGGTTAGTAGTGTAGGCAAGGCCTAAACGTCAAAATTTGACCTTCGGATAAGGGATGCGCCTTGAAGGTTGCTTACGCGCTTCTTCATCACTCAAAATATGAAAATGCCGTATGAGTCATGTGAAAAGGGCTTTATTTCCTATCGTAAAAGATTCATCGAGTGTCGTGTATTTTCAGGACAATCAATAAAATCGGAGGTCAAAGGGCGGGGGGTTGGGGGGAGCCAGCCCATAATAACAGACGGTCTATCAGGTCACCTACTTAGTTGTCCGAAGTTTTAGGACATAAAAGAGGTCACCAAATGTTGAATTTAATTCAGGGTTTAATCATCTCGGTACTTTCCCAATTATGACTTCCTTCATTTAGTTGTAATTCGGAGAACTCACAAATATGAGCTCCAACCTCCTCCCGCTGAGTTGCAAAAACGGTTTCTGCCAAATGATCTTGTAAGCTACTAGAAAATATTAGTCGGGAGGAGCACAGTAGGGAGAAAATGGTGCATGAGGAATTTTCGCCCAAATAAGATCCTCTTCGATCTGTTGTGATCTGATGCCTGCTGTGTGGGATCGTGCTGCATTGTCCTGTTGAAAAATCACCCCTTTTGAATTACTAGAGCAGGTCCTTTTTCCTCCTCAAAGCCTGGTTCAAACGACGCCCTACTTGCTTACACCACTAATTGTTGCTGCATTTGGTGATAATAATTCGAAGTGCATAATTCCTTGGAGGTCCCACCCAATTGAAGAAAGAAGAGCCTTTTTCCCACGAAGCTCTCTTCTCGGCTGCCCCGTCACTGCCGACGACGTTCAACAACACTTCAATAAAGCATTCATCTCCAGTCGCTAATCACAAGTTGTCGAGAATGGAGGAGAGTAGGCGACGTCCTGTCCGATATTCATCCTCGTGTAGGGTGAAATCTCCAACTCTGGATTCCGTACATCGTCTCCTGCAACTACCTACTTCCATTCACACGTTCCTCTCAATAAAATGAGCAAATGTATCCAACCCTTTCCGTTGCTGATTTATTAAGTGCATCAGTTGATTCTTGGGTACCTCGTTGTCTTGCAGGGGTTCATCAACTAAATTACAATTTATTTTTCTGCAAAATAACATTTGATGGGTTTAAATGCATCTAAACATGATTATAACGTTAAGCTCCAATGGACAGATAAAATACACATTTGGGTTGACCCGGGCAGGCATATTTTGTTCAAAAACCTTGCAATCACTCAGATATAAGTTTTCTTAACAGGACCTCCTTTTGAATATAGCAGGGGAATTATGCAAGTAGAGTACCAGACTACACACTGAAAGGCTCAGTATCATGTAAACGGCTATTAATTAAACAACTCCTAGCATGAAAAAATCTTATTTGTCAAAATATTGATAGAACACGTTATTTGTGTCATTCTGCTTTTCAACCAGCAGCATAGATGCCCTTTTGCTGTAAAATTCATAAATCAATTTGGTAAAACAAAACTTTAGCTCAGAAAAGATGGTTGAAAATAAAAAAGCACAATACCTCGAGGTAAATGAAAACTGTTGAGCTGGAATATCTCACTAAATGTATCGCTCCTCTATTTTCAAACATATTTTGAAACTGAGAAAGTAGTCTTAAGTTTTTCAAAATGATATTTAGTCAACCTTATTTGCATATGTCGACTATCGGAAATCCGACTTTATAAATCCGCATATTTAAAGAGATTTTTGAATTTCTATCATATATTCATTCTGAAAAGTGAGAAGATCTTACCCCTTTGAAAATTGATTTTGCTTTTACATAAATGCATTTACCTTAATTCCGATTAAATCTTTGGTCTAAAAAATAAGCACCGTTTTAGAGCTCTTAGGTTGCAATATATGTACTTTGCTTATTATTGGAATATATTCATTAATAGCAATACCCTCTCGATCGTGTACGTGGATCCCATTAATAGAAAAGCAAAAAAAATCAACCTGGACCTATTTCCAGTTTTTTTCGAAAAAGTGAGTAATTTATGGAGTTAGATCATCGGGTTTCTCAATCCGATCATAAAATTTTCCCACTTTACTACTTTTTACATTTTTTCTGAAATTAATACAAAATAAATTAATCGAGAAAATAGTTTCACCTTAACTATTTAAGAGGATATCTCTTAACTGTAATTGTCGCCTTCACGTGGTGCTCCATTAAAATTAAAAATTGATCACTATTTATACTATCGAAAATCTACCACTGTGTGCATCAGCCACGTTTTGTATCTTGTGAGCCGCCATTCGATACGATCACGCATCTGAATGCATAACAAGCTGAGACGCAGTGCCGAAATTTGTAGCTTTGTAACAAAAAACGTTGGATATCTTCCTTGTACCCAGACATTACGGTGTTCAGCATAACACGAGAAGGACACAGAGGTAAAGTGCCAAAGGGTGGACAGATGGTCTTTGGTTTCGCAGGACTGGGGAAATTCTCCGAGACTGTACAATGGGAGTAAATTGAAAACGAATCCAATCAGTTCATTACAGGTTTTCCTTGCACGATCCCATTCGTCTCTTTACATATCAGTAAGGAGTTGGCGCAGTCGACAAGGAATTTGTATTTAGCTAGGAAGTCTGATCCAATTTGGCAGGAGTTGGAGTCAGCAACCCGGAAGACCCATTCGAGTTTCTTCTCGAGTCCCAAATCAAGAGTTACGGTGACTGTGCCATAAGTCCGCATCCTGACGCCGTTCGCAGTGTGGAGGCTATATTTAGGATCCACATGCTCCTCCTGGGGACCATTCGGGGGGATGATACTAACATCTGCCCCAGAGTCGATGACGAAATCTTGCCCAGTAGTTTTATCGAAGACAGAGAACGTGCTGCACCCCAAAAGTGAGCGAGGCGAAGGCATCACGGCACTCAGGTCTGGTTGGGACCTGGATAACTGGCTGTGTTTAAAGCACTTTTGAGCGTAGTCGCCGAATTGATTGGCGTAATAGCACCTGCGTTTGTCGGGGTTGGACACAGTCTTGATCGGCGATGTAGACCTGGACCTTGATGTGTCTGAATCTGGTGTCCCACTCTCTGACTTCTCTTCTGGTTTCTCGGACACGGTATCGCTAGACGAGCTAACGCCGTCGGTTGAAGCCCGCAAATCCATGAGTCTGTCTTCCAAACTTCCGAGAACAGAGGTCTCTATTTGATCTGCGTCTCCTCCGAGAGTACTCTGAACGTAGGAGGGGAGTTTCTCCAAGAAGGATCTTCGAAGTAGACTCAGGTCGATGTTGGAACCTTTGACTAGTTGCTGCATGCTCTTCATAAGTTCTGATGGCTTGCGTCCTCCTAGACTCTCGTCTCTGAAGATTTTCCTAGCCCTCTTCTCGTCCCACTCCCTTGTCCGTAGCAGGATCTCATTCTTCAGTTTATCATACGAGCTGGCAATCTTGACATCCCTTCTGATATTCTCACAAATGGAAAAGATCCCAAGTGGAAGATTTATAATGATCTCTCTGCATCGTTGCCGTTCTTCCATTATTCCATCTTTAATAAACCACTCCTCCATTTGGTCAAACCATTTGCCAACATTTCCAAAGAAGTCATCTGGGATCAATGGGTCGTAGGTATTTGACAGATCTACAATAGCATCCGCTGAAATCCCGACATTTCTGGTCTTCTTCAACTCAGGTATGTCTTCGTTTTCGTAGTGCTGGAAGCTTGAAACCTCATGTGCGCGAACTTGCATTTCCTTGCAAGAGGGCGAAGAGCTCCTCGGGGACTTTGAAGAACTAGAGACGCTTTGCATCCTCACTCCCTTGGGAGATGTACAACTCCGAATAAAATCACCAAACTCCACTTTTCACCAATCTTTCAGCCACGAGAGAACAGATAACAGAACGATTGAGCAAAACGACCGGCAGTTTGCGTAAGCCTTTCCCAACGTGTGTGAGTTGCGTGAGAGTTAGGGCCTATTTATACGTCAGGTCAGGTCAAGGGGTAAGCCTGTTTATCTCAAACACCCAATGAAATTGGTCTTGCAAGGTCAAGCTCCAACAACATAACCCCCCCCCTCCCCCCCCACCAGCCAAAAGTATTGGCTGCGGAGTGGCGCAGGGGGCCAAGGTGGTAGTGGCTGCGGCTGCAGTTGTGGGCTGGCCCGTTTTAGCCTGGGCCCATTCTGTTACCTCCCCTTTAGGCCGGTGATTGGCGGTGGATAGACAGATGTCTCGCTGAGTGACCTTGACCGAAAGACGGTAAGAGTGCACCGACCGGAGGGATTTCTAGAACAACTGCTTGTAGAGAAAATGTCTGAACCGTTCGAGTTGGTGAGAAGGTGCTCTACGAGGTAGCAGTTGACAAAATTAGGGAATGGACATGTTGCCATTTCTGCAACGAAGCCTGGAATGTGTGTGGCCGTAAGAGCAGAATCCATATGACAACCACACAGAGGTTAGTTGAGCCCATAAGCCGAAGATGGTTCGCGAACTCATGCGGGCTCGGGAAGTAAATAATAAACCATCTTGAACTATTCACGTCTCCGCGTGTCGCCACGGTTGAATGGGCAGCACCAAATAAACATATCTATCATGCTTGATGTAATGGACGTCAAGCACGTGGTAGGCGGTGTACCCACGAAGCATGTTTTGGTTCAGTGGAGAAGCATAATGCTGCTGCGTTTCGCCTTAAAAATTTAGGAGGGCTTTTTCTACTGGTTCACTTAGCTAGAGAGGAACTTTAATCTGTCTATCGATGTTCTCTGGTTATTGGAGGCAATTTCTCGTGCATGAGATAAATATCTGCAACTACTACTGGATCAGATTTTATCTCATCGACTTTCCTAATCCACTGATTTAGAGGAAAGTATAAAATTCAACCATAATCTTGATGGTGATTCTTTAGTAATAAGGCCAACCTTCCCTCAATCAAACTGAATCGAGTTGCTAATCTATGTTAACATTCATCGATCCAATCGCTATTTTATTAATGAGTCCCTTTAATCAACTCTAAACCGGATGTATCTATGCCTCGATAATTGGTTTCCTTCACTGGTTCAATTAGCGGAATAGATAAAACTCGATAATACTAATTTACTGTTAAGTTTTTGTGACCTAAAACAGTGCATTACTTTATTTATTTATTTATTTACCTATATATCCTATGGTCACAGTTGGCAAAGACCTTATGAGTCATCAGTATGCAAATATTTATTTATCAGGTCACCCCATAAAATTAGTCGGAATTTTGAGTAAATAAAACAAGTGACCGAATGCCTCATTTAACCAAAGATTAAATCAGCAATTAACAGACTCTAATTATCCATTACATCCATTTATGGACGAGTTTACTAACGCCCCCCACCCATTACTGTAAGATTCCGTTTTATTGGTTGATCGAAGAACTCGAAAATGGTAACTTCATCTTTCTGTGGCGTCGCCAAGGGTGTTTCTCCCAAATGAACTAATGGTAGTTCTACCAATCACTTTGCGTTGAAGGAGAAATTAGGTCGGCCTTCACTTAGCGGTGGACACGTCCCAATACGCTTTGTAGCCGCAAGAAGACATGCTTTTGTTCAATTACTCTTTGAATTGAGGATTCTGCCGAGGGATTCATAGTGTGGAAGAGAAGATCACAACGGAGTCACCAGTGTGAAGGTCTGGTTAGCAAACTACCAAGTCTTCCATAGGATATTTTCGACTTCTAACTTATTCAAATGATAGAAGTTGAGTTTGCTCATAGGCTGTTCGAAGAAGTTTATCATGCTTTATCGCTTGAGGAAAAATGAGCAATTGGGCGGCTGTGTTCAAGCCACACAGCTGTTCAACCAAGGCATTTGCGTGAAGCACTTACAAGAGTTTGCTTACTCGAGAGATGAAATCATGTGACATTCGTGCGTATTTTGTAGTTCTAAATATTATTCGACATAGTAATCACCCATCCTCCCTTGCTATCGGTCAACTCATGTTGCATCAGCATTTCATGAATTCCATATTGCTGAAATCATGGTTACTAACTCCCCAAGCACCTTATCGCACTTGCAATTGTTCACCAGGATTGCGGAGTTGCCATAATTTCATTTTGGCCTTAATTTACATTGTTTGTCATGTGAAGTTGATACGAAATTGCTTGTTTTTTTTTCCGGTACGCATCTTTACTCATTGAGTGATTTCATTTAGACTGAAGGATGTTACTTCATTTCTTCTTTTAATTCGTCTGTGCGTTGAGCACGGGAAACTTATGATTAGTCTACTCTCTGTCTTCATGGATTCCTGAAAAATACTCAAAATAAATAGGATGAAATTTGGCCATTTTGAAGCAGTCATTGCACAAGGGTTCACTGAATCAAACGCGCTTTTAAGATTCAGATGAACAACATAGGCGGCGTTATCTTGATCAATGTTGTCTCTGGCTTGATTTCGATTTGATGAATCTGATTGTATAATTGCTTAGATAAAGTGCTCTTTTTAATGAGTCAATTTACGGAATATTTCCTTTATTTGCGCAATAAATAATCTTTTGTAACTAAGGTGTGCTAGGATTAATTATTTGTCCTAGGAAACTATTCATTAAAAATGGCTGTGCAAGCTAGTTGAAGGTGGTAAAATGACACAGTGTCTGCTTGCAGTGGTAAATGGCGTAATTGGCCATTCTTCCCAAAAGAAATCGCCAACTCAGTAGGATATTGCGACTCTTTTTTAGGTTAAGCACAAATCATCATTGGTAAGAAGTGTGTATATTAATACAATCACCACTGGGACGTTAACCTCGTTCCACGTTCTTAGGGGTTTCAACTTTTATGTGGGAAAAGGGTCCATTCTAGCCTACACCGTCTGATGATCTGATTGATAAGGGGAAAGGAGGGGGTGAAACTCTAAGGTCATCCCATAGGTTCTGTTTGTTATTTCTAATTAAAGATTCGGTCATCGATCTATTTTCCTGTTTGTTAATGACTCCATTCCATCTATTGACAAACTTATTAATGCCCTCATATGGAAATCCTGTTGGTTTTGATTCGAAGAAACCACAAATGCCAGTTTCAACCTCCTCCAGTGTGCTATTTTTAATCGAATATTGTGGGCGGTGGTATTAGTTAAGGGAAGTTTAATAAGCCTGCTGAACGTTACATCTTCACTCCAGTTAATTTTAAGGCAATTTTTTAAAACGTCGAAATCCGTTTGATAGAAGAGTAGAAGGGAAGTGATTATTCGGCAAAGGCCGCTGCGACATCTCAGACTTTGGTCTACAGGCTATCGGCGATGTTCACAATAGGAGTTCAGAGCCCGAAACCACCTGGCGAGCCATTTCGAAAATTGGCCGCCCATTAACTTGTACTTCCGTCTGGTGAATGGCGCCGGGTTTCAACAAAATGTCAATCTGATTGACGTCAAAGAGGCCGGGAAATCTCCGCAAGGAATGAAGTCTAGGTTATGAAAATCCTGCTATATTTCCAAGCCTTCTCGATCGTGTACGTGGATCCCATTATGCTTTTCTATTAATAAATCAACCTGGGAATATCACTGCGTGAATTAGCCACTTTTTGTATCATCAAGCTGACGCATCTGAAGGCATACCACGCTGAAACACAGTGCCGGAATTTGTAGCTTTGTAACAAAAAATGTTGGATGCCTTCCCTGTACCCAGACATTACCCCCAATCGTGCATGAATTTGGTTTCCTTGAGACTTTTATTAAGCCATTTTATGGACTAGACTGCTCAAGGTATGCACACACCGAAATTATCCCCTCAACTCTCTGCCGATGCCCATGAGGAATGGCTGTCATCATCCTCACCTTTTTCCAAAATTGAATACCCAATTCACTCTCAAGTAACCGTTCAAGTTCTGCCCGGATTTCGCCTTTTTCATTGGAAAATTAAAAGAAAATAATTAAAATTAAAGAACCTATTTCTTAAGTTTGAGTTCATTTAAAGTGATCGCATTTTCCTTTACAAAACAGGAGAACTGATATTATTGGCAATAAAACCCAAGATTTCATTGGAGGTACATCATGTATAATGAGTTTATGGTAGCAGCTGGAAACATCCACTCATTTTATGGAGAGGAATGCGTAAATGAGAGAACTTGCAGAAGAATATTTGGGGAATTCAGAAGTTGAGTTTCCAACATCGAATATGAGGACGTCCTCGAACCAGAAGATTATCCTCTTTTTATCGATTTAGGGAAAATCGGCAATTAAGCTCAGCTGATCGTTGTCAACTTCAAGAATTTGGAAAAGTTCCTCAACTTGGAAAACGGTTGCCTAATAGTTTAAATCTCAAGTTGACATCTGCTCATATCTCCATTCTCGCTGCCATTCTGTTTCATCTTTTTGACGGGCAGACTTGTGACTGAGGGCGAAACATGACTCTATCGAAATGCTGTTAAGCGCTGTAGGCAGTGACGGCCCTTCCACCCAAGGCCGAGAAGGGGACTTCATTGGTAAGGGGTGCATTTTCATTCAAAATGTTGAAATAGCCAAGGAATGTCCCACCAAATGGAATTGTTACCACCTAGTGCATCAACAACTGATGCTCAAATACGCTATCAGCAATTGGGGCGTTCCAACCAAGGCGTTGTAATTCATTGTCATGATATGTGGTTCCGGAGGGGAAGGGTTTCTTGTCATCCATTCCCCTCTTTGTCATCATCTCATGAATGAAAAAAAGCAATGTAACATATCTGGCAAAACACCAGCCAATAATACTTCTGTAAAATTTATTCTGAACACCGTCAACGGCTCTGTATTCTCGATAATAGGCTATATCTTCGTGCCCTTTAATGCTAAGTTTCAAATGGTATTGATAGTAGTAGTTTAATTCACAAGTGATTTGAGAATCAACATCACATGTAAACCGGATTTTACGTCGCCACTTCGACATCGTGCACACTTCGTCGAGTCACAGCTCTAAATTCCGAAACGTGTCTTCACCACTTCCGGTTTCCGCTGACGCAGTGTCTGTGGTAAAATGAATGCAAAATGGTGGGAAGGTAGCAATTATGATTAGATTTGAAGGCCATTAGGCTCTTCACGCCATTTTCGGTTACATGGGATGGACAGAATATTGGAAAGACCTTGAAAAATCAACATAATACAAATTTTAAGTGGTGCAGGCCCACCCGTTGCGGCAATTACAGCCTCAGCTTTCCTAAGTATTGATTCATACTAACTGTAAATTGCTTCGAAAGGAATTTTAGCCCATTCTTTGGTTAAAACAGCCTCACTCAGTTCCTTTAGAGACGCTGGCGGCGGCCACCGACTTCTTGCTCGAATACCTAAGACTCTTTATAGGTGCTCCTCAGTAATGTTGAGGAGGTCTGGCAATTGTGGTGGCCAGACGAGATGTCCCTCGTGCCATTCATCAACAATTCTAGCTGCTGTATGGAGTGGTGCTGCATTATCATCATCTTGAAAGACAGAGGCATTCCACTCCGGAGACAGTTCGGGAACAACCAGAGGATGAACTTGGTCTCCTAAAATTCCCAAATAGTCTCGGCTGGTCCGGCGGCGGATTTCTAAGAAATAGCACCCCAGATCATCATCACAGAAACAAATCTATGCTTTACGGTTGGGGAGAAGGCAGCAGTCTGGATTGAATGCTTCTTCCTTCGGCTATCTCCAAAGGCTCTTTAGTG
This sequence comes from Anomotaenia brevis, assembly GCA_030710315.1. Lineage (NCBI taxonomy): Eukaryota > Metazoa > Platyhelminthes > Cestoda > Cyclophyllidea > Dilepididae > Anomotaenia > Anomotaenia brevis. Next base: position 21,554 of record JAUOZQ010000005.1, read on the forward strand.
GCGGAATCCAGCTCCCGTGTGCAAATCCCGATGTGGAACAGTTTTTGGGGAAACTAGGTTCTGTAGGTGTTCATTTGGCTCTGCAGTGATTTTAGGAGCCGTGGTCTTGCGGCGATCCTCTCCAACAAGCTCATGTACAGAGAATCCACACACGTGTACTAGTGTGGATTCTCTAACCAGGCCACGGTAGATTGTCAATTCTCCTCGCTGTAAATTGGTTATCCTGCCTGGTAGCTTTTCCTCTCAAGCTTATCAAACGTCCCTCCCAACATATGCGGGCACTGTTTTAGGCCTAATTGACTTAGCATTAATCGCTAATGAATCTGCTATTTTCCCCATCGCGACATTTCATACACCCACGTTCTCCCTCTGACAGAGTAAATACGTTGACAACAAAGCCTTAAACAGATGAATGCATAATCTGTAGATTGTCTGGAAGAAATGTTGCCATTTTTTAGTCCGTACAGCTAATTAATTAAGATATTTCCTTTTGTTGCACCGATTTCATTTTGAAATATTAATATTGATTAAATTAAATGTGGATTCTAGTTGTATGAAAGATATAAATATCTTGAGGCTGAAAATTTGCCTGATCCGCATATTTTGAAGAGACTCTTACCAGGAATTCCTTGCTTAATCATTGAACTATTTGTGGGTCTGTAATGATGGATACATACGTTGCTACTATAGATATACCAGTCCATTAATTTAGCTTCTTAACAGTATCACCTTGGTACCTCAGACCTCACGTAAAACAAAAACGATTCCCTCGAATTTACGCTGACTAATCTGAATAAATTCAAACTATGTTCTATTAATTGTTTATTTTTTAAAAGTACAATCGTCTTTTTGTAAGCCATGTGCTTTCGAACTACTGAAGTAAGCGTTCTTGATTATTTACTGTTTCTGATTGGAGAATTTTTTAATTCTTCGTTTTATTCCTTTAAGAATACTCACTTAAAATTACCAAAAATAAATAGATCAAAAATGATTTCGAACACGGTACATCTTTCGCAATTTATGTCCAAAAAACGAAGAAATGAAACATTCCATTAAATTTCCTCCTCATTAATAAATGCGTAGGTGGTGCAGATTTTTAAAACTCTTGTTCCAAAAAATAACACAAGATTGTCGGTGCCCAGCTCAATTCCCAATACCATTTGTTTCTTAATATTCCAGTCCATTAATGATTTTCTCTGTAGCATTTCCCTAGAATTTTACCTATAACTAAATTTGGAAACTTTTTTATTGATACCCTAGTGCATTCATTAAGTTCGCATCACCACTGGTGTTTATTTCATTTAAATACTTAAAGATTCTCGTTCTAGTTCGCTACAATAACACGTAAATTAAAACAAGCTTCAAAGACATGGAGCCTTATCACAAAATGGCAGTCCATAGGCAAATTGTTCTTCATTATTCCATCTCATTTTGAAATCACAAAAGCATTGGGAAAAATAGAGGAAAGGGAATGGAATTAATAATGTACCAAGAATCAGGAAACTTTGGTTTGGATACGCAAACGACTTCCGAAATCGAGCTCATTTGTACTCAAACTGATGCGCAGAGGGGTAACAGATTTTAGGAAAGGGTGAGAGGCCAATTGCTGAAGAGTGGGTCTGCAATGAGGTTTCCTTCTAAGACAACAAATGAGAAACTCCTTGGCCGGCAAAGATAGGCGAATTATCGGTGGTGTAGACCCACCCAGCCTCTCTCTAGCATGGAATGTTCTTTCTCTTAAATCACGATCACAAATGCACTCCTCAGGAAACGCTGGGGTAGTACGGTGGGAGTTAAAGGGATCATCGAATGGGAACTTCTTACAGAGGAGAACGAATGCTGTCACACCGAGTGACCATACCTCTCCTTCTGGTGTCCAAGGTTGATACTGGATTAGAATCTCGGGAGGGGCATAATCTGGTGTGCAGGGAGCATGTCTTCCTTGAGATATTGGCAAATCACGGGGTAAAATCTCAGTTGCAATATTGAAATCCAGTAACTTTGTGCGTTTTTCCTTTCGGTTGATGAAAATGTTATCGGGCTTGATATCACAATGAAGCAAGTTCAAAGCGTGGACTTGTTGCAATGTGCAGATGAGATCGCGCAGTATCCAGGCAACTGAGACATCATTAAGAAATCCGTCAATGTTCGTGATTTCCATATTTAACTTGGTGTAACCGAGAGACAAAAGATCTTCAAGCACAATAACATATTGATTTGAAGATTTATCAAAAATATAGTCAAGCATTTTTACACAGCCATCGACTTTTTCAACTTTCTTGAGAAAATATGCCTCTTTGATGTACGGTTGATTTCCTTCCGAGGTAATCTTTACAAACATTTCAGATTTTGTATTGCTTGCATCGTAGCACTTAAGAACGACCCTGACGTTGTCGCTTTTGCGAACCGCTCTTAAGATACTTGAGCAAAGCCCACCGGATATCTCTTCGATAACTTCGAAACCTTCAGGATACATCAAGATTGTGCCAAGGTCGAGTTAAGATGGGTACAAGCCATCCACAAGACAAAACAAAAACAAATAAAATATCAAATTTTTAATTTTTAATAAAAGTTATCATTAAAATTATAATTTTACTGATTTAAATACTTTTAAAACAGTAAATTTAACGGCTTTATTTCTTAACATTACATACAGGGTTATAGCGACACTGAAAGTAAAATTGTCTGTGAACAAAGAAGATGAAATTATTAAATGACTACTTTAACTGTTCGAAAACCTTTTTCTTTTACAATTTTCAACTAATAACCAGTATATGAATGGAATGACTTCTGAAATGAACATCATAATAATGTTATTTAACAAAGTGATGTTAATTCACACGTTGAATAATCCTATTCGATTCTTTTAAGCAGAGTCATGAAGCATTTTACGTTACTTAACATAATCTTCTAAAAGACCATACAATAAGCTAGAATTGACAAAAAACTTCCAAAAAGATAGTGAACTATCCTCTGGCTCATTATTCCAGTATGAGTTTGATTTTTTAATTATCTTACTTGGTTACTAGAATTTGCAAGTCTATCTACAGCGAAGTTAACTCAAAGCCATCATTTAATAGCGTCATTCATATAACTGTGATGGCGATAATGAGGACTCCATTCCGATATAATAGAATCAGTCCTTGGTTCTTATTGTCATATCTTACCTGCTCCACTTCTAGCTTTCGTACCTCTATTTAATCATGCATTTACGGACAGCATGGCCATTAGCTTTTTAAGGTCAGCCGTCTGATACTTGAGTCACAGAGAGTTATCGCCGCATAATTCGTCAGTCATGATTGGAAATATATTACTGCTTTTGTAATAAGTTTTATCAAGTCTATGAGAATAAGCAACTATTTTTATATTAATAAATAACTGCACAATGGCGTGAACATCGCCTGCGTTTTAGCCTCAAAATTGATATTAATATGGAGCAGACAATCTGTGACTTGGCGTTTTCTTCAATTAAAGGCATGGGAACATTGTTTACTTCTTCAAACTAGCTCAGTCGAGCGAAACACACACAAACTTTGGTTTCGTACTCAGTTTTATGGTTGAAAATCGCTATTGGTTACTGATAAGTCGGGCATTTCTCGAGTTTTTCGTAATTGACGCTAAAATTTGATACTGCAGGGCTAATTCCTTAAATTTAAACTAACTAATAATGGGAAGGGACAAACTTTTCATTTTTAACTGCCTTTAATTTTTGATTCGATCCCCTAAAACTTTCGCTTATTGCTGTTGATCAGTTTTCCAATATGTAATCAAAACTTAAACCAGTGTTCATATTTATAAGGCTCCGATTATCTATTATTATTTTTTTCATTTTTAATATGGGAAATAGTAGCTCGAATGTGCTATACCCTATTTCCTCTAAGTAAACACCCACCTCTATCCAGTCTTGACCCTCCATAGATAAACCGGTATGATTTCATTTCAACATCAATAATTGTAAGCTAGTAATCATAGGCGTTTCTTCTCCTTTTTTTCGAATTGTTCCTGATTACAGGATTTTGGGCCAGCGCTGAAGAACAAAACGGTGAGCAAGATGAATGGAATACAAGAGATACAGACCATTTCTTGAGGGTAGAGGGAGGAGGCGAATGTGCATGAGTGTAATGCGATTCATTCTGAGGAAGTAGGTGAACAGGCTAAAACAGTGGAGTCCTTAGTGGGAGTTTATTAGGAGGCATACAAGTTATGGTGGTCCTCCCCACAATGATCCCATGCCGTAGCAAAACCAGGAAGCAGATTGATCAGGCTGGTTTCAAGGCAATTCACAAATAAATTAATTCGCCTGGATTGTTGGGAATGGAGCCGTATCCTAGTCCAGTCCTCTGATATCTGAAACTTAGAGAATCAAAGCAAAGGTGAGGCGATAAATGCTCCACCACAGTGTTTATGTCAGTCCAAATCCTTGTTGAAACAGCTCTGTGAATGTAACGTAATTTGTCTGTCAATGCAATGAAATGGCACCTTGCCAATATAAGAAGATGTAAATTCTGTCGTAAAACAGGGAGAATTGGGGTGTGTACTCTGTGCATTCGATTGTTGTGCCACGTAATCAGGTGTCGTCAAATAAACCTGTGCTTCCTCCCAGCTGTTCTGTTTGCAAAGAGTCCCTTTATGATATAGGGAAGATTGCCATAAACCGAGTAGATCAGCCTAAGTCGTAAGTTTTAACAAATTTCTAATAAATCAAATAGGATTTGAAATGTTGCATTTTATAGAAGATTCACCAACCAATGTGCTTTACCTGATTATCCACGACGTCCTTCTATCTATTGGTGGGCTCATTACCACCGTCATCTATTGGTTTTGGTTCGAAGCAACGTCACTTTCATTCTAATTCTTCCTGTGTGGTTGCAAACGATGGTAGCCCAAAGGAGGATCAAGGCAGGGAGAGTAGGGTGGATGAGGAATTTTTCCCACTCAAGCTCTTCTTTGGTCTTTTGTGACCTGATTTTTGCAGTTTGTGGGGGACTTTCTGCATTGTCCTGATGAAACATCACCCCCATTTTCTATTCATTATAGTAGGTTTCCTTGCGCTTCGTTCAAACGCCACCCTAATTGCTGGCAGTAGATTTGAGCGCCAATTAATTCTGTATGATGTTATAGGGGCCTTGTGTTCACTAACACGAATTCCTACTCACTGCCTGCCAACCATCAAGCAGACTGTTCTAGCTGGATCATAACAAATTCCATCACACGACTCAACTATATTCTCATCTAATGAGTACCTTGAGCTCATCTTTTCCACAATTCGGAATCATGTGTGATCAGTAGAACATTCGACGTGGACTTCAGAGCGGACGCCTACCCAATTCTCCACACTCCATATTTTGGATTGGTCAGATATACCTGTGCTCCATATCTATTGGCCTTTCGTGTTCAGTGGACAATCTCATCCCCAGTCGATAACACTAGACTTTTAAAATGTGTACACCGTCAAACACAATGGCTCGAACTGAACAAGCGTCTGAGCTGTGCTGGAACTGTACTAGGCTGTTGTACTACGTAATTTATGCCCCTGCATGCTGCTTAAGTTACCATAAACCCTATTTTAGGGCTCTGGAACGACTTGTGTAACCTCTCTGTTATTATTCGACCAGAATTTCGTAAATCTGACCTGTTGTATCTTAAGAAAATTATATTTATAATTTTATGATTATCTTGAACTGTAATTTATTTATCTTTTGCTATTATCTGTATAATATGTACACTTGTTTAAGTCGTTGCTATGACGCCTTGCACTATGTTGAATAAACTTTGGAGTTACGACGCGTCCCGTCCCTTGTAGCCGTTATCGAACGTAACGCATATTAATCAGATCACTTTAGGTAGCATAGCAACTCCGTACTTTACATTATAACGTAACCCAAGTTTTATGAAATATTTAGCTAATGTTTGTAGCGCGTTTATCAACTTGATTTACGCCATCCAATAGGAACGACCCACGCATGTCTATCAACGCAATTACGGCTACCCAATTAGAACAAGCCAAGGATCCGCTCTACCAATCAACGACGAGTCAGTCTTAACCGAAATAAGTTATCTATAAATAAGGCAACGACCGGCGTGCTAAGACACACCGCCGTCCTACGGCGTTCTGTCAACACCGTTACGCTGCCCTACGCTAGTCCTCTTCCTAGCAAATATACTCATTACTACGCAGCGTAATGACGTGGTTCTTTCTCTCTCGGGTTGGCGATTATTGCAGTAGGCACTAAACAGCTACAAATCGGTGACCCCCCACAAAACCACTACATGTTGACTTTGCCCATAAGTCGTAACAGCACTTCAGGAGGGAACCAAGAGGTCTTTCGTGGTGGAAATATGCACCTACCATGACGTTCCACATTATTTCAAACATTTTATTACTAGTAGCTATGTCCTTAGAGTTTTGTGCAGACCAAGTATATGACTGACACTAATTGGGTGGCCAAACCTTAAAGAACCCCTGAATTACTACTCCACCCAAGCCCCTGACGTCAAGAATTACCAGCCTCGTGCCCAACCCGTGCAAATTCACAAGTTTTACTGATGTAAACCGGCCTCTTCCTCGTTTACTAAAATCAGTGCACGATTGAAAACTAGGGAACCTGAAGATCAATTGCGATTACACCCAGTTTTCAAGTCCCCATTCACTAGTTTTACTACGAAATCGAGTTCTTTGAACATAAACATTTTGTGTGAAAAATTGATTTAGCAAAATATAAGAGTTTTAAACAGCATGATTAACAAATTTACGAGACGGATATAAGAAATAAGACAAAGCGGGGGGACAAGAAATCCCTAAAAATGTATTGCGATAGCCCAAAATAACATCAATTTCGTGCATCATAAACACGTAACATAAGAAGCTTGGATAAAATTAAGCAAGCTTTCGATTGTTAATGAAAAAATAGTAGGAAACTACGTGGTCCGGGTGGTAACAGGAGACTGCTTGTCTAAGAACGAATATGAGCTGCTACCGACTAGCATGATTGGCATCGGATTCAAGAAGAAATAAGTAGCCAAGCACTGAAGAGTCGGTCTACACTGAGGTTTCTTGTGAAGGCAACTGATCAGAAAATCTCTAGCTTTCAGAGACAAGCAAATTGGGGGACGTGGTGGGTTTGGCTCCACGTTCCAGGGCATACAGCATTCGTTCTCTGAGGTCTCGTACAAACGTATACTCCTCCGGATAAGCAGGCTGCGCGCGGTGACAGATGTAGGGATCTTAGAAGTGAAATTTCTTGCATAGTAACACAAATGCAGTTACACCGATGGACCAAACCTCGCCAGCCGGTTTCCATAGGCGATTTTTAATCAGCACTTCGGGAGGAGAATAATCCAGGGTACAAGTTACTCGCTTATCGCAAGGAGGTGGTAGATCATGAGGGATGAAAATGTTGTCAGGCTTGATATCACAGTGGGGAATGTTCAACTGATTTGTATGAAGCAAAGTTTGGATAAGTTCGCACATTACCCAAGCGACCGAAGTTCCAGATAGAAAGCCATCAGTAGCCAGGATTTCTTTGTTTAACTGCGTATAGCCCAATGAAAATAAGTAAATAAATAAGTAAAATAAGTAAAATATGTAAATATTAAGCAAATCGTCATATAGGACATACAACATCTTCACACATCAGTCGACATTATGGACTTTCCTGAGGAAATACGCCTCCTTGAGATAGGGTTCATCACTCTCCGAAGTTATATTCACAAACATCTGAGATTCAATATTCTTTGGGTCATAGCATTTCAAAACAGCGTCTTATTAATCGCTCTTACGGATGGCTCTGAAAACGTGGGAAAAAATTCCAGCAGAAATCTCCGCGGTAACAACAACCCCCCCCCCCCTCCAAAAAAATGCATTAAAGTCAAAATAAGATTCTCCTCGATTCCTGTTCAGCTATCGAATTAATAAAACGAAAAAGACCTAGAAGGTAGCCAATGGCAGTTTCACCATTGTTTTCTTATCACAATAAATGTACGATGGGTTTTTCACTTTCTTTATAATAAGTACATTTAACATTTGTTATTATCTCAATTTATTTTACAACTCTACAGTAGATCATGTTTGACGATCGAATGTGTCAATTTTGACTTGCAAAGCAGAGTAATTAATTACTACTTTCAACTGGACTGCAAACTCTCTTTAAGATATATTCATTAAGACTTATCTCTCTTAGAAAAATGTAAATATGCATTAAAGAGTAGTCCAAATGTAGCCTTTATTTTTCGAGCACCTAAAATTCTTGTACAAGGAATCTAGACTATTAATGCTATCTGGATGCTCAGAGCTTGGTGAATTTATCAAAGATGTTGCTATCAGCATTTGTAAGTGAATCTGAAGACAAATCGGCTGGCTACGAAAATTGCACATATTCCTGATAGAGGTATTTTTGATAGCTCCAAAGATCAGGACTTCAACATATGTTGATTTCGGCACTGTTTTCTTGTCTAGGGCCATTTTTAAGCTTAAAATGCCCGTGAGATCGATGAACTGTCTGGTGATCTCGATAGGAAAAGTAATTATTATACTTATGTTCTAATGATTTTAAAAGTGAGTACATCTTGACTTATCATTTTTAGAGTGATTTTAGATATAGGTTTACTTTTAGACGTCTCATCAAAATATTTCATGAACACCATCAAACGAAAAGTGGAATTCAGAGCTTTTGGAGTTTAAATAGCATGTATGACTTTAAATAGGGTAATCGTTAATTGTACACGCCATAACAGGATTCCTCGGCCAAGGATAAACGTCAATTCGTACCACGAATCCAGCTTCTTCTATCAAAGATCCTAGCTAGTGACTGTCATTATTCGAAGGTTTTCCCTCTATGACTTCCTTCAGTGCCAAGTCTTCAAAACATGCAAACTTCTTCAAACGTCAATGCGTCTAGGAAGTCAAAACACTTAGAAAGTTATAAATAAAGACCTTCAGCCTATTTTACCCAAAAGTTTTAGAGTACTATGAGATTTGACGGAGGTGGAGACTTTTAAACAAAAAAAACATATTTTTCCCTTTTATTTGTAGTCCTTTTTCTGGCTATTTATGGTTGTCTCCAAATATTCTATGGCCCTGAATGCCACTTTGGATAGTCATTAATGCATGTTCAGCAAGTAACTTATTGTATGCAATCAAAAGCAGAACTGCCAATCTGTGGTTACGATTTGCAGTAAACTTTCCGGAAATATGTTCAACATAACTAAAATGAACCATTAACAAAAGTGATTTAGTAGAAACTAAGTATCTATACTTTGAACGGAGCAATCGTCATCATCTAACACCATATGGTTGTTTGTTGCCCACTCATTCAAAGCAATACAATTAATTAAAAATATTAATTTGAAAAATAAACGGGAATTTATATTTAAATTGATTTGGGTATCTAAATAGTATTGCTCAATTTTGCCTCTTTAGGACACAACCTCGACCTTGTGCTGCTTGACCAATCAGCCAATAGTAAAGTGGGATTGATCTTGTTTTCACCAATCGCATCAGAGTGCTTTTGCTATTCGTGCCAACGGTGCTTCTGAAGCGTATGTGTACATAATCGACCCCTGCGGGGATTTTCTCTTTATTCTATTACTTAAAGCCACTTATTGAGCACCATGCGCTCTTATTTGGTGCATGGGTATTTAAAGATATGAATGAAAATAAATATTTGTGGATTACTAATATTCCTGCCAAATGTAAAGCGGAGGACGTTTCGCGAATTCTAAAACGGTAGGCTTTTTCCCAGTTGATTTCTTGCAACAATGTCATGCTAAAAAGCTGACACATTTTTGTCGTTTTTTATAGACACGGTGACATTAGAAGTACGAAAACGGTTCATTTCAACTCTTCGTTTAACCTTATTGTGGAATATACTGATCGATCATCTGCGGCTCGAGCTATTCGTTCACAAAATATACTAAAAGGAAATATTCTTAAAATTGGTTATTGTGATTCCTTTGGCAACCCTTGGATTAATCCCTCTGCAAATAGGAATTTCCCTGCTGGAAGCCCCCCAAATCAACGTCCGGATCGGTGTGTTGTTTTTCGTCTACTTATTGCAATTTCATTTTCTAAAATACCCTTCATATATGCAATTTTATGGATTAAGTTGTTCAATTCTTTTCAATCGTGTTTTATATTGTTCTCTTGTCGCTCCATCTCTTATTTTCGTTTCACTCGAGGTTTCCACACTGTTTTTTTATCTATTCACGACTCATGCCTTGTTCTGCATCAGGCTTTTTAACGACAGATTCAATCGCTTCGTACTTTTGTTGCACCGAACGTTGATCGATATCGTTATCTCCTTTTACTCCATTGTGAAAACCGATGTTGCTATCTGTTGATGTTGCCTTCGTTGGTTCGCCGAATTTTCTTGCTAATCTAGTATGCTGAGGATTTTTTTCAAACCTCAAGCTGCCGGTCTTCATGGATTTATTTGTCTTTGGAGTTTTCGCGTGTGTTTGGTCGATCTGGGAGCAATTAGCTTCCGTAACAAATTGACACTACTCTTTTCGCTCCATTGACATGAGTTTGTCTGAAGCCTCCTCATTGATTAATTTTTTGTCATGAAAACGAGGTTTGAGACTTAGTCCTGTTAAAGTAACCACTATTCCTCGCACCAATATTCTATTACCGATCGCCGCTGGCAATCCTTGGATGAGCTCTCACACTACGTGCTAGTTGTTTTACTGTCTACTAAAGTTCAGTTTATCCACTTCGGTCCAGAGTTCACGTAGCATATTTTGATTCTCTATCTATAAACTTTTATAAGGTACATAGTTGTCACAAGTTAGTGCCTTCCGCTCTTGCTAAAGTTCCTGTGCTTAGTTTGTTGTTTCGGCCGTAATATCTGCTTACTCTAGTTGCTCATGCAATCACTTCACTGGATTTCTGCCCTAGTTCTACACAAATAAACCGGGTTTTTTTGTGCCGTTCGAACTAGGTTTTAAGTTGCATTGACATGCATCCCTCGCCACGCGACGCCTGTAATCACGCTCCCTCCCGTAATCCCATTAAAGTTCCTCTACGTTCGCAAGTCCCTTCTCTCCCTGTCACCCGGTTGTTGCTGTTGTTTGTGTTATTCTAATCTAATTGTCAATATTCTAACACCCCTCTCTCTCGCCACCTGCAGCAGATCCGAGGCAATGTTGGTCGACAGAGCAGGCCCGAGTTCAGCAGGCGCTGGAGCTGGAACTCCCACAGCCACGGCTTCTGCTGGCACTCTGAGCAGCCACCACCACCATCATCACCATCACCACCCCTCCACAACCGTGTCCTCCCAGCAGCCATCGCTGCCACAGCAACAGCACTCCTCTTCCTCCACCTTGCCTCCACAAACCCCCCTTAAACTCGTCTTTACTCCGCCCACCAAGTACGCGGAGACCCAAGTGAAGCAGGTCCTCTGCCACGAACTTCACCGGCTCTTCGGCAAGACCTACCACGTCAGCCTGCTGCCGGCGTCGGCCCCGGGCGGCAGACAAAGCCGTGTCGCCATGGTGCTCTTCCGACGCCTAGAGGACCGGGAGAGAGCCTTCAACGCCTTTCGCAATGCCGGAAGGTGCCTCTTTGGCGCAACCGTGCATGTGGAATTTTGTGCCTCGACAGGTGAGTGCATTTGTGCAATTTCTGCCTACCTAGTAAGGGCTACTGCTGCTGCTGCTACGACTGCTTTGCGTCGCTGACGATAGCTCAAAAACAAAACAACCATTTGCCTCCTCCTTCGCCTCTTCTTTTCCCCTAGCAGCAGCATAGGAGGCAGCAATAATAGACTCCCCTTGGGTTTGCGCGTTCCTTATGGAATTTCTTAGGCTTTACCCTCAGGCCTTGTCAGCAGAGCAAACATTGCGTGTGAAGTGGATATTGTGAGTGCGTATTTAACACCCAGTAGCTCTGTGCTGTGTTTGTGCGGTGGGGTGAGGGGTGGTGTACACAGCTACCAACGGGGCTTGTGTGCACGCACGCATACCTCCGTCGACTAGGGAGCCTCAGTGAGCGGATGCGATCGGGTTCAGTGTTTACGTGCGTTCTTAAGAAGTAGTACTAGCGGCCTCATGACTCAATGTAAGTTAGGCATCGTCATCCGCCCACTGACCCACCCCGGGTTCACCAAGGCAGTCCTTATGCTGCTAGCGGCAGCACTGGGTGAGGTTACTGGGGCACCCTCGGTTAGGTCTCTCGCGTGTATGTGCTGGTCGATGCAAGCACCTTGGTTTATTTCTCACACTCTTGTGTTTTTAGTCTCTCTGTCGCATTTTTGAGCACCCCCACATACGTCTAAACCCCCTAGTTAATCGAGCTACTTTCTTCAATACTACTGCTAGCGGTGCTGCTTGCTATTCAACTACTGCAACAATTTTCAAGAGACTTGGGTCAATCTTCAGTTCAGAGTCAAGGTGTAGGGGTGCCACTATGTGGTCGTTTTGCACTACAAGTAAGCATACACTAGCGGCTTTGTAATTCCCGTGTTTTTTTTATTGTGGGTAAGTGCTTCTTTTGTAGTGATCTAAAGCAACGGGAAATTGTTTTGACGTGGGCTAGCTCACTGACGTCGGTGACTAGGGGCATTTAGACTATTGTAGTCGCTTAAATCATCTATAGACTATTATTTTTTCATGGTCTCCTGGTAGCCTCTAAAATCAGATCCACCCAAGGGCGAAGGAAAAAAGCAAAGCTAGTGGTTAATCTGGTACACTTCTCAGCCTTCTTGTGTAGGAACTCAATTTGTGAATTAACTAAAACTCTCCATTTGTCTAGATCTCGAGGTTCTGGGTTTGAGCCCACGGATCCGGCAGCAGTTGCAACCACCACCACCCCCGTCGCTAAGTCAGACGCCGCTGACTCCGCCTCCTTTGGTGTCTGCAACTACCACGCCGCTACATTCCACCGCAGCGCCTTCGTCGTCAACAACAACAACAACGACGTCTGTTTCACGGACCATCAGTGAGGGCGCCGGTTTCATGGGTTCCGATGCCTCCGTGGGTGTTCGTGGCTCCTCCGCCGCCGTCTACTCAAACTGCGGTCTACCAACGCGTTCACTCATCGTGCATGGCCTCACGGCGGGACCCAAGGGCCCTGTCACTGAGGTCCAGCTTAACACCGCCTTCCAGCGGTTCGGTGCTATACTGGTAAGCTTGGCCTTCAAGTTTTGTGCTCAACTTGCCCACCCACTTCATGTTTCTAACTGTTTTTGTCTCTCTCTTCTCTAGCACGTGCGAATGCGACCCGTGAGCAGTTCAGCGGTAATCGAGTTTGTGGAGCTGCGGGGCTCGACGCGTGCGATGACCACCCACCAGCGGGACCCCCTGCGGTTGGGTGGGAGGCCTCTGCGTCTCCTCTACACCCCCAGCCGTCCGATAACCCCGTTTCTCTTCATCAACGACCTGCCCGCCACACTGGCCCATCACTCCGAGGCGGAACTCCGCGCCCTCTTCTCGCTAGTCGCGACCGTTGTCCAGGTCACCAAGGTCACCCGGTCACCACAGGACAGCTCCGCCGGACACCCGCCTACGGCTGCAGCGCTCGCGGCTTCAACTCCTCCCGTTCACACCTGTGTTCTGGTGGAGGCCACGTCGATCGAAATGGCCACACACCTGCTAGAGTACCTGAGGTCCCCGAAGTCCCCCCTGCTAACCGCGGTGGGGAATGGAACTACTCCTGTAGCTACCACGCTACCGACGGAGACGAAACTGCCGAGCTTCGTGTGCGCTGTGGATTATGCTAGTCCGAGGCAGGTTGAGAAGATTGCTATGGCGCCCTTGGTGAGGTAAGTCTAAAGCCCACTTGTCCCGTCTGAAGGGGAACCCCTAAGACTGCGATAGAAGCTAGGCATCCGTGCCTAATTCCCGTACCAAATACTGTTTAATTAAATGCCACAGTGTGAGGTAAAATTGAGCTTAATGAATTCGAACCAGGTGAGAAGTATTCTGTCGGGAATGCTGCTTTATTTCACGTGTACTCAACTCTATTGAGTGTGCAATGTAAGCCTAGTATGACGTGTCTATGTTTCACGTCTCATGTACTTTGAATTTAAGTATCGGATTATTTCTTAAACTAGCCTCCACCCCAGACTTCAAAAGTATGGTGATTGTCACCTAGACTGATTGATGTCGCAAGCGTGAAAGGCGGGTTTTGGCAGAAATTTTTTTTCCGCGATTAACTCTCAGTCAGCCATTGTGAATTGTGTGATTATGCATACGAGGTAGTTGTTTTGGGTCTGCAAATTGCTAAATGGGTCCCACCCAAGTGCGTTTGTGTATTCAAGTGGAATTGCGTCTGGTGAGGCCAAGTGATTTGTGCGTGGTGCTAGTTTTAACCACGTTTTTTCCTACTTGTAGGAGTGTTGACGGCCTCAACAACATCAACAACCGACTAAGACCCATCAGCTCCGCGTCACCGCCTGTCTCGGTGTCCGCTTCATTGCATTCTCCGGCGTCATTGACAAACGAAAAACTACGCAATTGCACCTCTCGGCCAACGCCTTCGGCCATGACGACCACCTCCACCACCCCTGCCTCCTCGACTACCGCCCGGTCCTCACGGGATCACCATCGCCGACCAGGCTCCTCCGAAGGCGAAGTCGATGATAGTCGTTCCCGACGAAGCAACAGCAGCCGTCGAAGCAGTAGTTCTTCGTCCTCTTCGTCCTCATCCATCTCCTCTTCCATGGCCAAGCGTTTCGCCATCAACACCTTCCCCTCCTTTCCGCGACGCAATACCAACGATGGTACCACTCATCCCCCAGGTTACCTCTCGCAAAAACGGTCCTCTACGACGACGGCGTCGAATGAAAGCACGGCTAGACGTGCCTCTTTCCCGATTCAGCAACTGCAGGAGGGTGCAGTCGAATCCATGTACGACAAAATTAAGCGTCGGACTGGGGTAGTAGGTCAGCAGAGTGAGAAACGGAAACGGCCATCCTCACCGAACCAACGGCATCACGCCCAACATCATGAGGATGAGGCCTCCCGGCGGAAAAAGAAGCGGAGAAAGCAGCATCAACAGAAATCGAATGAGGGACCGATCTCAGATGATGGAAGTGCCTCGGAACAGGAGCAGGACTACTTCAAACCCTCGAAGCTCAAGTCCCAGAAGCACTCCACGAAACAGCACCATCCAAAGTTACTAACCTACGAGGAGCCCTACCGGAGAAGAAGGAGCAGTAAGGGCAAAAGGGAGAGCGGAATGCTGACTCCTCCCTCCACGAGAGGCAGTCAGCTTTCCTCTAGCAAATCCACTACTGCGGCGGCGGCATCGTCAACAATTACCCGACTCAGTCTGGGCATGAGTGTTCCAATGACGGCCAACTACCACACCATCGCCAAGAGCCGTCTGTCGCGCCTCTCTTCTTCCTCATCGTCATTGTCGTCAGACTCCTCAAGGTCACGCAGTTCCTCCTCATCTGTCCCCTCCTCAGCCAATCACAAGGCGTCCACCAAGATCACACCATCCTCCGCCCTCTTCCCATCCAGCAAACATTCCTCTACTCCCTCCACGGTCCTTGGTCGGTCGCTGTCGCTGAATGGCGTGGAAAGTGCTTCCGGGTGCTCGAGTCCCTCTGCGTCCTTGCGTACCCAGAAACAGAGCAAGAAGAGCAGCGATGTAGTGGTACCATCCAATCGAAAGCAGAGTCTCCTTAAGAGGTCCAAGGAGAAGTCCAAGCCGGTGTTCCAATCACCCTCTTCGCTGTCGTCAAGCCTCTCCTCGGATGAGGAAGACAAGTCGCGGCGGTGGTCATCGAGTAAAGTCAAGGTGACGAACAGTGTTAATGGCAAACGGCCGACATCTCGAGGTGGTGCTGGTGCTCCCACTAAATCCAAGTCTAGAAGGAAACATTCTCCCCCTTCTGCTTCTCTGGGACTGAATATCAGCAGCGGCAACAGCGTAGGAACTGGCAGTAACGTCAGCATTGGAGGCAACAGCAGTAGTGTCAACTCCAGACGCTTTCGGCGTGGAAGTGTGGATGTCGATTTGCCTTGTGTTGGTGTGAATGCGTCAACTCCACTTTCCTCCACCAGTCGTCTGGCGAAACCAACCCCTACGCGAAGCTCGGATTTTAATACCAATTTGTCCGACTGTTCATTGGACGACTTCGAGCGCCTTTCGGATAAAACCACTTCCACGGCGTCTACTGAAGCGATGGAAATGAACCAGGAGACTGGAGATGATGACTTGGAGGAGGGAACCGAGTCTGGTCTTCCAGTTTCCGAGTGGTACTCGCGGATGTCAAGCAATCTCTCCGACTCGGAACTAGATCAGGAGATGGAGCAGCCAAAGACCGAAGAGTCGCCACAAAAACCCCTCAACACCATGCTGGGTTTCGAGGAAATGAATGTTCTCAACTCTCTGTCCTCCAAAGAAGACGTAATGGAACCCCGAAACTGCGACCCTATTGGAGATATCCGCATGGAGGAGGACCAACTCTCCCCACGAGCTCTGAACGAGAACACAGACAAGTCGGCCTCAAGGTCTAGCGTCCTCGAGACTCCAGAAAAGTCTGTGGAACCGTTTAAAAAAGAGGAGCCAGGGGAGGAAGTTGTTACCGCTGAAACGCCTGAGGTGGATGATCTGAAACAAAAGTCCGTAGAACCGGTTCCATCGGTCTTCAAACCCCATCCACCGCCAACACCACCGAAGCTGGAGCCTGGAACACTGCCACCACCACCGCCTCCGTCCTCGAATGTCCAACAGATCGTCTCACCTTACTCCTCCTCTTCTCCTACTCAGTCCCTCTGTTCCGCGTGTTCAAGATCCAGTCCTTCGCCAATAACCACAGTCTCAGTGATAGCCTCGCGGTCTGGAACGGTCTCTAATGTCGCCACCACCGAGACCACTAGCATGTCTGATTTGCGAGCTGCTTCGAAGCCGGTGGCATCCACTCCGACCCCGGTGTTGTCTGAAAACCGCGATTTGAAGCGCTATGTGCAGAGTGTGATTGAGCGAGTGAAAGCAGAGACTGTGGAGGATAGTGCATCCAATCAACCAATCACTTCCACCATGGCCTCCCCAAACTCCACCACATTACCGCCGTCGAGGAAAATTTCTTCGCCACCCGGCGGCAGGAAACAGTCAGTTGCTTCATCACCACCTACCCGGAAGATACCCTTCGATGGAGCGCCGATAGAAATCCCTGTGCCGAGCATTCCAGGAGTGAATGTCTGCGCTCCTCTCTCCGAAGCAGCACCACCGCCACCACCAGCTCCTGCTTTGGGTTCACCTCCAGCTGCTAGCAAATCGAAACAGGAGGTTCCTGCACAATCGAATGTTCCTTCAGAGACAATTGAACCAAAGACACTGCGCTCGAGCGCTCGAAAACAGCGCGCAACGAAGACGGTGACCCCCCCGATTTCAACAGCCACGACGTCGGTGGAGGCCCCTCCACCGAAGCAGCCGACGGATCCCTACGAGCCCAACTTCGACGAGGATGAGGAGTCGCCGAGTCTCGTGAAGTCGGGCCTTGGAAGTTCCACTTCTCCCCTGGTTGTAAACACCTCTCTGGTGTCATCGGCCGGGGTGGACCATGTGACTACCGGACCGGCATCCACTGTTTCCAGTGTCACGACGACGGAAGAGGCTTCTGAGGCTGGAAGTAAAGGTCGGAGGAGCTGTACTGCGGTGATGGACTCTGTAGACGAAACGATTTCCGACGTCTGCAACGGGAGATTCGACATGAAGAGCTACCTGGACAGTTGGGGGCTTAAACCGCATGCTACCACTACCACAACGGCATCAACGGTTAAAGCGACTGGAGCAGCTTCGACGATGGCGACTACCACGGCTGCTACGACAATGGTTGTTAATAAAGCGTCTCCAGAAACAACGACGGTGACTTCAACGAACAATGTGACAGCAGCGGCATCTACGGCGGCTGCAGCGGCAGCCAATAGCTCCGTGTTCGCTGTGATAATCAATGCGCTTCAATCGATTGCTCGTAATCCCGTTGTTATCGGTGGAACCACTGGCGGGACAACTGTTGGAGGTGCCAACACGACGACTGCGGCCGTTGCCAACGCAACTAGAGCAGTGGCGCAGTCGAACTCAACTGGTTCGGGGCAGCAGCTACCATCGAAGGGGGTTGGATCCAGTCCGCCAACCATCTCAGCTACCACTATCACCTTCCCGGTTATCATCAAGGTAGGAGCTAGTTCCGCTTCTATAGTTAATTTTGTTTGCGAAGGTGTTATTTACTGATCGGTTTTCTCTGGTGTTGCAGCAAAATGTCTTTTCAGCGAAGAACCCGATTCCGCCTACTTCGATCATAAAGACGAGTGTAGCGAGCTCTCATCCGGTGACTATGCCGACAGCAACGACGCCTGCGTTAGCGTCAACCAGCTTGCCATCCACTGCTCAACAGCAGCCACAGCAGCAAATGATGCAGCAACAGCGGCCACAGTCCGGCAGCCCGAATCCACTGACGTATCGAATGCGAGGCAACGGCAGCGGTGGAAGTGGCAGCAACAACGGTGGAGTCGGACTCGGCTCGACCCTGATCGATGACATTGGTAGGGCAGGGGGCTTTGCTTCACGCGTGGGTGGCTTCACCAGTCCACCCCCGGCTGCTTCGTCGCGTTACCAACAGCAACACCAGCAGCAGCATCCGGCTTTCAGTTCTCCACCACAATCAACAAGGCATCACCACCCTCCACCTCCACCACCGTGGACGACTTCGTCGAACGCAGCTGCGTCGGCGACTGCTGCGGCGGGCGTTCGTCTCCCACGGCATCAGGAGTCTCCAAACGCCTTCACAGCTCCTTTGCCGCCACCACCACAACCACCACTGGCACACTCGTCTGCATCACAGCAGCAGCAACAAGGAGCAGGCGCATCGTTCTCAGCGATACTGGAAAAGCTCTCCACCTTCATCGACCCGGAGCTGGTCCTACCCATACTGCAGCATGCAATGCAGGAGGGGCACCATCTGGACCCCGAGTTGGTGGCTTCTCTCTTGAAGATGTTCCAGCAGTACCCTGAGAACGGAATGCGGAACAACTCCACTCCGAGTCCCTCACAGCAGCAGCAGCAGCAGCAGGCTGTGGTGCCAGGCGTCAGTGGACAGTTCCAGCAACATGCTCTTGCTCAACAGCAGCAGCAACAACAACACCAGCAGATCCAGAGGAACTCAACACCGCCGAACCACCTGAATGTGGCGGCTGCTGCTGCCGCCGCTGTTGCTGCTTCAGCGGCTCAGAGAACACCAGGCGCTGGATTCGATGCGGTAGGTGTTGGGAGAAGAACCCCGCACTCTGATCCACTACATTTTTATGGAGTATTGATTGAGAAGGACATAAAAGTGGGCCTTTATTGGCGCTTTATAGTTCCTGGGATTTGACTGCTTGGTGTAGGATGGTCTAGAGGTGGCTATTAACCCCCCGTCATTCTTTTTTGTACCTCTCAATAACTAGGTGGGAACATTAATTCTCGCCTTTTAGTAACTCGAGTTACACCGTCCCTTCCTTTGTCCTATCCTTTTGGTGTTGCAGTTTAATCGCCCATTTTGTGCTGAGATTTGTCGCTACAGGCTATCCTTGCCGAGATTAAGGGATAGGTTTATTAAGTAAGAAGGCGGTCACTGCCTTGGTACCCAGGACATCCAAGACATGCGGCCATTCGTCCCTTGAATGTCAGTGCAACGAAGTAGTTAAGAGTTGGGTAATCCAGTGGTTACCCAACCATCGCACCTTTAATAGCAGTTGGCTTGATGGCCTTTGTGCCTTGACAAAAAAAGCTAGTTGCTGCATGTCACGAGAATTCGAAAGATGCGAGCCAAGTTACTTTGTGGAGGTAGCAAGAAGCTGGTATAGTGTAGCTCCCACAAATCCAGTTGATGTTTGGGTCTTTGTGGCTTCGCTGTCCCCCTGCCAACTCTCTATTTAGTTGTGTGTGAATTTATTGCGGCTTGTGCGTGTGTGGGAACTGGCTAAGATCATGAAGGGCCCAGCAAGTCGCGAACTATGACCCTGTATGCAGCAAAGTAGGCTTTTGGGTTATTTGAGCATGTGGCCCACAAAGTACGGTGGGCAGAATAACCTGGCAGTGGCACGTCCAGAAGCCAAATGTACATGCTTGCATATTTTAGTTGCAGACAAGTAAAGACGCCTGTCGAAGATGTTACAACTGGCTTGAAGACCAAAAAAGTGGAGATGAATTTTGTAGCATACAGCATGTTTGGGAAAAGGGGGTGTCACGTGGTGTCGGGAAGAGGAATGCAGAAGTACTTACCTAGTTTCCCTCCCTCCTAGGGTGTCGTTATTAATGGAACTCTGCGCACAAATGGGCCATCGAGATGCCTTTTGAAAGGAGAATGGAACCCTGAAAATGGATGGTCATGCTCTGTTTCTCGTTCGATAGGTTGTGTACCCTATCCCGTTGCACGGTTGATGTATTGATGCTCTCACTTGTCAGCGCTAAATTTTTAATCATACTGCGGAAAGAATGGAAAGGGGTGAATTGTCATTTGTCGTCAGAATAAAGTGCCTCATTTAGCGATTGGTTTGTTTCGTTGGTAGTTATTGCCATTCACATTTTCCATCTCTACGTCATTCATTGATCCGTTCCAGTGTACAGGACGGTATTTCGTCGAGCAGCTTTTGTGTGAATGTAAACAAAAGCGTTATTTCCCCTATTGGTGTGTTGATATTCTCACTAGTCATTGCCGGCTTTTACCGAACCACAAAAAACACCGAAGGGCGTTGACTATTCTCAGTAGATATCCTGAATTGAAGACAGCAACGTGGCTACTATAGCGTTCAGTTTGGTTTAGTGGCTGCCATTGTTTCCCCAAAGTTAATTTATTGGTTGACTAGAACCCTAGCGTGGTGTTAATCTTTGCAGCCTGCCATTCATTATTGACGAACTATTAGGCGTCTGATATTGTCGGAGCTATTCCTTCAATCATGCTTAGTCCTCGCCTTTCCTTTTCAATGCCGTTTGTGGAACGATAAACAAACACCTTTAGTGTCTCAACCAGCCAGTTTATAACTAGCTACCAACAAAGGAGACGAGAATTGAATACTGAGTGGATAAATGTCTCCTCTCCTGGGTATACACGAAATCTAAACTTCGCGGACTATAATCTCAATGTGTGATACTCATAGAGCCGTTCCCTTTATTTAACCCAACCTTCGCCTGTCCTTTCTGGTGTATGGGAAGTATTTAGTTGAATGCTTACTTCAAAAGGTAACAAATTTGCTTAATTCTACGGTTAATGTCATGGTGTTGCCAATAGACCTCCTCCGGCTTTTCTTATCAGATCGCTAAAGAGTGCGGAGGGAATCGCTTATTAATTGAGGTCAAAGCAAAGCGGTTTGTTATCATTCATTGTCTCGTCAAACTTGAGTGAATGTGTCTCCCCTACATCGCAGTCTGGAAATTCAATGAGTTTGATGTTTCGTCTTCCCTGTCCACACCCACAGGCGATAGTGGAATAGACCTATTTCGCCTACTAACGTAGTATTTGCTCACTTGTAGACTGGAAATGTGGCCTTTGGGACATTTTCCCCTTTAAGACTCTTTCCCTAGGGTATTTTGGGCTTTGCTTCCGTGAACCGAAGTTGGTCTATGGCCACAAAGACAGCCCCTT
The DNA here is from genome assembly GCA_030710315.1 of Anomotaenia brevis. Classification (NCBI taxonomy): domain Eukaryota; kingdom Metazoa; phylum Platyhelminthes; class Cestoda; order Cyclophyllidea; family Dilepididae; genus Anomotaenia; species Anomotaenia brevis. The sequence goes on from JAUOZQ010000005.1 coordinate 43,123, forward strand.
GGTCGTGACGGTTGCCTCGGTACTATACTCCGCTCTCTCTCTCTCTCACTTGCCTCTGTTTTCTTCAATTGATCTAAGATTCCGTCTCGCTTTTATCTTCACACTCTCCTCATTCCTACAGAATCGATTCGAAATTATATTACAGCCTGGTCCAGATTTTCTTTCTCTAGGACATTATTTAAGCCTTTCCCCTGTGATTGTTTAACCCACGGCTTTCGTTTGTTAGCTGATGTTAGAACAGTGTAACTACTTTATCACCCAGTTTTGTTTACTGGTCGTCATTGTCTCCGATCTCAAAGTTTAGAACCTCTGAATCTTTACGTCCTGGTTTCTCTCTCCATTGTATTGACTGAACCATTGCTTTTAATGTATAGGAAGTTGTTTAGTTTCATAAATATAAGAAACAACCAATTGATCACTTGTTTTTCTCAATAGTTGTCACCAGATTTATCGAAATACACAAATTGACGAAGTGATTTGACAGTCTTCGTTTATTCCCAAAAACTTAATCATTTAACTCCTTAACGGGGTTGACACCAGGTCGCCCGAAACCCAAAATCTTCAAGGCTTGGCGTCCGAATATATAGGACGATGTTTAGTTAAAGAAAATAAAAAAAACCGCGCGATTGATTTCTCGATGCTTACACTAGTCGTCACCGGATTTATCGAAATAGATTAAGCTGACGTAAGAATTGGTCATACGTTGTCGTCAGCAAGGTGGGTCGGCACCAGGTCACCTGAAACTCAAGTACTAAAGCCTCAGAATCTTTACTGTTTTGTACTACGTATTGCTTTTCCATTTTTCCTGCTCTAAAAATGTGAAAATAACTGGAGACCCGACACTAAGAACTTTAAAACGCTGAAAAAGCTTCTCAAAAAGCTGTAAAAGGAAAAACCCTAGGATTCAACTCAGCCATATTCTGTAGACTCTGAGGTACAGCATTTCGAAAGAAACGCGAGGAAAAATTCATCACACTGATCGATAATCTGGGATGACTCTTTTCCTTCCTAGTCTAGGAGCTTTTCTTTCCATAAGAGGGCTAAAAGGACCCATCCTTTGCTCCCTTGTTGCCGAATTTTGTGTTTCGGTGATCGAAATTAGGGCCTACCTTTGGCCGCACTTCTACCTCAAACCTCTAGAACTTCTTGGATTGATCAATAATACAGAATCCTATGAACTTGACTTGCCGATCAATGTTTACTGGTGACCCCATACAGCTCTCGGCTGTAGTAGTCTCATGAATCTGCACTGCGACTCAGTGGATGCAGGCTTCTTCAGCTTTTTTCTTGCTTTTTTCTCATGTTTGCCTTTCCTTGTAGACGTACCCGCTGGTGTGGCAGGGGCGGCTGTCGCTGAAGAACGCGGAGGTGGGAGTGGTGCTGCACTATGTGCAGGGCAACGGGGAGCTGCTGCGCTCCTGCATCTCGAATCTGGCGGCGGGCGGCGGTGGCAGCAGCCAGCAGGCGCTGCTGACGGCGGGCGGGCCGCTGCGCATCGTCCAGCGCATGCGCCTCGAGGCTGCCCAGCTGGCTGCGGTGCAGCGCAAACTCACCCAGGAGGGTGCCTCGTGCGCCTGCGTCGCCTTCGCCGCCGGTGCCAACCAGGAGGACCTCGCGCAGCAGAACGCCGTCCTCTCCGAACGATTCATCCGCTACATGCTCGAGAAGGGCGCCGCCGGCATCATCAACGTCGGCCAGCCCGGTGCCCTTCAGGTGAGCTCCATCTCCCATTACCATTTGTAACCACAACTAGCTTGCTCCTAAACTTAGAAGTGGATTTGGATTTCCCACCAGTACTAGTTGCGACCAGGTCGATAACCTGCTCCTAAGTTTAGACGTGGTCTTCAAAAGGGGAGTTTTTTACCTCTCTCTGACAAAGTATTGGTGTGTGTTAAGTGCTCTTTTGTCTGGAACGGCTGAGATACAGTTTCGTCTACCGATGTGGTATTTGGTTTTCTAGTAGCCTTGAAACGGGCCTCTTGAGGCCTTTGTGGGTATTCTTATCTGGAACCGGTCTGATAATCTATTCCTAAGCCGAAATGTGCTCTTCTAGACTGAAGTAGTTTCTCTAAGTCTTCGTTCTAATGCATGTAGGCATTGTTTCGTCTTGCCTAGTGTGGCAAAGGTCCTACCTTCGGGGAGGCTTCCCATCGGTGTTTCATATGCTCTTTTGTCTTCAGACAGCACTACCTTCCTGCTGGAACGGTTGGGTAAAGTTGTTTCGTCTACTTACATGGCATTTGGTTGGCTAGTAGCCTCTAAACGGGAGGTATTTCACCTCCCATTTTTTATCATTTCCTCTTGGGTATTGGTATTGTTTAGTCTACTGACGCGGTATTTGGTTGGCTAGTAGCCTTGAAACTGGCCTTTTGAGGTATTTGTTGGTGATCTGACCTGAAACCAGTCTGAAGACCTTTTCCTGAGGGTAAGTGTGGTTTTCTCCCTATTTTGGTTCTCTGAGCTACAACTTTGTTCTATTACTTACAATTCTTGTATCAGGTGTTGATGTTAGTTTGGGTGTTATTTTGTCTTCACAAAGTACCTGCTGACGTGGAATTTGGTTCGCTGATAGCCTTAAGACGGGGGTCATCTTATTTTCCATTTTTTAGATGGGACTAGCTGTGATGTGCTGTTTGGTCTTTAAGAAGAACTACTCTCCCTGTTGGCATGATTTGGATAAAGTTGTTTCACAGGTTTTTTTTCCCTTAAAAACGTAACATTTGATTCGCTTTTCATTTTTAAACATTGCCTCTCTTGGATATTCTTGGAATCTCCTTCACTTGCCTCTGTCTACCTTGTTTGGTTTAAGATCTCATCATTTTCACAGACACCAGCTCACTTTCAAAAAGATGAGCTCTGAAGTGAACTGAACCAGAAATAAGTCACCACTTCAGTTCTCAAAGGAAGTCAAGTCTCTTGATGGGTGTGAATTCGGCATTATTAAAGTTTTCGAAAACTAGGTCGAGGTGAATGCTTTGTAGACCTTTTAGAAACTAGCCACTAAGGGGCGTGCATATTTCTGGTGGGAACAACTATTCTCAAGGTCTAGGATGAAAGTGTTCCGATGCTCATACTAGTTGTGGCTTCGGTGGAGATAAGGAGAGTTTCAAAATTATAATGCAACCTTCTTTTCTGTGTCTGACCTACAGTAAACTTCTCACAAGTTATCTTAAAGAACCCTTGGTGTGATTTACACAGGTACTGCGAATGCACGCAATTGGTTAAAGAGGGTAGTCACACTTCCCAGGGGCCCCGTTGGTAGGACGTGACCGGACAGCTGTGGAGTTCTTGCGTCCTTAGAAAGAAAATTCGACCAGGTTCACTCAAAGACGCAATAGAACGGCTACCGAAAGTGGAAGCAAGCCCGTAGCGCCCAGAACGCGTTTACTAGTGATTGAAGGTCCCAGCTTGTTGCCATGTTATTTGGTTTTCAGAAAGCATTACCTTCCTGTTTGGACGAATGGGCGAATGTCGTTTCTCCAAAACCTTAGAATAGGTCCCTTGGGCCAATCTTTCGTCATTTTTCGGGGTTCTCTCTTAAAGGGAAAGGGACTTCATTCATCGATGTATTCTATTTTCAAGATGGGTAGTTTGTGAGCCATAGTCAGGTAGTTAATTTTCGAGAAATCCGCACAACCGTAACTGGTCTCCAGTCTTAGTATTTCTAATCGATGCACTGGTGAACACAAATGTTCCCATCTTATTTATGGTTATTTTTATTACTCCTTTTTATTTTCCACGGATGCGCCGCAGGAGAAGCTGCTGATTGCTGAAATTGTTTGTGCGACCTTTGTTCAATTCAACCCCCATATGCACAGTCAATCACTTGCGGGGGCTTTTATTATGCCCCATCTGGCGCTCTCCAGACAATTAATGGCTTTGTTAGGTGTGTCTGATGTGGATATTACTGTTCAGGGTCACTTGTGCTCTGTCCCTGGTCACGTGACGCAGCTGGAGCATAATTAAACATGCGCATTCCATTTGCTCCTTTAAGCATCCTCCTACCCTTCTTCGCCTTGTCAAAGCCAACCTTTTTCCTCCTCCTTCCCTTCGAACAATCCATTAGTCTGGAGGCGGTAGAAAAGAGGGGCACAGAGTGAAAACGTGTGTTAGTTCTGCCTGCACTTTGGCTGGAGGAAGACAAGAGGAGGAAGGAAGTAAGGGAAGGACGAAGCAGTCTGGGGCAAACACACACGCATACAATCATCGCCCAGTTAGTGGGAGCCATAGCCACACCCCCTCGTTTACTGAGGCTCGAGGAGGAAGATGGAGGGAGGCGGGGGCATGACTAGGCCGATTTTGACTGTTGCAATGAGTCATAGAGGCGTGGTTGGGCTGTAGCCATTGCGCATATACCGGAATTTGCGCCTAGCACGTCAATTTTCTGGGAGTGTCTTTGGATTCTCCAACTCTGGATACGCCCACAGATTATCCCTTACCGTTCGACTATGTTAGTGGTGGGAGGTCTATGCTACTTAAAATTATCGTTTCTCTCATTTTGAATATTGGAGTCACTGCCATATTTTAATTATACAAGGGTTTAATACCCGTGCTTTACTTAAATTTCACTAGTTTCCTGGGATTGAGCTGTCTGGTTTCTATTCCCACAGGGTGTTCCTAGGTCGCTAATCGCTGGACTTTTGCAAGACTCCCTCGCTTGCGACATGCCAGTCTCCCGCGTGTATTTCTAGGTTCGCTAGCTAGCTAGCTAGCTGTCCTCACACGCACTGTCCTTGTGTCTTTAATGGATCATCCGATGACCTCATCTTCGGCCTGACCTTGAAAGGTCACATGACCTCATGGAGGTGTACGGAACGGAACTAACGAACGGAAGAGAGGGGATTACTAACTCCCTGAGGACAAAAAGGTCAACACAGCTGCTGCTGCTGCTGAGGGAGGGTGGAGATGCGCTTCCTCTCTTCCTACATCTTTCACTGGGTGTGTACCGTTTTTCCGCCAAAAAGGTGCTCGAGGTTGCGTGCCAAGCCTAGGGCGCAAAAAGACACGTAACAGCACGCTCTTTTGTTGCGCCTACAGTCCAAGTGGGCTCTCTCGCTCGCCCCCTCCTCTGCTTTTTCTTGGGTGAATGCACTATTGCGCCTCGGCGTTGTTTGCCTACGCTCCGTCTCCCACCATTTGGCTTTCGCTTCGGGGGTTTTATTGCTAGAGAATGTGAACTGCTGAGTCGTAAAGCTCTTTACGACCCACTGGGAGAAAGTTGGAGCGACTCTCGCTATAGTTGAGAGGCGAGGTCTGCGTGTTTTACCCCAGTGTTGTACCTGTGTGTGTGTAGCTGTCCAGAAACTGGGGGTCTCATTTTTCACACCCTTGAATTGGCCTTTCTCCGCCTCTCGGGCTTCGCTTACTCGGCGTTCTGACCCAGTTTCCGACACGCGTGTTGCTCCCCCTGTGTGTGGATGTATGCCTCTTCCTTCGGAATTACTTCCTGTGGGGTTCCAGAGCTGAATAGTACAAACCCAAAATGTATGAGGGTTCATGGGATTTTCCCTCCCTATTTTTGATGGCTTTGGAAAAAAGTCAAGCCTCGATTTAGGGCGTGACCTTTTCTCTGATGTTGGTCTGTTTGTCATTGATTGGCTGGTGTACTAAGTATCTTTATCTCTCTCTGCTGCGCTTAAGCACACTTCAGTTTGTGTGAAAAGGTTTTTGAGGTTCGCCTTTTTTTCTCTCTCCTAGGTACGCATCTAGGAGCCCTTGAAATATGTTCAACGTTAACTTTGTTTACCCTTTCAGTGTTTAAGAGGGCTCTCTAGTACCTCACTAATCAACAAAATTGACTTATCGCGAAGCTCTAAATTCGCTAATTTCAAGTACCAGATTCACTATCAAGTTCCTTTTAGATGCCGAAATTGGGGCTGAAATTTCCCCTCTTAATTCACACTCGATTGGTTTTTTCTGCAAACGTGTGAAACGCTCCCAGGGTTTTTCGTATCGATTTTTTGTTCGCGAATTTCCAGCTGCGCAATGTGACACGGTTTCCGCGGAGATTTCACTGGTTTTATGGGGAGAGAAGGTTGGATGGGTGGTTTATGGGGTGCGTGTAACCCCGTTGAAGCACCATCACGCACATAACCATTAACACCACCGTCATCCACACCCGCTCTCAGGATTTTACGACCGCCACACACACACACACTCTTGGTCGCAGCTCCGGGCGTGTGTGTTTATGGCCGGCACTGCTGCTCTCGGTTCGGCGGCGGCGGTAGCGGGCAGGCGAACTAAATTTAGGTCGACTGTCGGTCCGCTGCCGCTGCTGCGCACGCTGATTAATTGCCATCAGCAACTGCTGCTGCGGCGGAGCGGCGGTTGAGGCAGCTGCTCTTACACCCAGAAGCGTAACTGCTGCTAGGCGGCAGTAGCAGCAGCCACCGATCGATTGATTTTCGCAGCTGCCGGCGCTGTGTGCATGCTTACGTGCGCGTGCGGCCGTATGCCCCCGTAGCTACGCGTTGCCCTAGCGACGGTGCGTGAGTGCGTGCGTGTTCGCAGGCCTGCGAAAGGAGGGCGCGTGTGCGCGCGTATGTATCGATCGATGCGAATGCCTTCGTGTAACGTGCCTGCTTGTAGGCCGTTTGGTAGCAGAATTCGGCCATTTCTCACCCCCTCTCACCCTGCTGCCTCTCGCTCTGAGTACTTTTGGCCTTTGTGCGTTAGTTGAGTTCTACTCGTAGATTATAGCAGACCTTCACCTTCTTTACCTGGATTTTGATTCCCTATTGTTCAAATAGTGTAGACAGTCGAACTTTACCAGCAAAGTTGCTGTAACTGGTAGCGATATCCTTTCGCGTCGGTGTGGGTTTTCCTTTTAGATTTGGAGGGACAAGCTCGGGTAAATTTCTGGCTTTTTTTGATTCTCTCCCTCTTAAGGTCTTGTTCGAATTCGTCGTGTGTATATCGGAATCTTCTCGGTGGCGTTGTCACGTAATCGTGGTTTTATACATAGTTGGATTTTCTCAACAATATAGTGAAAATGGTTAGCGCCGTCTTCTATTTCTGAGCGTCGATTCTTGAGTTCACTTTGTTCCTAGTATATACATGTATTAATCTAAAAAGCAGTCGGACTTTGCCCAACGTGGTGGCGGTAACTTATAGGGCTCTCTTCTCCTGTTTGTTGCTTTTACCATCGTTTGAGGGACAAATCCGATCGAATTTATGGCAATGCTTTTCTCCCTTACTCGGAGTCTAATTCATTAAACTGTTCGTTCAAATGGGAATCCTGGCAAACATTGCAAAAGTTTAATAAAGCTAAGATAACTAATATGCCCCTCTTCGCGTTATATCGCGGATTTTGAGGGCCACTTCTCTCTGTTACCTAGAGTCTCGCTCACTGAAGTACCGTAATAATCGGTAGTATAAACGGGAGTCTTAGCAGTTACATAGTTGTACTTTGCGATATTTGAATTTGAACAACACACTTGCACTGGTTAGAGTTTTCTCTTTCTCTAACTCAGAGCCTGGCTTGCTAAAGTCTTGTTTGAACCGATATTCTAAACAGGAGGCTTAGCAGCACTGTTTAATTTCAGGCTTCAATTCTTGGGTTCATTCTCTAAAAATAAAAGGCGACAGAAGTTTGCCATCTTAGATGCTAATTTACATGGGTTTGGCGAATGGAAGATTAATAATTCGCTGAAGTATTTCACAAATGTGGCGGATACGTCAATTTACTAGTTTTTTTGATGCTTTTATTGTCGATTATCCCCTAATGTCTGTTTTTATCCTTTTTTATTCAGGGTCTCTACGTGGTGCACATCTTCCCTCCGTGCGATTTCTCACACGCCATTTTGCGACTGGCAGCTCCCGATCTACATCAGAGTATCATGCACATCCAACTCCCCCACCTTCTCATTGTCATAACAACCGTTTGAGGCTGAAACCCCCACCCCTCCTGTCACCCAAAATGCGGCTGTCCGGCTTTGTAAATATCCACCTCCCCACTCGAGAGTGTGTGTCTATTTTAGTCTGCATTCATCCCTCCCTCCTCCAACCTTCCTCGGCTTGTGTACAGTTCAAACCACCTCTCTTCTCTCCCCCTCTGGGTGTTGATAGTCAGATGGCCAGGACACCGTCGACACGAGGCGTCAACGCAAACCGTCGCCCTTCCTACAATCACGAGGACACCCCGTGTATACAAAAGTCCTCTCCCTCTACTGCTCTCTCCCCCTCTTCCTTCCCTGGCTCTGTCCATCTTTGCTGACGTGGAGGACATGGTACATTATACATATATACACACCCACCTACGTAAATATCGTGCCACATACAAATATTATTTTTCTTTTGCCCCTAATATATCGTGAAAGTCAGCCACTTCCATTTAGCTATCCCCCCATCCTCTTATATAGCGCCACCCATGTACGTGTGTGTATCCTGTTTGCGTAATATAATACTGCGACGATGATTTTATGCCCGTGTTTATGCAAATAGGTTGCTGGTTTGGGGGAGATTTTTTGGGCAGATTAGCATGTCTTTTTTCTTCCGTCCATCAACACAACAGAGCTGTCATATTTACCTGGAAGGTGGGGTTGACTTCTTTTTTCGCAAAAAAAGGCTATTGGGCATTTTTGGATTTATCCATAAAACGGTCTTAGCTATTTTGCTACATTAAGCCCCGGATTTCTAACTAGAAATTGGACATACTGAATGTTGATCGATCGCTCAAATCAATATCGATCACGTTGAACTAGTTCAAGTACACTTAAGTGATGGAGTGTTCTACATGTGCTTATTTCAGTGCATATTTTTGCCAGTACGGTATACACTGAGAATAACGCACTCTACCAAGACTCGTTAAAATTTGCACCACTAATAAGGACCAAAGATCGAAATGCACGAAGAATAGCTACTGATTGCAAAGCGACAAATGCGCTTTAGTATCACCACCAAAGGCTCATGAAAAGGTTGGGGACTTTTGAACCTTTCAAGGTGTACTTTATGAGACGCTTAGTCAGGATCAAACCTCTTTGTTACCGCAACACAAGACCACTTAAACAGTTTTCTCTTAACCGAGAGAGCATTAAAGAACAAGACTGCAGATATTAAATAATGCGGCAATTGCGTGATTAATTTGGCAGAAAAGCGTCTGAGAATTTACTCCCTAATAAGCCCACCACCTGCCAATTATTTTAAATGATTGCATAAGTGTGTGAATTCTCACAACGTAATAGAGCTTAGTGTAAACTAGGTAATTCAAAAGTCAAAATGTAAACGAAATAGAAGGCATATTTAATTACGGACTGATGTAATTTGTTAGTTACATTATTCGATCAGCTGCCTTTTTTTATAGCTTATGACCTCAGGTTTTCGAACCCCCTAATTAGTGTATTTTACTTGAGTTAAAAAGTATACATTTTGAAATTACAAGGACTCGTAATGTATTTTTGACCCGAAAAAGCACGTACTGAACCTGCAATCGAGGCTGTTTGCAACTATCGCAAAGTCTATTTTCTGTAAAACTCGTAACAGCCTCATCTAAGCCTCTACAATTTAGTACCACCCCAAATTAATTAAGCTTCGGAACTATGTTGGATTAAATATCATGACGACTTCGAATACACATAGGATTTTTGTTTTTTATGGGAATGATGTTGATTGAAACCCCAGCACTGTGCACAGTAATTGTAATACACCACTATAGTTCTATTATAAAGACATCTTAGGGAGTACAATTTTAATGGCTATTCAACAAGAAATTGTAGGGCAAATCATTCAAGAGATATTGTTTCCCTTCATCTCAATAAGGCAGCAACTGAACTGTAACAGCCCAAAATATTGAATTGAAGAACAGTTACGGAGGTAGTTGCCATGGGAATTGGAGCGGCGTTTTTATTCTCCGTCGCTATGAGCAATGTCCCCAGGAAAGGAATAATGACCAACGTCTACTGATGCATTGTCTCCAGTGGTAACAAAATGTGTTAACAACAGTTGCTTGTGTAGAGATGACTAACGGGACATGTTAGACCAAATCCAAAGTCAAAATTCACTGAGTTCTATGTAATAAGTAAACTGAAGTAAACTGCTAGATGAGAGACCCTTCTCTAAGTAGAGACCCCTTCTGGTGGGTGCAATCGCACGATTCATATTATAAGTACTAAGGTGTTTTTTTCACACAGATTCCATCGCTAAAGAAAGAAAAAGCACAATAGGCCAGTTAGGTATGTGATGCCAATCAATAACCAACGCACACTAAAAAGTTTTTCTCACGGTTAAGAAATTCGAAATCAGTATACTTTATCACATTATTTACATTTTAGATTAGATGGAGCTGTAACAATCGTCTAAACTGCTTAGCCATTTCGACTAAGCCCTTCTGAATATTATCTACAATTAATTAATAAATCGAAAGCAACGATGATGAAAATTGCAATCACGGTTTGGCCAATATCCTTATAACGAATTAAATATGAGAGCTTAAAATTTAACGGTGGTATTTACAATTATGTTAACGTCCACAATTACAATTATATTAATGCACACAAAAGGTATCCAGGGATTCAGGCATAATTTAGCAAAATTGAAACAATAGGCTACTAAGCCTATGCAGTCCCGATTTCCAGTTATTGTAATCACGTATACAGGAGGGAAGGCGCGTCGAGTTTGCTGTAAATCGTAAAATCAATGGAACTCGAAAAAGTTGGCAACTAACCTACGCAGTCATTATTACCTCCTAGCGGTAGTCACATTCACACCGAAAAGATTCGCTGATTTTCCTTTTTCTTACTCTCAGACTCGTAAACACTTGTGCAACATATTAGCCCAAGTCCAATCAATGGAACTGTAACCGTCTCATGCCTGCGCGACCTTAGAACTGGCCAATAAAATGGCGAGGATTTCCAGTGCTGAAAAAAAGGGCGTTTTTGGTAGCGGGTTGGAATTGCGAAGTTAGCCCTTGGCGTGAGCTGTGTGGGGTGGCTTTTTTTCGATGCAGGTAGCTAGGACGCATCACATGAGTGCACCCAGTGTATTTAGTGGATAAGTTCAACATCTGCGAGGTACCTGTCGAGTGTATTGTGTGATTGCAAACAGCAACCACTTGTCATGGCAACTACAACCACCACTCTTGTGCAAAGACACTTTGCTCGCACGCACACAATTTCATCGACCGGTTGGTTGCATGAGATTAGCGCACATTAATATCCAATGGAAGCGGAGGCTGAGGCGCCTCATTTAAATGGAAATTAGCGCTAATCTTATGCAATAGCGCCAAGATTAACTTTTAAATTAGTTTCATCACGGAAATATGTAAATGCATTACTAGAACGTGAGCTTCCTGATCAGAGCAGATAAAAGTGATTCTAGTGCTGTTTCTGCGTCATCATTGTTTAAACACCAGAAAATAGTTTAAAGCAGTAAGAGTCATTCTGACGTTTTCCTTAAAACACCTGCACACAAAGACCATCTGGTTGCCTATGAGTAAAATATTTTCACAAACATTGCAACAGATGAGCGTTATCGTTTCAAATTACAACGACTATTGAGGAGGCAGAATTCGCAACAATAAGCAAAGTACTTCTAAGAGTCGAGCCCATTTCAAAGTATATGAATCACCATCACCTCATGTACAACTGGAACCTCACTGCAGGCTTAGTATGCGGGTATAGCATGTAGTTCCTAACCAAGAAATGGCACACTGACACGATTTACGGCACCACTGGACCTACAGATTCGTGCACATGCGGAGGCGTACAGATTTCGCACAAGGTGAGTCATCAGCCTATCGGAAGCCTAGTCCCACGCTGCGCCTTCAAAACAATTCCCACGGCTCTAGCGCACATTCGGCAGCCTCAGTGGGTACAAACAACTGCAAAAGACATGTAGACTATTCAAACATGCACACTAAGCAAAAAATCGATGTTTGATTTTTTTGGTCGCAGGTTACTTTTATGGAAGGCAATCACATGTGGAATTTATGGCATAAAAATTTAGGGCAACAGTATCTACGACACCGCGGGGACCGAAGCAGGCCATAATGGGCATTCAGTGTGACAAATCAGGACAAGTAAGTCGATAAATAGAGCACCGAATATACCAGAACACAAAGAGGTCGATGGGGCTATAGTCCAGCTAGTCCCAAGGTAACTAGGGTGTGACTACGGCATTGTAGTTGGACGGGTCTAGCAAGTTTGATGAAATAAGGGCTCGAATTCAGTTCAATACTTCCCATAGAATTCGAGAATTATCAGCTTCTAAATGATATTACCGAAAATTTAGTTAGGAGTTACGCTGTTGGCGTAAACATTGCTGCAAGAACAGATGGCTGGATGCACACAAAATTGGCTGAAAAGGACATCAGCTACTGCGCAACGGCGTTAGAGCTTTTGTGTGAATGCGCAGCAAGAAACCAACGACTGCAAGTCGCGCATCTATTTTGGCAGCTGAGTTCCGAATGCAGCCAACATTTGCTCTGATCCTATTGGCTAGCGCTACGTGACGAGGCGAGGCATGTGATGGGGATCGAACTCGACCAAGAATGATATGTTAAGCCCGTGCACCCATTCGTTTGACTGCGTTTACGCCGACAACCTTGAGGTGATTGGTTGAATTTGCGCAGCGCTATTTTTAACGTCGACGAATCACAAGGCGGCGTAAGCTTGAGATGGTAACCTACCGCAAATTAGCACAACTTCAAACAAGGGTCAATTTCTGCCTTTGGGTTATGCTTCGCACCACCTCAAAGGAAAAAGTGAACTTATTGAATTTTTAAACGGGACATTACACAGTTATAATAATTTAAAGTTAAATGTAGTGGAGTTAAAGGTAAAAATGGATCATTGGGAAGATAACTTTGTTGATGTTTGTTCAGCTAATGTACTTACTGGTGGTTCGATGTAGGCCCAAATTAATGCCAATAATCGGTATTAGTGTGGTGTGCATATTTGCGGGTTTTAACCTAGTTATATGAATCTTTAATTTTCCATTATATCTAAACAAATCTGCCGTTGCATTGGCCCACAAAGAATGAGAATGAGGCAGTCGAAAGTAGCACTGAATAGCCGTGTATTAAAAACAGAGCATGAATTCCGTTAAAATCAGGCTGAAAAATAGTGAAGTTAGCAACCAAAATAATTAAAATGTCAATTCTCAAATGAACTGACGTCTAATGGTTCATTTACAAACTCGGAAACGCAATTGTCGGAGTCGAACAAAGGTTTGGGGATGAAAGAAACTTTGGCGTGCCGGAGGTCCATTCATGTCAGAAATATCTCAGAAGTTGGCAAGATCTAAAACGAGCTAAATTAGGAGCGCTGATAAATGAAAAATACAACTGCACAATAAACTATATGGCTACACTACTAAAAGGTGGAACGTTTTGTTGGGACTTCGTAGGAATACTTTTATCAGTCAACATTTCGAAACCAAACATTGACGATTAACTGACCTAAATAGTACAACTAAAATTGATCGATTTATAAATTTCAAACGTAGTTTGTGGTTGCGAGAATAGGAGTAAAATGAATAATCTCAAGCTGTTCTTATATACGGTTCGATCTTGACTACAAGGTCATTAGCTCGGATTTTTGACGAAATATCTGTTATTGTGGTATATGCTGATCTTCTAAAACTGTTGTAATTTGAATCAATCAGTTGAACATCGTTCTTGTGGGTATAGGCCATCTCACCTTCAAATCTTCGTTTTGCGCATGTGTATAGCCAGCTAATGATGCTAGTTTAAATATAATATTTTTTAGATAAGCAATTTAATTAAAAATGATATTTATATTAAAACAACTTAGAGTTCAATTATTCAATACTTATATTTCATTTATAGCATGCGTGAAATAATTTCTAGGTCAATCAAGGGCATATTGATTAATTCTGCATCTGCGTGGTTGTTGCTAGCCTTAAAATGCCTTCTAGAACTACCGATCCACGAAAAGTGAAGTATTTCGAAGACAGGGCAGAATTCGTGTTAAGAAACCCTAATTCAAGTGAAATTAGTAAGTTTTTCGTTTATTTTATGTAGTATTTAATTTGTCTGGATGTAGCACCTCACCAGTTTTTGTTATTTTCAGGTGCTTTTGTACTTCAGACCTTCCATGAACTCAGTAAAGATGGATGGTCTGTATGTACAAATGGACGAGTGGCAACAAATATTGAAAAAATGCTCCCCTTTGCTTCAGCTGAAGCCACTGGTATCTTATTAAAGGCATTTACCAAGGAGTTGGAGCCATTGTTTAACACCAAGTTTGCTCATCACGTTCTGCATGCCGCGCTTCGACACTGCGTAAATAAACCTGAGCTGCGCCAAGATGAACTTATTGCCTCCTGCATCGATGATTATCTTGAGTTTATGTGGGACAACTACGCCACTTTCGTCCAGCATCAACATGCCTCACCGGCCCTTCGAGTGTACCTTCAACTCATGTCCGGTGTCAACATCCCCAAGTCACCTCATAATGGAATGTACGAGTTGGATAAAATCACGCTGTGTGACCCTCTTGATTCTGAAAAGTACATCGACTGGATAACCATGCTAGTTAATCAGTTCCTTCTGTCGGAATCTTTCAACTCCCTGGTCATTGACCCAATGTCTGGTGCATTTCTTCAAACACTCTTGATAGTCTGCTCCAAGCGTCTTGAAGATAATTTTGATGCCATTTGCTCCAACATATTTCGCAAATCCAAACTTTTGGTGACGGATTCGGACTCGGAAGTCGTGAACTTGGATGATAACCAGGAGTATCGGTGAGTTTTGAAATATACTTTATTTTTTTACTAAAATTCCGCATGTACGTTAGGCGTTATTTTTTTTTCAAAATTGGGCTTCGCTTAGATTATAAACGATTTTGTTTATAACTGGTTGCAAAATTTGTTAATTATTTCCGATAATATCCCTTGACTAAATTTTGAAGTATTCTCTTATTTGCTAGATTAATATATACTCTGTTAAACTGTCTGGTATCGTTACATTTCAATTCTGCCCTTCTTAACCCAAAGTTCCTTTTTGGTGGAAAAATTTTCATTTGTAATATTATTCGTTCCAGGAACCCTG
This sequence comes from Anomotaenia brevis, assembly GCA_030710315.1. NCBI lineage: Eukaryota > Metazoa > Platyhelminthes > Cestoda > Cyclophyllidea > Dilepididae > Anomotaenia > Anomotaenia brevis. The sequence continues at coordinate 58,130 of JAUOZQ010000005.1, forward strand.
TCCTTTAACTGTTTTTGATTTTATTCCCTGTTCGGCTCTTTATTCAAATGCCTAACATGGAAAAACTTGTATTTTTGTTACTTGCGTCATTGTCACCAAGATGGGCACGTGCCTCGATAAAGCTTTTATTAATGGCAGACATCACTTTGTGTAACACTGAGTACCTTTAGCTAACCGCATTCAACCTCTCAGTTTGCCCATGGGCTTCTCCCACTCCGTGGCCGTGTACTTCCTCGAGACGCAGATTGGCCTCCTCTCCGGCCGTTTCCTGCGCAAGTTCATACAAGAGCATCTTCTTCTCACCACCCCCCACTCAAAGTGCGGTCAGGGCTCGTTCATATGTGCCCTGGCCAGCCACCCGAACGCATGTCGCGTCCTTCGTGCCGTCGTCAGTGCGGCCAAACGCGCCTCCGACCTGGAGATCCTCATGACCGCGCTGCAGACTCCCTGTGCCCAGGGCGCCAAAAGCGGCCTTGAAGCGGCTCTGGTCTCCGGGCAGCACTACCTCCTGGTGGCGTTGGCCGAGGCCTGCAGGAAGTGCTCCGGGAACCAGGCTGATAAGGTCCAGGCTACTTGTGAAAAGGTGAGTTATTTCTACTGCTCCTAGTGCGCCTCCATGAAATTGGACTTGATTTTTATAACTAAATGCTTCGTCTGCTATTTTTCATCCCTAGATGGTCGTGGAGGCTTTCGGTTTTCCTGCTAAACTGAAGAAGCCCGACGGCCAGCTGATTAAAGCTGTTGTGAAATTGAAGCGCAAAGTGGATCTGAAAAATGCGGAAGGGGCCAAGAAACGGGGCGGTAACGAAGATGATGCAAGTTCGGAAGAGTCTGAGGCCGAGTTTGAAGAAGGGGCAGAGGAGGAAGTAAAGGAAAACACAGGTTCTGGTAAGTTAGTCATCAAGCTACATTTTGAATGATTGTTTAGTAGCTATGGGTTTTGTCATCTCGCTTATATACCACAAAGGGTAATGTTAAGTGGCACGTAAGTCAACGAAACGTTGGAATGTAAACGACGCCTAGTAATTTCATTCAGCTGCCTATGCTTTGTCTAAAATAATCAAGGGAATGGTTGTAAACTGCGACGGTGGGGTGTCAGAAGGTGGATTGCTTGTTGCTTTTAACGAATTGCACAGGCCAAAGGTGGGCTGGCACAGTGTGCGGATTTTAAGTTCGGAGATTTTTGAGGAGGAGATCTGCTATTGCAAAACAACCGAATAGTCTGCTGCTAGCTAACATACCTGTCTCATACTTTCTAGTGCAATTATCCTGTGCATGCAGCCGGATTGTTTTCAATTTGTTCGGGTGAAGCTTTGAAAAGTGACCATAATCTCATTTTTATTTCTGATTACCGGTGTGAATAATTTTCATGATACAAATTGCTCTCCTTCATGGTAAATCGGGTAGGGGAATCCAGTCATCCATTCTCATCCTTGCCATCGGTGATGAATGCTCAAGTAATCGTCGTGTGCAAGCTGGTGGAGACTGTAGTGGTAAAAATTGGCTGGCAACTATTTTCGACTTTTTCCTGAGGTGTGGCAGGGAATTTTACCTCTGAGAAGCCTATATGATCTGCACCGACGTTCGTGATTCAGGGTCAGCTTCATGGTGAAGGCTGAAATACTAAAATTCCGAATTTCGATTCCAGGGTCCTCGAGCAATTTCTTGCAGACTTTTGAGGGGGAAATCTTTTCAAAAGCGACCACGTTGTCTGGTGCACTTGTCAAGTTCTAGCCACCGCAGTTCCTATTGCAATTCTCCCGTTCTAATTTTCTCCATTGTGTTTTCGGGAAGCATTGAGCAGTGACACCCTATCAATTTAACAATCTTTATGTTAAGTCCGATAGGGGAATCCAGTCAATCATTCTCCTCGTTGTCATCACCAGCATAAAAGACGAAGGCTGTTTTTAGCTGTTCAAAGAAGCGTCATGAAATTGAAAACAGTCAAGCCTTATTCTACCCAGTATATTCCGGACACCCTGAGCATGTTTTGTTGTTTTTGCGACGCAGCGACGGAGTGCAAACTGGTGGGGTGCCTAGTGGCGGAGGCGGTGCTGGGCTTCGGGGCGCACCGGCCGACGCGGCTGGCGGCCAGCCTCTGCGCCCTGCCTCCCCGCACGATGGTGGCGTGGGCGCGCGACCGCATGCTCCACCGCGTCCTCGAGCAGGCCATCCTCTCACCCGCCGTCCCCGCACAGCGCAAGCTCCACATCTTCGCTTATCTCAAGGTGCGGCACCAATTCGGTATCTTCACTGGTGCCCATTGTCGTGTTTGGGTTGAGCTAAATAGGGGTTTGTTGGCAGGTACACCTTTTGAGTACTGAGTTTAATGTTACTTTAGGGAATGCATTTAAGATTTGGTTTGTTTAAGGTCACAGAACTTGGCCTGGCATAACAGTCAAAAAATCGATTTTAGAGACTGTTCCCTATTTCACGCATTCAGGTTAGTAGCTTAAGCTGGTGGAGAAACTTCGATATTTAAGATCTTGATAAGTCGTATCGTTTTTGGGACTTTGAGATGGTTTGAGTAGTGACTTAAGTTGAGGGATTATGTTCCTCACTTTCTGTGCACAGAATCACCGAGAATGGATTGCTGGGAGTTATCGGGACGCAAATAATACATGTAAGCCAGGGACTTCAATTATCCACTACGCGTGGACTAATCACTCTAGTGAGTTAATGAAAGGTGTCAGAGACCTAACAGCGATTGAATAGATGAGTCCAAAGGGAAATGGATTAGTAGCCATTTGAGTATACTAGAGTATACGAGAGTCCTACTTGGGCTATCAGGAACCAAACAATAAATATAAGCCAAGCAATTGTAGTGTTCACTCTGTGAATGGGATGTTCAGTCATTGAGAATATATCAGAGGCCTACCCTGGGAAGTGACCAACAACAGTAATGGGGAAGACCATGCGCGTAGAGTTCACTCACTATGATCCACAGAACGGTAACTGAACTGCCAGAAGTTGTGCTTTTTGGGTAAAAAGTCCCGCGTTCAAGTTAACTAGAACGTGTACAGACCTATTTAAGCTTCGGTAAATCGCTGCAAGGTACTTGATCGTTCTATTCAGAGTTTAAGTAACAATTACGCACAATGTCGTGACAGAAATCGAGGGTGCAATCGGACAATTTCACTATAAAATGCCAGTAAAATTTTCTGTTCGTTGTCGGAGGCCTAACAAGGGAAGAGTTTTAGCGTTTGAGTGGAAAGTCTGAACTACAACTTATGAAGGACTACTTAAGCTCAGATTAATTGTTGCAAAACTCCTGGTGGCTCAATTCAGTGTTTAAGCAACAGTTGAGCGCATTGTAACGATACTACTGACTAGTGGTTGGTTCCTATTTCAGCCGCATCTGGCAACCGTGGCCATGGACCAGTCGGGCAGTCGCGTGGTGGAGGCCCTGTGGCATGCCGCCGCGGCCTCTGCTGCCACGCACCAGCAGCAGCCGAAGTCGGGCTCGGACGAGCTGAGCGGTTTGCGAGAGGAGTTGGCCCAGACCCTCGCGCCCTCCGCCGAGCGCCTCAACGCCGCCAAGTTCGGCCGCTTTGTGGAGAAGCTCGTGGGCTCCGCGGCCTACAGGACCAACCCACAGCGCTGGCGCAGTGTCAAACTGGGGCAGACCGAGGCGGTAAACAAGAGGACTGCGAAGCGGCCCCTCCCCGGTGGGCACAAGAAGCCCGAGAAGAGGCAAAAGAAGTGACGGGGACTGGCGATCAGAGTTGTATATATGTACTCATTTTTTGTGTAATAAAGGTATGTATCGTGCACAACACTTCTCGGTGGTTTCGATAGTTCCCATTTTGTCAATCATAGGTTGAACATAAGACTTTAAGGCGACCTCATCTCCACGCCGCCGGTGGGCACAAATACCTGGAGAAAAGACAAAGGGTGTGAAAGGGGGTTTTTGGAGCGGGCTGTAAGCATTTAGCAATCCTTTCGTGAGTGTTTTCACAACTGGGTCGCTAGTTTGTCGAATATAAAACGAGGTTTTGAGGGTCTACTCAAAGAGACTCGGCAGTTGACCTTTGCGTTTGGTTTGTGTAAGTAGTAGTTGCTACACTCAAACGTCAGAAATAACAGCATTCAAGAGACCATGGAACTTGGGTTGACTCCAATGGAAGTTCCGCTGGAGGTTCTATCAGGTCATGCAGCAGGTTCCGTCCGAATCTTAAACAAATGAAATGAGTGACCAAATGCTACATTTGAGTAAAGGTTCATTCATCAATGTAATTCCCCTGATTGTCTATGGCTTCCATCTTAATAGGCTTATTAATACCTCATTACCGCAACACTCCTATGGTTTTGAATCGAAAAAATCACAGATATCACTTTCAACCTCTTTATTGAAGAAGCTGTTTCTTCCAAATGATTCCGTAAGCTCCTGAGAAACAAATGGTAGTCCGAGGAAGGAGCAAGGTAGTCGGTAGAGTAAAATCGAAGAGGAATTTTCTCCCCAGCGACCTCTTCGCCGATCTTTCATGCCGTGATCCTTGTTGTGTGGGGGTTGTGCATTGCCCTGATGAAGCATCACCTCTCCGATTAACTAGAGCAGTTCTTCCTTCTTATAGATTTGCTTAAACGTCGCCTTAGTTGCTGACAGTAGATTTGAGCGTCATTCTCACTGTATTCGATGGTAACAATTCAAAGCGGATTATTCATTAACTATCCCACCAGATTGATCGGCTGTTGCGGGTGTTTTTCCCCGCTTACAAAGCCATTGTCTACTACGACGCCCAACATTTCGATAGAAGATGCATATCCCTTTGCCAGTCACAAGTCGAAACAAGTTGGAGAGAATGGCGGAGAGAAGAGTAAATGACAACTCTAGATTTGAGATTGTTTTCAGACGTTGTTTTCATGTGGCACGCATTTTCAAAGTTTTCGAAGATGAACTGGGGTATGATTTAAACTATGTTTATTTGGCAATTCCAGCTCAACTGATAAAGCAGGCTAAGCTTCTTCAAGGGCTGCTGCTTCAAGAGTCTTAACATCACACTTGGCTGGACATCGTTAGGTTAGATTAAGGTGATTGCCACTTTAGATAATAACAATACCTTCCAGGTAAGAGAAAATCGGTGTGAGTGTAAGCTTGTATTGAAAGGAACTAGCACGTAGTGGAGGAGGTCTTGCTTGGACGCTGCCGTACGGAGTTTTGAACGCTTATTTATGTAACCGAACACAAATCATGCCAAGCGAATTGTGTTTGATCCGTGGTCGCAAGCGTCCTATCCTTCAACAAGTATCCACATCAGCACAGCGCATAAGAGCTACAAAGTCTTTCATTCACACAATTCTAGCAACAAACCGAATGATTGTTTCTAACAACTTCGTTGGTTACTGGGTTTCCTTCCTTTATGAAAATGCTAAAACATTGTCCATGAAATGATTCTTGGAGGATTCCACGTTAGCAAGGTTTTTGATTACGTAAATTTTGATTTTAGTGTTAAATAAAATTAGGTTAGTTTAAATACATATACACATAAAAATAATTTTAAGCACCACTCGATACTATAAAATACTCCCCAACTTTCCTTCAATGTAAAAAGGTAAAATTTGAACAGAACTTATAGGGTGACCTGATAGAGAATCTACATTAGAGCATACTTTGAAAATGATTTCCAGAAACCAGACACAGCTGAATCACTTCATAATGGATATCCCTATATTTCTACAAGTGGCAGGTAATAGACATATGTATGTACAAGGGTAGAGAGGGGTTGCTTTTCAGTACTCCACTATAAAAGTGCGCAGGCGTCGGAGGAATTTCCGGTCCTTCAGGAAATCCCCCATCTCGTCTACACTTGTCCACGCGAAGTTCGCGCCCTCCTCCTTCCCCTTCCCATCGGCCTCAGCGAACACATTCTCTCCGTGCCAGAGCTTGTCCACAAAGGCGTTCAAAAAGTACATCTGTGGTGCACAAAAGACCAGACGAGTCAGCAAACTCACTACTTAAGAGATATGAGTAAAGTCAAACAGGTGGCCCAATTCATCGACGAGTGAATGTAGAGTATACAACAACTGGAATATCTTATGCAAACACTCGACAGCTTAGAAGGGCTGCATCTCTGATTATAGGCAAGGGCATCTTAATAGGCCATTTTTGTCACAAGTTTTGGGGTGAAAATTGCGGTAGTGCCTACCTGAACCCCTTGTTTGCCGTTGGCCGTCCGATAGGCGTATTTGTGCACGGCCACAGGAGCGTTTCCAACGATCGTGCAGTGAGCTTCAGGCGGCAATAGCCTCCGAGCTAGTTCTTCCGCAGTCTAGAACAACAAAGAAACATTTAGGGAAAGCAATGAATACCGGGAACTGGATATTAAAAGAATGTAAACGACAAAGTTTTGAAGTAAGGCCTAGTTTGCACAAGCCGCTAAACTATCATAAATATCCTCGAAAACGCGCAAGTCGAGAAACTACAGACCTAACACTACAGGAGTAGGACGAATTAAAAGAAATAAAGAGCATACAGTAAGAAAATGCTTGCCCACTGTGAAACAAGCTACTTTAGTTAATACACGAACTTACAGGTCAATACGAAAACTTACAGAGCGAAGTGTAGCGTCGCCAGTGACCTCTAGTACGGGCAGGCCCCAGTCAAAGGAATCACCAAGTTGTTGTCTTATGAGGAGAACCAAATTTCGGTCAAGTTTGCGCCAGGCTGTTGTCTTACAGGAATCTTCTGGGTTGGCTTTGCTCTCCCCCTCTTGACCAGATGGTTTCACGCCTAAAACATAGTGCAGATTCAGCCAGAGAAGAGTGAGAGAAAACAGCATAATTAGGACAAAAATGAAACCAATTAGTGAGGTATTTCTAACCGAGACTTGAAATTTCCGTCCAAAATTCCTTCTCCCCACACTCCCAGGTTAGTTCCAAATCCTTGGCGGTTAGAAGAGACGATTTATCATCACCCCCACCGGTTGTTGCCCGACGTGATTGAGTCCCGGTAGTTCCTTTTTTAGAGGCATCACGCTGCTGCTCCTGTGCCATTTGAGCCATACGCTCGAGGTCCTTATTATGTCGCACTTCATGGGCGGATAAATGACTGTCCTGAACCTCCAATTGAGCGTAAAAGTCCAGCATTTGACGCTGGAAGGTGGTTAAAGGGGGACTAACCACTGCGGGGCGACGAATGCAGAGGCCGGAGAAAATCTTCAGCATGCTAATGAAATACAATTGTTCCATCAATAGTGGAAAACGAAATAGAAGATTATTTGGGTTTGGGACTAAACTTACGTGTAAGATCAAAATTAGTAGAATGGATCGGTTCCTACAAAAGTTTTTATTTTGCCTCAAAAACAAGAATTTTGTTCATTGGTTTTAAAATAACTGCGAACGTGGAAATATGAACAAACGTACACCAATTATAGAAATAAATTTGACAGAATGCAAACATGCCTAAGAATACTACCTGGACACCAACCTAGCCAATCAGGCGACGCTTAAACCATATAAGTTGCGCGGTAGCGACATAACACATTAAAACAAGTCACAGTTAAAACCATTTTTTGACTTCTATACAGGGCTGACGACTTTGGTAAAGTATGACAGAGATTAGGATAAATAACTTCTAATCAATTGTAATACGTCTATTTTCATGGAGATAGCAAAATAGTGCAAACCTCCCCATTCTGAAGGGAGTGCTGTATATTAGCATATCTTTTGGTATTTCTGTCACTACATTTTTTTAGCTCGAATTCAGCAAATCAGATGACTAAATATTTGTCATAAGGCGTTCTACCAAATCATATATTTATTCAGAACAGAAACTGAGATAATTTGAGAACAAAAGATATCAAATCATAGTATACCAATAAGCCCAAAGGCATTTCAAAAACCAATTTCCTTCAACGTAGGGGTACGAATCTCTCCATTGAGTGGACGAGGCACGTTTTCCGGAAATTCACCCGAAAAGTTACCGGGGGGTCTGTATTGCCCTACTACAATTGCTACGTCTCCTTCGCGTGCCATTGCGTAACCAAAACCAGCTCGCTCCGTATCCTTCCAGATGCACTGGGTGAAATGACCTTGGAATGTTTTAAAGACGCAATTAATTAGGAAGCAGTTATTTAGAAGCTTGGACATGAATATAATATTTCAGATAAGGTAGACTTCATTCATTATTTATTAGTAGATATCAGATTGATCCGTTCTAAACCAGGCATCTTGATTAGGTGGAGGTTACTTTTTTATTATATTTCGCCTCTAACGAAATAAACTTTCCTTTTGCTATACGCTTTTCTGAACCTTCATCATTCAGTTTCATTTGATGATGGTTTACTAACAGTTTCTGTATAATTTACACAGTGGCTTGTGAGTGTTTTGATAACATAGTTGAGAACGAAGCGCAGATTTATTGTATCTCCTGAGTGGTTGATGAAGTCTGACATAGTCTATAAACACAGACACATTTTTAACGGACTTAATTCTGTAGCACAATTTTTATAATGTGTTCCGCGCAAATTGTTCAAGTTGACAATGTGTATTCATATAAAATTTACTTACCACATGTAGCTTGATCGCCGCCATCAAAATCGTAGTCCTCAATTTCACTGTACCACATCAAGGTGGACTCTGGCCCTATTTTTAGGAAAAAAAAATTAGATACATAAATATAGTATTTGATCATTAAGTGATTCTACTTTTAAAGCACTATTTCACACTACTTCTGATGGTAGTAAAACTTACCAGTGAGTTTGAAGCCCGGTGTACCGACTTTCTTGGCGATATTTTCTCCATAGTCGAGGGCGTTGCTATGCACCATTCGACGTTTTATTGCGAGAAATTCGGCGTGTGCTTGGGCTTGTTTTGCCAGCTCGGGATCGTACACCAGAGGTTTGCAGCCGTGCATGGCTCGAAGACTTTGGAAACCATTGTTTCCGTTAGATTATGAAAAAGAAACTAACTAATGATAGGTGTTGTCTTTCATAAAGGAGAATAATGCCTAGTGCAAAGATTTAATACTGTTGATTAACTCTCCTGAGCCTTTCCAAAATAGGTTTACATAAACAATTGCTTCGCTCCGTGAAATAATGCAAATTTGTTTTGTGAAAGTATTAAATACACATAAGGGACCATTATAAAACAATTTTTATTTGACATATTCTCTATTTTAACACTTTTCACTGTCTTTTCTTTCAACACAAAGTCGAAGCAAAAAATGTTTTAAGATAGCAGTATTGTAAAATATGTTTAGTTAGTTATACTGATAATCAGTATTGGAATGAAGTGATCAACTAGGAGGAACATCTCGTTTTTCGCTATAACATATCCACTTGAGGATGTGGTGGGCAAGGGTAAAATAACTCGTGCCTCATGGTTGCTAACGCGTACTTAGTAATCACATATGGCATTATTAAAAGGGATTATTTTAGCTGATATGAGTTGTAGTTATAAGAAAAAGAATGATTAACATCCGTGCTCACCGGTTGTGCGCCTTGAGAGTATCTCTGTTAAGTTTATCCAAGAAACTCATAGCTTCACTACTTCACTTGAGAACAATCACACAAAAAAATGACTGCAACAAACCCCCTAGGTCTCATTTTAAATCCACGTGTTGCAAATAGTCCAAAACGGATGAACTTTTGCTCTGGTCCAGTGCATTGAGAAATCCTGTGATTTTTTGTGCTTGTGTGCTTTGTGACCTACGTTTAATCTCAGTCCAGCTGATGGTGCAAGAAATTTGTTTTCCAACATTTTTGCTCATTTGTTTAGTTAACTGATTCAGATACAAACTATTTCAACATCAGGATCCTTCTAGAATCTACGACTTGAAAGCTTTCAACGGTTGCCATTGGTTGGCAGCTCTGAACGTAACCTCGCCTTGTTCATCATATTGCACAAAAAAGAATTGCTGTGGAAAACAACGTAGTTCAACGAAAGGCTGAAGCTTCCACAGCAGGCGATTTCTAATCACCTTCATCCGATGGGCAAGCTGATCGATCATGCTGGTTGAACCTAACTGAACTCTCCAGTTTCCTGAATGTACTATCCAATTTCCGTCGTGAGTGAAGATCTTTGATTCTGTTATGGCCTTACCGTCACAGGACGTTCATGATGCTGGAACAAAACCCAACTCAAAAACGCGAAAATTTTCATATTAAATAAGTCATGGTCTGTCAGAAAACTGAGTCATTCTTCAGTGGTAGAGGAAGTTCTACTAGTTTATCGAAACTCAGTTCCTATTAGAATTCCGATAATACATTTTGGAGCAGTTTTGAGAAGTTGTGTGGTTTTGTTCTACTAATGTTTGATCCCCTTCGCGAATAAAAGTGGATGAAGTCATTGTATCATCGAAATCGTTGGGTAGTCATGTAAAACATAATTCGACAAAAATTTTTTGAGAAACATTTGAGATTACGCAGTACTCATCGGAAGACCCGGCGAGATTAAGATCCATGGATTATTTGAAATCTTATAATCAAACTTGTTCCATCACTAAGCATCGAATTACACTTTGGAGTGGACAATTTATAGCTTCATTTATCAACCGGAGACTATAACCCAATTATTTTAAATAATAATTGAGAAAATGTGAGATTTTCAGTACTTAATTATCCGTCAAATAACGCACTACAAAAAATAAAACGGTCATATCGGCCTTGATGGTTCATCTAATGAACTCCCACTTAAAATCTATCTCTCTCGATAAGTTTCATTAAGCTTCAACTTCTGCAGTGGACTTTTGACCTAAGAAACTAACACAGAGCCAAGTGAATACACAAGGCAAATCCAGAACAGAAGTTAATTGACCGAATAATCGATAGCTGAAATCTAAGTACCGATCAACCCTTGTCACATGTTTACGAGTTGTATCAAGTTCTTACGACTTACACACGATCCCTTCTTTGTGCTCCCTAACTGTTTTCAGACACCCACTCATTAGGCACCCATTTTCCAAGTTTAAAAACTTTTCCAAGTTTTAGTGTTAACAATGAACAATTGTATGGTTTGAACTTAGCTCGATTTCCAATCCTTCAACTGATAAAGAGCATCAGGATGTAAGAAGCTTATCAATTGGACGTCCGGTTAGAGGACGTCTTCATCTTCGTGGAGGGTGAAATCTTCAATTCTGAATTTCACAAACCATCTTTCGTTCTGCAACCACCTTTCAGTCACACAGTCCTCTCCTTAAACTCAGCGGTAGTTTCTAGCTGCTCCTTGAAAGCATAAAGTATGATGTGCCTCAAATGATTTTAGGGTAACTCTATGTTAACAAGGTTTTAATTATGCAAATTTAAGTTTGTAATTCTGTAAAAACTGATCGGTTGGAATCTAGATAAATGTTAAACACTGGTCAGCTACATCTTGCATTATAAGAGTCTCATTGAATGTCATTCAATTTTTGAGGTAAATTTACGACAGGGGGTTAGGAGATTACCTGATACTTTGCTCCCCACAGTGTTTGTGTTATTATATTTCGCCCATCTATTTCATACTCAATGGAATAGCAACCATGGGCACTTAATAACACGTTATACCTTTGCTCTACATAATCACTTATAAGTTCTTTAAAAAGCATACCTCAGTTGCTGACAATGTAGAAATTAATATGGTTCCCAAATAACCTCACTCCAAAAAGGAAACCCCAATCTCAGAAAAAGTGTAATAAAACGAAATCAAAATGGATGCACTCGAAATGTGAAAAACAGAATTTAAAAGTGTCTTCCTCATTTGCACAGCTCTTCTGCACTGGGTACGTAGACCCTTCCGTTCTTAGGACACGGAACCTTGGCTTTGTACTGTCCCATGAAGTTGCCTGCAGGCTTGTACTGCCCCACGACGAAGACCTTGTCGCCTTTGGGTGACTTTGCGATGCCGAATCCAGCGGAGTTCGTGTCCGACCAGACGACTTGTGTAAAGTGACCTAGAACCGGGTATGACGGGATGGAGCATTTGAGCTTTTGAAACAGTCTATTTTGCTTATGAAAAAAACCATTCTGTAACTAATTTTACAAGCGCCAGATAAAGGCCAAAGTTTATAATGTCGTCATTATATTGCTTAGTTTAAATAAAATCTAACGCAAACCAAGGACTCACCACAATGAAGCTGATCGCCACCGTTAAAATCGTAGTCCTTGATCTCACTGTACCACATCACAGAAGCCTCATATCCTAAATAGCAAATCACAAGGGGTTTGTTTTGGAAAACGATTACCCGTTAGATCCACTCCGGCGGTGCCACACTTGCTGGCAATGTTCTCGCCACAGTCGAGCTTCTGGCTGTGCTGCATCCTGCCCAGTCTCACGAGGTGTTCGGCGTGTTTCTGAGCTTGTTTAGCCAGATTCTCATCATACTTCAGTGGCGCACATCCATGCATTGCTCGAAGCCTGTTTGCATCAAGATGAATGAAAAGTGGATTATTATTATTATTGAAGTAATACTCCTATAGCAACGGTCCTTGGAATACACGAAAAGCGTAATTTTTAAATCCAGATAAATAAATAAGTAATGCGTACTTATTATGCGCGGCGATGCAGTCTTCGTTAAACTGATTGCCTGAAGGTGCTTTGTGTTTGACTCGTTTATGGAATATGTCTTTGAAGAAGCCCTGTGTAGGAATTTGTATAAATGTGTAACATGATAGTATGTTGGCAAGATCTAACAGCTTGACGGAGATATTTGCTATTGGATATCGTGTGAGAAGACCACTTTCTCAAACATCCTCAAGTGTAATGCAATAACATTGATCTCGGTAGTCCATCTACCTGTTAATCCACCTAGATGAAATTTGTCATTCACACTATATTAGCATCAGAAATTAAGTAATACCACCCTCTGAATATGAAAGGCATTGAAATTTGGAAAATCCAACAGGCCACTCTTTGAATAATTATGAGCTAGATTTTTCTATTATCGAGTAGCCGACCAACCTAAATATAGGTTCTCTACCTTACTTGACCATGGACAGAATATATACATATCTTGATTGATGGTATCTTGGCCAGCTAAAAATAATTGGCTTGGATTCTTGTATATATGCTAAATACTTAGACGATAGTTTAAAAAATGATACAGCAATCAAAATAAAATTTTGAGTGAAGATAAAATTGCAATACCTTTTGCAAAATCGAGGGTCGTTTTTAATTAATAAAAAAGAGTAAAGGGGGTTAACCATAGTTGACAGTACATCTCGAGGTTAGCAAGAAATTACCATGTTTATCTAGACGAAAAGATTGAGTTCTAATAGTCCGAAGATATCCTCCGTACTGTGAAGATCTAAATTAGGGTTAAGTGTTTGTTCCCTTATATATTAAGGTTTTAAATTCGTCTCCGCAATTGGATGGTAAGTACGCTCAGGGTCAGATTTGTATCATATTTCGGAATCCACCACTCCAATTTGTGAACAGCATTTTAGCTAGTGTGGTGGTGTAAACCACCTTCGCAAAGGCATGAAACCTAATGAGGCCTGTGCCACACAGCAGCGGTTGGTGATCAAATTCCGGGTTGGAAATTCGCCAGATCACATTGTGCATCTACAAATCAGCCGCGGAATTCATGGAGCTTCATGCCTATGGGCTGCTGGACAGTCAAACCTCACAGCTTAGGCTTTGTTTACACAGCTGCATAAACTGAACAGCGTGTTAAGTATTATAGCTAATTTTAAATTGCGACTTTATTTAGAATATATGAACTCGTAGTGGTTTTTTATATTTTTAAGGAAAGTATCAGGCCAGCCGATAGGTTTGCCCGAGTGATAAATTTGACTAATGATTAAATCGTCGATGTACTTTCCCTGAGTTCCTTCTATCAACAAGCTTATTAATAAATTTATTACAAAATTCTGCAATTTTTGATTATTCAAAGAACTGCACTGAAAAACCTGCTTCTTCCAAATGATAGGTAGGCACCCAATCCCAGTTTTTTGGAGATGACGATGATCATTTGCATGGTTTCAAGTGAGCTTAATTACCATTTCCTCAACTGATAAAGCTGGATAAAATCCTTCAAGAAGCTCAAATGAAACTCCAGTGTACTTCATCTGGTTCGATCTTCATCTACGTGGAGGCCGAAATCTCCACTTTTGAATTTCATGAACCATCTTCTGCAAGTTCCGCAAGTTTCATGCACACATCCCTTTCCATAAACCGACTGAATGTCTCTAGCCTCTTCTTCGGCTGCTGAGTTACCTTTCTTGAATTCAGAAAGTGGTATGTGTCTTAAATGATTCTTGAGTACTTCCGTATTAAAAAAGTTTTAATCAAACAGTTATTTAGTCCCCTTAATAGAACCTGACTTTGCTACTGATTTCGAGAAGAGGAGCAGCATAATGCGTTCTTTGGGATCTTCAAAGAGTTGGCTACTCTTTATTTTATGATGTTTAAAAGGCAAAGAAATGGAAGGGCTAAATTCTCTAGAGTTTTGGACACCCAACCAAAGACGAATGAACCAAAGAGATCTCATTTAACTCCAATCCATGCAGGCTTTGCGCCACCGAATATTAATAATTAGTACTTTCTACCAAGGCCTCATATTTTTTGCTGGAAGGGGAGGTTACTATAGATCAGTTTATTCATCTTGAATAGAAGATGCTCTATAAAATATCTTTAAAAAGTAAGGATCTTTTCCATCTTTCCTTATTCTATGATTTCTTGGCATTCGTTCCTGTTGGTGATCTCGATCCGCTTCTTCGGCCCTGTTTTTAATTTTATCCAATGGCTGGTCCCTGGGAAGGTAAATGGTAATAACTTCAACTTTACTGACCACCGAACTAGGTTATTCTTCTAAAAAGTGGAAAATTAGTTTAATTATTCTAGTGTGACAAAATTAAGCTTGAGCATTCCAGGCGGAGCTGCAAATAAATCTGGAGATGGAGGTCGGAACTCTTTTTCGACTACTGCTTTGATTGGGATTTCACTATTTGCAATAAACATTTATACGTAGTTAGACAAGGAACCCGACTTACGGATTAAGTTGTCACTTCTCTGACTAAGCACTTCACTATAGTAATGGGCACTTGAAAAAGTCCACATCAAACATTAGATAACGCTGTTGCAAAATGCCCTTTACCGGTGTTGTATCCAATAAAACAATATTAGAATTACTCAATACAAAGGCAAGCATATTAGGTTTTGACGAATGTACTATGACATGTACAGAATTGCGTAGATATAGAATGGAGTAGTGATTTTTTCAGCGAAACGGATAGTATCCACCTTGTAAATGGTATATGTGGGTATCATATTAAATGGGAATTCAAAATACTATTTGAGTATTAGCATTAAGTACTATTTTTAACCGAATATTTAAACCCTTTACTTTATTTATAAGGCTGATGACAACGAGGACGCATGACTTGAACCCATCTAGTCCATCACGCAAGGGACTGACCCGTACCAGGATGATCCATGGTGTTAGTCTTAAAAATTAGTGTCGCTACTAAAGACTAAATGTTGTATTTTCCACGAATAATACTTAGAATTTTCTAACTGTACTTTATTTCCCCTCTCGTTTATAAATGTGATATTTCGCATAGTTGTTGAAGTCACTGATATGACCTAGCACACTTTGTTTATCAAGTGTTTCAGTTCGACGTGTGTTCCTACGCTCCCTTCAGGGGCCGGTATTCGTGATTTGTACTAACATGATCTTTTAGGTAGAATAGACAGAAGTCTAATATACTGAAGACTGTGAAAACAAACCTTTTGGCATAGACCTGAGAATTGCAATAGATACAGAGGCTGTGGTGGCTGGAAGAAAGCAACATATTGCTCAAGCACTTCAGATCTACGGGAAATCGTTACAGGATCCTGACTTCGGAATTCGAGCTTAGTAGCATGGGTTGAGAGTTTCAGCCTCTGCCCAATGAAAACGCTTGTCAAAGTCAGGGAAAAGTGAAAGTGAGTCAGGCAGTCAGTCACATTTTTGGCTTCTGCCTAACTCCCCGAAATTTAATTAGCCGAAAGGCGCTGTCTCCGAGAAAGACACTAATCACAGCCATAGTAACACAAAAGCCCAGTTAAAGATATAATTAAAGCGCTTTCCCTGCTGATGACGTGATTGAGGCCGTATTAGCCGCCAATGGAGTTTTAATTTTAAATAAAACGCAATGACGATATTTTAATTTCCCTGTCTATTGAATATCATTTATTTTATTGCATTTTGAAGTTAAAAAATGCCTTTTATTTTGCTGCTGATACTGGCGAATTCTCCCCGAATACCCCAGAGAAGGTGAAAGCGCACAAACTGTTTAATGAAACCGAGTAATCTATGAAATTCAGATAAATCTTGAATTTCTGAATTCCATCTCCAATTACACAACACATCTCAATGTTTGATGGAAGTCATAATGCATAAAACACTAGTGGCACATATCAATTAAATTGAAATCGCACGGACTTTTTGAGATGAAACACCTATTTTAATGACTTTTTTTCTGCCATACCTGACACTATGCACCGAGTAATTTTAGTGCAATAATCTGATGAATTTATTGCTATGCTTTGGGAAATAGCAGTATACAGGCGATTCAGTCAAGAGTTGAAAGCGATTTTTCAAGTTGATTTGGATCACAAGTTGGTACAAATGGAATCCATTGAATATAGCCCTTATTGCAACTAATCATTTGTGCTGCCGAATTTAAGGGGTTTTACCATTAAAATAGAGGTACAATCCGTATCACTTTAAACTCTGTGGTTTCCCCAAACATGAACCATGGGTGCTATTTAAAATTACCCATTCGTTGGATTTGGCGGGCTCTGAGGGGTTGACTCACACTTAGGACCGATTGTTATTTTTTATTTCCAGATGAGATAAATTTGAAAGTTTAAATTCGTCCTGATTGATGAAGGTGATGAAAACGAGAATGTATCCTGCCTGGAACTCATCTGAATGATGGAATATAGTACTTTGTCATCCAACAAAATAAGGAGCGTAGAGTCAATGATGATCGATGATCAACGTCGACATTGGGAAACAATTTTCCATGACCCCGAGTTTTGTGGCTGCGGCAAGAAGCAACCAAAATAACTGCAGTGAATCTTATTGCCTGGAAGAGCAACAGGTTTTCTTGAAAATCCGCAGTGGAAAGAATTGCGAGGGCTTGGATTAAATTCGTGTGCCTTACTTAAACCTTGGATCCGGAATGTAGACAATAACAGCAATCGGTTCCTTCATCGACAACATTTCAGCCACTTTTGATGACCACTACGCCAGTCCGATGTTTGGCCTCCACCAATTTTCCCAGATTTCAACCCACAGATGGACTTTTAGGTAAGGCACGATGCTGGGGAAAAAGACCCACCTATCGGATCACTCCTTAGGTTCTGTCCGAATGTCGAATTAATAAAACAAGTGACCAAAGATTACATTTAATTAAATTTTCAATCATCAATGCACTTGCCCTGATTATCTACTAACAAGCTTATATATACATAAATTAGTGTAACACTCTTGTAGTCTTGATTCGAACAACTCACAGATGTTAGTCTCAACAAAGTTCTTCATCGACCTTTTGTGACGTGTCTCTTGCTGTGTGGAGTCGTGCTGCATTGTCCCTTTCTCGATTCACTAGAGCACGTATTTTTCCTCCTCAAAGCTTGGTTGTTCAAATGCCCTAATTACTGTCTACTGACTTAAGCATTAATTGTTGCTGCATAGGGTGGTGACAATCAAAAAATGTACTAATCCTTGGCGAGCCCACCAGATTGATTGAAGAAGAAGAACCTTTATCCTGTGAAGTTCCCTTTTCACCACCGCATAGAAAGCTTAATTTTTCTATTAGAAAGATCCATCTTTCATCACTCCAGCCACATGTCAGTCCAACAAAAAGCGAAACAAGTAGATGAGAATGGAGGAGAGAAGAGCAGATGTCGTCAACTTGAGATGGGAGTTGATTGTTTTCAGGCCATTTTCAAGTGTAGGAACTATTCCAAGTTTTGAAGATGGCAGTGAACGCTGTATGATTTGAAACAAGTCTAATTGCCAATTCCTCAACTTATTAAAGCAGGATAAGCTTCTTCTTCAACGGCTGCACCTTCAAGAAGCGGCCTATCATCAAACTCAACGGACCATGTCCGGACTCGATCATCATCTTCGTGGAGGGTGAAATCCCTGCTTCTGAATTTCGCAAATCAACTTCTGCACACACATTCTTCCATTCACACCTTACACACCATAGACTGAGTTAACCTTCCCAGCCGCTTCAGTTGCTCAGCTTATTTTGGGAACTATGCAAAAGCTCAGTTACTCGACTACAAAACTGATGCATTTTTGAGGTGATCTGTCCCCAAGGGAAAGCGTGAAATCAGCTTTCTCCAGATTCTGAGTTCCCAGTGCTAGAACGAATAGACGGCGGTTATTGGTATTAAAAGGCTATGCAAAAATAGGACCTCTTTATTTATTGGATTTTCCCTGCTAAGACTGCCGAATTCATCGCAAATAGCCTGTTTACAAAACTCTTTTAGATAAAGAATATTCATTTTAATATTGACAAAGGTCTTTACTACAAAAGATCTTTCGTAATAACAGTTTTTAATCTCCAAGATGAAGTCAGACAGGTAAAAGCAAACAATTTCAAATCCTAGGGTGCTTTTGGTATAGTTCCCATCGACAGTGAAAAAGCCAAAACACATCATCAAATTTGTAAACCCAGTCTGTGGGATGAATCATTTCAAGCACTTACGAGCCAACTGTCTATCATAAGTGGGGTGTAAAATATCACTGGATGTCTTGTGGGAAGGCACCTACACTCGGTTGGTTGCAAGAGATTGAAGGACATCCTTTAAAAGAAACTCTGAGTTAGTCATTTAAAATTCGTGTACCACTTGAGGTCAGTAATACGATAAACCCCTTGAAAAGCTGAAAATAAAGTTTTGAAATACGACAAATTTACTAATCTTAAAAAGAAACGGCATTATGTCTAAATTGACATTTAAATGGTGTGAATGAACAAGATAGGCAGGATTTACTGGGTATTACACAAGTACTTGTTTTACCTAGAAATAAAGCCGAACAGAATTTCAATAACTGAATTAGTTGTAATTATGTAAGTTAAATCAAAATAAAAAAATCAATGTGGCATAATGCTATGTAGTTTGGTTGCAGACAGTACAACTTTATTGGCTGGTTGATAATACCTCAAAGCATTAAAACATATAGATTGAAAAATTTCACAACAGACCGATAGTATCAAACTAATATTAAAGTATGTTTTCATCGACAATGACGAGAGTGGGGAATCTTTTATGAATTGAAATCATCTGACTGCCGCAAACTTTCAACGAAAATGCTTGTTAAACCATTGGCTAGAAAAAACAACAATGGCCTAACTAAGTCTATTTGAATATATATCATTTAACTCGTGATTCAAATACGTAGAAAATTTTCCCCCTTATTGAACACAGAAAAGTTTTATTCAATCTAATCAATCTAATGTAGAAATGACCGCAGGGCCTAAATAGATTTCAAAACGAAGCCTAGGTTGTCTCAAATAGGAAAAATCCAATTGAAATAGCCGAAAAAGGAATGCCAGGCTCAAATTAAAGTTAATCTCTTCACAGAGATCAGAAAGTGAAAGTAAACAAAGCCCAGTATCTCAATTGCTCAAGTCTGCTCCATTAGGAATGGTGACCTTTCCGTTGACAGGACGAGGAACTTTGGCTGGGAACTGCCCCACATAGTTGCCAGGGGGTTTGTACTGCCCCACGACGAAGACCTTGTCGCCTTTTGGCGACTTCGCAATGCCGAAACCGGCCTTGGTTGTGTCAGACCAGACGACTTGCGTGAAGTGACCTAGACAGCGGAGTCAAGAGAACACAAAGACCTTGAGAACTAATTGATGATTAATATCTCATACATTAGGTAGAAGATGTGTCGAGGGTTATTAGTACATTCTTCAATATCTATTGCCTGGTATTTATAAATTTTATAAATCAGTTTCGTTAAATAAATTAATGCATTTAGAAAAATTCGCACAAACCAATGGCTTACCACAATTGAGCTGATCACCACCGTTAAACTTGTAGTCCTTAATCTCACTGTACCACATCGCAGCAGCATCGAACCCTACGAAATTGCCCATACTTTAAGCCACTAATCAGTTGAAAGGGATTCGAAATGAGTAAATTTTAGAAGGGCGGTTACCGTTGAATTGAAATCCGGGTGTGCCCCACTTGCTAGCAATGTTTTCGCCAAAGTCGCGCTTCTTACTGTGCTCCATCTTTCCCTTTTTCAGAAGGTATTCAGCGTGTTTTTGGGCCTGTTTGGCCAGAGCTTCATCATAAGTCAGTGGTCCACATCCATGCAGGGCTCGAAGCCTGGTCAAATAACGGCGAATTATTATTGACTAATTGTAGTAATAACGCATATACTGTCCCACTATAAAATAGCGAGCTTTTTATGGAAAATTCGAATGGGGAGTATTCGATCATAAAGTGAGGAAAAGGATACGTACTTATTGTGCGCTTTTATACAATCCTCATTAAACTGCTTGTTCAGAGGCATGCGACGTCTGAACCTCCCAGAGAATATCGATCCAAAGAAGTCCTGTGAAGGCACAGCGTATTTGTACATTCGTAATGCGGTAGCACGTTAGGAATATCGGTCAGTAACGCCATACTTAATGTCAGACAATGACGCTCTCAGAATACAGTAAAATGGAGCACAAACTTTGATTATCATGACTTATCTACGTAATTGATAAGCTTGCAGGTTCTTTACACTCAGATCTGTTATGAATCAATAAACAGACAAATGCAATGTTCAAAATTTTATTTTCAGTGATATACGAAAGGTAAGGGGATTAGTAATACACATGGAGAGTTTAAAAAAACCCTCACAGATATTCGTGTTAAGTTGATTTAACCCCATGTTTTCTACCTGTCCATCAACGAATAGAAAGTCAACTAGATGGTGGTGGACAGGCAATAAAGTCTCGTGATTCACGTCATGAGGTGGAAAAAGTAACACTATTTTATGATCGCATAAGAAATGAGGATGCCTTTAGAAATCATAGAACAATTGAAAATGTGCTGAAGTTTTGATATCCATTGAAATAGCAAAGAAAATAGTCAGTTTTTGACCTAATTAAAATCACTTAGTTAAATTAGAAAAAAACCAAGAAACAGGCTGTTAATGGGCTTTGAAGTCTTGCCAAAAATCCATGTACATAATGAGCTTAGTAATCAATTACCATGTCTAACTTGACAGAAAGTTTGAGTGATGAAGTCTAGCAGATCTTCGCTCAAGCGTTGATAGTAGAATTATGAAGAGACCGGCATCGGATTAAGTGTTTTGATGTGATTGATGCTAAAATGTCATTTCGACTTACTAATTTGACGTAAACTATGCGCAAGGTCAAGAATGTGCCGGCGTTATAAAGCCGTGCCAATGCGAGAACAGATTTTGAAAACGAATGACATATAGCCTTCCTGAAATCTGTGAATGCTTTTAGGGAAGACGAACTCATGCCTTTATTTTCCTCTGCGACGATTCGCTGAATTCTTCGTAAATTTTGTGACATCGAAATCAAACCATTTTTCAAGCCAATGCATTTTTCAGTATGATTAAACTATAGGTACATCTTTCATCAGACCTATGTAGTCTTAATCGACTCTCAGTTTTAGGAAAGTTCTGGGGTTTCAACAGAGAATTATTTCATTATTCGGTTTGAACAAACGGCATGGCATTTGGGGAATTTTAGTTTCTTACTTAGTGCACAATGCTTTGAAACTTGAGCTGAAGTCGAAGTCCATTGAATTCATGCAACAGTATAAATCAGAACATATTTGTTGTTCAAGCGTATCTCAAGTATGCATAAACTCTTATAATAGTTATGCTTATTCACCCGAGTATTTTTTCATGTGATTTCCAAGTGACTTTTCTTAGGAATTGCTTTGTGCATTTCGATAGTATAAAAGTACTTACTAAAGCCTGAGCATTTACCATGTACCACTACGTAGAAACCGATATCCTCACGGTTGCTTTTAAACTAGATCTTTTGCCAGCATACGCCTATCCGATAAAAATGAAATTCAGTGCATTTTAATGCATTTAAAAAATAACTTATTTACAATGGTTTCGCTCTGCAAGAACGAACCAATAAAGTGTAGATCAATTCATATGATTGGGATCTCAAGGTGTCTAATTAATATGTAAATTAACAACTAGATGCTTGTCTAGCATCCAGTCGTAATATGAAGAGGCCCCTTGACACCTAACGCAAGTAGTCAATTAGGCTGTTTCAACACCGAAAAGTGCCTTTGACAAATAGTAAAGTTGCAAAAATCTGAGACTATTATTTACAGCATGAAAACTTCAGGTCCTCCAAATTACTGGATGATTTTCAATGTATGTTGGAAGTCATCTAATGAAATCTGCTATGCTAATGTAGAACTATTGGGCGTTGTACTGTGACCGCGCACTACCCAAAATAGTGTTGGTCTCGGGGTTCTTGGAATCTTTTGTTCGTGTAAGATTTTCTTGTCGTTTTTACTATGGTATTTTGTTAGGTAATCCGCAAGGGTGCACAATACTTTGTCAGTCGTACGTACTATTTCGATTTGTAATATGTGCCTTCACACTCTTAAAAATTACATAATTTTTTTTCGTCACCCCAATAGTTGCTATTGTCTTATACTAATTAAAATATAACGTAGTAACATATCTTACGCTGCACTAAATGCGAGTCGTTATTCACGCCCCCAATCTTTCGTAAAGACTGTAGATAGTAGTAACCCATACTCCAAACCACTTTGTACCCGCATGAGGGTGATCTTCATTATCATATGTGCATTTGCATTGCTAAGTATCATTCCTTTCGAATTTTCCAATGAAGTGATGACGACCAACGACGAAATCTTAGTGCCTTTTTGTCTTGATAAATTTATTTCGTGACATTTAGTGTCCAATGCATAAAATTGTCACCTCTATTCTAGCACCCTTGTCTTTTCGAACTAAAATATGTTTTACAAAATGAATATACGAATTGTTCTGGTACATTTTAACATGTCTATACTGTTATGCATTAGCTATCCATCATCTAAGCCGCCCAATGAGATGTTAGTGGTGGGTTGTAACAACGTGAATAATGGTACTGTATACTTTATATAGGCTTTGGAAAGTCGTCTCTCTAACAAATTTCACTCTAAGGCCTGATGTTAGTAATCCTAAGTGGGCGTTTATTTTATTCAGGGCTGAGTTTTTCCGTGGCTTTGGCTGACCTCTGCGATTAATGAATTTTAATTCGCATTTTTTGTCCATAAATGGCGCGTTTCGTGGTCAGGCACTGCAGAACAATCTCCTCAGGATTTAATTTGCATGAATTGGTGTAGGCACTGTATTCGTAGTCCCTGGACCTGACTAGTTGTGAAGGTGGCAACACATTAAGACAGCTATTCTGATCTCACGAGCAACAGGAAACCACTTACCATACGTATTATTCACCTCTTTTAAAGCAAAGTGTGATGGCTTGCTCCGAGTTTGAGTCAAAGTTGTGGGCACAGGTTTTCTTTGATTTCAGTAGGCGTTCGCTTCACTACCAACTTGGTCGTTTCCGTAGCGATACTGATTGCTATGTGGGCCTTGCGTGCTATTTAGTAGTTTGGCAACTCTTGGACGTTCAAGATCAAGCTCTCGCTACGCAATATTCTGTAAAAAGTGCTTTTGTGATAAAGGTATGGTTGTATGTGCATTATGTTTAGGCCTAAAAATGCGTGAAACTTCGACATGCTTATGAAGGGGGTTAGTTTTCTGCACCCCGGACGTTTCTTAGAGGTGAATACAAATAAATTTGCGTCAGCGTATGCCTAGAAAAACACCTCTGAGCAATAAATAATATACGTTAGTTTTGGTGCAGGTTTCCCCACATCCTGGAATTGCTAATCGATTGCCTTTTGTAGAGCCAGACAATGACGGCTTTGCCAGACCTCCAGAATGCTCTGGCGGAGTTTTACGCGCAGCAGTCGAGTGCCGAACGCCTCGCCCAGCTACAGCAGTCGCTAATCTCCTTTGAACAGCGGCCCGACTCTTGGGTGTCCGCGCTGCAGTTCCTCTCCCTCTCCACGGACAAGTACGTCTGCATGTTCTCTCTCACCATCCTCGGGTCTACTGTGCAGCACCACTGGTCGCGCCTGACCGAGGCGCAGCGACAGGAGATCTCCCGCTTCCTCGAAAAGTACATCTTCTCCCCCTCTCCCACCCCCGACCCCAACTCGGATCCCGATCAGGCAACCTTCATGGCTAAATTCAAGGCAAAAGCGATCGTCATCTGGACCTCTATTTGCAAAAAGAACTTCGCCCAGACCTGCCGGGGGTTCACGGAAAAAATGGCCTCGCTGTTGCACATTCCTTCTTCCTTATCCACTGAAGCTGGTCTGAGTAGCCTGGCACTGTCCTTCACTCTCTTCAAGGCTGCCTACGAAGAGCTCGTTCGAAAGGACTTTGATACTACCTATTCGGTCGCTGTGGAGAATACCTTCCTTTTCAACCAGACCGTGCCCCAAATCCTCTCCTCCCTCTTCGGCGTAATCGAACGGTTACTGGGTGCAGAGGTGACGAACGCCGTTAGGAGTATGTTTTCCCACCCGGGGGGCTGTATGTCCGAGGCGGATTTCTTCACTTCCCTTCACTACATCCTCTACTTGGACGCCACTCTTATCTTCTCCTCAACCCCTTCCACACAAAACCAGTTGTTGGTGAAGAACTTTGTCAGTTTTCTTGAGTGTCTGAATGTTTTTCTGACTGTCGCGTCGGTGCAGCAAATCGACAACTGTCGGATGTACAGTCTCATCTACATATTCCTTCTCATGGGCTCTCCGAAAATCCTCTCCGACCTAGTCGATGCCTCGAGGTCTCGAAATCTCGCCGCGGTTATCCCTGTGAATGCACTGGCCGAGCTCGGAATACAGAGTTTGAGTTGCCTGGCTGAAGTAGTAGAGCGGAAGGACATTCCTCGGGATGCAATGGGCCAACTCCTGCCGTTCATCTTCCGAGGACTCTACTGGGACCTCCTCATTTTAGACACCAGCTTTCCTCTAGCTAACTTCTCGAATGCCGTCTTTACCGCTGCGGTAGAATCGGAAGTCAATCTCGCCACCTCTAATTCCACGAACAATCTTGCTGGTCTGGCTTCCGTGTCTCAAGCATTGGATTCTCTTTCAGAGGACTTTTATCAGAAAATGGCCGATGTATTGCGACCCCTGGTTACTGTCTTTATGCTCTTCACAAAATCGGCTGAGAACAACCACAACCATACGATCAATAGCAGCACCAATGACAACTCCTCCTTGTACACATTCACCCCTGCCAAGTTCCTCCAATGTGTTCACTACTTCACATTCAACGTGGCACGCTACACAGTCTCGGTGTATTTGTCCAGCCTGGAACTGTGGAATGCCTACCTGGACTTTGTGAAGTCTTTCTACTACGGCGACGGAGAGGATGGGGTGAAAAAACAGGTTCACCTGCCCTCTGATACACAAGAAATCATATCCCAGCTCTGCGCCTCCGTTCTCACCACGATCTACTTCTCAGATTCGGCCACTTTCCTCGATCTCTTGGACACTGACTGCTCCACCACACAGATCCTGGAGGCCTCGGAAAACTCCTCCTCCTCCTCCACCTCCTACATGGCATTCTTCGATGACATCATCCAGCAGGTGGACTGTAGCGACCAAATGGGGGAAGAGGAGAGTGAGTACGCGGCCTTCATGCGTTGCTCCCTCACCCTCCTCTCGTCGATAGCATTTTTCAATCCCACCACGGTTATGCACAGTGTTGCGGCCAAGTTTCAGGAGAATATGAACGTCTTCACGCAGTTTTGTAGTGCTCCATCCAGCGTGAGACTTGTGGAGCACACAACAAGGAAGCTGCACAGTACTCTGAGGGACTTGGCAACGGGCCTGAATGCCCTCACCTACCTGTCGAATCATTTCGCCGACCTGACGGATGCGTCTATGCTTACCTGGCTCATCCAGGCCCTCGTTTTTAATCTCCAAGCAGGCGTAACTTTTTGCATCCAAGGTCTCCCCTCCCTCTCCGTGGAAACCCTGAAGCTGGATGTGGTTCAGGTCATGGTGGAGAATATAGGTCTCATTCGATGTCTTCTAACGAGCGGCTTGTTGGTAGTATCAGAGGCTGAAAACAACACTGTGGTGCCTCAGGGGCATGTAAAGCTCGCAGTAGTTGACAAGGATGCTTTCTCCACCGCCCTCATCAAGTGCATTCATCAACTGATCCTCCAGTCACCAATCACGTCACTCCGGTTGCACGCGGCGTTGCTATTCCAGACTCTGATTGGAGCGGCCTCACCACCGGGCTTCCTCCCTCCCCCCGGCCTCCTCGCAGAAGGTGGGGAGGTTGCGGACCTCATAACAATCACCTGTGATCCCCCAAGACTCAAACCCTACCCCATTGGTGTGCAGCGTCTGCTAATGCGTGCGGTAACTGCCTACCTGCTGGTCGATGAGAGCGCCAGTCCGAGTCTGGCAAAAGCCAACCCGAAGAGAGCCCAAGAGCTGCAGGCCGTGATGGCGCAGAAAGCCAATCTCATCGTTATTCGCCTCATACCGATGTTCAATCAAGCCCTACAAGCTGATACTCTGACCAGGGATAAGGACGCTTACTTTGCGGGGCTCTGTTGGTTGAACGAGGCCCTGGCAGCTCTGATCCCACTGGGTAGCAAAAGCCGTCGACTGATGTTTGATAGCCTGGAGTCCTGTGGCATCCTCTCGCGCATTTGGCACTGCCTCGAAACCGCCAGTCTTTCCGTGGAGGTTCACCTCTTCATCGCACATCTCTCCTTCTTCGTGCAATTCACCGACATCTATGGGAACCAGCGCGCTACTGCCGCGATGATCCCCGGCTTTGTGGCGACTGTGATGCAGCTGCTGCAGGTTCTGGAGCGCAATACGGCCACCGCACGGTTGGTCTCTCCGGTCATCTCGCACCTGGTGCATCTGCTCTCCAGTCTGGTGCAGAATCGAACTGTCTTTCCACCTCTGACGGCAGATGTCCTACGTTTTGTCTGCAACTGCCTCATCATCAATCTAGCTGGAGGGGTAACTGCAGACCTCCCGAGCACAGTGGCCGCAGCCTCAAGGAACGACCCCGACTTATGTCTTCGAGTCTTCCGTGTCCTCTTCTCCATCATGTCGTACGGCTACGACCAGATTTTCACGCATGAGGAACTCCTAGCCACATTCCTGAGGCCAGTGGTGGCTGTCTACGATGGCAAAGTGATGGATGCGCGTCTGCTGATAGTCTGCACAGAAGGTCTATTGGATCTCCAAACCCGTCATGGCTTCTTCACCTCCGCGCGCTTCAAGAGCCAATGGCAGTGCGAGTTGGATCGGCGGTGGCTGTGCCTATTGGTGGAGGGCTCGGGGACAGTGTCGCGAGGCAGTGACGCAGAGACGGTGTTGGTTCGAGCACTCCACGAAGTCTACCAATCAGACGAGGGCGGTTTCGCTGCGAGGGACTTCTACGAGCACGTTGTGGCACCCTTCCTGGGGCAGATTGGCTCACCGAGCACGAGTTTGGCTGCGACGGCGTCCATATTCACACCGATCCCGAATGGGAGGACCAACCCGCTAGAGGAATTCAAGATGATGCTCGGGACTTTCGTGACCGAAGTGAGGCTGTGGATGCGGGCGAATGGGGCCGGGGATTTTGGCAAGAGGATCTAGAGTACTCAAAGTGAGTCAGTGTTTATCTGTCTGTCCAATTCGTTGCGAGTGAATTATTGCAACTGGCTTGTAAAACCAGACGCTTATTTACAGATCTGTCTCA
Source organism: Anomotaenia brevis (assembly GCA_030710315.1). NCBI lineage: Eukaryota > Metazoa > Platyhelminthes > Cestoda > Cyclophyllidea > Dilepididae > Anomotaenia > Anomotaenia brevis. Next base: position 85,860 of record JAUOZQ010000005.1, read on the forward strand.
ATCGCCCGAGCAAGTCTGTACGGGGCGAGTGGTTGCTGGTTGCAAATCGATTGATGGCAATTCAGTTATTCGGGACGTGTATAGTCCATTTGAGAATTGACAATTACTTGGTATTCGTAAGAAATTCGATGGCCTATTTTGGAAAAAAGGAATGATTCGTAACTGGAAATTTTATGAGGAATTCTTTTCATGCGAAAATTGTACTATTGTTAATGAGTCTACTCAAATTATCCGCCATTAACCGGCATTTATTAGTCTCAATCCTCCCTAGTTTATTTCTGTCGTCGATTACTGGCTTTGTTGTCTCTCTCGATGACAGCACTCCTTAGTCCATCAGCACTTTAAATTCTGGGAGTTCGGTGGAGGTTGGCAACCATTTCTATGAGAAGTTGGCCTCGTCGATGCTCGAGTGAGTAGTAGCCAGTCTCCATTGATTGCGGGCTTCTTGGTAGAGTCTGAAGTATTCAATTCCCACCACAAAGCTGCTAATGCCCCTATACAACACTTGGGTTCTGCAGGGTTTTGAGAAGGAAATCTTTTGTTCAAGCGTAATCAGGTCGTCTTCTGTGTTACTTCAAACCACAGCCGCCTCTGAATTGTTGCGTTGAGCAGCGACCATAACCCGATCCTTCTATTGACGACCTGCGCGAGTCATGCTGGTGATCTTCCATGGTGAATCAAGTGGGTTCCGTTCATCAGTTCCCTTGGGTAGCGAGTGGCTTCTATTAAATTCTCTTTCTAGATGGATCCACTACCCCAAATAAGATGAAAAGTCCGTCTCAGGGCGCTTATTAGAAGTGTGTTAAGATTTGTCTGTCCTGATTTACCGGTAAACAGCTTGGCGTTTTAGATTAGGGTCTATGCATTCAGTCCAAGGAGTGAATCAGGTGTTCCTGCTTAGAAGTTCGATGTTGCTCTCAGGTCACCGTAAGGCTACAGCAAATGAATCAGATATTAAGTACTTAAAGGAAGCCAACTTCTTTAACTCACCGGAAAAGCAAGTAAACATTATTCTGTGAAATTATCGAGGTCGTTTGACCTGTTTTTTTTCGGAAAAAGGGATGTTGGTGTGGCCATGGATATGTGATGGTTACAAAGGTCGTAATTGAACGGAACTTTGATTTGTCACCAAGTATATCATCTATCATAACATTGAGATTCAGTGCTGCTTTACATTGCTCAAAGTTATTAAAGCAGTTCTGACATCCGGTGGTGTTTTTGTTTATCACCTATGAGTAGCCCTTTTCCGTCAACGAGACGACGTTGCGTAGTCAAATACTTGCGTCATCAAGTGCATTCGGCACCAAATAGCACCGGTATCGGTCCCGTATGAGTACGCCATGTGGCTTCTAGCGAGAACTCGGAAAATCCCCTTCAAACCGCCTTATTCGGAATGTCTTGAACCTCAAGTTAGCTTCTGTAGTGATCGAAAATGCAAATACTTTGAAGTGAAACACTAGGAAATCTTGATTTTACAATCACGATGTTGCTCATACTATTTGTGGTGGTTTTAATTGCTCAATAAATGTGCCATTAGTTCTCATTGTAGGGAGTCATGCGGTCTTAAGCTATGCATAAAACAACACCGTGTTTTGATACCTTATACAAAACCTCATACCTCAAATAGGAGCTTAGTCTCTCAGACTAAATATCCGAGTAACGTTGTCGGAAAGGCTGTCGTAGTTCTTGGGTTACAGACATGCCTTGTCCAATGTGTACGGGTACTTGTATGTGTAAAGAACAATCGATAGGTATTTTGACCCGGGGGGAAATGCATAACCATTAAGGACACTCCTTTCTTGATCCGGAAGTTGGTCACAGCTCAACAATTTGATCACTTAGTCTTGAGGTCTAACAATATAGTAAGTTAAGGCAATTAATACGTTCTGGGGCTTTACTAGCTGGCATAAAAGAATCATGAAAAGACATTGGCTGTTTACAACAGGTTTTTTAACTCAAACACAGCGCAAGATACCCCGAACCTGACTTTTTAGGGATAAATTACTCTATATTCTCGTTAGTTTTTTTGTTTTGAGGTGGTCAAAACCCGCGGATTTTACAGTAATATGTCTTATTGCAGATGAGTATTGTTATATAGCTCAGGTTGCTTAGAGGTTCGACGCCTAAATACGAATATTTGAACGTCTTCTTTTGTAGAAACTGGTGCTTTCAAGGTGGAGAAATCTACAGCGCTGACAACGACTGACTTTCACAAAACTCCTGTACACATACTCCCTTACTTCTGTTGCGGTTGCTTGCCTACTTTTATTCTTGGCCGTCATCCTCCTACTTCTCACTTTTAAGTCGCCGGCATAATGCGCTATTTTTAATTAAATGGGAGTTTTTGTAAACAGTAGTTCTTTTCAATTGGTGTTGGTTACAAGTAGATGCATTTTGCTGATTATAGGGGGAGGATATGATTAACTGAAGTGTATAACTTAGTATCTTTCGCGAGTGCCACTTAAACTGATATTCATCAGGTTATTACTAATTTAAAAAGGTTTTTAGTGGCGTCCTTTAGAGGGACTAAGCAAAGGCAGAGTTGAATGGATATGGGTAGCTTGAATCAGTAACTAAATTCCGAGTATTTACACAAATAAAGAAATATACAGCCAAGTGAATACGAGGTCCTCGTTCCCAAGGCTTCAATCAACGATGACTAGTCAACTAAGGAATACTAAGTCCCCAACGGTTATACCCACAGAAAACTACAACTGAGCGATCAGGCTTAGTTGTAACCTCACCTGACGTTCACCTGACGTAGGAATCACTGCAATTCCGGAATGAAATGAATCAGATCTCATGATCGATCGGGTCCAACCAGTAAAGTCTTAAAAATGAGTGGGTTTCCTACTAAGTCCTAAACCCATGTCAAAATACTAACCTTCCCTGAACCTTTCCATCTTCAAGTGTCGATAAGCTGTCATCACGTAGAAATAATCAGCGAATTCCCAGCACTCTGAGGACACAAGATCCTCGTACGTGAGAAAACCCCAAACTTGGTTTGTGCAAACAATAAATTTTGCAGTGAGATCTTGCTTGCCAGTGATTGAGACGCAGAACTCAATGAGAAAAAAGCGCTATTTATTTGCTCAAAGAATGTAATAAAATATTTTAATAGCAGATTAATTAGGCAGGAAAATGATCGAATAAGAAACGAGGTGAGTGCTCTCTAGTTTCCAAAATTTGTGGCAAAAGAGAATTGCGAAAAACAACGGTGTGAAAACTGACAAAGCAACAGAGTAGCATTAGAGCTATTTCAAGGGTTTAGAAGTTACTGGTCCACCAAAAGACTTCAGAAGAGGCTACTAACGGGCCCCATGCAATAGCACGAAGATGGAAAAACAAACCAAGAGGTTTGAAAATGTCGATCAAAATTCCTCCGAGCGTCCAAGTTCGATAGCAGAGAGGACTCTTAACACATTCTCCTCCTCCAAAGGTCTTCCAACAACCTGAACTGCAATGGGCAGACCCTCCGTATTCCTCTGCAACTTTGCATGCCAGGCATTTAGATAGTCGCCAGCCTTACGATATTTCTGCTCGTCATCAGCACTGGCTTTGATGTCGGCGTCAGAAACTTTGACAACCGGAATAATCCCGGCGGGGTAGTCCAGGAGGTTGTAGAGGGATGAGTACGTAAGTCCGCCCATAATCAATGCATCAGGTGTGCTTTCCAGCGGGGCGGGAAAGGGCAGGGCTGGACAGATTAGGACGTCGAGATTTGCCTCGGCCCAGGCCTTCGCAAACGTCACTTGGTAGTCCGTCACCTCCTTGAGTAGATCAAACACCTCCGTTGGCGTTTGACAGCCGGTGGAGGCTATAATGCCGGCCCCAAGGCCCTTACTGAGCACGGCTGAGACCATCGATCCAAACACACGTCGCAACGCAGCCGGAAGTCCCAGGAGGAAACGGGTTTTTCTTAGTCGGGAATTAAGCGTTTCGTTCTCAGTGACTTCGCGGAGATTTATGCCACCATCAGCGAGGATGCACTTCATGGCTATTTTACACAAACGATTCGGCTCAGGTACGTTGAAGGGCACTACCTTGTGCTTACCCTTTTCGCCTAAAATGTTTACTACATCGTCGATAGCGCGACGAACAGAGGCGACGGCATTCACAGAAATGTCTCCTCCAAGGTTCTCGTAGTACCCGATAGTTAGGGGCTTAGTTGAAATGAAGATATCCTCATTGAACACCATGCGAGGAACACGAGGATCCAAGTCAAACATTACTGGTGAGAGGATGGACCGCATAGCAGCGATTAAAAGTCTAACTTCCTTAGACATGGGACCAAAAACAGGACGTAGACCGACACAACTCTTTTGCGACACTGACAAAACGCCCGTTGTACTCACACGAGCGGAAGTTGGTTTGAGGGCACAGATACCACAAACGGCGGCTGGAAAACGTACACTGCCTGCAATATCTGTACCAAAACCGAGAGGAGAGATGTCTTTTGCGATTAGGATCGCTTCACCGCTTGAACTACCACCTGCAAGGCGCTTGGGGTCGTAGGGATTTCGCTGCTGTCCAAATATGCACGTGGACGCATCCAGACACATGCCTGTAGGACTCATTGTAGTCGTTACAAAGGGTACAGCTCCAACGGCTCGTAAAACCTTTACAATCGTGCCGTCTTCAGCCATGGGCTTGAGGACACGACTGACCAAGCCAATACTGGTATCGTAGCCAGCAACTGAAATGTTTTCTTTGATGCTGACTGGCAGACCCCAGATCTCAGAGTTACCGTGAGGGGGGAGATTAGTGGCTGTCTCTTCAGCATCCTCGATTATATCGCAAACGGCATTTAGGCCGAAGGACTTCACAAGCTTTTTCTGATAAACATGAAGGGCGTCAATTGGCATGATTTTTGAAGAGCGTATTTGATCCAAAATCTCAGCACCAGAGGCCGCTTGAAGATCGGGACGCTCGGGAATGTTTTTAACTCGTTCAATAAGCTGATTTCTTGCTGTTTCCAGCAAAACGCGCTTCTTCTTCAATGTCCTACGAATCCGAACTCGCCCCGATAATTTTCGAAAGAGAGAATATGATAAGATAAGACAGAAGAGGGTAACAGTAAAATTCCAGGTCCACGACAAATCATAAGCACTTATCAGATTAGAAATCACTATTCCAGTCAGTGTATCTAAAAACAACGAATAAATGAACAGGTTTCAGAGCGAAAAACGTATGTAATTGGAAACATACCATTTCGCCAACGAATAACAAACCCGTCATCCCTCGCCTCAAGGAACATAACGATGAGTTCAAATTGGAAAAGGAAAACGGCCTTGAGCAGTTCAATACAGTATTTGAAGGTTAAAGACGTAAGATTAAATGATATAAAAATTTCGCAAAATTTATTTATTTCCAAAGTTAGCAATGAATTATGAGTTAGAAAATATTACAATCGATTTAAGATTAACTGGTTACGAAAAACAGGAAGAGAATATTTTATTTCTTGTCACAATTTCCCTTGTTATTTAGGATTGTTCTTCTTTACGTACTATTTATTGCCTTTTAGCTCTACATTTTACGCAATAAAATTCTATAGTTATTAAGTATAAAAACTTTTTTGAATTTCTTCGGTCAAGAAGTGAAAAGAATGGAGGACCGAAACAGTGGTTTAGTACGTTTTCCTAAGTTTTTGGCCTCACATTGCCACTCCATACACCATATCTTACCGAAAATCGAGAAAAGGTTTCGAAATTATAAAAAATACACCGAATGGCGTTTGATTTTCGTATTCTATCGAAATATTAGTGGAAATTAGGTACAAGTAATAAATATATGTATTTCGGTTGGTTGTATGACAGCTTGGAATCCTAAAGTGGCCCGAGAGGTACAATAGGAAAGATTCGAAATTGTGGGAGATGGAACTTAGGATACATCTTCACGGAGAAAATTGCAATTTTCTTACAAACCTGTATAGCACCGAACGTTTCATTGCAATAAAGTATTTCCTATACGCTGTCATCGCCACCGATATCAGTTATGACATTTTCGGAAAATGATTATTTTTAAGTGTTCGGGCATTTTTTAGTAATATTATAGTCCTTGTGTTTTTTAAAACCTTTTATGTGGAATAAAAATCTAAAAAAATATTTAGCAGAAATAATAAAAAGCTTTTGAACAATGTGTTAGCTAACTCAAATCTGCATAATATATATAGGTTTTATATTTGTTTATTTCTATCACATTTGAATGTCATGAAACTGCTATATTTATAAACGGGGGCATTCTCATTGTGTGTTGGTCTTACCTTATCTCTCCTGAGGGAAGTTATGGCTGTTCCTAGGCTATGTTGTATGCGTCTTGATGATCACAGTCCTGGTTATGGATTTTCACTCGTTGCCAAAAAGAGTGAGACTGGTCAATTTATTGATGAGGTCAAGCCTGGTTCATTGGCTGAGAAAGCCGGTTTGAAAGACGAAGATTTTTTGGTGGAAGTAAACGGAAGGAACATTCGTAAGTTGTATTCGGTATTATTTAAGGTTTGAAATTACTTGCCTGACATTATTATTGGTGATTTTGTTCCAGTTGCTCTCTCCCATCCGGAGGTTGTGGAGATAATCAAGGCCAGTGGAAAAGAAGTTTCTCTTCTCGTCCTTGATTCGGCTGCAAAGTCTCATTATGACCAAAATGCTATCGTTGTTACAAGTGCAATGCCCGAAGTTAATCGCATTTGCTCATGGCCTGAAACTCCAACTATTGAAGTACATTTAGCTGGTAAGTTTTGAATTTCGCGTTATTGGAGGCATTAATTAGGCTTTATTTGGAAAGGCAATACGTGTAAAGGAATTTTTCATCCTTTCAGAAGATCCCCAACCCTCCTCTGAGCACGTGAGTATATTTTTCGACACTGCGCGGTCAATCTATCCTTACTTTGTTCTAGTACTTTGATCACACGTTCAGTTTTTTGCGTTTTTTGATTTTACACAAATTTGACTTTTGACATGTTTATTTTTTCCACTCTTATTGTAACCAGATCAAACCCGGTCTAATTCATTAAAACCTTAGTCAGTGAAACATACATAAACGAACTCCCACCTCTTCTCACGTATACGGGGGTTACCATGACTTCCTTGGCCTCTGATGTGGTTGCCATGACGCAATAAGGCAGCTCTGGCTCAAAAGTCCAATCGCGCAGCCACTGGGTTTCGATCGGAGTTTGTGCAAGAGCATTTAGGCGTATTTTTGCCTAGGCTTTAAATTTCATGTCACGCAGCAACACAATTTGACCTCCTTTTAAGTCGGGCATTGGATATTCGTGTTTACACAGTTGAGTAGTGTAGCATGAAATACCTGGGGACTTATTTACATACTTCTTTTAGTAGTATTCTGCAAAAACTCTAGTGAATACCTATGGTCATTTTTACCAGCTGTTGGCGAACTTTGGGTGCTCCCCCTTATTCAAGGGAAAGTTTTTATTAGACAAGATGTACATAACAGGTTATTTTCCATCTTAAACTGCATTAAAGTTTGGAAAAGCTGGCAATTTCTTGCCTGAATTGGATTAAGATGCGAATTATTCCCCCCCCCCCACGAATTAGTTTCGGTCTGTCTCTCATCAGTTAATAAAATAACCCATTCTAATTTTACTGTCTCGTTCATCTTTGCTAAATAAAAAGGGTATAAAACAGTGGTGGTTACCCGTTAGGCAGTTTTTATTACAGGGGTAAGGGTATTGCATTACTTTTTCCTCAAACCTCCTAATTCCGAACCACTGAAACGTAATTTTGTCAATTGATGTCAGTGTCGAAACAGATTAAATTGTTTAGTTTTCGGGCTTGTGGGACCAGCCATCACATCACTTGAAAGACGAACCCCTACTTTACACCAAAACCCAAATGGACTTTCCCTTAAGTGACACTGACGCGGTTTTGCGTCCGTATCCTTCGCGGTTTTTTAAGTTCGATGTTTAACTTCCGGAAGTAAACAGATGTAGGAATTTTTTAGATCCACGTGTTTGTTGGCTTTGCTTGGGTACGTAGTACCTATAATCCGATAGAAGACAGTTTCAATTAGATTGATCGACAAGTCATTGGCTTAAACTCCAAGCTAGGAGTCACTCAGTATGCCCTACATACAATGAAATGAGATTTACAGTTGGTCATCCTACACCATCTTCTTAATAGTTCATTTTGTACCAACTGAATCTGTTTTAATCTGCAGTGTAAGTAAAGTTTACTCCTTTAACAAATGTAGTGTCCAAGGTAGTTAAAGATATCGCTTGGTGCCTTGACGCCTTGGTGCCTATGTTTACTTCAAACGCACTTAAACTACCGTGGGAGGCTAAGTAAATTAATCCAAATTATATCGATTATATCTGTTGGATCATGGCGACACGGCTAACAAGGCAACTCGGTTCTAAGAGGGAACCTCCCTAATCCGGGCTTTTGCTCTCCAAGCGGTGTTTAAATAACCTGATGTTTAAAGGTAGAGGAGGCCGAGTTCGAAGCACCTTGCGAAGTCGCTCCGGAAGAATCCAAGGAACCGGAGGAGCAAGTTGAAGAAGCCGCTCCAGCTGTCGAAGTTCCCGAACCCGAATTGAAGCAGACAGAGGAGGAGGGAGAGAAGGTGGAAGAATCGGATACCAAGCTCGCTGAACAGAACAAAGAAAATGAAGAGGCAGTAGCAGAAGTGGAACAGCCCGCTGAGGAATTCAAGGAAACACAACAGGAAACAGTTGCCGTGGTTGTGGAGGCCGAGGAGGAGGAGGAGGAGGGGGAGAAGAAGCCGGTGATCAAAGGACCTGAAGCCGTTAAGGAGGAGGAGGAGGAGCAGCCACCGAAGCCAAAATTGGGGGAGAAGCCGAAGGCTCCGTCTGTGGCTTCAGTCCGCGCCACGCCTTCACGGAGGGCCCGTATGGGGGTGAAGACCTCCTTCGGCGATAGGGCCAAGGTCTTCGATGCGTTGTGAGCTTCCCTGGAGCTGCCTCCTGTCGTTGCCTTACCCGAATACTGCGCCTCTTACATTCCAGAATGCCGTCTCCCACACACACCCCCAGCTCCCTCTGTTTTTGGGCGATTTAACGGTCTTTTTTGTACTTCTTTGTGCTAACGACGAATAAAGTGGTATTTAGTCTCCCTTGGCTTATTCAGGTTAGGGGTTTCGGAGTAAGGCCTCAGGTGGTTTGATTTCTAGCTATGACAGCTCTAACACTATTGAATTGAAACCTCTATTAGTCGGATTACTGGCCACTATGTTAAAAGACTTCGCGATTGTGGGAGTAGTTAGATTTGCAGTTCTGCTCAGAGACCATTTCATCGATTCAGATGGCAATTCTTTCGGTTCTAATGGCTAAATCTCGACCATCAGTGATTTATTAATCAAAAGACAAATAGGAGTTACTGAGGTTGAAGCATTACGCTATCGATCTTCTTTACACTTGCTCCTTGCAAATGCAGAGTAACTAGGTTCCATATCGCTTGGCTTAGTGCGATGTACCTGGGAGGAAAGAGATGCTCAATGTTGCAAGATGAAGAAGAAACACTCGTTCCCTTTATCTTTCATGTCAAATGTTTGCTGAAACCTGTCCAATGATAACACTATGATGACTAGTGCTAGTTTTAAGGGACGGACTTAGTGCATTTAATTTGTCTTCAAATTTCTAACCTTATCAAGTCATAGTATTGCACGGTATCTCTTCATTTAGATCAATAAATGTTAATGAAAGGCAATTATTTGTCTTTCTTCTAAATGTGGTAAAGTATTATCGTTTGGAGTATTAGGTTATCTGCTAGTCGTGTCAATCTCTTTCTTACTGCTAGATATTAGTGTTCATCGTCACGATAGCAATGACCTTCAAAGAGGACACTGGTTAGATGAGAGCAGAATCAAGCTATCTGCTTGCTGGTTGGGCGACGCTGAATATGACTCACCGAGTATTGACAGTTTTATGAGCTCAGTGCCCTTAGTTCGTCTTACGAAAATAAAATTTGGGAATGTGAGTCTCCAACATTGATTTAAAATCCAGAAAGTAATGTGGGTATCTGTTTGAGTCCCAAAAATAACCCTTTTTTTAAATCCTCCACTTGTTCGTCTTAGGTCTCATTAGTGAATAAACTTTTCTAACATCTAGTATCTACTTTACTAGGAATTTTGGAAGGATTAGTACATAATTTTAAAAGACAGTACCTATCTTTACATGGAATCAGAGTTATCGACTATCTCCTACCTACACATCTTCAGCCATTGTGAACCCAATGGAATCAAAGCGGAATTATCAGTAGTTAACCAAATAAAAAGAATCAAATGATTCCCTATATCTCCCGGAATCTCACAACATGAAAACCCATTAGCCCTGTTTTGAGGTCCTCTGTCTGTGTTTCTAGGGTGAAGTGTGGCTGCCTTTTCAGCTTAAGAAAGGTCGAAATCCCGGTGTCTTTCAACTGTTCCTCAACTTGATTGGTCGACCGTTTGGAACACCAAGCCTTACTTCCATTGACTGGTGACTGCAATTTATTAGTGTGAAATATATTCCTTATTGACTTGGTTCATTGCGATAGAAGTAGGAAGAAGATAAAGATAAGCGAGGGGAAGGAATTAGTGTCCAATTCTTACTAGCTATTTTATCGCTGACAGACAAATTGCAAGTTACTACTGGGATTCTGAGTCTTTGCACTTTTGAATAAACGAAAGCATGAGTACCGGTAATTATCCGAATTGGCAGCCTCGATGATTCCTAAAAAGGCTGAAATAGTTACTAATCTGGGAGTTTTGGAGTGTCCATTCAATGCGAGCTTCTGTGTTTCATCGTCTCGGTAATGAAAGTAGGGGACAGTCACAGGTCATAAGATGTCAGTTTAATCAACCTCTTCCTGCTGAGCTGCAAATAAGTTTCTAAACGGAAAAACGGGTTTGAGTCTGAAGCAGCTAGGTAGAGAAAAAGGTGGATGAGGAATTGTCTCCCAACCGGGTTCTTCTTCCATCTTTTGTGGGTTCGTGATTCTTGCTGCATGGGTGGGTCTTGTTGTATTGTCCTGTTGAAACATCACCCCTTTTTCATTCACTAGAGCAGTTCTGTTTTCATCAAACTTGGTTAAAACGCCTCATTTGCCGTCAGTAGATCGGAGAATTAATTGCCATTGAATTAATCGGTAACAATTCACGGATCATCTATTCTTGGCCTTCCCACCAGACCGATTGACAAAGAATCCATTTTACCATGAAGTTCGCTTCTCAGCGGCTGTGGTTGGGGTCTTTCTCCAGCTTACGATGTCTATATCAACGAAGCCCAACATTTCGATGAGAAATCTATGTTTCGCCAAATGGTCAGTCACAAGCCTATCCACCAAAAATGGTGAAACAAATTGGTGAGAATGGAGGAGAGAAGAGCAGATGTCGTCAACTGGAGATTTGAGATTCTTTTCAGGTACTCATAGGTAGGCACTCAGATCTAAGTATAGGAACTTCTCCAAGATTTTGAAGAAGACCATGAGCAGTTGTATAGTCTGAACTAAGATTAAGCACTAATTCCAACTCATCTGATAAAGCAGGATAAGCTTCTTCTTCAGGGCTGCTGCTTCAAGAAGCTGCTTATCATCAAACTCAACTGGACGTCAGGTTTGATTTTCACTTACGTCTAGGTTGAAATCTCCACTTCTGAACATCCAAAACAATCTTTTATAACCCTCTTCTTTTAATTACAGTTCCTTTCCATAAACTGAGTTTTCTTTCTCCTATGTTAACAGAGTTTTAATCAATCAAATTGGGTTTTTCTTCTTCTGTAAGACGAAATTTGACTATTTAAGGTGTATCTTAACGTAGGAATAACGTTCAGAAGTGCTTTTTAGAAATCCTTTAATTTATGCAAGTAAAATTCAGAAAGAATTGATGGGTGGCCTGAATGCTAGGTACGAAATGAAGAGAGGAGGTCACGCAGTTCGTGGCCATGGAAAATCAATAATGTCCGGCAAATAGTTTTCGAACACTTATTAGACGTCGAAGTTGACTATGTGAGATGGAAATCCCACAGCCTAGGAGTCACGACGAATTTCACACAATAAGATCATTTTTCTTACAAACAACTGTTTTAAATCATATTATTGCCATCGATTATCTTGATGGGGCCTTACTAAAGGCTCAAGAGTCACCACGTATTGATTTCTGCTCAAAGTTGCCCAACCAGAAAGCAGATCGATCATGCTTGTTAAACATAATTAGTCAGATTCAAATCAGTGCGCCCTGATTAAAGCTCATTGCGAACGCGTAAATATTGGGGCACACTGGATATAGGCGGGAATGTCACCAATACGGGCTGGGGACGCAGTCTGGCTCTAACTAGCTGTGTTCGGTAAAATTCACCTCCCCTTCCTCATTTCTCCTACTACCATTGCTGTATAAGGTATGAAATTATTCGAGATTTCCCAATCCATCCAAATGTTCGTCATTCGGATTTCAGTGATAGTCGTAGCCAAGCAAGTTGATCATTCGTTAATCTAATTGGTGAATATTGATTTTTGCACCTAGAGCTGCAAAATAATCGGTTGTTTACAAACGTTTTTATCCAAAATACCCGTGTCATGATGAAAAAATATTTGGATGTACATCAAGAACGCAATTTATAGAAGCTCTTAGGCACACTGTTTACCTAAATTATAAGACCTTACCCAGAAATACTCAGTCCGCTTAAAAGGCAGATGAAGATTACTTTTTAAACAATCTTACATCTATGGGTCGTTTTGGTAACATTAAAGGGGTCCAGATACTAGGTATATTTTGACGCTCCTGATACCTCTGTCATTTTTGCATCACTTCCAAAAACTCCTTTATGAATAATGTAATAGTCTTCGTATTAAAATTACGTTATTGTTGTTATACTTTTTAGACTTCTCATCGCTTAATTTCTCATACGTTGAGCCTAATGTCGGTATATGCTTCACGATCTGTGGTAAGGACTAGCAGCGAAGTCAAGGTATTGTTTCTTCATTTGATAAAGCAGGAGAATGATTCTGGCAAGGCATCATTTAGGGCGCAGTAAAACGCTTCACCGGGCTGAATTCACTCCCTGAGTGGGTCAAAAGGGCAGTATGCACGCTACAAATACCACAATAGATTGCAACGTGTCTCAAAGTTTGACTAAACTTTGAACCCCCACCAGTGTTAGACCCTCATTGAAATTGAAAATAGTTTAGAGAAAATGCTAAATGCCTATCAGTCAAGCTTACTTGGAAAACAAAGTTGACTAACTATCGCAAAACGAAGGGGAGAGATCATGCTTCATCAGTAATACGTGAGGTTTCTGGTGCCAAAGGGACGATGGACTTGATAGCGCTATCAATAAATGGTAGGATTTGTACTCAGCTTCACAATTTGATTGACCTAAAAGAAATTTGATATTAATTGAGATTACACATACCTAAAAGACCGTTGGCGGGTTTGAGTGTGAGAATTTAGGCAGAAGCCAAGCCTATCGGGAGATTGATTTAGTTGTACAAATTGGTTGACAAACATCTATGAATATTTCCTTGAGGTGTGACCAAGTGGAAGGCTGAAACCTTACCTATGGTTACCATTTATTTGTTAATCTCGTAATCATAGAGAAATTAACTACATTGGTTAACCACTACAGGTAGACATCTAAATGTTTAAGCCTAAGCCTACCATTCACTTTTTCAACAGATTTTCGCTGGGGTAATTGGCTGTGCTTTCGTCTACCATCACAGCCTCGTCTACATGCCATCGCATTGTTGTGTTCAAGCATCGACCATAGTCATTTTTTGTTGGCTTTGGAGCGAATACTCACGATAAGAGCTTTTTCTTCCCTTAAGATTTTCATGGTCCAATCTCCTTGTAGAACGTAGAAGACCGGAGCGTGCGCAGCCGGAAAAAACGCCAAAGCACTATTCTGCCAAATTTATTCCGAACACCCCGCATTTTGTTTCAAACCAAACTCTGGGGCATTGAAATCCAACTCGGTTGGGCACATCAATTCCACATCATTCACGTGAGTTGTAGTGAGTCATCTCTGTGTATCGACCAATCGCGTTGTTCTTGAATCGATTGTTCATGCCAGGACTTCTTATCTTTGTGCATCCGTGCACACCACCTGTGGTGGCTCTGCACATAAATCACCTGCCTTTAATCGAATACAACCCCTTTTGCTAGGCGAATCCCTCACCCCCCACTTTTCGTATCAATTCAAACAAAGCCTATTGGCAGTAGCCGCCAACGTTATGATTCGCCTAGTTGATTTTTGTTAAGCCAATTATAGGCCATATAAACCTACAACTCGTGTGAATCGGTCTCTTTTCTGTTTGGAATTCTTCGCAAACGAAAGGCAGGTTCTGATTTGAATCATAAAGATTTTGGATATGAAGCCCCATTTACAATAAAAGTGAGGAAGATCACTACAGGATTCACGTGTGTTGCTTGACCAGAGGCCATAAATTATTTCTTGCAAAAATTGACCTCTATGACTCATCATGTGTGGAAAATCAATAAAGGAATCATATTGGTTGCTGACCAAAACCTCTAATTTATTTCGATGACGAAATTTGACCCTTCGGACTGAATAGTGATTTGCAGGCTTTCTTTTCAATGATCACTATGACAAAGTGAGTCAATGCGAAATGAAGGGGAGGATATTGAGCAGGCCATCAGAAGGTATTGAAAAACACAAATACTGGTACGGCATCTAGCTAAAGCACAGGGGCAAAACTAACGGGTCTTTAAGCTTCATTCGCCTCTAATCGAAAACAAAGAGACAGAAAGCATATCAATTAAAAAGCAAAGCATACATTTGTGAAAAGAACAGCTTCAACATTGATTACATTTGAATCTGATAAATTCTTGGCTACTTAATACATTTTAGCATGAACTAGAATGGTAGTTTTGGCATTAAGGCAGAGAAAGTTTATGATTTATGAACTATTTTATTTAGGTTTTGTCCTGTAAGTTCAACAAAAAAAACTGCATATTTTGGATTTGGAGTAAATGTCGAACTAATCCTATTTCGCCTATAAGCGCAATTCCTACCAATTCTGTATGTGCATTTATTTGAGCATCAGAGGATCGAATCGAGATAAAGTATGAAAGTCAACATTAGCTTCAAAAAATTCTCACCAAAAGACCATTTAGTAACTTGTATTATGGTACGGATAATCCCAAGATTCACCTATGAGTCACGAGATAATGTAACATCAGCTATCAAAAAAATACAGAATTCAATAACCAGGTATAAAGATGTCAGTAGGAACAAGCCAAGTTTGGAAGATATCGTGCATAACTATTCATTTAATATCAATTTATGACAACTACCCAACATCTATGGTCAAATACACATCCGCTAGTGTTAGGTTTTCACACATTAAATTCGAAAAGGTTTATAATTAGCCTAATTTTCGTTTAATGAGGACTTTATCAAAGTTCCCGTTAATGTGGGAAAACAGACATGGAATTATTTGTTGCTTTCCAGTAATAATAATATTATTGGTAATAATATGCTTTAAATTATGAGTTGTAAAGGCCGGCTAATATAATCATTACGTAAAAAGGTCGACTAATTTGTTAACCATATCCGGGAATGAGAGAAAAGGATGTTGCCTAAAATAAAGATCCTGGCACAACTATCTAAAGACAGAAAAAATTAAAAAGGCATATCATCAAAGCTGCTAGGTTGAGAATATTCCCATGTGCGAAATGCACTAAGGAAAGTGATTTGTATGAATCAAATACATTAACTGAAAGAATTTTCTTCATATTAGTAGTCAAAAATTTTTGAGTTTGTGTATTGAAATAAACATTAGTTTCTAAATTTTTATCGCATCCATCGTTGATATTACTGATTTAAATGACCTATCGACTTAGGTCCTTAATTTGTATGTACTGGCGTATGGTGAGTTCGGCGTCCGTGTCGGGCGTCTGTGTGTGTCGCTTGTTGTCGTATGCGAGGTCAAGATAGTGAAGTGTTTTTTGACTTTAGGAAAAATTTGCTCCAACACTACTTCGAAGCTTGCTTTCCGAACACAAAACAAAGTGTTTGTCATTATATTGGATCTAACTTATAATTAGTTTCCCAAAAGGCGACGTATCTGACGACTGAATTACTGAAGCTGTATATCGACGGTACAGGATTTCTTTCTAATAGTCACTTTTAGAAGCATTTGAAAGGGCAGCCGAATCAGCCAAGCAATCCAATCGGGTCGACGTAAACTTAGAAGACTTTGAGTCGATTTTAATTCAGCTTACACTTGATTTCGCAAACTAATCATGGATGAACCCAAGGATAGCCGTGAACTTCTCATGGTGCTTTTGGACCTTACTCCAGTTTGGTGGGGCACCTATGCACATGAGGACCTTATTTTGCCTTCATTTATGGAGTGCATCCTAGCGTTTGTCAATTGCCACCTTACCCTGTCTCCCCTCAACGAAATCGCAATTATCGGCGTAACTCCTGAGTCTACGGAGTTTTTGTGGCCTTCTCTCACTCAGAGAGTGGATGAGGAGCCTCAACCTTGTTACTATGGTCAATACGAGGGTTTTTCACGGCTCAGTGAGACTGTTAGGCAGAAAGTGAAATGCCTTATAATGGCCTGCGAATCAACCGCATGTTCAGTCTCCTTCGCTAGCGCCATCAACAATGCTCTCTGCTACTACATTCGCCGTTGCCGTGAACTTCGTCCCACGCTCGCTCTGCAAGAAAAGGCCAAACCGTCGAGTCTAGTCGCCGAAGAGGATCTAAGCAGTATCCTCGTGAGCAACTTTTGCGCACGCATTTTGGTCGTAAGGGCTGCTGACGATACCTCGGTTCAGTACCTGAGTCTCATGAACGCCGTGTTCACGGCCCAAAAGCTCGGCGTTTTAATCGATGCATGTGTCATTCCACCAACGAAAATGTCCAGTCGTTCCGACGATCCCCTGCGGAAGGGATCCTCCTCGACACCGACGGCTATTCTACAAGCGTCGAGCAATTCCAGTCTTCTTCAGCAGGCGGCGGATTTGACAGGCGGTATCTATCTGCGAATCCCCAGACCGGCTGGTTTGTTGCAGTACCTTCTGTCGGTGTTTCTGCCCAACTCGGGTTTGAGGTCACAACTCATCCTGCCGGACTGCGGTGGAGGCGCGTCATCGGGTGTTGATTTCCGATCGGCGTGCTTTTGTCACCACAAGTTGGTGGACTCTGCATATGTCTGTTCTGTGTGTTTATCTGTGTTCTGCGAGTACCGACCCATTTGTCCCACATGTCAGACATCCTTCAGGATTCCTAAAGTAGCAGTTTTGCCACCGGAAAAGTTGAGAAAGACTGAATAAATGGGGATTTTAAAAGATCATTCATTTTTTTCTTGAGACTGGTTGAATTTAAATGTATAACTTACCTTTTGTTCTTGTTGATTTTAGGTAAGTATGGATTCTTCGTCAAATGAACGTAACCTGAAGCGAAAGTCCAGCGGTCTGGCCCTTGACTCGAATGGCTGGGCACTAATGGTAAGTCAGGGACATGCCCTTCTTTAGGCTTTGGCTTTAGTGTCAATGCCTGCAGCTGGTTTCATTCGTTCGACGTTTTGTAAAAGCTTGTATATTTGGAAGCCGTGGTGGTACGTCGTTGTCTTGAAACATCGCCTTAGTTTAATCCAAGTGCTCTTTTTATGCTCTTTAAGCTTTCTCAGGCTGCTTCAAGAAACTACGAATATAGCTCAATTCAGGCTCACGAGCCGCATTTAAAGTTTCGATATACCTTCAAAAACGGGATGCTGTGGAGCTTAGTGATCATGCTTGTATGCTTGGAACGTGGGAGCCAGGGATAGTTTCCGTGATGTCTTTGTTTAGCATTCCGTTTTCTTTGTGTCTTAGCGCAAAATGGGCTGGGCAGAGGGAAAAGGTCTGGGTGCGCAAGAGCAGGGTCGTGTGGAGCCCGTGCAGCCGAAGATGCTGAAGAGCCGCTCCGGTCTGGGTGTAGACTCTCGGGTGAACTTCCGCTCCCTGAATGTGGGCGAGACCCCCAACGGAGCCCACGCCTGGTCCGAGGAGAGTCCCCCGGAGCGCGAGACCAAAGACGATGACATTGTCTTCTCCTGGTCCCACTGGGGGGCTGATGATGAGGAGTCGGAGCGTGATTGGTCTCCGCCTGAAGACGCCACCATTCGCGAAGCCCTCCACACCAACGTGCTTTCACCCACCTGCAAATCGGCTCTTGGACCTCCTATTGAGCACATGGAGAGTGAGAACAAGTATTGCTCGGATGAGCTTCTCCTCGAAATGCTCTTTTATAAGGTCAGTTTGCTGCTGCTGCTGCTCGGTTTGTTTTTTGCGCTTTGTGAAGGTGATGACGGGGACTGATTTTGGTGTTGGTAGAACTCCCTGGATAACCGCAGTCGTGAGGCGATCGCTAGTGCTCGTGTACGCTCTAACCCCTATGAGAATACCAGGAAGGGCATCTTCATGAATCGGTAAGCTATTTTGATTCTCACAGGACGAGAGGTGACATGCCTGCTTACTAGGTGCCATGTTTTCCAATTCCTTGTTATTAGGGCCGCCATGAAAATGGCCAACCTAGATGTCCTCTTCGATGGCATCTTCTCTCAGGCTGCTCCACCTGAGGTGGGTTCAACTACCTCTTTGCACCACTTGATGCCGCCTTTGTTTGTTTGTTTGTTTGGTTGGTTGACTAGTAATTCCTTCTAACCGTTGGGACTCTAGGAGATGCTTTACTTTGCCGATGTGTGCGCGGGTCCAGGAGGGTTTTCGGAGTACCTCACGTGGCGCCGTGGCCATCCCCTTGTGCGGTCTCGCGGCAGTAGTGGCGTCGCTTCGGCCAGTTTCCCGCGCGTCCGCGGCTTCGGCATGACTCTGCGTGGTCCCTGCGACTTCAAGTTGAGCAAGTTCGTGGCTGGTCCGGTTGAGACCTTCAGAACTTACTACGGGCCTCCCGGATCTGACGGGGATATTACCAGTTGGACGAATCTGGCTGGCTTCTCGAACTTGGTGACCCATCACACTCTTGGTCAAGGTGTCCACGTCGTCATGGCGGATGGGGTAGGCAGACAATCTCCTTGCTGGATTTTCAGTGTTGTTCTAATACCCATCTACTCCTCTATCTGCCTTCGTACGAATAGGGCTTCGATGTGTCCGACGGCTTCAATCTGCAGGAGGTGAAGTCAAAGCACATCTACCTCTGCCAGTGCCTCTGTGCCCTCAGCATTCTGAGACCTGGCGGAGTCTTTGTCACTAAGCTCTTCGACACCTTCACCGACTTCACCGTGGACCTCATCTACCTCATGAGTCTCGTCTTTAAGCGCGTACATCTTGTCAAACCCGTCTCCAGTCGCCCCGCCAACTCGGAGCGGTATCTTCTGTGTGAGGGTCTCATTGCCCCACGTATGGTCGGCTGTCCCAGTCCCCCAAGATCACCCACTTCTGGTTCCAACAACTCATCTGTGGAGCATAGTAGACCGGTTCACAAGGCTCCTGGAAGTGGTGGCGCCGGTCGTCAGGCACGACAGCGGCAACAGCAGCAGCAGCATCAACAAAACCACCACCATCAGTACTCAATCGATACAGAATCTGCAGTTGCCCACCTCGTGAAGCACCTCTTGACTGTTAGTGAGGAGCTGCACAGACTATCACGCGTCGGTCACATGCCGATTGGTCCAACTGGGGACTCCGCAGACGATCTGGATGTTCTTCGATTGGTAAACATACCCGCTGATGCTCATGGCCTATCTTTCGGCAGATTCGTAACCCGTGCCAACGAGAGGTGAGTGTATCAACTTCCTCTCTCCTTTATTCACATGCATTTTTATGCTTGATTTTGTGTGTTGTTCTTCCCTCCCCCACAGTATAATAAAACGACAATGTATTTACCTGTCGAAGATGATTGTGTTTGCGGACAAAGCGGAGAAGCAGGAGGACGAGATACAAGACGAATTGAAGGAGGCTCTGCTGACGAAGTGGCAGATCCCCAATGTCGCGAGGCAGGACTCAACGGCTTGGTCTCTCTGGCCCTCCAACATGCCTTCCACTTTGAGTGCCTTTGCCAATGTAACTCCCTACCTCAATAATGCCACTTAGTCACGACTTTGTAGTAACATCTCTGACTTCTTGCCATTTTGCAGTCACAACATTCGAACAGAGGTTCGCTATTGGTTGAGCTACCCAGGCAGTATCAGCATTCTTCCTTCGTTACAATGAGCGCAGAGGACCCCAATCGTAGCGACTTCTACGCTCACGCTCTCCTTGGCGTTGTTATCGGCGATTTGCACACTTCTGTACCAGGTGGCCCTCCAAACGAACCTCTCATGATTTACTCCGGGGTAGGATGTCTTGTCTTGCCATGCTCACTTGCATCACTTGTCCCACTAAATCCCCCAACCTTGTCTGCTCTAGGATAAATCAACGGGATTGCAGGAAAGCCATGATGGTAAATACTGGAGTAAGGCGGATTTGCCGGAAGGTACAAGTCTACCGCTCCCCCCAGGCACTCTAGTATGGGCCTTCAAAGTGAATCTCTACTCCGAGGTACGCTCCTAGTCCCTAACCTTCTTGAAGCTTTCGTCTTGATTAAACTTTCATGTTCTTGCTTTACCGTACAGGGTGGCCTACGTGTGCAGGCGCTGATGATATTGGATGCGGCTTTCATTTATGGAACTGATTTACATGCCCTGTCCTACACTCAAAGGTACGTGGGCGGGGGCACGCTTTCCCAACAAAATCACCACCAGCATTATGGATGTCAATCATGTGTGCTCCCTTTGTGCAGGTTGCGTGAAGTCGAGGTGCTCTGTGACACCCTAGACTGTACCGACCCCAAACAAGTGAAGCTGGTAGCGCCCAAATACTTCCCTCTCAACAATCTGGCCGATTTCACCCAGACGTAAGGCCTCTTTCTGATCACTCCGAGCCCTCCCACCTGCCTGCTTTGTTCGACTTCGTCCTGTGCCCCTTTAGGCTGGTCCAACGGCGCTGCAAAGACGCGGTCAATGAGGGGGGCATGTTCAAGGCCACTATCAGTGGCCTCTTCTGCGCCCCCAGACACCTCCTTGTCGTGAACCACCTAGTTCGTAAGTTTTCGCCTTTCAGTGAGCTTGTTTGTTAGCCGCAGTCAATACCCAGTAGTAACGCCCCAATTTGATCGCCTAGGTCCATGGATCTGTCAAAGAAGTCGATCTACAGGCCATCTTTACTACGTGGACTTAAGGGATCCACAAAACTCCTCCACCTTCGACATTCCACAAAATATCGGCCTGTCTTTCAAGTAAGTATCCAAGCTTCTTTTTATTTGTCATACTGGTCGATACTTTCCGAACCCTTGGCCATTTCCGAGCTTCTATACTAGGCTGTGCGAGGGGGATTTTCAAACAGATTTCTCCCCCTATCCCACGCAGAAACTTAAGCTGTTGAAGACGTGATGTTTATCTTCACCTATTTATAGCAAAACGACTTTCTTCCGAGTTCCGTGGAGAGGCCACGGGGTCGATTTCGATGTGCCGGCATTGGCGACGTTACTGAAATTACCGAATGTCGCTGACAGCACCGATTGTGGCGCCCAAAAAAGCATGAATCCCTCTCACTCCACCCAATGATTTCCCCATTATTATATATCTCCGTGTCTTTTTACTCTGTAAATGTGTTACTCCCTTTATGTATGTTTAATAGAGGTGGCAAATCGTTCCCCATTTCATGGGTCTTTTCTTGCTAGTGGTGGTGTTGATGACCAAACCTTTTGTAGAAATAGAGGCGTAGGTGCGTAAGTTCATGCAACGTTAGTGGCAATATCGAAGGCATATGAGTCCAGAATCCTGCTATTTCAGTTTATTGAAATAAAACTCAATGAGCTCAGCCCGAGTGAAATAGCCAGATAAAACGCATACCCAGTTCTTGAGGGATTATTTGACATAATAGCCTGGATGCCATTGAAAAATGAATACACAATTTTTGCGTTTGATTGAAATTCATAGAATCTTTCTCAGGCCAAATTCTGTTAAAACACATACTATTCATAGAAATTAAATGGACTATTTCATAATCAGCGATGTTTTACCTTGAATTTGCACAGATAGTAGTTGAGAACACGATGATCGTTAACATATTAAAATGCTTTTTCAAACTTCCAAATGAGTTAAAATCAAAGCAAGAACTCAAACATAGCCAACATATTGTTAAGTTATTCTCTTCTCTGAAATCAATAGACAACCAGTCTAACAATAATGTCACCTTACTGAATTGAACTCGGCTTTTAAAATGAACAATTTGACCACTTCTCCAGCACTGAAAATACCAGGAATTCGGTCAGCGTATTTTTGATGCCACCTAGAAAATCAGTAATGGATGACTACAAGATCCAAAAATTCATCGATTGCGGTAAATTTTCACTTGTTTATGAGGTGACTGATACTACCCTGAGTGACGATGCAACTCAATATGCACTGAAGCGAGTTTTTCTCCAGCAACCCAAAGTCCTGAAGTACATTCGGCGAGAGCGGGCCGTATTGGGGGTACTGAATTCTGCAGAGCGAAGATCTCCTTTCCTCGTTTATCTCCACAGGTGCTTTCGGTACAAGAACTCAGTCGTGTTCATCCAAACCCTGGCCAGTAACGTTTCACTAAGAAAAATTATCTGGAAAACTGGAGGTATCCGGGGGGAAGAAAGTATTCGCTTTTACCTATGCGAAATCATGAGTGGTTTGGAGTTCCTTCACAACCTGCAGATTGTTCATCAGGACATAAAGGATTCCAATGTTCTTCTCGCTTACTCAGGACATGTTCTCATCAGTGACATGGATAGTGCCTTTGACCAGCGGAAAGGAGGTGTTATGAGGCCAGACTTTTGTAGTACTCGTGTGTTCTGTCCCCCCGAAGTGGCTAACAGGGAGAACATCGTACCCAAGTCGGACGTTTGGAGTCTTGGAATTACCCTGGTCTACATGCTATTCGGTTTAGATTGCACTATTGAAAGGTACGGAGTCGATGGTACACTCTGTGTGAATGCATCTTCCTGGATTGAGGAAACTAATTGGAATGAGGTTGCGCCGGAGGTCAAGCAGATCGTCGTCGCCTGTCTACAGAGCAAACTGGAGGATCGCTGTGATATCAGTGGCCTTAAGCAGTTGGCATTCTTTTCCGACGTCTCTTGGTGTGATGTGGAGAATCTGAAATTAAAACCGCCCTTTCCAGTTGAGCCGAGGGTCGCATCTGCTACTTACAATACACTGGTTCTCGAGGCTGCCCATGGAGACTACATGCCCAAATTGTCCAAAAGAAATAAATTTATTGTCAAGGAAGAACCTTTCACCGGAATTGAGCGCTTAGAAGTTGAAAAACCGGTTGATTTCGAGGACTATCCGAAAGAGCAATTGGAAGAGGCGCTGAGAAATATCGAGTTTCCTAGCAAGAAATCCACTTACTCCACCTTTTAGTCTATCATACTTATATGTAAGGTGGGCTTTTCCTAACGGTGTCTGCCTAATAATGAGTATATCACTAAATGTGATATCTCCCAAGATCCAGTGGTTTTGAAATGACGAAAAACTTTTCATTTGTATTTATTTAGGTTAATGTCCCACAAATTATAACGCAATTATTATATTATTTCTCTACTGTTTGTTATGAAACTCAGCCATATAATCATGCACTCTAACTGAATAAAGGTAGCTAATCTACAAGGGTTCAGGGTGATTCCAAATAAAGGTTCTCAGGACGTTTTATGGAAAAAATGGTTATTTAATTTCTGATTATTCAAGTAAACTGAAAGATTTGCAGTGGATTCTCTTCTATTTTAACAAAGGCTTTTGTTTCTGTGCTCTTGCCTTTGTCCAAAGCGTGCCTCGAGCATTTATGACGTTACCATGGCACAAGAATCTAGTAAGAAAACGAGCTGATGAGGAACTCCAGGAAACTTCTATGTTGAGCTGTGTTCAACCAGCATGCTTGATCTGTCTGCAGATCAGAAGATGGAGATAAGAATTCACTAGTTTTATTCCACCCTAGTAGCAGCGCGTCAGCCATTAATGAAGCGTAAGTCTTTCTTCTGGCTCCATCACTGGTGCAGCTTGTGAAAGTGAGAAAAGAGCGAGCTTTTTGTGCCCACTGGAATTACCCATTTTATAAATTCTTTTGGAATAACTAGTGGTCTTTCAGTGCAGGAAGCAGGGTAATTTGAAGTGTTAAGATCCCGTTAAACGAAATTGTGCATGTGAAAACTGGCTGGATTGATTTGACTTCCAGACTGGTTGCAGGTGCTACTGCAAATAATCTAGTAACTTGGAAATTTCAAGTGGTTGCGTCTAAGATATATAGGAACAAATTGCAATTCTTGTGAACCTGTTTGAGTAAAAGCCTTTAAAAGTAGTCGAACGAGGTCGAAAAACTCTTAGATGATGTGCAGCTCCATTAGTTTTCTTCTCGAAAGTATGAACTTTCTAAGACCATACACTTACCTACTAAAGACCACTGAATGTAAACGTACAATTGAATGAGAACAATTCAAATGATTAATCCACGAATGCTGATTTCACTGCTCTAGGAGCAGTGATTTGATGAAATTCAGGAGTTTATTCGCAGGACGTCAAACGTGAGACCCGGTTTCTAATGAAACATTCATATCTTGAATCGAATTATCGAAGAATACCGTATTGGCATGAACAAGACCCAGCCACGTGCAAGTATAGACAACATTAATAGAGGCTGGCTACGTTACCTGTTTCAAGTGCCTAATTTTCTCGTGACAAACTACAAGACAGAGCTCGAATTTCATTTGATTTCTTCAAAAATATTCCACACATAGTAATAAGGGGTAAACGAAAATCCAAAAACCAAAAATCCAAATTGCATCTCGTTTCAGTCTGAAATAGGCATGTTTCTATTAAATGTACTCTTTGTTTAGGTGAAAGCGAAAGCCGAAATTCTCATTAGAATTTAGAATATATTTAAAGAGTATTAATGTATCCCTAAAAAAATAAATTAATAATTTTGCTTTACAATAGAAGGGAAAATCACGAAAATGAATGAAAAGTGAGGATTCGTAAAACAACTTTGACTAATTTGTAAGAAATTAATTTATTTTACAAGAACCACCAAACACACAATGGGCTATTTTTATACACAGTTACCGATCAGGTCAGTAGACTTCTCAAGTCTGTGCTTACGTTTCGAAAACCGTCTTTAAATAATTTGGATGACGTTTTACGAAACAAGTAGCGGCATGATGTTTTGCTTCTTGTACATCACTCCCTTTGTGATTTTACTAATTTCTTAAAGCATGACTAGTGAGGAAGTACTTCTCATGGGAATTCCCAAGGCAGAATGACCTAGAAGGATGAGCTAGTGCATCGTTGTCATTGTAAAGAAACCAGATCCCACAATTAAGCCACTCCCCTTTCGATTTCTTGCCTATAGCTCAGCCTTTAGCTTCCTTAAAACCTCAGAATAGGCAACTCTCGAAGCTGAAAACCAACGAAAACAGCTTTATAGAAAATGAAAAATTAGCCGCGAGTCGTTCGAATATTTAGACATTTTTCGATCTTTCATTTATTACGAAGCATTTGTAATGAGACCTAGAGCGATTAGCGTTTGTGTAAATGCGATAATTGATAATTTTGAAAATAAGGCGTAAATAAAGTGAGTTTATTTTGAGAAATTTTGTTGCACAAGTAGTAAAAATAAACTCTAAATTACTAAAAATGTGTACTTGTAGCGGATTGCTACAAACAACGAACTATCTCACGTAGTAAGTAACCCGATCCGTTCGGTATCCGCACCGAGAAGATAACAAGGCAGAGACGCGCGTTAGAGTAAGTGTATAAGTATGTGTGTGTTTAGGATCTGAATGCGAGGGTATAAATAGGCTACATCTGATTTCTACTAAGCAGGAGTCGCTCCGTAATTGGTTGGTGGAGAGTTGTACTCGGATGCGATTTGTTGTGCTTGGTGCTTCCTGTTGGGTAGCCGTAAGCCACAATACTCCTCCCCTAGAGCGTTGGTAAACTCTAAAATGGAAAACGCTCGATAAATAGCTAATGTACGAATTCAGTGAAGTGGAATGGGAAGGTTACGGTACGTCCGCAACGTGTTTTAGTTTTGTTGGGGTTGCACACAGTAGCTTTATGGTTGGTTGGTGCAGTATCAGTAGCTGGGGGAGGGAAGTTGGCTTGGTTGGTGTTGAGCGGGGAATCAACGTAGGCTGGCTTCAACCTGTCGATGCTGACGGAGTCCTTGGTACCGTTGCGATCAATGACGAAGTACCCAGGTCGACGTACTAGAACTTTGAAGGGGCCATCATATGGTGGTTGAAGAGGTTTCTTGACAGCATCTACGGGCACAAAAACGAAAGGACAACTTGATAGATCTTTGTTTACTTGGGAAGGCCGTTCGTTTATTCTGTTAGGGATGGGTCGGATTGATTTGAAATGCTCTTTTAAACGCGTTGCATATGAGGGAGGGTCCAAAATGCTTTTTTTTCGGAGAGTTAAGAAACATTTCACCTGGAAGTCTGAGAGTGGTGCCAAAGACCATTTCTGCCGGGGAACAACCGAGATCTTCTTCAACCGTCGTCCGGAACGCCAATAGGATGATTGGGAGTCGTTCGGGCCAATTCAAACTTGAAGACGTTGCAATCAGAGCTGATTTCAGCTGACGGTGAAAACGTTCGACGAGGCCGTTGGCGCAAGGGTGATATGCCGTTGTCCGTATGTGAGGAGGTGACTCAGCTGTCTGAAAAGAGCTGAGGTGAACTGCGCTCCTCTATCAGTGGTAATAGTACCGGGACACCAAAAAAGAGATCCAATGTTCAACTAAAGCTTTCGCCACCGACTCCGCAGAGGTGTCACGAAGTGGAACAGCTATTGGCCAACGCGTAAAACGATCTATGCATGTTAAAAGGTAGGAAAAGAAATTAGACTGGGGAAGTGAACCGACAATGTTGACGTGTATGTGGTGAAAACGATTGCCAGGTTGGGGAAACTGAGAAAGTGGGCTTCGAGTGTGCTTGTGGATCTTGCTGGACTGACAGGCAAGACAATGCTTGGCCCATTGACGAATGTCATGATGCATATTGTTCCAGAGAAAACGGTCGGTGATCAATTTGATCGCTGAACGAATGCTTGGGTGTGACAATCCATGGAAGTGATTGAAGATCTTCCGGCGATATGAT
Source organism: Anomotaenia brevis (assembly GCA_030710315.1). Taxonomy (NCBI): domain Eukaryota; kingdom Metazoa; phylum Platyhelminthes; class Cestoda; order Cyclophyllidea; family Dilepididae; genus Anomotaenia; species Anomotaenia brevis. Next base: position 112,948 of record JAUOZQ010000005.1, read on the forward strand.
TGCGGGACGAAAGGTCTCGGCTTGCCAGTTGAAACATCACAATGGATCTTGGCGTCACTGGTGAGGATTGGTAGGCATTCGATTCTTATGGATGGATTGTTGGTAATTTCCGCGAAGTCTGGGTCACTCTTTGAGCGGCAGCAATTTCCTAAAGGTCAAGGTTTGTTTCGCCGATTCGATTCAGTTCCATTCGGGTCATAGCATCGGCAACAACATTGCTACTGCCATCGATGTAACGGATGCCGCTTGTGAATTGTAAGATATAATCTAACTATCCGATTTCACATGGGGAGTGGTGATCGACTGGAGCACTGCAAGCATAGATTAGTAGCTTATGGTCTGTCAGGACTGTGAACGGGCGTCCTTCGAGAATGTGTCGGAAATGTTTCACGGCCGAGTAAACTACAAGCAGCTCTCGACCAAAGGTGCTGTATTTTGTCTGGGCCGGGTTCAGCTTCTTCGAAAAGAAGGACAGTGGTTGGTTTTGGCTTTTGACGACCTGTTGTAGAACAGTTCCGATAGCCACCTGTGATGCATCTGTTTTCAAGACTAACTGAGATTCTGGGGAAGTATCCGCTACAAAATGGTGACCCCGAGATGAAAGCTACTGTATCCTCTTCTACAACTAACATCACTACCAGTATGTCTACTGATGCAGATCACTCTGACCTGTCAGTCAACGCAGTGTCCATTCCTTTTCTTCCTTACACTGCCAGATCTCCACAACTTTGGTTCGCACAGATGGAAAGTTCTTTTCAAACTGCGAGCCATAACCAAACAGGCGACAATGTATCTGTACGCCTCCACCAGTCTTCCGGAGGACGTCGCCCTAGAGGTCCAAGACATACTTATGAACTCTCCCAAACAGTCTCCTTAAGATGCGCTCAAAAATTCCGTCTTAAAACGCGCATCTCTGCCTTACTATCATCTCGGTGCGGATACCGAACGGATCGGGTTACTTACTTCAGTGAGATAGTTCGTTGTTTGCAGCAATCCGCTACATATTGGGGTAACCGATTAGTAGCGAGAAGATAGTAAGGCAGAGATGTGAGTTAGAGCAAGTGTGTAAGTGTGTGTGTGTGTTTAGGATCTGAATGCGAGGGTCTAAATAGGCTACATCTGATTTCTACTAAGCAGAAATCGCTCCGTAATTGGTTGATCGAGAGCTGTACTCGGATGCGATTTGTTGTGCTTGGCGCTTCCTATCGGGTAGCCGTACGCCACATACTTACTTGAAGATAACTTGCATGAGTGCTTTTGGATGATGTTTATTGATAGTAATATTGTTTAAAATATCTTTAAAGAGTTTAGGCTTATTTTTCTCACCACCCTCAGCATCACATTTAGCTGAACGTGAATCTTGACTTTGTAAGGTGAATGAATTTATATTTCATCATGTCATGATGCGGACGATGCCTTGGTTCCCATTAACAACCGAAAAAGCTAACAAATCACACTCCATTTTCTCTAAGTACACACTTTGTATTCAAAAGGATGCAGAGAAATGCTGAACTTATGCAGCAGAGCATATATTTGGCAGCGACATGTGACTTGGTAAAAAAAGCATTTCGCTAAATTTTAATAAGAAGTAAGGGAATTTTTTACGCTAGACTAAATCTATCAACAAGTAAATATTTTGTCCAGAATTGCATGCATACTTTAAGAAGACCATAAACCAGGTACCAAAAGTCCTATCTTAGGTATTGAGTGTTTACCAGGAAAAAAAATGTTCTCACTGGCTGACTTTGCGACGTTAAAACGAGATAATTACCTCCATCTGCTGAAACAAAAATTCATCTAATCGGTCATTTGTCAGGGAGGTGCAGTTAAGAGATCGCTTGGAATAACCATCTGCTACAGGTACAATGTCAGCTGTTTCAGTAATGTAAGGAACAACGGGGTTTCGCAATCCTTTAATGTCTACCAAAAGTCCCACGTTCGTAATTAGCTTTTAGCATATTATGGTGCAGGCAGGTCTTATTGTTCTTAATCACCCGATATGCGAACGTTGTTCCCCAACAGATGCTTTAAAATTGGAAGAGTATTTATAAAACTATTATTGATATCAACGAAATCTGATCGACACTGTTTCTCTACAGATGGCTTGAATTCTAGTCAAACAGATGCACCATGGAGTCGATTACCTTGTTATAAACTTCAACTTAAAAGAAAAATGCACGGAAAGTAATGACAGTCATGTCTAATGTGGGCGTTAACCACGAACACTTCGTTTCAGTCTAGCTCACATCATCCCTGCCAACCGAGTGACTGGATTTTCAGTCTCGCCTCACTGATTCTTTTATGCAAAACCATAGAAAATTCCAATGAACACAATGAACACACCGTTAAATTCATTTAATTGCACTCAAGTAAAACACTCTAAATGCTCTTTCGATGGTTAGACTTTTTATTTTTAATTGAAACTTGGGATTTTAGTTTTATGCATGGTGATTACTGGATAAGTGAAGAATATAGTCTGGCATTCATTTCCATGCCATTTTCGTTACGTCTTGTTCCAGTCCACAACCTTATCATCTCCGAAGTATATTCCGGAGTAGCAAACTAAAATGAAACATAATAAAGGGTTCAGAGGACCAAACCACAACTTACAATGCCAGTTTCGGAAGGTATACTTTGTGCACCGTCTGCCTGTAACAGATGGTTCAAACATGCTTGGAATCTTTTCATCCGGCACTGGTACGAACTGACTAGTGTCTAGGTATGAAGTCAGATAAGTGACGTAAAGTTGGTCGATCAGGCTCCAAGTGTCACCACAATCATTGCTTAAAATGTAGGTTTTCGTGGTGCATGACAACCCAATGAGAGCACGCTTTGACATCACGAAAGAAACGATATGAGTTAGGCCGGATCCTAGATCTTAAATTTAATTCCAAAGTATTAGCTTCGGTTTACTTGAGGTTATAGATGATATTTAATAGAGAACCCACATTTCCAAAGACGTGGTGACTTGTCGGATGCCTGAAAACACGCCGAATAGGAGGTAGCCCCTTCAAGAGCTGGAGGAATGCGGTCGCAAAAGACAACGAAGTCGCCACCATCAATGTAGCCACGTCGTGGCAACCCGTCAGAACAGGAGACTGCATCGACTTCCGGAGACTTAAGAGTGCACGGGTCTGCAGGATATGATTACCATTCTCTCACAAGCATTACCAAAATCTACGTTTGAAGCTTCTCCGTATGCCCCATAAAAAGCCATTTTAATCTTCATCTGCTCCTTCGCTTCACTAGCAGCCTTGATGATGAATTGGAGTCCACGGTATTTAGCCACGCCTTCAATGGTTATATTTGTCTCCAATGAACCCTGCTCAAAAATCAGATTTTTCTCCTGGTTAAATAGGAACACTTTCCCGTCTTGTGTTTGGGAGATGTGGATGGCAATCGGTTTGCTTTCCTCCGACTTAGTTCTGATAGTGAGGTGGTTGATTTGTACCGTCCTTCCAAATAAGACAGTTAGGCTGCCTAAGGCCTTCACAGTCCAAAATTTGTCCATTCCAGCCTCGAGAAGTAGGTCATTTACATTTCCATATCCTTTCAATTGGCAGGGCTTGAGTTTGAGATAGTTGAACGGTGAAATGAGATCTAAAGCATTATTTCAATTATGACATCTTGCCTAGACCACTTAAAGGAACATGCAAGGACTGTTGAAAGTATTTCGGAGGTAGGTACTCCGTCTTCGAAGTCGACCCTCTGTTGTAGGTTCGACAGCTCAGTAGGGCACTTATCATCGGACTTAGGTCGGGGTCCACGTAAAAAGGTTTAACTTGTTTTAGGTTGATAGTAACCACCGCTTCAAAGGAGAAACGCATGTAGGCATGCTGAAATGAAACGGCAGTCAGAAAATGGATGATTAGCGGCTAGTTACCTCAAATAATCGATCGCCGTTATTATCCTTCAAACGACTTGTTTCCACTGTGACTCCTTCACTGTCAGCGCTCTTCGTATCAACGTCAAAGAAACCGCCGTGAATCAACCACAGCGATGCGTCGTGGCACTCGAGAGATGACTTTTCTGTCACTGATGCTCTCACTTGAAATTCGTAGACCGATCTTTAGAAAGCAAATAGATAGATACTCATAAATGTATCGCTTTCAAACTCTAGAAGAAAAGATATGAAAAACTTCATGACAAAATCACTAGATTGGATGCTATCAGGTCATTCAATAATTTGCGTTAGAATCTTGACTTTCTAAACGAGATTTAGTGCATCTGGAAAGACCAATGAAGCTAAACGGTACTTGGATGGTTAGATCCTTTTAAATTTTAATTTTGTTCTGTTTCGGAAGAGCAAAATTAAAATTGCTTTGATCGAAGCCCCGCTAACATGGAAATACCCGAAGAAAACCACTCAAGTTCAAGAAACGTAAAAACTCAGCAGAAACATCCGCTCAGTTTGTGGAGAGGAATGTGTGACTGAAATTTATAAGTGGAGATTTCACCCTCCACGAAGATGAAGACGTCCTCTAACCGCTCGTCCAGCTTCTTTAAACAATAACTGAAAAAATCCTGCTGTATAAGTTGAGCTGAAATCGGTACTCAAGTTTAGTTTTAACCATGCGAGTGTTCAGCGTTCAATCAAAAACTTGAGAAATTTATCCAACTTGGAGAATGGGTGTCTATGATTCATGTAAAAACCATCAACTTAAATCTGGAGTTGAAATCTCACAAAGTTGTTCACCTTTTTAGTGGATAGACTTGTGTCTAGGGTCTGGCGAAAAATAGAAAAAGACTCCTCTTCTGTAACTCTGGTGGGGTCGCCAAGGAATAATATAATTTGAATCGTTGCCAGCTAATGAATCTGAAAATAATGCTCAGATCTACTGTCAGTGATTAGGGCGGCGTCTGAACCAAGCTTTGAGGAGGAAAAAAGACTTGCTGCAGTGAATAGAAAAAGGAGTGATGTGGTTTCATCAGGACAGTGCAGCGCGACCCACCCACACAGCAGGAATCAAGTCACAAAAGATTAAAGAGGAACTTGGTTGGGAGAAAATTCCTCATTCTGCCGGCTACCTTATTCTCCCAACCACTTCACCCCCTTAGACTACCATCTATTTCGTACTAGCTTACAAACTCAGCTTTTAAAAAGCTGGAAGAGGTTATTTAAATTGACATTTGAGAGTTCTTCGAATCAAAACAACAGAGTTTTGATATGAGGGTGCTAATAAGACTGTTAATAGATGGAAGGAAGTCGTAGGTAATCTGGAAGGGTGTACTGATAATTGAATTCTTATTAAATGCAACATTTGTCCACTTCTATTTATTCAAAATTACTTAGAGGATATACTAATGGATTATCTGTCTTCGTAAGATTCCGATAACCTAATTTTGTTATGCACGTTTTGATATTACGAGACTGACTGTTGAATGCGACGAATGTCAGAGGACAAATTCATGTCCAGGACGGGTTTGTCATGACCCCGCACTTCAATTTTGATCGTATTGCTCAGAATGATCTGTTCACCGTCAAAGACTTGGGCGATGATGGGCACAAAGACTCCGGGATTCACGGCATCACCATCCGTCAGTTGGACGTCCACGTGGAAGCCCACACAGTCGTCCCTCCGATTCAGCTTTGTAAGCTTTCTCTTGTAACTCGAACCTAAGTTGAAAAAACAAGGGTCGTTAATGCCTATAAGGAGATTTTGCAGTGGAATTATCTTGAGTGCTAGTGACACTGATATCCATGCCCTAGGCCCGATGAGGTTTGAGGTATCTAATATTTTGTCATCATAATCTGGGAACATATTATAAAATGCCAAAGCATGGCATATTTTAATGTCTTGTGTTTATTATTTTTGCTTTTTGGAATGTTTAGTTAAAGTAAGTGTTTTTTACAGATACATAAAAAAGATGGTTATAACCTTTCAAAAAATGGCGGACCTCTCGGACTTTCAGAGGCCAAGCCATAGTGTAACAGAAATTGCCCAGTTACTTGGCGTTTCAAAAGGTACTGTCTCAAGAATAATGACTGCGCCTTTGAAAAAGAAGGGATAACGTCGTCGAAGTTGTCTGCCGAGAGAGACCGTCGGTGGGACTCTGAATGGCATTGCTGGAGAGGATCGCCGCAAGACCACGGCTCCTAAAATCACTGCAGAGCCCCTCAATGAACACCCACGAACCCCCCCCCCACCCCCAGTTTCCACAAAACTGTTCCTCGTCGGGAGCTGCACACGGGAGCTGGATTCCACTGGGGAAGGAAAACACCTGCTCTCAAAGACGTTTTATCAAGCGTTTCATCAAAGCGGCGTTTAGAGTGGTGGAGTGGAACCTCCACCAGAGTTGTTCTGTCCCTCGAGCAGTGAAAAGTGGGACTTTCTCTGACGAATCCCCGCCGTTTGCCACCTCATTTGCGACCTCCATTTGATTTGTTTACTGCCTTTGGAGACAGCCGAAGGAAGAAGCATTTAATGCTGACTGCTGCCTTCCCCCCAACCGCCTTAAAACATGGCGATGGCGACGGCGGCGGCGGCGGGGGTTCCCTGATGATGCTCTGGGGTGCTATTTGTTGGCTAATGATTCCCCTTCCGTAATAGAAGAAGAAGAAGAATTAGCAGTCGAGACTATTCAGGAATTTCCGGAGACCAAGTTCATCCTGTGTTGGTTCAATAATTGTGGTTTCCGGAGGTGAGCGGCGCCTCCTTCCAAGATGATGACTCTGCACCAATCCATACCGCAGCTAGAAGTGTTAGAGAACTGCACTGGTAGGAGCATTTTCATGAAGTTGGGCATCTCATCTGGCCGCCACAGTCCTCGCTACCCAGACCTCCTCAACCTCACTATTGAGTAGCTTTTTTGGTGGGTTTTTGAGAGATCCAAGCAAGAAGTCGATTTCCGCTGTCGCCGCCATCGTCTTCACTAAGGGAATTTGGTGAGGGCTTTTTAACTGAGGAATGGACTAAAATCCCTTTCGAAGCGATTCGCAATGTGTAGGAATCAAAACTTCGAAGAAATGGAGCTGTAATTGGTGCAAAAGTTGGAGCCACACCACATTAAAATACATTTTTTTATTTTTCAACCTCTTTTTATCCCAATGCCCAAGATGTACTCCGAGATTCATAACTCATGGACGTAGACTGCTGTTGCAATAACCACTGCTGCGGCCTTAATCGTAAAAAAAACTTTATTAAATTGCATCCTTCTGCCCACTTGTATACCATTGCTTTTCGACCTCTCACTCTAGATTATGGCTGACAATCCCATTTATCTTATTCATCTGTCTAATATACCTAGCGAGTTTAAGACTTTGCTAAGCTGCTTTTACTGACAAATGGATTTTCCCCTCGTTAGGAATCTTAACAATACCTGTGCTGTAGATGGGACCAAGAACGGTAGACATGGCGAAGATTTGACCCGTTTTCTTTCTCGTTCTTGAAAGGACAGGGTGGTCAGGAGTAAAGACACCGGGTACATTGATGGAAGGGGTGATGCTTAGGGATTCGATGATCACCGATTCCTCAATGCTAGTGCTGTTCTCGGAGAAAATTTCGAATAGCAATTCGCTTATGTAGACACCGGGCGCAGCGCAGAAGTAGTAACTTAGCCTGTGTACTTCCCTTGACTGCATTTGGAACTCACGGACTCCATCGAATTTCATGGCTATATCCTGAGAGGACCGGATATAAATTGGAAGTGTTTTGAATCATGCTAAACTGTAAAATGACTTCTTTACAGATAAGGAACTCTTTCTATTTGGACCAAACAAACTGTCTTTGTATATCTAATAGGCATAACTTTTGGTCGTATAAACCTATTAGTATCTTTAATGAAACTAACATTCTTAGCTCTTGCTTGTCTCTTGTTATCCTCCGCTGGAAATGCTTAAGTGTGTTTTTAATGAACCTATTAGTGCTGTAAGCATGAATTTTCTTGGAGTGACAACGATTGTTTCAGTCTTCATTTCCAGAGCTTGATGACTTTTTTATATCAGAACTCTTCTCAATCAGCCAAGATGTGAATTTACCACAAAATAACACATGACGATCAAACGTACTTGCTTTGAGAACACAGATCCAGGTGGTTGCTCTTCGGAACTTTGAGATACACTTAAAACTTCGGCAATGCTTGTTTGTGGGAAAATGCCCGTCACTGTGATATTCTCCATTCCATGTTGCAACTCCGGTTCCACCCTTAAGTAGACGCCAAGGATCACCTGCATTAAAAATACTTATTATCAGTGGCATGCAACTTATTAGACATAATTTTACTTCACCTGAATGTGAACTGAAATCGTATTGATTACCTTAACTTCATCTTTCTCCAAACCAACCATAGGACCCAGCCTGAAAGTATACTCTTGCACTATTGGACCTCTAAAATAAAACATAAAATATCATTAAAATGTAGGGCAACTTCTGCATTCTAATTACAATAAATAAGTAAAGTACTACTTAGTGTTGATAACAGCTCGCTTTAAAATATTAGATATTTTGTGATTTTAAGTAAATATAATTCTTCAATTCAGTTTAACATCGGAAAAAGACGAATGTTACGTTTCAGAGTATTAGCTTAACCGCTCGAAATCATATCATGATGTCATGAAGTACTGCAAGAACGTTTAGCCTATCTAGATGCAATGGTAATCTTTTATTTTGGCATCAGTTGGTTATCCAACGAACAGCGGCTAGAAATCTGAAGCAGTCCTTATCGGGCAAAGCTGATTCCTCAATCGACCCTTTCTAACAATCAATGAAAATGTTTGAATTATCTTGACAACCAAAAATTCCTGTCTGAAATGTACCTTTATGAAAGTGAACAAAATTTAAACGGTATTTTAATTTGTCTAACGGATTTTAATATTAATTAATCTTAAGCTGCATTTATATTGATTATATAGCAGTTCACAAAACACTAAAATTGAAATTTTCCTCTTTAAAACCCTGCTAACATGGACGAACCCAAGAATAACTTGAGTCATGTAATGTTTATTCAGTTCAAGAGAGGAAACTCAGCGACTGACTTCCTCAACGTCTACAACAAAAGGCTTGTTAATATATGAAAGGAGGCTATAGATAAATGAGGAAGGTACCGAGGTGACTGAATATTTACTCTAATGTAACATTTGATCACTTGCGTTGTTTATTCAAAATTGGAACAGGTCTTAAAGGCGTAACTTCGCTTAAATCAAGGGTGATAGGTATTCAAGCAATGCTGTACTCTACAGGGATCGATATCTACGGCCTTTGAAGTCCTTAACATTCCTTTAGGCCTGTGAAATCGCATAGTGCATGGGGTTGGTCTAGCGGATTATCTTTGGGTAAAATATTGCTCATGTAACCGTACTGGGAATTCGGCACTATGCAACCATCCCTGCTATCGGCCCAGAAAATGTTCCGACCGACCGATTCAACGAATGGGCAGCCCAGGGTAACTCTGTCATTGCCAGTTACTTTGATTCTCGGATAATCAGCCTCGATTGAGCTTGTCTGAAGTTGGTAACTCAACCAAATCAGAACCGTTTCACCAGGCCTCAGTGGTCGCTTGATCTTTTCGCGTGAAATTACGTCGAACACTTCTAATTTCATGTCAGTCTGAAATCCATCCTAAAAATGAAATCAAAGGGGAGAACGTCTGTCATCATTTTCACTAACCACTCTTTAGGCTTTTAGTAAATTTAATAAATCGATTTGACTGATGAGGCGATGCACAATATTGCAAATTCAAACCATGAATTGAATAAAGAAAAATGTCGACTTCGGTAAGGAAATTATCCTTACAATCCATTTTCCACTCTCCAAACCAGAAAATGTATTTGCGGTTGTTAATTCTTTGTCGTTGAAACGAACGGAACATGAAATTTTCACGCCCGTAGCGGCAGCTTTACCAGTGTGAATACCCATCTCGGTGAGAAACAGGGTCGAGGTGTTGAAAACATCCATGAATATTGGTGGAACTTAAAATATCGAGGCATAATTAGAAGATGCTTGCCTACCCGGAGCGTACAGATTGCCCAATTGAATCAAGCCTTCTCTGCAAGTGTCGGTTGTTGAAAAGACGTTCGGATAAGTCAGATTAGTGACTTCTTGTGTGTTTCGACGCAAAATCACCGGAAGCACTTCCTTTTCTGCGTTCTCTGCTGTACATTCAATCGACGAATTGCTAACAAATCCCTCAATTGGGCCGAACTGATGTTTTATATGTAGGAAATTTTCGTATTGACTTAGTTCTTGTGTGAGTAGGGACTGTGACTGAAGACTTTTCGACGCCTAAAAATAGCCAATAATACGCAGCAGTAATGTGACGCCAATTCGTGAAGCTAAATGGTAGCGGTTTTGAAAAATTCAACTCTATTACCTCTTGAAGAGTGTTGTTGAAAGGGAAGCTTATCGATTTTCTTCCAACGATGTCGTCCAAACGAGCTGTGAAAACAAACTCCACGTCCTGGCAGCACTTTAAGTCATATACAAAGTAGACCAGCCACATAACGAAGGGATAACTATCTATGACTGTTATTCCACTCTGTCTTATGGTTGCTTTGGAACTGAAATTGAAAATCATACAAGCGAGCAAGCACGGAATGCCCACGACTATAATAACATGAAAGGGTTCCTTGGATTTGCTTTTCCCCTTATGCCAGCGTATTGCAGTGTTTAAAAAGGATTACTTACGGATGAAACGTTACCTCGGGAATACTATGGGTACTGAAGGTAACTGAACCGTTCCAAAATGCCATCACATTCGAGGGGTGCATTGATTCGTACAACTGTGGTGACGAAAGGTCGACTGTAACGGTTGCGTCACTAGTTTCTTGGGGCAGCATAATGTGTATGCTCATGACTTGGACAGAATAAGGGTAAACGTTCCACAACCAGGGATATCGAAGATCTATTTGTAACTAAAGTGAAAATAACAAAAGAGGAGGCTAATTTTAAGCTTCGTGTCTCCCTTGTAAGAACTTAAATGAGCTCACCCAGTCTGAAACCATGTAAGATATCTCCATTCTTTCGACAGTCAAGGTAGACTCGTCCTCAACCGTGAATTCAAGCTCGAAAGTTTTAAGAAATGGCCTCTGTAGGAGCATTTCCACGGAAAATATAAGAGCGCAGTCTTCCAGAGAGAGATTGGGCACCATAGCGACTGTGAAATCATGAAATAGATCGTATGAATTAATACAATTTACATATAGGTATTTACATAAACGATTTTCATTGAAAAATTTATAAAACACAATTTGGACTGACGAAAGTTCTCCTCCATGTTAATGTCTATAGCCTGCATTTCATTTTCTGTCGAGATGCTGCTTTTCAAGTTCACTCCCTTGGGTACTTTTAACGATGTCCTACCGATGGTAATTCCGAGACTTTTTGTTCTAAGTGTCATCTTAAAAAGAAACATGCAATAATTCAATAGATGGGTGTGAATCATCGCAGTATGCGGTATTCAAATATCATAAAAACCAGTTTTTTTCAATCGAAAATGTCTTTGGCTTAGATGGAGTGGTCTTTTAATGTTTGCTGGCATTGTGTGTACGTTTCAGTATTCCTCTCCTGCAGACTCTCAAGACTACTATCGGATTCGAGAACAATGTGAATCATACTGACCCCTAAATTTCATATAGCAAGTGCTGTCCGAATTTAACCCATTAAATTTAAACGAAATTTTAAGCATACTGTTTAATGCCGAACGTTTACGTTTACATGCGTTTAATCTGATCAAATTATGTTGATGGAACAATAAAGCAAAAACATGCTTGATTATAGGCTTGCTAACATGGAGGCACGCAAGAATTATTTGAGGTACATAATGTTTTATGAGTTCAAGAAAGGAAAAATAACTTAGCAACAGCTAAAGCGGTTAGAAACATTCACCCAGTTTGTGAAGAATGTGTGAATAACGGAAGGTAGTTGCAGAAGGTGGTTTGCGAAATTCTTAAGTGGCGATTTTACCACACACAAAGATCAAGATCAAACCGGACACGGTTTAGTTGAGTCTGATGATAAGAAACAGCCCTTGAAGAAGCGTTTGCCACTTTGTTGAGTGGTTAAGCTTATTTCGAACCATTCAAATGGTTAAAAACTTGGAAAATGCCTTATGAGTTGCCTGAAAACAGTCTCAAATCACGATCAAAAATCTGATCTTCTCTCCATTCTCGCCAACTTCTTTCGTCGTTTTGGATTGGTTCGTAAGGGAGAAAGACCCCAGCAACAGCTACAACCAAGAAGATAACATCAGGGAAAAGGATCTTCTTCTATTAGCCTGGTGCGATTGCCAAGGAATAGGGCACCTTGAAACATTGGGAAAGAATGATAGCCCATATTTACCCTAAGCAATTAGGGCCTTTAAACAAAGCCTTGAGGTGGAAAAAAGACCTGCTCTAGTGAATCGAAAATGGGGGTTTCACTAAAGCATGGAGCTCACGACCCCAAATAGCAAAAATCACGTCACGAAAGATCGAAGAAGGACGTGGGTGAGAGGAAATTAATGATCCAACATCTTATTCGCCCGACCCTGCTCCTTCTTCAGAGCACTACCATTTGTTTCGTAGCTTTTGCAACGCCTCAGGAAGAGTTTGAGGCTGGCATCTGTAGGTTTTCTGAATCAAAATGGTATTAATAGGCTTGTTGATAAACGGGAGGAAGTCATGGTGGGATCTTCAATTGAGTGTAATGTTCGTCATCTTTTGTATTTATTCAGAAGTCAGACAGAAAGTATGGGATGGCCTGATGCAATAGGACTAAAAATTTATTGATGTTATTGGCCGAGTGTGAAAAAAATGCATTTTTTAGTATTAAAATAGCTCTTACCCTGTATTTACCAGCAAGAGCTATTTTAGCGGCGAACCGGTACTCATTAAAGATCTCTGGCATGACAACTGAATGATTGGCGAGGTCTTCTAACTGAATTTTGTAGGACGGTTGCTCTGGCGATGGTACGATACTAACAGGTATCTTGAACATCTCCGTGATGACGTCATCCAAGAAGACCGAGGCTTCATAGGCAGTCTTGAGGGGCTGGTCCGAGTTAGTCAAGCTTGGTGCGATTAGCACCGCATCGAATTCCAAAAAGTGACACATGTCTGCTCTACCTGAACTCAGCACATTGATATTGTTTAGTCTCAAAGTGGATTCCATCTGAATGATAGAAGAATTAAATAACTCCCTAAACTAAAATCATTTATTTAACCAAATTTTGATGGATAAAAGTTAAGCTATTTCTATAATTCATAATATTTTTTATCTACAGAAGCACAATTATAAGTGTACTTAGCTAAATTTTAAGATAGAATAAATTGCAAATGATTCGTCGAATTGAATTGAATGAGCTCCTGGCATATTTCAATAGCTACTTTGGGGGGCCAAATGCTATAAAAATAATGCCCCAACTGGTTACTAAATTAAGGCTGATTTTCCATTTCCAATAAATCGACATTATGAGAGCATTTTAAAAGAATTCTTAATTGAAGATACCGGGTATATTTTGACTCAACTTACATTCCCCTTCGAGGTGGTTATAATGGCAGAGGTCATATCAAAACTCAAGTCTGTTGTAACTGAATCAATAATAAAAATCGTTCCAGGGGATTTGTTGTTCCCACTGTTTAAATTCGGTCCTTTCAACTTGAACAAACTGGTTTTTGTAAGACCAGGGGGAAAACAAATTCGAAAAGTCATCAACGACCCTGTTCCTGGTGCGATGGAATCGACCACAGGTGGGTCTACCGCCAGAATCGGATGCTGTGGGAACTAAAGATGAATCGAAAAATTAAATGCTACAGACCTCTGAGTTCCCCATGATGATTGCAGATTGTTGTCCGCGTTTTACCGTAACGGAGAGAGTTGCGTTATCAGAATCAAAAATGCCAGCATTGTGAGCAACTACCGTTAATTTCACTTCATCGACTTCCCGAAACCTCTCCACTTCATGCTCTGACAGAAAAGCGAGTTCACCTTTGTTATTAATCATAAATAGTTTCATTTCATCATCCTCGTAAGAAATTCGATAATGGATTGTTTGACAATCGGCTGGTGTTCTCGACTCATAGCACAAATCAGCGTCTGCAGCTTGAAAAGTGGCAATTATGTCTTTCTCATTGACTGAATTCGTGACAACCAGGGATTTTCTATACGGAAACTCGGGTGGATTATTGACTATAAAATACGAAAGAAAAGGATAAAGAAGAAGTATTGGGGATTTTTTTATTAATGTTTTGGGTTCGCTCATTGGCACAGCTAATTTGCTTGACAATGTTGTATTTTAGAAGTCAAAGTAATTTTGACTAGTTTAAGATGTATAAATAAATTGTGGTAGAATCTACGATATTAAAAGATATCGTTGCTGACTTGTAACACCAAATAATATTGAAATAATAAGCAATCAAATTAAAGAAAGATGAAAAGTGAAATGGTAAGTAAATTACACTTAATTTGACACAACAGCCCCTTTTTGCATGGAGAGCACTGCTTTAGAGATACACGCTGAGCCACTGTTCTGAAAAATGTTGCTTTATTATTTCAATTATTTGAACATACTCCAATCTTCTACAGACCAATTCCTGGTATTCAGAAAATTCAGCGGCAGCAAAATGCAGGTGAGAACTCAGCAGCAGAAACAGGAAGTTGCAGACGTAAGTCATTGCTTCGGTTAAAAAATGTACTTTCAATGGGCTTTCAAACCACAGAAATTTCATTTGGTTAATTAGGTCAAAGACCCAGCAGCCAATCATACGTCGAGGAAAACCTCGTTGTGTCTTGTAGGGAAAAATTGCTAAAAATGAATAAATTCTACACTTATAATGCCACTGCAGCTTTTAGGAACTCGAATATCAGTAACAACTGTACTAAACTTTCTCTAGTATTAACGCTTATGACGCAGAAAATTTTAGTTTCGTGCCTTTTAAAAATGTCACTTTATTTCCAATGAAGCACCTTATAAAGATGGTGGAACCCGTTTAAAAATAATTTTAGGGATTAATGTAGTTTACAAAACAAAAATGACAGACTAGCCTCTTCCGGAACCTATAAAGCCACTCAATAAATTCTGTCCGGAATGCACTTTTTAAATAGAATGACATTTAAAGGGTATTCTATAATATCTAACAGAAATGAACTTTTTTTCTTTTTTTAGACTTTCTGAAAACAGATTTCATTCAACAGACAGAAAATTAAAATGTGCTTCGTCTAAACTCTTCATACATGAAAGTACTCAAGAATCATTTGAGACACTATATATTTTTCGAGTTCAAGAGAGGAAACTGAACTACAGCCGAACTTGCCAGAAACATTAATTAACTTTATGGAAAAGAATGTTCTAATGATAGAAGATAGTTTCAGAGAATGGATTGAGAAATTCAGAAGTGAAGATTTCACCCTCCACGAAACTGAAGATCGAACCAAACGACGTCCAGTTGAGTACGATGACAAGGTTCCAAGATAAGCTTCTCCTGCATTATTAGTTGCGTTGGAATTGTCAGATAAGCATATATCAAACCTTTCAATAACTCAGAAAAGTTTTTAAACCCTGAAAACGGTTGCTTTACGAATTATCTCGAGTCAGCACCAGTCTCACTATTCATTCTCTCAAACTTGTTTCACCTTTTTTGTGAATAGACATGTTACTGGCAACAGGAGAAAAGTGGTTACTTTGTCAAAATGTTAGACTTCGTAGATAGAAGCCTTAGGGAATAATCCTCCTCGAATTGTTACCTCATATTTGAGCAAACATTATCACTCAAATCTACTGTCAGCAATTTGGGCGTCCGAAACGAGCTTTGGGGATGAAAAAGACCTTCTCAAATGATTTGAAAAGGGATGTTATTTCACCAGCACAATTCACGACCCCTCGCGCACAGTAAGAATCACGTCATAATAGCTTGAAAAAATTTGTCTGGGAGAAAATTCCTTATCCACCTTATTCGATGCTTTTCTTGCAAAATCATTTGGACGAAACAGCAGGAAGAGGTTGAAACCGGTCATTGTAAAGTTTCTGTTACACTAGCGCTAGCGTGCCCTATGCCTCTTTGGAAGTCTAAGAGGTCTGCCATTTTTTGAAAGGTCAAACCATCTTTTTTATATATCTGTAAAAAACAGTCTTATTTTAAATAGTCATAACAAACAACAAAATGGTAAGCAAATAAATAGTGTGTAAAGTTCCGATTGTTTTTAACATGTTCAAATGATTATGATGCCACAATGTTAGGCATTTCCTTTGTTTTGTGTAGCCCCTGTTTCTGATTGACACCTAATCCACGATTGTTTTTATTAATTAGATTCTTAACTGCGTCATTTTTTTGGTCAATTTATGGGGTTTTTGGGCTTCCCGAGCGAGGGTCGTCTTTGATGTCCTTTTTGTCATCTCAAAATTAGTCAAATGCGTTGGTAGACTGGAAACTCGAACAGTGGTTCCATTAACTTTTTCAAGCCGATGTAAACGGCTTTTTTCAAAACTTGAATAAAAATCCCTGTTTGACGGTCGTCAATTACTCGCCGTCTGTCTTGTTTCGTTAACTCCTTATCCAAAGCCCTGATTTTATTGACCCACCACAGTTTCTACACTTTTTTCTTCCATCTGCCTAATACATGAAATGAACACAAGCAAGAAGACGTTTGAAGGCAAACTGAAGACATCAACACGACCTGCCTGTTATGTTCCCATCATTTTATATCACGTGTAAGCTTATCAATTAGTTCTTTTTATTATTTTCGTGAATATAAATTATCGCACTTGCCTCTGATAATAAAATTCCAATCCATATTCTTTTATGTAAATAAGCGACAATTGTTTAATTTCTATGTTGCTTGAGAGATAGAACCTGACTGATCAAGCACTGAGAAATGTTCTTCTAAACCCAATAGATCAAACCCTTTCGGATACACATGGTTTCCAAAAGTTCTTAATTTTCGCAGGCAACTGAAACAGCCGTTTTTCTTTAAAGTATTGTATCCGTCACTTACAGCTACTCCGAATCATGTCCACCCCGTTTGAGGGGTCCGAACTGCGACCAGACAAGTGAGTTTGGGCACACGTTTTAGTTGTCTGGATCCCTAATAACTTGTCCTTTCCATTCACTGTAGAAAACACCCTCTCGTTTTTCTCAAAATAAATACGAAGTAAGTCTTGGCTTGGCAGATTTCTCGCAACCCCTTCTGAAAGTCACAGTAACATACGCTGATATTGTGGCGGATACGGATATGTAATCCCTAGCCGATTGTCAAAAGGTTCAGTTTTCCCTTTAAAACTCCACTTCGGAGCATCAATTATTCCGATTCGACTCGGGAGGAGAAATCCATTTTAAAGCAGACAAAGAGTACCTCACGTGGGTGTTTCTTGAAAAGGCCACCTACACAGTTATTGCTGTCCTCAGAGAGCAATTTTTTATTTTAGAACAATTTTGCTCGACTACACCCTGCGAATGGAGCTGTACATCCCTGCTCAGTGCAAACAGTGCTGTTCTCCTTTCCGTTAATCAGAATTAAAAACGTCAATTGCCGTCTTCGAGTGCCGAACGAGGATATTGGAGCATTTTTCCTTATCCGGGAGGTCAGGCGCAATTATGCGGCCTGATGAAAGGTATGCCGTTGACATATACCCTTAAGTCATTTGGCATTTTTGAGTTTGGCAACTGTAGGTATTTCTTGTCACCCCTTAAGATCCGCCCGAATTTTGAATAAATAAATTATTTGAAAAGAACTACTTTAAATTAAATATTAAATCATCAACGTACCCTCCGTACTTACACTTGGCTTCCCTCCATCTGTTAACAAGCCTATTAAAGCCCTCATTATTAAAAAAATTCTTTAGATTTTGTTTCATAGAACTCAAAAATGTCAGTTTCAACCTCTTAGGGGTTACAAAAGCTGCTTCTTCTTCCAAGTGATGAAGAAGCAAATAGTGGGGAGGATAAGGCAGTGGATGAGCAATTTTCTCCCAACCAAGTTCCCTTATCTTTTGTGGGGCTCGCCTCACTAAAGCACGACGTCAAAATGTGGACAGTAGACTTGAGCATTGACTTTTGCTGCATTAGGTGGTAACAATTGAAATCTCATCATTCCTTGGTGATCCCACCGGACCGAACCTAGAGGAATGTCTTTCTCATTAAGTCCCCTTCTCGGCGGCTGTTTATGGACCTTTCCACTGTTTAAGACACCCTACATTTGGATAAAGAATCAAGTCTTCGCCAGTTGCCAGTTACGACTCTATCTGTCACGAAAAGGTGAAACAAGTTGACGAGAACGGAGAGAGGAGTAGATGTCTATTCGAATTTTGAGTTGGATGTCTTCACACAACTCCTGAGGCACCCATTTTCCAAGTGTAGAATCTTTTCCAAGTCTTGAAGCCACTGGTTATGAACAGTTGTATGGTTTAATCTAAGTACGATCGCCAATTTCGACTTTACCGCCGAAGCAGAATAAGCTTCTTCAAGGATTGCTTCATGAAGCTTATAATTATGCTCAACTGCACTTCCCTCCGATCTTCACCTTCTAAGAAGGTGAAATATCCACTTCCACTAAATTTTGAAAACCGTTTTCTGCAAGTCTCCTGTAACCATCCTTTTTCATTCACATATTTCTCTCCATGAACTGAGTGAGTGTTTCTGGCCATTTCGGCGGCTGCTGAGTTTCCTTCCTTTCTTGAACTCATAAAACATTGTGTGCCTTAAAGGGCTGTAGGGTACTCCCGTGTTAGCAAGGCTCTAATTTAAATGTTCCGTTAAGCAAAATTAGATAAGCTAGCATGCTTCTGTATATAATAATAATTTTTAGATTCATTAGTCATTACAAAATAAACTTTAAATTTTATTCATTTCGGACAGAACTTACGGAGTGACCTGATACCTAAATCAGACAAAGTCCTAATAGTTGTAATTCAAAATAAATGTTGCATTTAGGTAGCCTTTATTTCCTAGTGTGCCGAATGTATTGAGGTTCAATTAATGTGCAGTATAACTTTATTTTTGAACATTGCATCAGTGGCACTAAGTGGAGCAATATTCTTCAATCGAACCCTTTCCTACGCATATTGTTAAATTACCACCAGAACAAATTGCAGAGACATCCTCTTCCTTTGCTGAGTGATAAAGCCGCTACAGAATGACTCCACAAATGCACTTTTTCATAATATCTCGAAGCACGGGGTAGGACAAAATGTGACACCTTTCCTGAAATGCAAGGTCTCGTCATGTATATCTACGAAGTCGGGCCGCTTTCTGGGGTTTTGCAAAACCTTGTGGCCAACTGTGAGCTGCGGGACATAACTAACAACCTCGTGCTGCCAAAAGTGATGCGCTTTGCGCCTTGGGAAGACGACACTATCGCCCGGACTCAGCCAACCCAATTGGGTATGGCCTGCCGTAGTGGAGACGTGCTACTGGGGAAGATTTATCTACCTCGTAAGGGCCATCAACCGTCTATCGTTATCCCATTCACGCAATTGATGGCGTATATATTTCTACTTCTTCTTAGATTCCATTGTACCCCTCGCTATGTTTAATGCTCGGGTAATGGCACTCTTAAATACACTACTTGAATCACTTGTTCGCTAAATAACAGCGAAATAAAATCAGAAATATCTCGAGAATTCACTCCATCTTTTCTGCCAGATCAGGTTCACGTAAGTGCTACATATGCCTCTAAATTCCATTTAAGGAGTCGATATCCTACGGACTGAAATTGGAGCTGGTTCATCCAACTGCCAGCAAGGCTATCACTAGAAACCTAAGATCAGGAGACTACGTTCTGGTTCGCTTCGTGTTATACCTCCCAGCTATGTCCAGTGGCAATTGCGTCGCTACAGTTGGCGTTAAGGACGGTGGTCCTATCACACTCAGCTGTCCCTGTGTGCACCGGGTCGTCTTGAACATTATTTGGAATAAACATCCTCTGGGCTGCTTCATGAGAAAATCCAGGTGAGATTAACATCACTTTATTGCTGCATTTTAGCGAGTAAAATGGTAAAACGCTTTGTAACATTTATCGTCTTTGAGCAGAGCAGAGGTTATTTAATTTCAGCTCTTCCCTGGTGGAATCCAGAGTTGTGCAGCTCCCAACGAGGAACACTTTTGTGGAAAGTGGGGGTTCTGTTGGATTTGAGAGAATCAGCGGTCTCTCTCAGCCATCAGCTCCGACTTTCGGTTAGCCAGACCTGTGCCTCTTTGCTGAGGACGACGTTTTTCCCTCCTTTCAATGGCAGTAGCCACTACTTTTGAGGCAGGAGCCCTTGAAAAGCCGAGAATTCCATTACACTAGCGCCTGCAATCACAAGAGTAGTAACAATTTGGCCTCTATAAAATCCCAGAGGCCTGCCATTTGTATAAGATTATAACCTATCTTTTAAATACATGTAAAAAGTGTTTTTAATAACCAAATCAAATAACAAAAACAATAAGCAAAAACGTTTAAACATGTCAAGTTTTAATTGTTAATAACATGTTCACAGAGTAAGATGCCAAAATGTTAGGTACACGTACACATAGGAATAAAAGAGGTATTATGGGTTTTAAAATGTATATGCAAAATTTTGCCAGTGGTGTGGAATCACCCTATGGAGGATTATGTGAGTCGTCGATGGGCTTCCATTGGCCTCCTACTCTTATCGGTCTTCTCTATAAAACAAGAGAATGGGGATAGTGCACAGATTTATTGAACCCGTGTGTAGAATTCCGTTGTCGCCCACCTAGGTTTGCGCCTCGGTTATGATGTAATGAATAAAGCTAGACTTTATCGATGACACTGACTGCATGTCGAGCATAATTACCGATTGAACATCACCGTTGGTGGACATATCAGATATCCACTAATGATGAGGTGACAGATAAATGGAATGCCAGAAAAAGCTTGTAATAGTCATGGCACTTGAGCTGTGTACTAGGAAGTCTCGTCTCGTAGATTAATTCACCAAAGCTGCTACATAGTTCAATAAAACATTCCAGTTAGGAATATTTGACCATTCATATTATCATATCTTAAGTTAATGAAGGTATTTCCGGCTATTTAGGACGTATCTCTACAATGCACATCCTCCGATAAGCTAACTCTTAAGCCTGGCCAATTTGGCACATTCAATTTTCGCGTCACGACGAACCCAGCAGTCTTTTTCAATGAACTTCGTTTTTCTGTGAATTTCAACAGCCTTAGTGAAGGCATCCACCCAGAATTGCAGTTAAAAGGATATCAGCTACTCTGATGGTGGAAACTCCCCCGAAAATGACGTACTCCAACTTCCTTTCCAAGATCCACAGAAAACCAGATTCCCAGGGCATGGTCTCAACTACTTTGTCCATCGATCCTGTTCTAAATGCCGGTTAGTCTAATGCCTATTTTCGTACACAAATATGGAAATCGAGATTCCTTAATCAAACATCCCAATTAACAATAGATTGCAGTGAGAGAACTACAAAACGAATCCCAAATCCACGAGAAAATGACATCGATTTCGGTGTGGTCGCCCGAATGGCAGGCGCGGGGTTCATACGGGCAGGAAAAACCCACCCGATCATCTATGTGAAATTCTTCTCCGGAAACACCTTACTGAGAACTGCTAGTGTTGCAGGCACCGCAAGCCCGCCTGATTACCCAAAACTCGAGAGGAACTTTCTCGTTGTCAATAAAACCACCACTAAAGAGTAAGTCACTTTGTCTACTCAATAAATGTACCTCTAATATATAAGTTTCACATAATAAGTGGCGCTAGATTGAGGATCTACATGTACCCTCAGTATGCATAACTCCTAACTGTTTCATGCCAGGCAATTTGAGGATTTTGTTCTAATGCATAGGCGACAAGTCTCCATGCATCTTTCAGTCAACGCATCTGAGTAACGTTGTGGGTCTAAGTGAATAAAATAAATAATAAATTTATCGGCATGACTGAACAAAAAGCAAATGGACGTGACCGATGGCTAATTTGTTATTTTCTGTACTTATGTGAAAGGGCAAAAGCGGAGCTAATGTGTGCAACTGTGCTGTAGCATGTGGTTTGCAAACTGAGACCTCGGAAAGCCAGAAGCACTGATTTTTTCGGATCCGGATCGAACGAGACATGTCTTATCCTATAAGCTGCGAACCATAGCTAGAAATGTTGTTGACTCGGCTACGCCACCGTTTCAGTCACAAAGCAGGTGAAATTCTGGACCAATTTCTGCAATCGCATTTTCCAAGCCAATCGCCACTTTAATTTTGTTATTCGCAGTAGCCGTCTCTTCATAATGTAATACTAATTTCTAATTCAATATTATGATTTACTGATGATTTATTTCTGAGTCAGTTTTATGTCGTCTACGTAATAACAAATAAGTAATAATGTTGTTTTACTTCCATTAAGTTGAAAATATTGCAGCTCCTATTTCCTTAAAAGGACTGGAAGATCCAAGTCATTTTAAATAGTCTTAAGGTGGTTATCACTTTAAAGGACATCCAGATAGACCCAGGATTAAAGTACAAACTTGTATTATGAGAAACGGACTAGCGCAGGACGGACGAAGTGCTGACGGCACGCCGTCGTACGGCGTTGTTTGCACTCATTCTCGTTACAGGACACAAATTGCCACTAAGCGATTTTTGATTGGTTCGCGCCGTTAGCGTCCTGCCCTTGAACAAGTATTCATATCTGATAATAGAAAACCGAAGGTGGGAGTGAAAGCTTGTATCAGGAGAAAGAAGTAGCACGTTATGGAGGACGTCTTGCTTGCACGCCGTAGTACGAAGTTGTTTACACCAATTATCGTGACAGGGCACAAATTGTAACTAAGACATCTGTGATTGGTTCGTTCGTGTTCTTGTCCTTGAAATCAGTATCCTTATCAGCGCAGCGCATAAACACTAACAGTCTCAGCAGTTAAATGGGTAATTTTTACCTATCTGACTTTTAATCCTTTTTTGGGATTGTCTACAAAACTTCATAAGGAATTCAAGATATTTATAAGAAAAGGCGCTCACTATGATGGACACGTTGAGGCACTTCGGAAAGCATCTTTTCAAAGTCAAGTCAATTATCACCCATTAATTCTCGTCTTGTTTATTTAAAGAATGATCTCAAACCATTTAGTTCGATATGCTCTGTAAATTTCGACCCAAATTTGCATTTCCTTTTGCAATAGTTTTGACAGTCGTTTCTATAACTGCATTGGCGTTAGTAATGGTTCATTTAGGATACAAATTTACAAATTTTAGTCTTGCAGGTAAGTGCACAGATGGAGAATAATAGATTAGCTAATAGATTAACCACAAATTGAAGTTTCTAATGACTTTAATTTCAGCAGCTTTGACTCTTCAGACGACTTGGAAAATCTCTATAATTTAACTGATAGCAAATAAAGCCAAGATATTGGAAAAAAAGACTAATTACTAGCTAATTTTTCGGCAGTCAACTCAATCGTGTAACTTTCTCCTTGCAGATTTTTCTAAGTCTGGCGCTCGACTCTTCATTATTATGATGCTTCCATGACCGATTGAGCATTAATAATCCGAACACTTCGTTTAGGGGGATTTGATAATCTACTGGTCATTGTAGGCTGTTGAAATGCAGAGGGGACACTATTCCAGCATGAGAATGAGTGGGCCGGTGTGAGCCTCAGTGTGTGTTGACAAGTATATCTCAGCCCCCAGAGTATGTCCAGTTTTCAGACGTTAAGAGGACAAACATCCCTCACCGATTGAATAAGCACATCTGACTCATAGTCATTGCTCGATCAGCACGTTCCATCTGCTTGCTGATTGGGCGATGGAGCGCACGTCAAGGTGAAAGGGGTGATGGGTCACCAGCACTGCCATCCTATTAGCGTGCACGACCCTTAGCGCACTACTCCCTTGAGAGAAGCGCTAAACCGGATACCGGACATCTCCCATAGCTCAGACACAATGGGCAAAGTCTAGCCTTGCCAGAAAGAAGTACTTCGTCCTCATACCTCAAAAAATGATTGTCGCACAAAAAGTTGAGACGCCCTTCGAAATTTTAGAAGTATACTTAATCTGCCTATCGCCTAACTAATTTATTATTTAATTTGTTAATCATGAATTTGGAACACCGTCAAGAATCGAATGGTGTGTCTGGTTAATGCCGGTTGAAGAGGCTGTTTCAAATATTTTTGCATAAGTTAAGCTGAAATTATTTCACAAAGACAAAATTTCACCACTTTCATTACTTGACAGAGCAATATAGCATTTATTTGTGTGAAATTGGCATTATGAATTACTTTGCATTCATCTAATACATTTAAATATTCATGCTTGTCGACCTAATTATTTACTAGGTTTCTCTCAAAAATTAACCGTCTACGCTTAAGATAAAAAAATTACTGAAATTTGCCAATGTTGTTGTGTCCTGGCAGCTTCAACAAATTGACTGCTACGCACCACCGCAAGCTTAGTCGAACATAACTCAACTCTTCCCATCACTGACAGTCGGTATCCATGAAGAGGTGTTCGGGGCACTTAAATAAGCACTACAAAGTGCAGGAAGATCAAGTTTTTATTCATAAACATTTATTAACTGCTCCCACCCTCTGTCACTATCTCCACCTAAGTGATCTGCTTGAAAACACAACAAAAGTTACGATTTATTCAATTAAACTTTGTTAAAAAAGCTCAGATGTGATAAGAAGTCCTGGTCGTCTTTCTTCTTTGATCACTGAAAGGCTTATTATAACGCTATTTCGTACCCTGATTTAGAATGTTTATCTCACAATTTCAAGATTTTAGCTTAGTTCACGGATAAAACTTCTCAAGGAACATCTGACAAAGAAAGATAGCAATATTTCTTTGATTTTTCAAATGTACAATTCCCAGTGATTTTAAAAAGTAGTGTACATTTTCTAAAGAATAATCTCTCATGTTTCATTGATGAAAATTTAGGAATCACATTTGAATTCTTTTTAATTAGTAGACCACTTCAAATATTTGGTTTTAGTAAAATGTTGACCTAAACTAGATGAAATATCGGCCACAGAACGACTGGAATCCCTCTGCCTCTATGTTTAACAACAAGGAATTCAGTATTTCCATTCTCCAGTGGTCAGTTAAATGTAAACTACAATTAGTTGCTTAAAAGTCAACAAACACATCATCAAAAAGGGCGGAATATTTGATTTACTAATGGCTAAGGTAAGCTACTAAATTAATCACTGGAAAAATGTAGAAATGAATGCTAATGGAGGTGGTTAATCACGACTGAAAATGAACTGACGCAGCGCCACATCCTCGGAAGGACGGTCCATCACCATGCGGCAGTGGCCCTCCGCAAGTAGCTCGATCATCCTCTCCGGAACCGCATCCCCTTTTGCGCCCGGTCGAGCACTCGCCATGTAAGACTTGCACTTGCTCAGAGCTGCACTCACTGTCGGCCCGTAGGTGACCAGCCCTGTACCGCCGTGGGTCTGCTGAGGAGGGAATTTCTTCTTGGCGAGGCGTCAACAACCAGTAGCGAGAGAACGATGAAGATGATGGATCTTTGCATTCTTCAATTCCTGTCTTGCTTTCCCTGCCATGTTGTTCTATTTATACCATCGACATTAAACGCTTCAATACTATTTATAGTCACACACAATTGAGCTTCCTCTTAGGAATGTACCTCGTTTATCATGGGTAATTCCGGCCAAGTTCAGGGTTGGTTGGCGCAATCGTGTGTACGGTTGCTACTGTGCGTGCTTCATTATTTGAAGAAGAAGGCCCATTGATTGAAATATTGGGATCAACCAGTTCCCTGGAAATGTTTAATTTTGACAATTTTTGCTTTGTAATTGCACTTTTAATGAGATCACGCTTTACTTTGAGTGTGTGTTTGATAAGTCTACTATGATTTCAGTAGCCGAATTCAAGTGGCTGTGGAAACTACGCGGTTTTATAACAGAACCCCTAATGACGAAATGAAAGCAACTGTTAATCATGCAACATTAAACAAAGCTAATTTATATTTATCTTTAGGCACCCAGCAACTTTTCATCAACGAACCCTTATTATTTGTCTTCTTGAACAAATTTCCATATAGTAAATTCTCCAGTTTTTATTACCTGACCACATTCAAGGCAAAGATGCCCTTATGTCTAATTGCTTTTGGACTTCTAAACTTTGTGCGTAAGCCGAACGGGAGGGCTGTCCAGGCTAGAGCCATAATTGACCTTAAATCAGGATCAATAAAGTCTCAGGACACAAGCACCACTTCATATGGATAATTTATTGCTAGATTAAAAAACCAGACTGGACCCACTTCTATGTTTCCTTGTTTATAGTATCTGCCATTTATGGACTAATGCTATCGTTAATCACACCCTCTATGGCTCCTTTTGAGCCATTGAAATAGTCGAAAATTAGGATTAGTTCCTCATTTTTCCTATTTTCAATTGTGTCTTCTTTGAAATGCTTCTAATACCATTATTTTGAAATATCTGACGCTAAACAAGTAAGTAGAAGGCATTGCCATTTGTTGTCACATCCTATTGAAAATTATTTAATAAAACGAGTTAAGAACTAAAAAGTAGATAGGCAGTGACAATTTTATAGCATGGTTCATAATTTGTTTTTTTATTTTATAAAATCTTTGTCATCGGAAGCTGAATGACTCCAGATAACAATGAAGAACCACCTAGAAGACGTAGCTGGACATCGCGTATCCTTGAGGTCTACTTTCTCTTAAGTACATAGATTTAAAGATGTGATGCACAAAGAAGAATTACTACTACGTACAGCTCGAGAACAGGGTCTATAAAACTATGCTCCTAAACTTAACTAAATGTGCGCATTACGAGAGTTGATTTCATAGTTTTCGTTATCTTTTTTAAGCAATTAAAAAGTGTTCATAATCAAAAAGTGACTTGAACATAGGGTCTAACAAGTGCGATGTTTCTCACATTCTTCGATAAAACGTGATTTCAAGCTGGGGAAGCTGTTTCAACTATTCAGTACAACTACAAATTTTTTTTTAATTATGCGGTAATGTTTACAATAAATTATTCTCGGTTATTTAAAAGGCGCTGCACCACCTTCAATGCTATCTCATGCAAAACAAATCAGTTTTCATGCTTAACCCAATTTGGCCCAGAACCCTTTGATAATTTATTTGCTTAGGACAAGAGAATTCTAAAATGAATATGAAAATAATGCTGATACAAAACCCTACTTTGAAACGAATTTTATTTTTCGAAAGTGCCAAAACTGCTTACGAATTATAACTCAAGATCTGTTATATTCAATAAGTTAATCCCTGCAATTATTAGGATTTGAATAAATACGTTCTAATTACTTTATATTGCCAGTTGTATAATTATTTCCGGGATTCCTGCATCATTCACTGTTAAAATATAAGTTTTTAGAAAGAAGAATCAGTAACGACCGTAAGCAACTCTGCAGCTGATATTGGAGTTTATGAAATTGATACAGCAACGCTATCAACATTTCAATAAAATTATATTTTGTTACCATATAGCTACATATCACATCTGTGGGAGGATTCAAAACAGGCGCCACACTTTCTCATTGAGCACAACTCTGTGATTATTTCATTTTCGAGCTTTACTCCTTATCTGCTTCAGAGTTTAAACGGTTTTTATCAAGTTAAATTACAACTGCGTAGAAAAATGAATCTCATTTTCGCATACTATGGTACATTTAATTCGTAAATCCATTGAGATTGTCTGATTTTAATCCTTATTTTGCTCTGTTTCCGGAACCGATGTCGATCAAAAGGCGTAGATCCGAAACTTATTCATAATAATGTCAATTTTATAAACGCAAATCGCTCCACCAATTGTACTGAACTATTTACTTTAAGAATTAATACTTCGTTAATCGTTGCACCAGCGACTTCCTGTATTAGGAAATAGATCAATCAATTAAATTTGGCACACAATGGCACAGTTGGTGGGATGTATGATACAATCAATCAATCAGAACCTACTTGTAGATTTTCTGGGAGCCAGTTTTCTGAAGGATAGACGAGTTTCCATGCTTGTGGACCCCAACAGTCAGTTTTTCATATACTTTATGCTGTTTTAAGCCATTAACGACCCCCCAAAAACGCCAAAATTTTGGAGTTGGCGTCTTGTTTCTCTCAATATCCGCTTTATAAAGTATGAACTATTTAATCTGTCAGACTTGTTCATTTTAAAATTCATTTGATAGTTTATTTTCTGACCCCAATCTATCTCTTTTTCCTTCAATGCTTCAACTCACTGAAGCCACTAAATCTTCGGCAAGCTGAGATCACCTCAATGCTTCGTGATCTATGATACCAAATCCCAACAACTTTCCATTAAATTGGAAAGTTGTTCAAGAATATTCTTGGAATTCTTACGAAATCAATGAGCTTATATCCCGACAGATTTGCAATTTAGTTCAAATGCCCTTCTCATGTCGATGTTGCCAGGATCGAAGACCCTCTTTGCAGATTTATGTTTTTGGGAGTTAAGTAGTGGCAATGTCTTACTTCTTCCTTGTCGTTAAAATGGGTTCCGCTGAGGCTTTCTTGTAGTTTTAGAAAAAAAAAGGTAACGGTCCCTAAGTTTCCTGGTAACCTCAACATGGTAAAATAATGCCACTTTTCTTTGATTTCAAGGAAATACACCAGTATCACACCTGCTGAATCCACTTATAAAACCGCAAGCAACACTTTTGATAATTAAACATGAATATCCAAGTGGAAGAGCCATTTCTTGGGATTTTTCGTTGACTTTATCCCCGGTGATAATTTTCACCACCAGAAATTGCTCGTCTTCACCTGCTTCACTATGCTAGGGAGAGACCACCTCCAAGATTCCGTTGTTCAGGCTGCTGCAGAACTTATGGGACCAATCGTGCTGGAAGCTTGCTCAGTCCAGGAAATGTCCAGGACCTTAGCTAACTGGTCGACAGTAATTCATCGAGATTCCTTGTAGTGTTTTGAGCAACCCCGGGTGTTCTTGTCATCCTTCTCATGTTCATGGTCTTCCGGAAGTTTCAAGGCTTGAAAAATCAGCTTCTCTCTGAACAATGAAATGTTCTAACTTTAGAATTTTACTGCTATTAATGATTCCGCCAATTAATTTGACCCCTACAGGTAAGTTATTGGGGGGACATTTGATAAATCGCGAATCTTGATAGCAACTTGAAGTTAATCCTTTGAAAAGAAGTGCTCCACCCCGGGTAACCTCTGATGTCACTAATCACAACAATTAGCTAGAACATTGTCCCCACAATTTATGGATAGTCTCGCATTTTTCTCTTTTTGCTCAAATAAATCACCATACATCCTCAAAAACACGCTCAAGTTTATTCCCCATTACAAGCCAACCACACAAAAGTAAGAAACGATGGGATCAAAGTGCGACTTAAGTACGATGGGGTCGTCATCAATTTGCCTTGGCCTTCGACCGCGATTTCGAGCCGTCCTTGCGCCTGCTAGGTCCCGCCTCCTCTTCCCCGAATTCGCTTGTGCGGGAGTGGTCAACAGGGTACAACCTTGACATTTAAAAGCAAAGCATATGAATTGCAGCATATTGGTTTAAAATAAGGAAAAGGTAGCTCCTAGAAGAATAATATCTATTTCGAATAGAAAATCAAGTGACCAATTGTCGGTACTTCATTTGAAAACTAAATACTCGATGATTTTTTAAACACCAAAATAAATTTCAGATGTCCACAATTAATTACAAATTTTTCCAACAACAAATTCCACAAAATGGAACTCTCTGGGATTTTCAAGGAGAGTAAAAGGAGCGCGATTTTCTTATGTTGATGGGTTCACCGAAATTAATAATTGACATGTTTCTTCGAAACATCTTGTCACTCGGAAAGTATGACCAATGAACAAGTGGCCTGTGCGATGTGAAAGTTAGCCAAATGAGCGTGTCCTCCTTTGTGATTCGTCCTATTCAGCTGATCATGTTTCAGGCCCATTGCAACTTGAGAACACGTTAAGTGACACTGTCCTCCCTGTACCACTGAAAATACCGCAACATTTCACCCCAACCCGATTTCATTCATCTCTACTTCGATTCCAGGTAACACCCATTTGAAGGAGGCCTCTGCGGAAAGGACTTACCATCTCTGGTACATGTAAATGACAAAGACAATGTCGTCACGGAAGCATGCGACTCGGTGTGCCGTTGGCATTTTGATGATAAACGCGAAGAAGTCGTCGATGAACGTGTTAAAGGCCTATAAGTAAAACCACAGAAGCTTTAAACACAAGCCCGCTGGGCGAATGATAACGTACTCGACTTCATTCGAAATACGGGGGTAAAAATGTGGGAGTTGGGTGGAATTCACACTAGTTTTGGGGTTTTGTCAGCAGAAAATTATTAATTCGCGACTCGAACTGATCTTTCAGGTCATCTCATAGGTTCCGTCCGAATATCATATAAACCCAACGAGCGTCCAGATATTATATTTATTTAACGGTTCGATCATCAATAACTTTTCAGATTATAGATGGCTTTCTTCAATATATTCACAAACTAATTAATACCTTTGGTTTTGACTCGGAAAAGAACTCACAAATATGTCCCTCTTCCCGTTGTGTGGCAGAAACTGTTTCTTCCAAATAATTTTGGAAGCCACGAAACGAATGTTAGTAGTAGCGAGGTCGAGAGAATAAAGCGGTGGATGAGGAATTTCCTCACAATGGAGTTCTTCTCCTCCTGAAACATCACCCCTTTTCCTCCTCAAAACTTGGTTCAAACACCCTAATTGCTGAGAGTAGATTTAAGCATTAATTGTTACTGCACCAGGTGACAACATTCTAAAGTGGGTTATCCCTTGGCAATCCCACCAATAGTAAGAGAAGAACGTTTTCTCCATGAACCTCCCTTCTCGGTGGCTGTTACTGTGGTCTTCCCTTTAACGACACTGCCACTGTCTTCGACGCCTAACATTTGCTTAAAAGATCCGCTTTTTCGTCGTCGGTTACAAGTCGTCCATCCAAAAAGGTGAAGTAAATTGGCGACAATGGAGGAGAGAAGACATCAACTCGAGACATGAGACGGAATTAAAATTCTCCAAGTTTAGGAACTTCTATAAGTTTTTGAAGACAACGACAGTGAACAGCTGTATGGTTTGAACTAAACTTAATCACCGATTCCGACTCCGCTGAAAAAAAAGTAAGCCGTCATGAAACTCAACTGATGGATGTCCGGTTCGATCTTCATCTTCGTGGAGGGTGAAATCTCCACTTCTACTAAATTTCGCAAACCGCCTTTCATTCACACATTCCTCTCCACAA
The DNA here is from genome assembly GCA_030710315.1 of Anomotaenia brevis. Taxonomy (NCBI): domain Eukaryota; kingdom Metazoa; phylum Platyhelminthes; class Cestoda; order Cyclophyllidea; family Dilepididae; genus Anomotaenia; species Anomotaenia brevis. The sequence continues at coordinate 144,082 of JAUOZQ010000005.1, forward strand.
ACTGAGTGAATGTTTCTAACCTCTCCGTAGGCTTGAGTTTCGTTCCTTGAACTCAAATAACATTATGTGCCCCAAATGATCATCGGGTGATACTTCCACTTTGGCAGGGTTTTAGCCAGGCAAATCTTAATTTAAATACGATTAGCTTAAATATTGTTCAGACCCAGTAGACATTATGAAATACTTTTTGAATTTCATTAAATTTACAAAAGGCACAATTCGGACAGAACTTATGGGGTGACCTGATTTAAGCTCTTAATACATTCACCAGTTTTTGGAATAACTTAACAATATTTTGGCCTTGCTAGCCTAGAGTGAACTCTAGTTAGACTGTGCTAAAATTGATTGAGCGACTTCGCTTTCTACTTATTTGTTTGTTTTAATGTGGGGCCATGTGATTCACCTTGTAGGTAAGGGCGCGCCATGGCAAATTGGCCACCGACTTGAGTTTGTAGTTGATGAATAACTGAGGTGTCATTAGGAGAAATCCGAACGCGTACACACCTGCAATGTTGACAAAATGAGTGTTGACGGTTCGATCCATGGATAATATTTGAGCAGACACCGAACCCTACCATTAACGGCGGTTTGAAGGATCCACGAACGCCAGCTGAAAGACATTGCATATAGCAATGATCACATCATAGATTACTTGAAAACTTATCAAGGTAAAACTGCCTTTCTTGCTGCATTAAAAGAATAATTACCACTTATCGGTACCAGCCCCTATTTAGCTTCGCGTGTGATATAATAGCTACTTAAATTTAATGAGTAGGGTGGTATTTGAACCTGACCTACCTGCGATGAGGCATGTAGAGCAGGGAGTAGACAGCACCGCCGAGACACAGTGGGAACATGAGGTACATGAGACGGCGCATGTAGTGCGCATCGAGTTCGTCGGTCTCACGCTCCTCGCGGCTTCGCTCACCGACGCTGAAGCCTCCGCTCAGATGGAAGGAGACCTTGGTCATGCGGCAGAGCTTCCAGAACTCGATCACCATGGAGATGCCCGCTGGTATCACCACCAACATGCTCGAACGCTCCTCGTAGAGATAGAGGAAGATGATCGTCGTGCTTATGCATCGCCAGATAACTATGGGTGGGGAGAAATAAAGGAGCGTTATATTTTGTCTTCGATTCTCTCTCCTGTTGACAATGCTCTCAGCTGTTACAAGCTGGAATAAAATCTATCAACAAAACCCCGATTTCAAAGAGTTTAATTCTTTTTTTCTATCTCAGCACGATGATTGCGGAGACTAGACTTTTCACAGAGATTTGACTCGTGTGCCAGTGACTCACCAGCTCTTTTTATACAATAACCCTGAATTGGCATAAATGCTATTTAACTCTATTGATTGATTTACAGTCGATTTCTTTACTAATAAGTGTTTAAAACACAATCGTTTGGTCGCTATCATTTAAGATAACTTTTATCCTGAAAATTTCCCACCATATTCAACCTCCACATCAGTCGATTTCCTACCACCGTCAAAATCCAAATCACCATTCCAGGAGGCTCGCATCCAATGGGTGTGTCCCATCAGGTCATCCAACAACTTATGTCCGAATTTCAAATAAACAAAACAAATAAGCAAATGCCACACTAAATTGAGGATTCAGTCATCAGTGTTCTTTTCTTGATTATGTATGACTTCTTTCCACCAATTAACAAGCTTATTCTTACCATTATTGTAAAACTCTTTTCCCGCAGCATTAGAGACACTGTTTCCTCCAAATGATTTTGTAAGCTACGAAACAAATGGTAGTCCCAAGAAGCAAGATTGGGAGAATAAGGTGCTGAATGAGGAATTTTCTCCATAGCAAGCTCCTCCAACCTTTGTGGGGTCGTGCTGCATTGCCCTGATGGAACACAACCCTGTTCGATTCACTAGGGCTTCAAGAACCTTGCCATCTAACTCAGCTGTCCAACCTTCATCTTGGTTGAGAGTGAAACCTCCACTTCCACTGAATTTCGCAAGCCATTTTCTGCAACCGTCTTCCTTCATTCACACATTCCTCACACAAACTAAGTGAATGTTTCTAGCCTCTTCGTCGGCTGCTGAGCTCCTTTCTTGAACTCATACATTATGTGCTTCAAACGATTCTTGGGTACTTCCATGTTAACAGAGTTGAAATGAAGCAAATTGTGACTTTATTGTTTTGTAAAATAAAATTTGATCAGTTTAACTGCATCTAAACATAAAACTGACCTTCAGTTCCACTAGACATTGCGGAATGCTCTTTAAATTTCGTCCAGGTCAAAAAGGTAAAATTCGGGCAGAACTTACTGGATGACTTGATACTAGAGACATAATCGTCATAAATACTGAAAATCCACGCCAATACAAGCTGCGACGGAATGCGACTTTATTAGTTGTTTACTGACTTCAGTACAATAAATACACTTGAGTCATCGATACCCTGAATTGAGACCAGTATTAGGACATGGGTCGAATCCAATTCTTTCTATGTGCTTGAAGAAACCAATTCCTGATACTTTAAGAGTTTCAATAAAGGTGAAGCCAGACATACGCAGTAGAAATGCACAAGTTCAATGCTGGAAGAAAACCTTGCGCTATTACTGTGGCCCCAAGGAATGACCTTCAAAATCCAAAGGGTCTCTTCCTCAGTTGAAAATAAAGCGCTGCACATAAGCAGCATACGATATTGCACTTGTGACGCTGAGTGCATTTAGTTAATGCCAAAGGCCTTGCCCATGCTTTTCCTGACGACAGAAGTGGGTGATTTGCCGTATTAATAGAAGATTTATGTGTTGATTGCCACATGTCGTGGAAAAACCTATCACAGCAAAACAGGGTTTGGGTAATTATAAAATTACTAAAATGAAAATAAATGGTTTTTTTCCAACAAAATCGTTTTAAAGTATAAGCGTTTGAGAGAATAGGGTAATTGAAAAGCAATTAAAGACATTTGATTACCAAAGCAGACATTTTACAATCTACAAACGGTAAAACGACCCTTGGTAAACAAAAAGGGTTACTAAAATTGCCTGAAAAATCTGCTAGGAAATCAGCACATTCACTACGAATCAATAAAAAACCCACATGTTTTTCAGAATACAATACTTCGGTTCAAGAAAGTTTCACTGTGGAATTTCTGCTCTGCGTTGAGCAAGCATAGGTGAAACAATGCAAAAATCAAGGCGGAAATTTTTAAAAATAGGAATGACCAGGGGTAATGAATGTCAGAAAAGCGTGTTGACAAAGTACTCACTTGTGCGAAGAGATATTCCACTAGTGTTTGACGTTTTTCTCCAAAACTGAACATCGTTTTTGAAGGCGAGGAAATCGAAGAACAGCTACAAAATGATCAAGATTTAAGTCGTTTATGACAAAAAAAGGTTGTGATACACTATTCATTTTCTTTCCTTACATGGAATGCCGACACTACGATGGTTGTCAGAAGGAGGTAGAGGTTGGTTTCCGTGAAAATACCCTGAATATCCTCAATGTCCTTGTCCTTCACGCCTAATGAGGCGATTCAGTTAAGGAGAAAAACTATGAAGATCATACCCATGTGCTTCAGCTGTTCCGCGGCCTGTGCCAGCATACATCGAAGGCGAAACTTGCCAATCGAAAGAGGAATGACCTCGATCGTAAAGTTCAATTTTTGGGTCGGGGTTTCGGGTAGTGATGTCCAGAAATAAGTGGGTTGCAACTGAGGATCGACGTGAATAATCGGAGTGTAAACCAGCCGTCTATCCATCCGGAATGTGCTTAATAGGGGGTGGATTTCATGAGGTATACTATGGGCTCCAAAAGAAACATTGTCTTTCAAGACGTAGATTTGGAGGTGGGACAACCAATGAATAACTGGTTGCAGGTAGCTCTGAACTTTATCTTTCACCTACGATAAAAAATCAAACAAATTCACTTGCATGAAACTTATTTCTGACTAGCATGTTGGAGAAAACTTACTTCGTTTGATACAAGGTTGAAAGCCTTAGGAGTCGGTGGTCGATGGCTTGCGATATTGATACTCCGCTTGAAAATACTAACCTTCCCCACTGTTTGGATTTGAAATTCAAGAGTGGCAGTGGTATTTTTGAATATACTAGACGGAACAACAACTTCCTCAGACCACGTGGTTCCTTCGATAATTCCAAAAGGTGACACGGCAATTTTCTGGGACTTTGAGGCCTTGTTTCCAGAATATATAAAGCCCTCGATCTAAGATAAATTGATTAATTACAAACCGTTGAGTTACAGTAACATTGTCTTCTAAGAAAACTGGGAAGACACAAGAATTGGGGTCTGTACAATCATAAGGATAAAATACTTCACAAAATGTGTAGACGTTGAAGACAATGTACCCCAAAACAACAATAAATAAAATTTTGTCCAAGTATTTTCCGAGCATTTCGGGGCTTTAATGTCTGACTTCGATTGGACAATCAGAACCCCATAAAATACAGAAACATGCTAGAACAGCCGGTGTCAACGCAAGGTAACTCTTGGTGATTAATACAAAGTGTGCGTCTTGACCTAAACCTTCATTGTAATTTTCGTGAAGTTTTGAGCTAATGATTCCATTTAAAAAGCAATAATTTAATTTCATATTTATGTAGGATTCAATATTCAAAACGAAATATATGTAAATCTGGTTGTCATTTTCCAAGTTAATTAAAGTTCAATGATATATCAGATTCCCTTTGGTTTTGATTACTCCTTATTATAAATAGTTGAATGTTTTTTGCAATTGGCTTGAATCCGAACAAATGACGTACAAAAGCTCTGGTTTTGAATGGATCTAAGGTGAGATAAGGCTTGGTAATTTATTCCCAAAATCGTAAGTGCTCTAAACCATAAGAAAAAGATCGTAAGTAAAAAGATTCATTCCTTAGATTTAAATATGTGAAGCCGTCAGAGAGCATGGTTTCATGTGCCCCTTGGTGGTCCGTAAAGCATACCCTATACACATTTTTATATGTATAGTTGGAGAAAGAAGGATATATCAGTGGATTAGGTTTGCATAATTCGGTTAATAATTATCGTTAGTATTGATCTGAAATAGAATGAGCATCTAGCTACGTCTAGTACTTAGTTACATACTCTAAGTACCAAAAGTTGCAGTTGGAAGTCTTGCTGCGAAGGGCTAAACTGATCAATCCCACTAATTTGACAGTTTTTGAAAAAGTACGTTTGCGTGCCGGAACTGCTCTAGGATATGCAAAATGCGAAAGATAAGTGAAACTGTCTGCAGATTCAATTCAATCAATTCCCAGCTTTCTAAATGAGCAAGACTGTAGGAAGTGGCTCGAAAGTCTTTTATGACATGCTCAATGTCAATATTCGTGACCACTTTTACTTCAGTACTATCGACACCATGTACCTTTAGCGATTGCACTAGGCCGTTAATGGTGCATCCATATTAATTGTTAGGGGAACAATTTACTCAAATTCTTTTGTACTGTACCCTTTCTATTTATAACCCCTGTAGAGGCATGACTGAGACTTTAACTCGCATGGCTTGCTCAGCGTCACGTGAGCAGATCAGTCGCGACAGCCTAATGCAATGGCGCTTACATGACCTGGGAGTACCGTCGCGCAGCTAAACAGACACCTGAATCACTCGGACTTAGTGTATTAACCATAATCCAATAGGCTAATTTGTTAACAAAATTTTTACTCCTACAGGCACACTTCTATACAGATCTTTAAAGTAAAACTCTGGGAAGGACCATTCCCCTTCTCCATCTGGTATTTGAGCTCTTCCTCTTATGCTGAGTAATTGATCCACCTAGGAAGAGAATCTAAGAGTACCTACCGGTTACACCTATCTCGTACTCATTAGATTAATACCTCACTCAACAGATTTCATTAAAATTAGTCAAATAATTTACCTTGAACTTGTAGTAAATGTGTACAGATCACGAATTGGGGTTAAATGTGGGGTCCTGGAGGAGATTTATGGCCTCAAAAACGTTTCCGTTTGTGGCCGCCAATGCAATACGCGATCGATCCTCGGCAAATCCCATGTCGGTAAGATTTTGCACCTAAAAGACAAGAGATATCATGTCCCATTACTCAAACATGAACCAGCGGCAAGAACGGAGGAAATTTGCGAACTCAAGCAGCCAAAGTGGTGGGAAGGTAGATTCAATCAGAAGCAACGTACTTCTTGAGGCAAGGGAACATAGTTACGTCTTCTGTTTCTCTAAAAAGAAAAATAATCGATAAAATGAACAAGATCCACAATGAGAGCAATAGCCAAGTATTCCCACTAATATTCAACTAATTATCTTGAAAAGAACAATTAGGATGACGAAATTCGGAACAACTTTAAGTTGTGCGTAAGCACTAGAACGCACTTGCTATATCGCGATATAAGTAGCGATTTGGGTTTTAATGTCCCACAAGTTCGATTGTGTTTCGTTTGATTAAGCGCTCAATATACAACTTATTGGGACATGAGCTGCTTGTTGGCATCTTTCCAAAATTAGTCAAGATTCCATGAATCGAACTTACGCTCAATATCTGATTTCTGCGCCTGTTCACTAACGCCTGTTCATACTTGTCCAGAAGTTCTTGTCTCTGAATATCAAGGGTTGCTCCGATTGGTTCTTGAAGGTCGTCTGGTGGACCACTGGAAAGCAGAGGACCCAGAAAACCACTAACGGTATCAGCAATCCCAGACGGAATAATTGGAATCCTCTGGAGTGGCCCCCAATGATAGAGAATCCCAGCCAACTGAAAGGCAAAGAGAAGAACTAACAGCTTCAATGTATAACACAATTTGTGGATTTTGTTAGTGTACACCGGAATAGTATATGGCATATATTGAGAAAGAAATGGCACTTACCATACCGCAAATTGCAACAATTGTTGATCCTCGCGACGTCGTAGCCATCTATATTAAGTATTTCATTAAGTTCCATGAATATGAACATACACTTAAACCGAGTAGGTATAGGAGGTACTTCCGTGACAACGATATACCGAGAACATCGCTCAACGGCATTCTGGGGATTTCCGAGTAGTACGCGACGAAATATGGATAAATGAGAAAGAATCTAAAAAGATAGACGTAACAAGTACGTACGGTCCAGAAGGCAAAATTTGCACCTCTTTGCCAAAGAAAGAAAGCGCCTTGACAGTCAAAAACTCGAACAAGGTTGACATCAGAAAACTCCACAAAACGGACGTCTGAATGCTAGGGAGATATTACAGCAACCTACCAAGTATTTCATGGACCCATAACGCCGTTCAAATACGCGGAAGTAGAATATCATGCAACAACCCATCAAGAAGTCTGAGGCTTCGGCAAACACCAGTTTGGCAGCGAACAGTTTATGGACCTACGATAACCAGTGAAAATCGATTGTACCATGCCCCTGTCGAAGATGACATTAAAATCATACTTGAAGAGGTTTCGATGCGATACACTGAAAACATTTACAAAGGTCGAAGCCGCGACGACGGGAATAATAAAGCATTTTGATACGGTGGTTTTATCTAGGAATTAATGATCGCCACGCCCTCATTACACACCAAGAATAATTCGGAAAACTTTTGCTAAGTGTGAATCCATGCAAATATAATACTCGGATAGCATATTTTAATAATATAAGTCAAAAAAGAGTGAAACTTACAAAAACCGGAGAGGCTGAAATTAAGAAACATTGGGAACACACTGTCGAAGCACTCACTCACACCAACTTACAATAATTAGATTAATCAAACGGTCAATGACGTAATATAACAGATTTTTCTGTTGATGCATTTTCTAACTAAATTAACCAATTATATTTCCCCAACGTCAAGTGTTGATTAATTAATATTCACTTTTTCTCAGTTGTCAATTGAAGTGATGGAATATTTTCACAAAGTGGACTGTTTGACTCAAATGAGGGTTCGAATGGTAAAAATTCAGAGTCCCCTACACAACTTATTTATTTTTGTGAGATTGTGTTCATTTGTCATATTTCGGATGTGAAACCGCAAATAATGAATTATTTAGGGGTGGATCCCAAAATTTGAGATAAGGCTAAATCAACTCCTTTAAAATTATTATAGTTAACTGTTCGTTTATGAATGCTATTTTAGTTGTCGTATTAAACCTACTATTGGTTTGAGAAGATCATTAGGTACCAATTTAGATTTCAAGAATCGGGATCTGGAGGCGCGTAGGTCGGTGTAGATTACCTGTTGGAATTCCTGGATTTGAAGCAGTTCTTCAGCCTAGAATTTTCTAATTGCACTGAAATCTGAGAAGTTACAAAGTACGAATCCATTTGTTCATTCATACGTACGAGCCATCGAGTTAAAATTTATGTTGTGAAACACATTAAGAAGACTAGAAAGTTTAAATTGACAGAATTTTAAGTCATTTATCCTTGAAGGGCATGTCTCAACATCCTTCTCAAAACCGCAGAGTTAAAATTTATTTACGTGTACTTCAATATCTCACATCACGTGTTCTTATATACGCCATATTGAAGCTAGTAATTGCAAGTTTTCAACTTGATCGTTAAATAATGGTCTCTATGAAAGAGAAATCTACGGATGGGCAGAAAAACGCAAATTATCAACATAAAGGCACCTAGATTATTAACAAAATTAACCACTTTCCATTGCTTTAAAATGCAGATAATAAAGTGTGATGACACGCAAACATCTCCATTTGATATAACCACAGAGCGTAAACTGAACGTTGATTTTTACAAAAATATTTGGTTAGTCTACTCGGTCCCTCTTCAAAAGAAATGTTTGTGCTTATATATATATATATATATATATATATATATATATATAGTAGTGATTTCTTCATCCATCGATCTTTGATTAATGTCTTCAATGAAAAATGAAAACTGATAGTGTCTTGTGCTGAGAGATGTGGAATTATAAAGATTTTATTGGACCCCAAAATCGTCCATCGATTTCAGGTAACGGGGTAATAAAAGTAAGTTTCAGTTAATGATTGCAAGAGTTATTATCACCCAGACATGTCTAGTTTATGACGTTTTTCTGCTAAAAATTGAGGGTTATGCAAACATTAGCAGAGTCACTTTCCAGAGACTAATTTGCTAAGATTGATGAGCACTTTAAGAGTGAAATTTGAAACCACGAGGTAAGGCATTTCAACCTACTCATGAAACACCCAAATTCCAGTGAACTCAAAATACGCTTTGGTGACTTGTCGGTGGAAAATCGATAGAGCTTGAGCTAAACTAACGAAATCTGTCACACACGCTTCAATACTAGTTTGCAGTAACTATGCCCCGAAGTGGAATTTTCGCGATATTTCGTTGATTTAGCCAAGTGGTGGTGATGGTTCCATGGTTATCAGTGAAAATCCTAGTGCTTCAGCTTCTCACACTAATGAGCGATAGTTTCGTTATCAAAAGACAACCAAGCAAAAATATTGAGGAGGGAAGCGTCCAGTAATCCAGACTTGTGAAACAGCGTTACAGGATCGCGCTTCCTTTGATCGATGCAAAAGTTGTTTAAGAGCATCAGATAGCCCAGTTTAAACAAGGAAAGACCTCGATAAAATGAGATCAAAATGTTGGTAAGTTCAGTAACTTGGAAAGAAGGTCAGTATCCAACAGGGTTGTGCGAACCGGGCTTCGAGAGCTGGACGAAGCGAGACTTTGAGCTGGGTGTCCTGCTGCGATAGGTTTTTACCCGAGGGTTTTACATGACATAAAGCTACCCGTATACGCGTGAACATAAAAGAACGACCACAGGTGTTGACTATGCTTTCCTGGTCTTAAATGGAGGGAGTGAATAGTCCCAGAACACTTGATCAATGGGACATGAGTTCAGGTTACCAAGATGCATGCTGGAAGCTTAAACTTGGAGACAAAACAATCACACCACAGGAGTGTCTGATGAGAGCCCAGTTTCATCTACAACTCACTGCTGTGAAAGGGATTTTACTTTAATGGTTGTCGAAAACAACGGTTGTGTCAATTGTTAATTTCTCGATAACATTGGGTGGGTCTCACCGTTCCATGATAGCCTTTCGAGGGAACTGAAAATGGCAGAAAAAGATCCTTGAATTTCTAGACCCAAAATAATGTCAATTAAATCCCCGTCCACTTAACTTATTCCTCATACATAACGAAGGATTTCTTCCATCCGTGTCTCGTAAAACCACCTATTACCTTATAAGTACTTAGGAGTCTAAAAAGCTGGGTTCTTATTCTGTTTCCTGGTTGCGTAAGTTAATCGTTACTAAAATTAATGGGGATGTCGAGTTTTGTACCCCTTCTGGGCCAATAAGCTGGACCATCTTAAGTTCAAACCCAAAGATACGCACTAGTCCTGCCATTGTCTGGACATGTCCCACAAGGATTCCTTCCTCCTCAGAAACTCTATCATTTTGCAGTTTTTCATTACTCCTACTATGTTTAAATACAGGGGATGGACAAAATAGTGGAAACAGAATGAAAAAATGGACAAAGTATGTTTTAATGTGGTGTAGGTCCGTCCACCTTTTGCGGCAGTTGCAGCCGCACTTCTCCCAGGTACCGATTGATATAAATTTTAAAGTGTTTCCAAAGGACTTTTAGCTTATACCTCAGTTAAATCACCTCCATCCAGTTCTTTTAGAGGCGATGGTGGCTCCTCAATAATGTTAAGATATTGGGAAAGTCGACTTCTTTCATGACTCCCTACAGTAGACCATAAATGCTCCTCAAAAATGCTGTTGAGGTCTGGGGATTGTGGTTGGTGGCAAGATGAGATACTAAACCTAACTAGAATGTTCCTCGTAAATCCAATCTTCAAAAATAATTTTAGCTGCTATATGGATTAGTGTTGCATTATCATCATCATGAAAGAAGGCGGCGTTCCCTTTCGGAACCAGCTGTTGTTAAACCATAGGATGAACGTGGTCTCGCGAAAGTCCTAAATAGTCTTGGTTGTTAATTCTTCTTCTTTAAAGGGAAAACAGTGGCCGGAGAGGCGGATTTTAAAGAAATAGCAGGCTGGATCGCCTTGACAGATCCCTCGCCGCCATGTCTTACTGTTGAGAAACGGCTGTAGTTTGAATTAAATGCTTTTTTAAGCTGTCCCTAATGCTAGTACACTCGGAGACCACTCGAGGGACCAATGCACGAGGAGGTTTCCACTCTACCACTCTAAAGGCTTTCAAACATTTTCCTTTAAGACCAGAGTTTCTCTAATTGCAGCTCTTCCGTGGCGGAATCCAGCTCCCGTGTGCAGCTCCCGACGAGGAACAGTTCTGGGGAAACTGGGGGTGGGGGGGGGTTTCGTAGGTGTTCACTGAGGGGTTCTGCAGTGATTTTAGGAGCCGTGGTCTTGCGGCGATCCTCTCCAGCAATGCCATTCAGAGTCCCACCGACGGTCTCTCTCAGCCAGACCTGTGCTCTGCTGAGGAAGCTTTTCCTTCTCTTTCGAAGGCGGTAGTCATTAATTTTGAAAGAGTACCCATTGAAACGCCAAGTATTTGGATAGTTTCTGTTATCCTAGCGCCCATCGCCATATGAGTGCTACCAATTTGGCCTTTTTGAAGGTGCGAGAAGTCCACCACTTTCATAAGGTTATAGACATTTTTAAATATGATGGGTGTTTCCACTCCTTGGTCCGACTCCTGTGTATCTAATAGCAATCGATGGATTGATCAAATCTTGCGATTAGTATTCATTAAATGCTAAATCAAACAACCATCCAAATCAGGTCACCGTGATCACTGATGCCTTAACAAAGTACTTTCTTCAAGATCATGTGTTTTAAAGATTCAAATCCAAAGACGGGAATAGGCCTCAAGAGGACTAGCACTCGAAGATATCTGTCCCTTACAATCACTAGAGTTTATAGAAGTGCCTAGTATCTCTATCACATCTATCGCGTAGGCACGCTCCACTACTTAAATACATACCCACACATCAGTGCTTTCGAAAGCCGTTCTGAGTTGGTAACCTCTACAGTACGTGCAGAGTCCATTAGATGTATACCATCGAAAATAAGAGCTTGGAGACCATACCTGCATGACTCCTCTGCTAGAGACCGAGCTTTCACGAAATTGGAGCTTTAATGTCACTCTGAAATTGCAGTCCAACTGACCTGTCGTACAAACATACCCGATTCCGTCTGTTTATATGACCCATGAACATTGCGTCATACTCTCGGGCATAATGTGGCTGGGTATATAGAGTTAACATAAAGTTGGAATCTCCCTACCTTGGGGTAGTGACCATTTAAATTTATGTGAAAACCACATACCATAATTTTCTAATTGGATTGAAACTGATTGCATCATCACCGATATCAGCAGCTATAAAACAGGATTGACTTGAGCGAAAATTTACGATTTCTTGTGCCTGTAGCTTTGTCCGTTTGATGTATGAGATAATTTAAAATGGTGTCTATCAGACCATATTGGCTTAAACCCCATGTTCTCGAGCTGGCCTCTGCTTTCGAGTTCATCGCCAGCCAATAGGAACTCACCACGATTTCCGATCAAGTTTGTGGATTTTTTCCCATAATCCATGGCTTCAGTATAGTTCAATCTTAATTTAGGTATTTGTCCCTCAACTATAGCTTTTTAATTCTAACCACTTTTGCACAGCTAGGTCATTCCAATTTCGAACCTTTACTTGTTAATCCAATGTACTTAACCCACTTTGGTCACGAAGGATATTTCTTTTCTCATAAAATTGACTATGCAAACAATTAAAGGCTCTCACTCTCTTCACTCACTAAAATCTACTATAATAACCGCCTTAACCCTTAATAAGTGATATCATTTCTCGGCTTGGTGACGACAACTAATTTTGATGCTTCTGATGAAACATCCAGAAAGTACATAGTTAATGACCTTGGAAAAATCAGTCGCCCAAGGTGACTTACTTGATATTCACAGACTTTAAAGGTACAATGCCTTCAATTTGACAAGGAAAAGTACCTAAAACACATCTCAAAATAACCCTAATTTGTTTCAATAAACTGAGCTTGTAAGTTAAGTAGATATTTTTATTTTCCTGTTCAATCCACAAATATGAATGCATTTGGCCAGAGCAACATTTGTTACCGTTGCTAAGGTGGAATTCACTGCATTTTTGGTCCAGCTTTGAGGCACTGCTCATTAATTTCCCTCACAACAGCCATGGGTATGTTACGAATGCCTCTGCAAAGCCTAGGGTGTGAAGAATGTGAAGTTTAACAACTTCATTAAAGTGCCTTGGTAGGAATTGTGACCCAATCATTGTGCTGTGAGTATGGTGAATTGAAGCCTGGCTGCCATGTTTATTAAAAACCACCTTCAAAGACTTGATAGGTTGAGGAAGTCCTTTGGACCAATAAAGTTGTCGTCTTGTGGCCCCTTTATCAATGAGTGTCGAGTACTTCAGGTGGGCTGATGGCAGGATTTCCGATGCCTGTTCTTAGGTGTTTACCCCCGTCGCTGTTGTTGCTAATCAACTGCTAATCCAGCAGCAATTTCTGGAACCTTCCTTTTATGGCTCCACAAACGTGACTCATCAATAAGTGGTGCTTGTTTATTCCTTCTTATTTAAGCGCAGACGAAGCCTAGTATACGTATCATTTTTCTCAAAATGGGGTCATGAAAATGCTCTTTATGCACAAGTCAATGACCATTGCTTCGAACAATATTCAGAATTTTTGCGATGAATTTAAAGTCTCATAAAGGAAACGAAAAATGGAGCGGTAACTAAAAATATTCAGTGGAGTTAAAAGAACCTCGGCATTCAGGGGAAAGATTTTACTCACAGCCTCTCACCACAGCAACACGAAATCTAGTGAAAGCCAATTTTGCACTTCCCCTGAGGGGGTAGAATCTCCCCAAATAGGGCTTTGATTCGTTTGCCGATTGACTGGGGCTGTTTTAGTACGGGCATGGGACAACTTGTGTCCTTCTCGCCATTTCAGGCCGAGTGAATGTTTTCACAGTGTTCAGGGCGAGTAATGATTAGATACCACGTTGATCATCAGGAATTATTTTGGTTGCATTCACCCATTCTCTTTCTCCCAACTTACACGAGTGAGGAAGCCTTGGAACTTTCAGCGTTGTCTGCGTGAACACCATTAAAAAATATTATTTCGCAAAATATATTCCAAACGCCCCTGTAAAAGCCCAATACCTGCATTAAAATTACCAGCGTTTGCTTCAGAGTTTTGAAATATCGACGTATTGTCATCGCCATTCTCCTATTTTGGAAGCTGAATAATCCCCATAAGGCGATTTGACAATAAATAAATCAGTTAGTCATTGCTGGCTTGCGGCTTTCTTCTCACTGTCGGAGATTTAGCTACGACTCATATATAAACCTGCTAGTACCAGTATCTTTTTTTCTAAATGGCAGTATAAATCTTACCGTCTCAAGACCACTTCACAGAGATGCTTATTCTCAAATCGATAGGGCATAAATGTAGTGAAAAGCTATGTAAGATGGTCTTCTATTCACTATTGCATAGACGTCTGTGACTCTTGGCAATGGTCATTGATATAGTTTTGAGACTGCTTGTGGTTTGCCTCTAAATAAACCTGCTGGACCTCTCCCCCGCTGGCTGAAAGCTGCCCCCTCCCCAAATAACCCAGTTTTCGTCCGCAAGCTGTCACCTTTCTGCTGTTTTCACTGCCGAAAAAGTGTCTTTCGTTGAGGCTTGTAACTCGTCATTTATCCCATGGCTGCTCCAGGTCTATATCAATTTAATAAATTAACAAATTATAAACTTGATTATTCTGCTAATGTTCAGTTGGCTCTACCCAGAAAACTTCATCACCGGTAGGACCATAAACACATTCCAGTCCAGGGCTCTTGTTTGTTATCATTGTAGCTATTTTTGCAGTGTGAGTGCTGCCGTGAAGTTATTCACGACAGAGCCCTAAGTGAATATGCTTAATGAAGAAGAGAAAGTCTAACACGTTCGATGTAGAGTTTTCAATGTTTTCCTTTGCGAAATCCGATGGTCAAGTTTGAAGCCGCCGTGACCTCTCATCTGCTTGATTCACTTAATCAAATGACTCATCTTTCACTCCTAGCTGTCAAAGGCCTTGACTGCGTCCGCACATCCATCTTCTGGCCTCTGTCCATGCCTCATCGCCCCTGAAATAGACAAATGGTGCTAAGCAGCGCGACTGCCGCAAGTCTGTTCGTATCTCTACATGGGTGGGTCAAAAGCTTCGGGGAATTCTTACGAAATTAATCAATCTTATAAAAAATAGACTGCATGCATGAGCTCATTCCTCAGCGGAGTTACCAATGCACTTCTCATGTCAGTTTCTGTGTTTGAAGGTCGTTTTCTTCTTATTTCTTCCTTATATGAATTTCTATGAGGATTTCCTGAAGTTTTGGAAAAAGGAGAGGTCTGTTTGAGCTAATTAGGGATTACACGGTGGATCGGGACGTACTTACCATCAAAATTCTCAAGGGGAATCTTGCGCATTCCTACTGGAACGCGCTGGTGATTGTCAGAATGATGTAACAGGAGTGACCATGATGATGTTTCCCTTTCCGTCTCGTAAAATCTTAAAATCTCCATAGAGCAAACTCCTATTTCTGCTCCTTGATTTCCGGTTGTTCTGTCGGTATCAGCTTCTGGATCCACCCAGATAACCGTAGACATTCATTTTTGAGCAGACTTGAGATTGATGCGTCCCCGTAAAACCATACTCTTCAATCCGTTTCTTCTCGGTAGTACTGTTCACTGCTAGAAATAGCTCTTCGTCTAAATCAATTTCGCTTAATGATACTAAGGAGAGACCACTTCGAAGATTTTTTGATCAAGACTCAACACTTTTGGTCTCCTCCTTCCTGAAACCTTGCTTTATCCTAATTACCCTGAAGAAATGAATTGTCTGGTAATGTAGCTGTCAACTGACAATAACCCTTTAAGCGTCGTCCATGTTTTCGTCATTTTGGAGGTTCTTGGCCTTCAATTGGATCCCGAATTCCTTAAAATTGATCCAAATCCTCAGTTATCTGTATTCATTTTCATTCGAGTTTTACAAAAAAGGTAGCTTCTCTTTTAGACGGACCGATTTGTGGTAGCTGATTTCAGGTGACGTGCTTAAACTTTATAAATTTGACTGCTCTTAAATTATCTTTATTTGGGTTCCTGATTAGGTTACGGAAAAATTATGAGTTTCCCATAGTATCTTTAATGGAGATGGGAAGAGAAGTGGATTCGAAGTGTGATGAATTCGGCGGTGGGGGAGAAAGGTTTATAGATAAATCATTAAGAACAAGTGTGAGAATCAGCAAGTTTTCATCCTTCATCATTTTGTGAGGTCAAGCACCTACAATGATTAGATCACCTGTGGGTTGTTGCATTAAGCCAACTTCAAGGACTTTTCTAAATTCTCAATTTTTGACCTATTTCGATTTCCTAAAGATGGGTGATGCTATCGCATTCAGAGATGTGGCATCCTTATTACTGAAACAAACGGTCTTTGCATTTTTTAAAAAACCTCTAGACTAGGAATATAATAGGCAAGTCAGGAAAAAATGTGGTAAGTAACCACAAAATGCTGTAAATTTAAAAGCTATTTAATAGACAATAACATTACACTGTTACCAAAAGGTTCAGCACACAATAACCTTCGCAAATGGTTCCTATTGCAGCTTCAATAGGCCCCTGCTGAAATGTGGAGCAATTTGGTTACCCTGGGGGAAGTGGAGTCTCTAAAATAAAAATGCTTTAATTTTGACGCCAATTAACTGAGGGCAGGGGCTTCTCTAGCACTGACAAGGCAGCGATTAGCGTCTATTTCAACAACGATGCCCCACCAAACGTAATAGTCAGGATCTGGAATGTACGGTGGAGGCCAAAGGGTAGAAAAAATTGCCGGCTGACATTCTTTTTTTTACTTATCTCCAAGGGTGTCGGAGAAGTTGACCTCAGAGACGCTTGTCTGAGAACTAGCTAAGGTCTTCCTTGAGTGTAAGCATTAGGAATTCTGAAGCATTCAAGTTAAGTCCGATACTAAAGTCCTCAAATACCGTTTTTAAAAATTATCTAGAAATGGTCTGTTCTTTTGATAACGATTGTTTTCACGGTGTCCAATTTGTATGTTCATTGAGCATCGACAATAACCATGTCCTTATTTTGGTAGTCGACGAATATCATCATGATACAAATTGCTCTTTCTTGATGCATCAGTAGGGCTCCAGTCATCCATTCTCCTTGTTGTCGGCTAACTGGTCATCCCATAAGTTCCGTCACGTTCTCACGTTTTTTTAAATGAATGAAATTTGCAGCATTTTATAATGTCTAATGGAACTGAACATCATTTTTATATTTGGATGCGATTAAGCCAATGAAATTTTGTTTTACAGATCAATAAAATCGGAATTTACTTTATTAAAACCCTGCTTCCATAGTACCCAAGAATCGCTTGAGGCATATGTTCTATGAGTTCAAGTAGGGAAACTCAGCAGCCGACGAAGCGTCTAGGAGCATTCACCACTCGGTTTATGGAGAGGAATGTGTGAATGAAAGGAGATGGCTGCAGGAGATGGTTTGCGAAGTTCCGAAGTGGAGATTTTATCCTCTACGAATAAGGAGGTCGATGATACTATTCTTGAAGATGCAGCCTTGAAGAAGCGTTATCCTGCTTTATCGATTGGAAAATTGGCAATTAAGTTAAATTAAAACCATACGACGGTTCATCTTCCTCATCTTTATTACCTGGTAAAGCTCCTAAACCATGAAAATGGGTGCCTTATGAATTATCTGAATACAATCAACTCAAATCTTTAGTTGACATACACCTCATGGGTAAAGGCTCTTCTTTCTTCAGTCTGATGGGATCGCCAAGGAATCATCATCCACTTTAAACTGCTACAGCCTAATGCAGCACTAATTAATGTTCAAATCAACTATCAGCAATTAAGGCGCTTCAACTAAGCTTTGAGGAGGAAAATAGACCTGCTCGATGAGTCAAAAAGGGTTTATGTTTCATCGGGAGGAAAATTCCTCGTCCACCTTATTATTCTCTCGACCTTGCTCCTCTTTCAGACTACAAGATCATTCGGAAGAAACAGCGCTTGCAAAAGAGGAAAGAAGAGGATGAAAGTGACAGTTGCGAGTTCTCTGAATCAAAACCAAACCAATTTTACAATAATGTTACTAATAAGCAGTTAATAGTTGCAAGTAAGGCGCAGATAACCAAGAAAAGTATTTTGATTACTGAATCTTTAATCAAATGCAATATTTGGCAACCTGTTTTATTTATTAAAATTCTAACCGAACTTATGCGATGACCTGAAAGAGAGGAGGGGTTTAGACGGTGCAATGAAGCTTTGAGTACTTGACCCTATTTAACGCATTTGAAATAACACCAAATGGATTCTGCGAAATCTCCACTGACCACCCTGCATATAGCCTCCTTTGATCTTTAATAGTTACCATTTCGTTTTAGCTTACATACGAAACCTTTGGTCTTTTTCTAAATGCCTACCATTCATTGGGGCAAATAATTTGCGACGGTATCGACCATATGACAGGTGTCACCTAATCCTCCCTTCTTCTCGTTGCCATCACGTGCATGCATGAAGGAGGGATTCAACTGTTGAAGGGAAGATACCCAACTACTAATTTATAAATTTTATACCAAACAGCCTGTATTGCTGCCATGTTCGTGATTTACTTTAAAAATTCTTTTCTCATATTATGTGTGCGATATATAAGTTGCAAGTGAGGAATCTACCACTTCAAAACACCACATCCAGAATACCTTTGTTTTCTATTTGATCCGATCATTGCGCAAGATTCCGGATTATATAAATAAAAGAGGACTTTAAGTATTCGGACGAAAGAAAATGATGTTCTAAACTAGCGGCAACTACTCTACAGCAAACGAACTTTAAACGAGTTTACACAAACTTATGTCGTTAACAAAGGAATTTTTAGGAATGTACGTGAAATCTAAACTGTTATTTCAAAGGATAAATCGGAGCAAATGCGGTCCAAAATTTTTTAGGCTATAAATACCAGTATCCAGCAGTACCTTTATCATGAGATGCAAAGAAATGTAGACGCAGTGGATCTAATAATATAAGAAATTGGAAAAAGCAAGAGCATCACCAACGACATCCAAAATAATTCGTTTCTTGTACATATTAAAGCCCAATAAATTTTCCTTTTGAAATTGGAAAGATTTCCAGAATTCCTTAGTAATTTTAATTTATGTGTAAATTATGACAACGGCCAATCTACAGGGTGTCTATCTCAGCCCCTATGTGCCCAACACGGGGTGCTAGGTAGGAGCCCAGCCTAACCTTTACTTTGTGAACAGACTGTCGATAGTCATCATTAAATTTATTGTAGATACTGCGTGCTTGACCTCAGTCGTCCGCCAACCTCATGTTTAGCTGAATTACTTTTCAGATCAGACTATTTGACTTTCTTTGCCTCGACTTGGAACAGCAGGCAGACCGGTCTATTAGGAAATCTCAAGCAATCGCTTTATCTTTTGGCTGGGTAGTCGTACGGATCTGGACAGGGCCTAGAGGGCCGGCCATTGATCACATGTAGAAATCAGTGTTAAACTCTATCAGAGTAGTAATATTTCAATGCAACTACCAAATTTAAGAGCCCTGCTTTATGAACGATCCGTAGATTGTGGATTAAAGAAGTATGCGAGTCGATTGAGATAAAGCAGGAAAGTTTCTAACGTGAAAGAGATACTCTTTCAACCTCTAATGAAGGTGCAAGATGTTACAAGAAACTAGTCATTAGTGGGCAGTTTTGCTAGACGCATAAGAAAGCAGAAATCGATCGACAAACCTGCCTAGCTAGATAGGAAAGATATGCTTTTAAAGACCATTTGAAGCAAAGATTATCAATTGACTAGGGCTAAAAACCTGAATTAGTTTTCTGGTCTAAAGTAGACCCCACCCATTTACTCCAAGTAGAAGTAAAGCCCTCGATGTCTACAGGCTTCTGGTAAAATCATTTTCACTCGCCTACAGTAAAAGCAGGTTGCCACTTGTTCGCTTTCCTGCGTCTTACTGGCCTACCCCACGGTCTCAAAATATTGTTAAAAATCACTTTCGTGGCCTGAGGCGGGGCTTTACGTCCCACAAATGTTACTATAATTGCGTTATGGCCCCATCTTCTATCGATCCCTTGTATCCTCCCCGGCCATAGCCCAACCTATTGTTCTGAGTACTGTCTTCTAGGGTAATAGCTGTTTAACCGAACAAGACTACATTTGATGGCTTAATGGGTAGAAACATTCGAATTAACTAGTTGCCTCTTATGTGCCCTTTGGAAAACTACCCAGGATCTTTTTATAGTTTGCAAGCATATCTTACTTTGTGTACATCAAAATATGGTTGATTTCGTATAGCCCTATAAAACAGATTCAGCACCCACTCCTTACCCCGAAGTAGTTGGTGCTAATATCGACAATTCCACCATTTATGCCCTATTTTGAAGACTTGATGAGCACCCAAGCAGCTTTATGCGCACATAAACGAAATAATTAGTTTTAAACTCTCCTAAAATTTCTCGCGCTCTCTAAACCAATACGCTGCCGGTGCGTTACAAACAGCGGGCTTCTGAGCCAGAACCGTGTCATACGGCCCTGTGGCGTGTTTGCACGGGTCCTAGGGCCAAATCACATTCTTTTTCATTTAGGTTTAACCGGTGTAAGGAACGAAGCCACAGTAGCTAACAGAAGAATTTAGGACACTAAGCAATAAGCACAATTTGCTTAGACTGTACAGAGCTAGGTTTTATAAAGACGCACAGTGGATTCTGGGTGAACCCTATTGAGGAACCGTCGACCACTAAATGGTGCAATAGATGAACTACTGCCGCCATACCAAACTACGGCCCAAAGGCGGAATCTCTGAATAATCTTTCCCCACATTTTGATAGTTCACATGACAGCATTTGACGTTATCTCAATTCAATCCGTTTCAAACTTACAAAAACAAAACCTGTAGGAACTACCACGAGATGAGATTACCCGCAAAAAAAGACTATAGTTACCGTTCACTAAAAGCCTGGCAACGCACGTAGTCTCACAATTACGGAAATAGGTTGACGAAAAATAACTAATCCCAGATATACACATCAGAAATCAGCAGACCCCCTAAAAATTGCGGGCTTTGATGCGCGAAAATGAATTAAGAATGCCAAACTCAAAGCCCAAAATGAATGCTGAACGCGAGTGCATACACACACAAGACAAGTAAACAAACACGAGACATATCTTTTTGTTGGCATGTGTGTAAGCAATTATTTCAGAAAACTTGAAGATTTGAGAGGCAGTTCAAGAATGCGGGAGAAAACGCAACACAGCAGATAGAGGGAGGAAGTTCAGTTCGAAACTCCTGCATACACACACTACCACGACCACCACAACCCACAAATGATGGGAGGGAACTCATCGCTAGAACAAAAGACTACCTTGGCTTGCTCGCTAGCGAGCAAGAAGCTGAAAAAGAGAGGCACGTGTATTGGCGAATGGCGAGCAGCAGAGCCCTGGAGGTGAGATATCGTTACGCAAAAAGTTCCCCTTCTTCACGAAGTGAAACCGAGAAGACAATTAGTGGGCTTTTTGAGCGTGCCCACACATGGGGACTAAGTAAAATAGCATGTGGTGGATAGTAACGAGTATTCAGGACACGTTGGCAGGAAGGGCAAATCTGACAAAGCTGGTATAAAAAGGGGTGTCAGTTTCCATCCTGTGCTGTGGTTACGATGATAGAGATAGGAAGAAAGAACAGCAGCAGCATCATTAGTACGCATACAGCTCACAAAGTGGCGGTAGAATATTGAGCAGATACACACATGCGTGAGCAGAATTTCGGAAGAGTAGGAGGAAGTAAGCATTGACTTTAACGAAATCGAAATGTTTTTTGCATGTTTTGTGTTAGGCCGAATAAACACAAACTGGAGAACACACGGACAAGAGTTTGGTGTTTTTTGCGACATAGACGGCGGGGTAGGAGTAGGTTTTGGGGGAATAACTGGTACCTATGACATCAGCACTTTTTTCGCATTTGTACTTTGATAAAGGTGATGAACTGCGACAAAGACGCACACACAGGCAGCAACGCGAATCAGAGCGCATAGAGAAAAGTTCATGAATGTGAGAGTGAGGTTAATGTGCATACGAATTTCGATATGCAGCTGATTTATGGAGACACGGAGAGAGGTTGGCAGAGTTCGGAATGCAATAGATTGTCACGTCGTAATTCAAGACGACGGTTTCGCAGCTCCACTTGAGCCCTTGTGCGCCTTCTTTTTCGAGCCCGCAGGCTTAGCCGCCGTCACAGCCGATGAAGAAGACTTTGCTTCACCGTTTTGAGGTTGAGGCGTCGTCACGTGCTTCCCGGTGGATTTGGGTGTGCCCGATGCGGCGGCCGCCTTTTTGGGAGCAGTAGCAGTGGTCGTGGAAACCTTTTCTGGTTTCTTTCCTGACTTCTCCTCTTCCTGCTTTTTGGCGGCAGTCTCGGAGGTAGTAGCAGCAGCAGTGACCCTTTCTCCGACCACAGACGAGGACCCCGATGAATCAACGGAAGGCAATCCTGGAAGATGATGGGAAGGCAACTCGAAAGCACTCGTTTTCGAGCTGATAATAGTCTCAGACTGGGTCCTTCTGCGACTGCTAGCCACGAAAAAACCGTCGGGAGGTTGGAACTAGGGGAGGCAGCAAAACAGATAAAAACGAAGTCGACCATGAAACGACAATGGTGAACAAGCCTCAAACTCACAGAGACATGGCCTGGATTCTTAAAGACGTAGATAGTTGTATCAAACAATGAATCTGATTAGTTTAATTTGTATGAAAGGTTGTTGCGATATGAAATGAGAACCTACGTTTACTCTAAAGTCCTGCAAGGTCTTGTACTTCTCGAGCACTTTCGAAAGCTCCGGCTTAACCTCGATGGGATTCTGGCTGTAGTACAAATAGGCCCAGAATTTCTCCAGGCCATAGAGGTGCTTTGATTCGTAGTCTTTGAGAGTCTCTTCTTGGAAATCGTCGAATAAATCTTGACGGAAGCGTATCTCCAGACCGTAGCTATAAAAACGGAAGAGACATTCGATACCGTAGCGAGATCCTTGAGCAGCGTCTTCAGTGGAGTAGCGGCGGAATTCCTTATACATGTTTCGATTGAAATTCAAACGAAGGAAAAATGACCAAAATCGATACAGTGTGTTCATTTCCTATAGGAGAAAAAACAAAGGACATGATATTTGCGGGCAGTTTAAGACTAAATACTTTGCGATAAGCTATTTACAAAACACGTCGCAAGAGGGCCAAGAGAAAGTACAGTGGCAACGGGGTCAGAAGATTGGCAGGAGCGGAACTGACCTGAGATTGGCCTTTACCTAACAGCTCGCGATCGCGAAGACAAGCAGCCCGGAATTTATTGTAGCGATGGAACGTGAAACCACGCTGGCGCAGCAGTTGCTGACTTGGGTGCTCTGCGAAAGCACTCTTGTTTGGGGCGGACGCTTCGTCTCCCTCTGCGGCCTCAGGTGTCTCCCTGAGGATTATAAAGCAATGGTTAAAGACTGTAGGCAGCGTTGAATAGGACCTTACAACTGATTTCACTTAGAATCACACACCCCCTATAGGTCACCATCCATTATTTGGTTTTATTTTAATGAAATACCTTATTAATTTATCTTTGACGGAAGTGATGCCAATTCGTCATTAGCTAGGACTCCACTACTGCATTAATAATGTGGGTAATGTGACTCACCGATGGCGTACTAGCATCACCAACAAGCACTACTTAAATCAGCCACGTGTCACAAGCACAAGGCGTAGAACGAAGAACGACTAAGGGATCATTTTAAAGCAGAATGCAAAGACAACACCGAAAGAGAAAGGAGTGAAAGCCCTACCGACACTCATTTCTCATTCAGGACTAATTTTGCCTCAAAGAGCAAACCAAATCCCGTGACTAGCAAAAGAAACCGAAAAATTCACAAGAATGCTACATACTGAACCCTGCTAGGATACTTTTAGTCATAGGTTTTTTTGAATACAACCAAATTGCAACTCGTGATGCAGCGTTGGGTTAACTTAGGGTGCATGCATCAACAACACAACAGGTGTAATCAAGCGAGGGTGTTTAAAACTCACGGATTATCCGAAAGAGTTCTAATTCTGCCACTCCCTTCACCGTGGGTGAAGACGAAGCCCACATGTGATTCCTCGATTGCTGTGGAATTCAGTCCCGTGGATACTGTTCGGAAACGCTTGGGCTGCTTACAAGGGAACAAAATGACCAATTAAAAACAATCCAATTAAGAACCAACTACAATACAGTTGAATAATGAATGTAAGTTATAAAAACGTTTAATTCAATTAGGGTTCAAGAGATATTTGAAAAGTTGCTTAGATGGAGTCTAAAAGTTCACAGGTTTCTGCACCTTATCTAAAAGTACTTGATCTTTCACTTCATCCTTCTAGTGCAAGAAAATGTTTAACTCGCAAAATTACTCATATGATGGTGTCGGCAAGACAACTAAAGTATGAAATCTAGAAATACCGGTACCAGTAATGAAAGGAAAGCCACCGAAACACACGTGAATCGGCGGAGTACCAAAACCAACTACGCAATTGCACCGACACCTGACAATGATTCCGCTTGTGACACGCGTACTTTGCAACAACTGCTCGAATTAAGGGCAAGAAAAACCGACTACGATACAAATGAATTACTTTGTATACGTGGCAAAGCAAGTGATTAATTTTCCTCGAACCATGCACACAAACGCACCCTTCCGGTTTGCGGAAAGTGAACTGTGTTGACGTGGGCTGGGAAGAAGCCCGAGGTAGTTGGTTTAGTAGCTTTTGGGGGTGCCATAGAGTCACCAGACTCAGCAGCGTTTACACACCCCGTGTTCCCGTCCAAACCCTCTGCAGTGGTCAGTTGCAGCAAGGGAACTGAGGATTTCTGTTGATCCAATCCTCCCGTCGGGGCCAAATGCTGTCCATTGGTTGTTCCTAGAGCATTCACTGGCAGAGGACCACCGACGGTCGACTGGAGAGGTGTCAAGGGTAAGGCATGGAGTTCACCGTTAACTCCAGCAGGGTATAAGAAGAATCCCGGTGCGGTGGGAGGCAAGAGAATAGGACCCGTGGAAACTGGTGCAGGCCCACGAGTAGCTACTGGTCGATTTGTGTTGCTACCTGTACCGGCGTTGGTAGCATTAGTGTTTTTAGTAGTGACGCTAGAAGAGGCATTGGCAGGTTGTGCGAAGACTAGAGGGTTATTCGAGCCTGAAGGTGCGCCGGGAGCAGGGCCGATCAATCCGCCGACCCCTGGCTGGAAGAACTGCGTCATGGGAATCCAGGGCGCTGAATAAAGACGAAAAAACCGACTCAGGGAACACTCATGCCGCAAAGTTTAATTGCAGCGAGTTTAAAGTGCACTCAACTTAACTTGTTTACCAGTGGTAGTATCCTGGCAGACTGTGAACGATGCGATGTGAAACAAACTACCAGTCGTGCTAGTCACACAACGCGGCACAAACGTAAATACTCCAAGGCACAGATGACACTAGTATCAACGCGTGTGCAAAGGTCTGCGCTGCCGTTTTAGATTAGCGACTAAGACCTAATAGATAAATTGAAACTCGAGTCGAGGATGGCGAACGGCTAGATTATCGAAAAAAAATGAATGAAAGACGAGCATTACGTGGATAGATGAGGGGTGCAGAGGCGGGCATAGGAGGTCTGGGTCCCCTGGGATTGCCGGTTTGAGGTGGTGGAGGGGCGTTCTGAGGCAGATACTGAGTTGGATAGGCGAGCACAGCGGGGAGAAGAGCGGCTCCCTGAGATAGCAGAGAGGGGGCAGCGGGTGTTGGCACTTGACCCAGGAGGGAGCCAGAGGTCACTGCGGCAGATGGGATAACCCCGGCGGGTGGCGGCGGTGGAGGCATGAAGTTCATGAATGGCATGGGTTGTGGCACATACGGAGGAATAGCAACGGCAGGTGTACCCACTGTAGCGGCGGTGGTTGAGTTTGTGGTTTCAGAGACCTGTAGATGAAAAACCACACACTTACTTTGAAACCCACAGCTCTTAACTAGCCAGCTCAACATGCAATTGCAAAAAAGACTAAAGCAAGGATGCTTTGTTTTCTAAACTAGTTGGAAATTGCAGTTAATGCACACAATCAAAAAAACAAACAAATAACAGGTCTAAATTCTCTTCGGCAAAATCGCCGTTAGTGTCAGACAGCTTTGAAATCACTTTTTTTTCGTGAGTGAATTGAGGTATGAATGCACCTGATGAGTTATTTGCATGATTTCAGCGGAAACTTTATGACCTATTTCGATTTTTGGTCGACGATCCGACTACAAACCCTAGTGTGAGACTGACAAATTGACCCTCATGTCGCTAAACAAATGTGCGGTGCTGACTTGCAAATTATAGGGGTATGCATAGGTTACAAAACTGCAGAAACCACACGGCTCCCGCAGCTGCGGAATACAGAGTTCAAAACTAAGGGAGGGGGTAGTTGTGAGCTCGGCACGACCCCTAATTGCGAAGAACGCAAACTTAAAATTAATTTCGTCTCTAAAGTGCGAGGCTACAGCGACGAAATCCACTAACTTAATCGTTTCCGCAAATGAGCATTTCAACAAAAAATCGTTCAATTAATAGACGTACATTAGAACTGGAATCGATGGCGTTTTGTGTAGTTTTGACTGCGTCCTCGGTTGTCGCGGCAGTAGAACCGAGATCATCGGCTAATCTGCGAAGTTGACTATCCACATCGGGTCTGAGTTTTAAAATTAAATTAACAGAATAGAACAAATAGGTTCACATGAAAAAGATTATCCTAGAGTGGTGACTTACAAATCATTTGTCGGGGGCTCACCCAGAGAAAGTTGTCGCACCCGGTGTGCAAGCGATCTTTTGTGGGGCACCTTTTCCTCAGATGCGACGATGAAGAGCCTTGAGAGCATGTCATCATCAAAATCTTCATCCGGATGGCGAATGGTCTAAATAGAATGGAAATTTCAGGCCACTCAAACCTGGGTAGCATGGGAAAGGTCAATGTAGGCCATTTTGAGCTTACCACTTCTTGGGTGTTTTCCTCAACCAACGTGGCATCCGCCTCAGCATTAGATTCACCATCCACACCAGGTTCTACAACTGCTTGCTTCGCGGAGTCTACCTCATCCTTAGCCAATGAAGTATCCCCGAAAGCATCGGTCTTGTGTTTTTCGGCCTCTGATTCTGGTATAAAGAAATGGGAAAGGCAGCAGTAAAAATATTATGCACTCCACCCAAGGTGCATTTGAAACAACAGGGCGCTGACCTGGCATGTAAATGAAAACGACAAATGTAGCCCTCACGCCATAGATACGTAAAAGTGTTAAGTTTCAGGCAATTAAATAAATAGTGCAAATAACAACTGATTTACACAAACTATCTTAACTTGGAATACAAGTACTATATTACCTGTTGGATTTCGCTGGGAATTATCGGAATTGGAAGAACCAGAATGTGAGGAATCCGAGGCCTTGGTTCCAGGGGCCTTTGTCGAGTCATCGTGATTCCCTTCCCCGGCGGCTTGCAGGTAGCTTCTTATGACCCATTGAGTGGGGTTTTTACGACAACGCACACGTTTTTCGTTGATGTCAACCTCAACACGCTCACTTGGCACGAGGGCCTTTGTGAAATGAAATACAAGTTGGATAAGAAGCAATAATTTGATTATTGTCGAGCAACGGAGGAAACTAGTCAACGCACCTGCGCAATCTTGTCCAAATCTGATGATAGAGCAGCCATGCGATTGAAATTGGCGATGACGGACAGCGACACCCAGCCGTTTTTGTCCATGTGTCGTCTCAGGAATGTGTCACGAGCGAGATTATCCTCGCTAAAGTAGAAGTTGACTTGCTGCAAAATCTTATCGTTGAGAATGGCATCACTATCCAGTGGCACCATTGTTGGGTCAAAGTGAAAGACACTAGGTCGCATGAAGAGAGGGGCAGAACTGGGGCCGACGGCATTCTGAGGGATGTCATTTTTGGACGGATCAATAATTGGAGGCACCCAGCCAGGTAAACTGACAGCCCCTGGAGATGGGATGGAGCTCACAAAACCCTGATCGATAGCCTCTGCGGGTGCCTGTCCAACCATTGCGTCCACACCCAGATAATTCTCAGGGTTCGCATAAATCATCACTATGGGATATCCGTACCCTACGACACAAGGCGTAAGTCTATTGCCAGTATTCGTCAAAGCATTTTTAAACCCCAAAAAGCCTCACCTTGCCCTGAAAGCTGAGTCTGCCCTAAGGCTTGGTTATGAACACCGTAAGGCAAAAATGGGGGCAAATGCATTCCCGGTATCTGGTTTCGCATTCGGTCGTTCTTTCTGATTGGACCGGTCTGATAATTTCTGGGGATTGGATTCTCCGCCGACACGGTAGTTGTAGTCAAATTATTACCAGGACGTTTAGGCTAATATGGTAAATATTTAGTGGCACAATGACAAAAATATTCCCAACGTACCAATCCTCTCATTGGTTTTCGATACCTCGGGGTGCGTATGAAACTTCGAGGTCTCGAACCAGCTCCACTCCCGGAGGGCTCCTGATCAGCATGCCGAGAAATCTGGTTTTCTCTAGCTGAATGTACAGCTAGGAAAAATACTACCATGACTTACCTTTATTCGACTTTACTTCGGAATCGCCTCTTCGTTCGGAATTATTCTCTTTAGCGTACGAAAAATCTACAGAGAAAGGAGTCCAACGACTCTTTTGACGAGTAAAACTAGATCTTCTCTCGTTTGAATCATTACTATTAACGGCGTTAGGAGGATTCTACACGAAAATGAGGCGAAGCAAAAACCATACCGTCGGTCTAACTTTCGCAGTTGGTTTTTGTCCATTAGACTGCAGAGCACCGTTTCCATCGTTGTGGATCTGTAACGAGGGCCAGTCAGGGTCAGAAATGTTTGTTTGCGCCTCCATTATGACCAAATTTGAGGAGTTATTTGACCAGGGGCATTCACGCTTATTACCACCCGTTAGTGGACCGTCACTACATTGTTACGTATATCCATTAAATAACATACCTTGTACTAACTGAGGTTGCACGTTCATTAGTACTTTCAGGTACTCCCTTGTGTGACATTTATAAGATGATTCTTATCCAAATGAAGAGGTTAATTTATTAATTCCAGCTAGATACTTATAAACAGAAACCCAGGCCGATACTATGTCCGGTAACGTGCTTGAAGGCACGCCTAAACGGAACGAAACTACAATAAATTTCGCGCCAATCAGGCAGAAAGACGGATAACGTCAAGCCTTCATCATTTAATCTACATTAGAAAATAAAGCAGTGCATTCGTATTTTCTTAATTAATAAATTTGAAAAAATTGGCAATGCACTCACATTTCTTACTCAAAACCGTTGGAAACGCTATTGACCAGTTTGAAATATTGTAAATTAATTCCTTATTCAGTATTTATTGTAATCTTATGTCTTGTTAAAAAATCTTATGAAATTTTAACTTATGCGTAACACCACACTAGATGTACATCGCGCTCTTTCAAACCTTTGTAAACGCCGGTAGTGCTCGTTGCGTGGTCTTTTGTGTACAAAATTGGGGGGGAGGGGGTATGGTGCTAGTAGGCTCAGTTATTCGAAGATATTTTGGGATTTCCTGCACTTAATTTTAATAATTTGGCCTCCTGGGCTTTGGAATACACTGGACGGGATCAAACAAGCGGGTTTTGCCATCGGTAGGCTTAAGAGTATTCTTTTTAGGTTCTAAGGTCAATGCAATTATTTCTAAGTGCCTTTTTAATGCTTATGATATTACCCTCAATCCATCGGGATGCGCCAGTTATATTTATAACCTGACGAAAATTTTGACTGATTCGCCATTTCCTGAACATTGAATACCATTGGATATTCTTGGAGTGAGAGCTTCAAAGAGGGTGGTGGGAGTCTCATTATGGATTACTCAAATTATTGAAAAATTTTAGGAGCTCATGACATTGCCAGAGGGGTAACTTCTGTATACCCTTGTTCGAGAAGCGTAGGTGTGGCAAAATTGTCAAAAGAAGGCCAAATACGATGGTGGCTTGAAGAAAAACTTGCCGTCTTGCGTTTTAGCAATGAAGAGGAGAAGCGTTCGGATCATCGACAAAGTATCGGCAAACTGCGTTCTACATTGTCGGAAAAACTTAGCTCCATGAGTCAAGTGCACGCTCGGGTGAATACATCCACTCTCGGTTACTGAGTGCCTTATTTCAGTATTATCTACTAGGCCGCCGATCTCGAAAAAAGGTTGGAGGAATTGCAACTGAGACTTGATCATTTGCTTCCACGTACCTATGCACCCACAGGTTACCATTCCCTTTTGGTTGTGGAATGCGAATAACCTTCAGGCATCCACTAGAATTCCGGTGTTTATATACTTGATTTACCGAGAGGTAGGAAGCCTGGGCAATGTGTAGGCAAATAGTCGGTCCTAGGATTTGAGATCGTGTGACGTAATGACAGTTATATTACGTATGTTGTGGTTATGTCGGAACAACAGCAAGCAGTACCACGCCTTAGTGTTCTGGGTCAGGTTGGCCTTTATTCATTACGTCTATGCTTTTCTAATGTTGCGGGGTTGGTCTGTGGCTGCATGACTAAGGCCTGACATAGTACCGTTAAACCGCTGCGTTTAGTCCATGGGCGGACTCCCCTTAAACAAGCAGCTTCCCAGGCCAAGCATCGGTCCAACTGCTGATAAATAAACCAAGTCGCCATAATTTTGATAACTGTAGACGTGCATCTACAAACTTGACGAACGCTCTTTTCCCACTCCTTGAACGGGGTTCCTCGTCCTATTTGAGGGGGGTTCTGGTGTAACTAACCGCTGACCCCGAAATGATGCATTCAAGATGCCTGTAGGGGCTGTTTTGCAACAGGTTGTGCTGGGCTAAGCTCAACCGATTTCCTTCTCGAAGAAACTGAATCCCGCCCGGAAGAGCTGCAGAGAACTGCTGGCTCTCCACCCACCAGCCAACATTTCTGGCATATACAGGATGGAATCCAGTTCACCGCTTACAGTGATCGCAAGCCAATTATTCAAGCCTTCTTTAAAACCTCAGACCACTACTCCCGTCAAGAAATATTCCATTTCGACTAAGATTGGTAAATCACCAGTGGCATCCGTTTTATTGAGAACAGTAGCGATGTTGCTGGTGCAGTGTCCCACTTGGAACTGCAACAGGAAATCACTGTCGAACAGGTGTTGGATTCGGATTTCGCGGAAATTACCTCCAGTCCTTCTCTGGAGTCTAAATGCGTACCTCTCCTCACTTCTGAATCCAAAATGCACTGTGGTGTTCCGACCGGCATGCCTAGAACTTTCGAACCGTCAAGGGATCTTCGACCTTTTCTTGGATTGTCACATTACCGCCCGTTTTGTCTGGAAAAACATTCGACACGACGTTCGACACTGTTAAAAACAAGGTCCACACTGGCAGTCCAATATCTCCCATTCCTCAACCTGACGGTCGTTTTCGGCGTTATCCATTTAGGTACTAGGTCCCCTTTGCCGAACTCCTTTATCCTGACCTGCATAGACCGTTTTAGGAGATGGCGATTGACATTTCACTGTGATGCTCCACCAAATCCGAATGCCAAGCGTTTGTTGTAGTTTAAGTCTCCGTGTTCCAACTAGCATCACTGCTGACAAAGTGCCACAATACACTTCGGCTGTCTCGACAGTTCAGTTATATCGTCGGTTCGACTCATGAACTGCAGTCAACCATCCTGTCAAAAACTGTCAGATGGGATTCCGAGCATGATCGCGTCCCCAGCGCCGTAGTGATCGACAACGAAGTATTTAGGTATTGGGTATCGGGATATTGTAAGAGCTTCCGAGGTTCTATTAATATACTTCACTAGGATAAAAACGTGAGGGCAGGTTGGTAGGGCCTTGTGCATTTGCACCAGAAGGTGAGCAGACATAAATCGGATGGGTCCGGAATGCTCTCTTAGACACGTAACCGGTCCGGGATTGCTACAGCAGCTTTGATACGAGACGAGGACTATTTCACTAGGCAGTCTGAGGCTGGTGCCAGAGATAACCTATGCAAGACAGCATATGAGATCTTACCGATAAGGCAAGACAGCCGTACCACAACGTGGTTGTCTTCGCACACTCGTTCTAATAAACGCTTTGGGACGGGGGTCTTCTCATTCTGGATTTGGGGAATGATCGTACCTGTGGTAAGGGGTAGTTGCTCACTACACTAGGGTGCACTTGAAAAATAACCATAGGGTATCAATCAGAGGTGAAGTTGCCTGTTTACGTAGTTGGCCCTATGGGATTATTTTTTGCCCTAAATTAGTACCAATGGGGGCCTTGTAGCTCCATTAGTTGCATTAAAAATACGACTAATGTGAAGTACAAGGGGTCGAAGTTTGATCCCTTCAAAATAAAGAAGTCTATGGATTAGTAGAAATCGCTGGTTAATAATGGACTATTTGGTGATTCTGATGGTTTTATTTTGAAATATAGGATATTTTCAGTTGTTCTAGTACTTGAATTCACCAGTGTAGTCTGACGATCAACCGCATTTTTAATAGTGATATGTAAAAAATTCAAATTATATGAGAAGCTAATTACGATTTTAGCACTAGGTAAATCGAGCAGATGCCTTTATTACTCTCTTTACCTCGATAGAAGAGGTTCGAAGTGATGTTTTTCTACAAAAAAATGTTCAAATTTTTGTCAAGATAACACGAATTCATTTTACAAATACAACGTTGAAAAAATTTCCTAGACATAGCGTCCTAGGCATATTTTTTATTTATAAGCAAGTATGAATTATTTGCTGTGCTCTTACAAGTACAAAAATGTACATTTCTATAGTTTCAATTTTAAAACCTATTAATTTTTACATTTTTTAAGGTCATTTACATTTGTTCTTATTGCTCAGCTCTATTTATTGGTAATGTAGCGTCTATACGGTTGCAGGTGCGGAAGAATTTGACGCATTTCGACATAGCGTTTTGCTGCGACAATGGTTAAGAACAGAAATGGTGATGAAAGTCATGCAGACTCTGTTGAAAAGGTTTTAGAACCTTTGGTATCAAAAATATCTACTCTCATATCTAAAAGTGATTCTGCAGATCGACCTAAAGGTCTATCTAAAAACAGATCTACCATTCTCGAACTAATCAAGAATGTAAGTTTATCATTTAAGTACTATTTCAGCAAGATGTGCTTTGGTTCATTTGATGAATTATCATCTCCTTAAACATTTTGTTTTGAAACTTTCATACTTCATTTTTAATTGATCATAATAATATTCTGTATTTTATTTTTGCATTTTAGACAATAAGTGAGTTAGTAAAACGAGCTGAAGACATCACATCTGAATCTCCCGATATGGTTGAGAATTTCCAAGTAGCTCTATCCGAAGTTCAGGAAATGGGCAGTCACTTCTATGATTCAGTTAGTAACTTCTTGGAACATCCTGTGGATGAGGACACTCATACAGAATTAATCAGCGCCTCTCGCAGTCTTCTCTCTTCCGTCACCAGAATCCTTATCTTAGCAGATCTCGTTGACGTTAGTCAACTGCACAGTTGTCTCGAAAGTGTCAAAGGCGATGCCGAATGCATCGGAATTTTAGACGATGAAGGCGTAAGTCATACTGTTGTTTCTAAATTTCACACACTCATATCACAGTAAACAAGAAATAATAAGTAGTGAATTATTTAAGTGATCTGTGTCTAAATGTAAATATTTTTCAAATTTTAACAACAGTTGTCATTATCTCATCCATTCTTCAGGATCTGCCTCGAATGTGCTCATTACTTGACACTCATTTTGGGAACCTCCAAGCTTTACTGAAATACCGTAATCAAGATTTGCTTGATTCTCCTGAGCAAAATGATCTAAGTGTCAGTTATGCTGCTCTGAGCATTGCGTGTAAGATGGTTGTCGTCACTACAAAGGTAATTCTTCAAAATCACATTTAAATTCTGACATTATCATATGCAAATCATTCTACGCTTGCAATTAATAGTGTGAATCGTGTATCCTTCGAATCATAGTACTTTTGGTTCTGTTCATGTTATCAGTTAATGATAAATAATTAGAGGACGAGTATTTAATTTTCTCGGTACTTGATCTTACTATTGACCTCCTATTTGTCTACCGATTGATCAATTGTAAGCGAAGTGATAACCAGTTTTCGTGTATATCACCCAATCAAGGTAATTTCATCGAGTAGTGCTTTCTATAGGCTAGTTTTCGCTACCGCGACCTTGCGACTCTCGCCGCCAATCGTGAGTTTGCGGTGCAATTAGTTGGTGGGAGCGTTTATCGATTGGGTTGCGCCTGCGATGCAACCTACGCACCTATTGTACTTCCTCCCCTTCAAGGCCAATCCGTGTCTCGGATTATGCAAGAAATTTTGGTACGCCGATCGATTTCTATCGTGTTTTGTGTCGTATCGACGTCTTAATTCACTGCTGAAGTTCGCTTGCATAAAAGCGCATTCGTATTAATAGAATGGACGATTTTAATTTATAGAAAATCTGTCCATTTTTCAATTTGATTCTCAGAAATCTGCCGCTGCTGGTGTGGAAAAGACGGAATCCTGGAACAGTGTGTTCTTTCGGAGCAGCGTTCAAAAGTTGTCTACTGAGATCGCAGCATTGACAAAGTCAGCCGGATTAGCTAACAGTTTTCAAACTGAACTAAAGCGTCTCAACCACGAACTGAGCGAAACTGTGGATCAGTTCATCGAAGCCTGGGACTACGAGGTAAGGCGAAATGGTAGCTCTTGAGAGTCTAATGCATAAAAGGCATTAAGTTTATAGGAGGATTGTTAATGTTTTCTAGCAAAACGGTGGTGGGATAAAGATAAGCTGTGAGCAGCCGTGAGTACACAATCATCAATTCATGGACAATAAAATAATTTGCTTTAACCTTCAATGAATAAGGGGACGCAAATATAATTTATTGACAAGGTTCCAGTATTGATTGGAATACCGAAGAGCTCTCTGGGTGGCACTAGCAATGAGCATAGAAACACGCTCAAGACCTCAAGGTAATTGCGTGGTAATTTAAACAGCAGTTTCAAGAGTACTTTACCAAGTACAGTGCTAAATTACAATTGGTTGGGGTGTGCTGCATGGCTGAAAGCTTATGTACCACGACTAAAGGTGATAGCTTTAGTAATTTGACTTCTTTTATTATGCATCAGCAGATATAGCGGGTCATCCAATAATTTCTGTTAGAATTTTGAATAAATAAAACAAATGACCAAATGTTGCATTTATTTAAGGATTAAGTCATTAATGTACTTTACCACAATATATATGTGACTTCATTTCGCCACTCAACAATACCAGCTTCACCAAACTCCCCTATTTTCGTTTATTCGAAGATTTCACGAATGTCACTTTCAACATCTTCCTGCGGAGTTACAAAGCAAATGATTTTGAAAGCTACGAAGCAAATGGCAGTGTTCTGAAGACGGAGTAGGGTCGGGAGGAGAATAAGGTGGATGAGGAATTTCCTCCCAACTAAGTTATCCGATCTTTTCTGACGTGATTCGTGCATTGTCGTCCTGTTGACATATCACCCCTTTTTTGAAGAGCATGTCTTTTGCCTCTCCTAAGTTTCGTTTAAACGCTCATCTAATTGCTGCCTAGAGTAGATTTGAGCGTTAATTGTTGCTGCATTAGGTGAGGTGGGGGAACATTTTAACGTTGATTATTCCTTGGCAATCCCACCAATATTAAGAGAAGAATGTTTTCCCTATGAAGTTCTCCTCTCGATGGCTGTGGCTAGAGTCTTCCATCCTTTACAAAACCGTCACTGTCTACGGCACTTCACATTTCGGTAAAACAAGAAGACGAAAATGGAGAGAAAAGCAGCTGTTAACTCAAGTTTTAGGACTGTTTTCGGTCAATTCATGTGTCACCCATTTTCAAAGTTTAGGAAGTTTTCAGAGTTTTGAAAATGACCATGATCAGTTGTATGGTTTGAAATAAAGATAATTTTCCTTTCCCCAAAGGATAAAGCAAGATAAACCTATTCAAAGGCTGATTCAAGAGGAAGCTTATCATTAAGCTCAACTTGAAGTCGTACGGTTCGATCGTCACCTTCGTAAAGTGTGAAATTTCCACTTCTGAATTCCACAAACTGTCTTTTGCGACCATCTCCCTTCAATCACACGATCCTCCCTATAAAGTAAATGAATATTTCTAGCCGCTTCGTCGGTTGCTAAATTTCCTTTCTTGAACTCAAAAATCTTTAGCTGTCTCAAATGATTTCTGGGTATTTCCGTGTTAGCAAGGTTTTAATGAAGAAAATCCTAATGTGTATTGTTCTGTAAAACTAACTTGAAGCATTAAACATTATAAAATTCTTCACTAACTTCGATCAGTTTACAAAAGAAAAAAATTCGAACCGAATTTAACTGGTGATCTATATCTCAGTGCTCTATTGGTCTAAAGCGGAATGCAAGGCATAACCCCGTCTTCTCCTGTGTGTGCATTTTAGACGGCAAACGAGTTGCAACAGCTTGTGGCCGCTATGGACCGGATTTGTGTACAAATCCGCTCTCTAATTTCTCGAGGCGCACTCAATCTCGCCTCAGCGGCCTTCGTCTCCAACGAGACTGCGTGCACTCAGATGGGGGATGCTGCCAAGTGCTCGAACGAGGAATCTTTAGTTGCAGCTGTGACGGAAATCCAGGTGAGGTTTCTCCCTATTGACTCAATCTCCGAAAAGAATCGAGTGGATGAACACTCCAGGAATGTGGAGGTTCATTTTTCTGAGTGGAATCGCTGGACCAAATTCCTTAGTTTTTTCTATTAATTTGAGCTTTTAAATCGATAAGCTAATCTACTGTTACTGAGTCCTAAAAATAGCATCTTTGAATCATCATTCGAATGAGTCAAACTGCAGTTGTATGTTTATTTACAGCCGTATCTCCGGATTTTTAAAACCACTCGATTCGAGGATTTAAAGTGGTTATCACTTTAAAGCCTTCCAAATACTTTCCAAGTAAGAGAAGACCGGGAAAGAACGTATTAACTTGTATTGGAAGAAATGACTAGCACGTTACGAAGGACGTCTTGCTTGCACGCCGTTGTACGAAGTAGTGTGCACTAATTAACGTGCCTGGGCACAAATTGTGACTAAGCGATCTGTGATTGGTTCGTTTGTGTCCTTGACCTTACATCAGCGTAACGCGTAAACACTACAGATTACTCACGTTGAAAGCCATGGAGTAGGTACATGCAGGTCACTCTTAATTGTAGTTAAAATCGGTGAAACTTATAGCTGCTTCATGGCTCAAACCGATTGTACTTGTTCTTTTCAAACCTCTGACTAAGTTAATCAGGAATTTCAGCAGCCGGGATAAAGAATGTCACAAAACTCTTCACTTAGAGGAAATGACTTTGGGGCGTGGCTCTAGAATTAAAAAAACTATTTAGCAGTTTTTAAGGTGAAGTTAAAATGTACTCTGTTTCAAGAAACTCAGGAAAATTGCGGAAAACTCATTAACCTTCTCGAAACTTCAGACCGCTATGGTGCTTTTGTCAATGAATTGCAGTGTCTTTTACAATAGTATTAGAATTCACAATTCAACCTACTAGTTTAGTTTTATGCTTACAGGGTGCGTTCACCAATAAAACGATTTACTATTCCTCATGTTCCCTTTTAATTTTTGGGTTTTCCTCACCTGGAGTTCAAAATTATGCTGGCAAGACATAGCAAATATGAAAAGTACATGATATCTTTAATGAGAACATTTATTTATCAGAAATCATTTATTTATCGGAAAACGGGTTGGTATTTTTTACACAAACCACCAGGTTTTTACAACTGCTGTGAACAACACGTTTCTACCCTATACGCCAGGATTTCAACCGATTAAAATCAGCTGGTTCACAGATAATCAGTAAATTCAGAAAATCTGATATTGATTGCTTTTTATGCTTTTGTAGCAACAAACCTCCGACCTTCTGGACTCTGCTCTCTGTCTGTGCGGGATTTCAATGGATTCAAATGCGGTGCGCTTTGTCCGGCTTGCCGCGAAAGACTTGGAGCAACTAGCTCCCCAATTGATCAATGCGTCTAAGGCACTGGCTCTCCGTTCAGCTTCTACGGTAAGTGCACTGAAGTAGCTGCACGTTCTAGGTGTTTCGAGGAAAGTGTATACGCTCATCAGGAGATGGAGAAAGTGGTTTCTAACTACAAAGTTCAATAGATTCAAAGTAAATTCAATAAACAAGGTAACTACACCATTTTCCTCGAATAATTTTACTCAAATTATTCATTATTAGTCTAAGCCTTAATTTGTCCCCGAAACCTAGAGCATGGTGATTCTACGCTTTCTTTAGGAAGGGCATCCTCAAGAGTTGCGTTGATTCTGTCGCCGAGTAACTGGGCTTTTGTAGTACCGGCAGCATGGCTATTGGTGTTATTGTCAACGTCAGGCGCGTTAAGATCTACGGAAGTCGTGTGGTAGTAAAAAATGGCCTTCAAACCCCTCCTTAAGAAGTTGACCTCTGCGCCCCCTGTTTGGGTACAAGAGACGTCTCATTAAGTGCTTGCTTCATGATATAGGCTGAAACATTCGATTCATGTAACAGAGCATGAATGCCAGGAAAGCATCGAGCAGTTATCCTAATCCGCTTCTATGTTGTCTGTTTAGAATTATCAGGCTATAAATTTTGTCCTCTATGACTCATCTATGGGCTTCATTCATCATTCATCCTCACCATCGTCACTTTCATGGTAAAAAAGGGTTTAAACTTTTGAAGGAGGAAGCGTGATGCACGTGAACACCTTTAGCACATTCGCAAAAATAGTACCCAATATCATGCTGTCGAATTTATTCTGATCACCCTGTATAGTCACCGTTGATCTTTACTGGTCGCTTTTGATTTCGTTTTAGCTTACAAAGGAGAACTTTACTCTCTTTCTAAATGCATACAAGTCGTTGGTGCGAATACTCTGCGACAGTATCGACCGAATGACCTGTGTAACCGATTTCATCGAGGCGAATGATGCTCAATTGCAGGAGGATATTCAGGCATGCCTATCAAAAGCTGAGGTAGGGTATCAAGTTTCGTTTTTTCAGTTGCTGATTAAGGCGGGTCAAACTAGCAGCCTGGTGAGTGTGTCCCGCATTTTCTCTACGCGCAGTTCAAGAGCTGTCAACTACTTACTTGCGAAACTCGGATCTCCTGATAAGGATGGAGCGAGCATTTATCAGACTCAAGCCATTCTCGAGAATATACAGGAACAGGTGAGACGTTTGCAGCATTCTATATGCTAACGCCTTAATCGATTTGCTCTCGAACAACCCAGGAGCCTTAAAGAGCTGGAATTGACAAATAATACTCAATTGAGCAGTATACGATTATTCAGAGATAGGTTATTCCAGCTAGCTCTGAGAATACAAATTTGGCCAAATACAGGACAGCAAAAGGGTGTTTGCAGTTAGTGCTAGTACAACGATTACATTCAGGTGATCCGTTCCTTGTACATTGGGGTGAATCACTGCAAGAAAAGCTTGAAAACCTGAGCCAGGTATTTACTGATCGGTCACATTGGGACGAGCAGTGATGAGAAGGCGGTTGTCTGGGTTATTTGGTTTGCCTCAATGAAGTATTGATGTTATACTATGTGAGCTACCCCTAAAAGCAGATAAGATGAATGTGTTAAATAAATGAAGATAAATCATTCTGTAACGTCGCTATCTGAACGCATTAACCTCTGCGTGACCATAAACGGGTATAGTGTTGAGGGTTTTGATGATCAACTTGTCGTCGAACTGCTCCTACCGATCAGCCCTCTACATCCTGTTCTTATATTAATGAGGTTCTTTTTCTTTTGATCAGCTGATTCCGCATTTCATCCAGGCCACGAGGGACCTGTGTCGCAGTTTGCACGCTCGCAACGGGTCAGCCAAAGTCGAGTCGATGCGTCGCTCAGCCGAGGCCATAAGGAGCGCCTTCAGCAGCCTTAAACCGCTAGTGGGCGCGGACTTCATCGAGGCCACGGAGACGCCTTCGATGCTGGAGGACGAGACCTTCGAGACGAAGCCTCCGACGCCTTCTCTACGAGCGCCCCCGCCACCGCCGTCCCTACCACCACCCCCGCCAAACGCCGGACCGCCGTCGGAGGACTTTGATCCCGATGATGGTACGTGGCTTTGTTAAGATCTGGACACACTGGAGCAAGAATGTTAGGAGAGAAAAGAGATGCTGTTTTAGAAGTACAGGGGTTAAACAAGATAGTGGAAACACCTAACATTTTGGCATCCTAATCTTTAATATGCTATAAATATTCGAAACCTGAAATATTTTAATGTTTTTGTTTATTATAAGTGATATGTGATATGTTTTTAAGATATCTGTTTTACGGATATTTCAACAAAATATCCCCAATGAGAATGATAGACCTCTCGAACTTTCGAAGAGGCCAAATTGTTGGTGCTCCTCGTATGTCGGCAGGCGATAGCGTAGGAGGAACTGCCACCCGCCGAATGCTCGGTGTACTGCCAAGAGGTACTGTCTAAGATGTAATGAGTGCCGCCTTTGAAGGAGAAGGAAAGACGTACTCAGCAAAGCACAGGTGGTCGGGCTGAAAGTCGAAGGCACCTTGGAGAGACCGTCGGTCGAGTTGGTAGAGAGGATCGCAAGACCTCAGCTACTAAAACCAGTACAGAGATTCTTAATAAACACCTACAGAATCCAGTTTCCATAAAAAAACACTTCGTCGAGAGCTGCAATTCGAAAGCCTCTGCTCTCAGAGACAAGTGTTTCAAGTCCTTTAGGGTGGTGGCGTAGAAACATCCTTGTATATTGGTCCATCGAGCAGTGGAAAATGGTGATTTTCTCTGATGAATCATCGTCGTTTACGTTATTGCCGACTTTTGGTCCCCGAGTGTACTGGCATTGGAGACAGCCGAAAGAAGCATTTAATCCAGACTGCTACCTTCTCCGAACCAACAGCAGAGACCATTAAGGAATCTAGGGCGACCAAGTTCATCCTCATATGGTTGTTTAAGAACTGTCTACGGGGGAAACGCTGCAATCTTCCAAGATGATAATGCTGCACCAACCCATGAGGCTAGAACTGTCAAAGAATGGCAGTACGAGGGACATTCTAGTGAAGCCGCCACAATCCCCAGACCCCAATATTAGTGATGAGAATCTATGCTCGATTTCAGAGATTCAAGTAAGAAGTCGATTTCCGCTGCTGCCGCTATCGTCTGTAAAAAGTGCGGGTGTTTTAACTGAAGAGTGAGCCAAAAGACATCTGGAAACACTTTAAAATTTATATTAATCGGTACCTGGGAGGATTACGGCTGCAACTGCTGAACAAGGTGGACAGACGTACGCCATATTATAACATATTAGTCAATTCATCTTGGTGTTTGCACTATTTTGTCCATCTCCTGTACGTCTTAATGAGCATTATTTTGAAGTGGTTTTGATAAAAAGTGATTTTTAGAGACCATATGACGATGATAAAACTGTAAGAGTTCATTTCACACAAAATAATGCATGAGTGAGATTTCTGGTGAAGAATAAGTTGGTTGTCATTTTAGTTGACTTTTGCGCAAAATACTATTGCGTTGAAATTTTCAAGATAACTGACATTCCTCCTGTTGTACCCGAAGACTATACTACCTAACTAATGCAATTATTTTCCGTTATGTCTGATTTCGGATAAATATTTCGACCCCAGAAACGAGCGCGCCGTAACTGCAAACGCATATTCAACAAAGTACATGGCGTCATGGCAATAACTTAAACAACTTTACAATGTATAGAGTGAATGACGAAGTTCGAGGTAGTGAGAAAATGGTAAATAC
This sequence comes from Anomotaenia brevis, assembly GCA_030710315.1. NCBI lineage: Eukaryota > Metazoa > Platyhelminthes > Cestoda > Cyclophyllidea > Dilepididae > Anomotaenia > Anomotaenia brevis. Next base: position 185,903 of record JAUOZQ010000005.1, read on the forward strand.
TATTTTCTTTATTTAAAACACTTTCTATGACTATGACTCAACTTTAAAAGAAGCAAAGTAGCGGTAAATATAGATTAATAATATTATGTGACTTGTGGTCATGATAATATTAATGCCGAATATTATGTTCGCTAGTTTATACTTCATTAAAAATTGAACTGTTTTTCCTTGTTAATTTACGAATGAGCCAAGTTATCTCGAGATATGACCGTTGATCTGTGAGAAATCGACAGTTAATTTTTAATTAATCCTTTTTAAATTAATTTCCACCTCAATAAATGTATACCACACACCCTTTAAGAGTGCTAGAATTCTCTCGAAGGTTTTCGCATTGGTTGGCACGTTCACTTGCCTGTTTCGGTGGCCGCTGTAAATTCGCACTACCAGTTTTTCGTTCTACTCCAAGAAACGCCCACTTTTTCCTTAAATGTTTTCTTTTGTTGAAATCATTGAGTCGAAATGAAAGATTCACAAATATAAATGCATCTATTCACACATTTGGCTTAAAACGACTAGTCAATGTGCCTTTGATCTATCCACGGAAAAAGAGGTTCAAACTACCCAGAATACTTTAAAACAATTTTAGAATAATTTTGTTTTAATTTCCAGAAGATCCAACGCAATGACAGATTCGTGAAATCAAGCAAAAATGACCGAATGTTGCCACAATAGCTAACAAATACGAACACCGCTTTCCAGCAAATATAATAACCGAAATCTCAACTGAACAAACTTATCTTACTTACACAAATGTCGTTGTTATTTTTTATTAAGAATATTAACGAAGGCATCAGGGGTGATTTTGCAAACTGCCACTTCAAATTCACATATATGTTCACTGTGCCCTAACAGTAAAATATCTAACGCATTGCTTGTGAATTCAACGACCACTTGTACACGTATATTAAACCTTTTTATTTTAAAATAAAATTGTGTTTCAAGAGCTCAATCACTTCCGTTACATAAAGGTAAACAGTGATAATCGTAACCCTGATTATATCGAAGTTGGCATATGAAATTTTGTTTTTCCTTACTAAACAGATTCAGTATTCAGGGCTTCCAGGCAGACTTCTCGACGCTCACTTTCACCGATTCGCGTGAACGGTACCAACGCCGTCCTTGCCGAAATTGTCTCTAAGTTCGAAAGGGAGCGTGGCAGCCTCGTACGCCGAGTCGATCGCATGAGGCGACAATTTGATGAATCGCTGCTTTCCCTTGTTCAGCGAATCTGTGGCCACCTAGACGAAGTCATTGACTACGTTGCATTCACGGGAAAGAGTCCGATCTCCGATGACAATGAACTCGTCCAGGTACCGACTGCGCACACTGACTACCTTTTACTTATTTTGGGTTCAGTAGCAAAATATAAATACTGGTGATTCGTGTATAGGTGACTCGTGAAATATCCCTCTTGACGGCCCAATTGAATGGCAGTTGCGAGGAGGCTTCCCGAGGAGCTGTCAACTTTCAGAAGAAGAAAAAATTATTCGCCAGCCTAAAGAACATCAATTTGTTCTCGCACGAACTTGCTGTGATGAGCAGAGTGAAGGCTGATATGAAGATACCAAGCAGCGAAATTTCTGTAAGTTCAACTCGATGATGGAGTATTCGCATGGGAACTCATACAATCCAGTGAATAAGGTATTAATAGACGAATCTCCTTAATTTGCAGGGGAGGAATTAGGAAGTTAGTGGACCTTTTTTTCTTTGAGAACGGGTTACTGGACTTGACAATCTTCGCATGAGAATGTTGCATAAGGTGGTGAATTAAAGGCTAGTCATTCCATTCTAGAGACTCCCCACGTTCTAAAGTCTGCGTTTGAAGCAAGACAATGCAAAAACCATTGCAGTACGGGATATACAGGGTTCGCGGGATATGTTTTACTTTCTCAACAGTGGATGGTGACTGCAAAAATAATTGATTTGGAAGCGATGAATAAAGAGGCAAATTACAGGGTGTTTAAATAGTTCTATTCAAAGCAACCGCCATTAACAATGTCTGTCACAGCCTTAATACGACTCAAACTAGAACATATAGCAAGCTGACGAGAAATTTTCTTGAATGGTCTCCTCAAAAACTGCCTTGATTCTATCGTCGAATAGGTAGGCCACTGTGGTGTCCTGTTCAAAGGCAACTTCCAGTCATACAAAATGGTCCGTCGTGTAAGGAGGCTAATCATTGTGGTGCTGGTGTATTGGCAAAAAATGGCTGACGGCATCTATTGCTATTTTTCCCTCAGATTTGACCTGCGGGGGAGGAGCTGAATTTCGCTGGAGCAATGCAAAGGGCTACCCATATTAATGGCTAATCTCGTTACTCAGGCCTTAGTTGAAGTGGTCAGCAATTCCGCATTGGCCCCTTCCACCCATTCTTCTACAGATTTTAGAGGAAAGCTGGTAGTCACGATACGAGTATTCTCCCCCATGAGGATTCAGGTGCGAGTTCTAGTTTGGAGCCATTCTAGTTGTCTCGTTGAAGAAGGGTTTATTTATTTCAAGAAATCATAGTGTTTGTTAAAGCCTTCAACTCATTTGAAAGTACAACCTGAGTAGTGATGTGTAAACGGAAATATCGCGTTTTATTTCTCCAAAGCTGGACAACGCGATCTCAGTCGTCCACGCGGGACGAAGTCTTCTCCAGAGCGTATCCCGAGCCATTGCCGAGTTCCGAGCAATCGGCGAACAGAAGCGCGATCGGTCAGCCTCCTCCGTGACTCTTCCACCACTTCCACCCCGACGTCAATCTTTCACTCTAGACGGCGTCCGACGCAGAGGTCTTGTGGACAACTCCACCCCGTCCCTTTTCACCGTCCAAATCGACAAAACCTATGATTTTTCCTACTGACCTCACCGGAAACTAGGTGCCTTTGCAATACGGTGTTTGTACTTTCTAGTGAAAAATTTACTAGTGATTTGATGATAGGTCTATTATTACTACTTCTGTCTCGGTTCGGTTTCTATCAGGTTATCGCATAAGGTCTGTCCGAAATGTAACTTTTAAAATTGAAGGAAATTTAAAGGGTGTATTATAATTTCTAACTGTGCTGTACATTATTTTCAGAATTTGCTTTACAGAACAATAAAATTACAATTTGCTTGATTAAAACTGCAGTCGACGAAAATTCTAGAAACACTCAGTATGTGAAAGAAAGGTGGTTGCAGAAATGCAGAACTGGAAATATTACTCCCCATGGAGATGAACGGAGATCGAATCAGGCATTCAGTTGAGTTTGATGATAAGTTTCTTCAAGGAGCGGCCCCTGAAGGAGCTTAGCCGGAACCGAGAATTGAGCTAAGTCCAAACAGTACAACTGTTCAATGGCATCTACAAAAAGTTGGAAAGTTTCCTACAATTGGAAAATCGATGCCCACCCACGAAGTGTCTGAAAACAATCTTGAATCTCGAGTTGGCGCTGTCTGCTCTTCTACATTCTCGCCAACTGGTGAATAAGGGGTCTTTTTTGGCAACGATAAGCGTCGTAGACAGTAGAGGCTTCGTAAGGAGAAAGACCCCAGAATTAGACGCCGAGAAGAGAACTTAATGGAAAAAAGGTTCATTTGGTTCCATCTGGTCTAATCGACAAGGAATAATACACTTTGAATGGTTACCACCTAATTACTCAATTGTTAAAGCTCAAATTCCCTATCATAAATTAGGGCGACGTTTGAACCAAACTTTAGGAAAAGGCCGACTCTAATTAAGCGAAAAGGGAGTTGTGATTCAGGACATTGCACGACACCCCCACATACAGCGAGAATCACTTCACAGGAGATCGAAGAAGTGGTTTATAGATGGAGGGAAGTCATTTCAAATCAAGGAAAGTACATTGATGACTGAAACATCAATTAAGTGTAAAATTTGGCCACTTATTAGAAATTAGGGCAGAACTTACGATATTACCTGGTTCAAGAAGGAGCTTGTATAAGATGTGATAGTTAATGCGTCTAAATCATGTGAGAAGCAAGCCAAGTCGATATAGTATGTGGGAGTGAGTCGCCCCTTGTATCCCATTATTTATAGCATTAGGATGTAAAGGAACTCTATTAGAGAACTAATTGGTGGGAACATTCTAGAAGCTAGCACTATGACCATTGCTCAACCTATCTGTTTGATCTGTATACTGACAGGGTGACTGAAACAGGAAGACCTCAGCTATGTCACATCCGCTTAGCGCACTTGACTTTGGCATTAATGACGTCTGGGCTGTCAATCACTTAGTTTTTCCCACTCTTCGTTATCTAATAAATTAGACAACGCTTTAAAGTTATTCAGAACTGCTTATTTTACTTTCTATTGGTCGCGTAAAGAATAAGTAAGTCTCAATAAAGTAGAGAGAGAGTGCTTATTTGGCCGGAGCTTTATCAGCATTCTTCAGTACTTCTTTCCTTTCATATTAGTTGTTTTGCGAGACCTGGTTGGTTATTAACTTGCTTTGAGGTTGGGAATAGCGGAGCCATTTCACTAAGCAACCGTCAGTACAAATGGGTGAAAGTGTCCAAGAATCATTTGAGGCACATCTTATTTTATGATTTCAAGAAAATCAGCACCCGACGAAGCAGCTTGAAACATTCACTCGGCTTATGGAGAGGAGTGTGTGAATGAAAGAACTTGCAGAAGATGGCTTGCGTAATTCAGAGGAGATATCACCCTCCACGAAGGTGGAGATCGAACCTGGGTTTGAAGATGAGCAGCTTAGGGAAGCAACCTTGACGGAGCCTACGCTGCTCTGTCGGATGAGCTTTTAATTTTACATCGAACCATACAATTGCTCATCGTTTGCATCTTCAAAACTTTGAAAAGTTAATGAATGCAGTCTGAAAGCAGTCTCAAATCTCGAGTTGACATCTGCTTTTCTCTCCATTCTCGCCAAATTATTTCATCTTTTTGGTGGATAGACTTGTGACTGGTGACGAAAATTAGTCTTTTTTTAAATGTGAACCTTCGTAGACAGTGGTGCCGAGTAAATACATAGTTCAGATACCATCACCGATTTGGCATCAAAACAAAGATGGGCTTTGTAGGGTTATCGAATTGAGAGCTAATGAACATATACAATTCAGAAATGTTACGTTTGTGAAAAGCAGTCATTTTGAATTATCCATAGAATTTTTACAACCCATGAAAATAGAATTGTTTGAGGTCAGTGAGAATGTAGGAATTATTTATGTGCCGGTGTCACAAACTATAAATTCCAGAAAAATAAAACATGATGTGAAAATTTTCCCAATTTAATCCTCGGTTAACATATTCTTTATCTATTTCAGGTGGAATTATTTAGTAAAATGCGACCTTGTCCACTGAAGTGAACTAAGCCCGCATTGGAAGTACGGCAATTCGGCCTTCACTAAGCTTCCTATGTACGTTATTAGTTAACTTTCCTTCTAATGCAATTCCAACTGACTATCCATCTCTGAGCCCAAACAAGCACCACTGCCTTATGGAGTTATTTCATGCAATATTTATTTCATTTTCCTACCAAAATAACCCACCATTCACAAAGCCTCCGATGGGCAGTGGTGAAACACAAATAAGACCCACTAGTCTCCACCCACTTTTCAATTATTCAGGGAATTTATACGCACCCAAATCCTTCTCGTGGATAGTCGCTGCGTAGAAACACTCAGAGAATAGCAGCAGCGCTGGGAGGGTAAGGCAGTAGGGAGAAGGGACTTCCGGCTAGGGCGTAGCTCTCTCCATTCGCTGTCCTCTATTCTACCCCGTACTCAGCCTCCCCCTCCGGAAACGGGACAGTCGTGGCAGCTACAGCACTACGCCCAGAGGCCACTCCTCTTTATCACCTGAACACTCGCTCAAACGGACCTCTGGGGTAAGGTGAGGACATGGAGAACGAGTCGAATAGGCCTGGGGACCTAGAGGATAGCAACATCTTCTCACAACCCCTCTCTGACGATGACGTCACTGCGAAGGGAGCCGTGGTGTTTGCCGGGCTGGATGAACCGGTCAAGGTAATCGATAATCAATATTCAAGTTGACTGGCTAACCATGTAATTCTGAGGCTTAGAAATTGCTGTGTTTGTTTTGTCGAGTTTGTGAACGTGAACAAGGTGCCTTCAGGAAAGCAAATTCTGCGGATTTTCTCCACAATGTGGCAGCTCAAGCCTCCAACACTGGTGATCAGTGTGCATGGCTCATACGCGAACTTGAGGAAAAAATTTCATTTTACAATGAAGAAAGGCCTTTGGAAGACCATGGAAAGCGTCGGTGAGTGATTTTACACTTTTAAATTGGCAAATAAGCACAGTTACAAAGTTCCAGGACTGTACAGGTTTTTTTAGTATTTGTTTTAATGGGGTTGTTCAGTATTTAAATATATAAATCGGGGCTAATTCATAGTACTTTTATCCCCAAACAATACTTAACCGATAATAATATAAAATTACATTAAATTGAAAGCAAAATATATGAAGAATCCAGGATAGGTTTGATAATCTATTTTAAAATCAATAATCTATAAACCAAGATAGATAGAGCAGAGACTTATTGCACAAGACCCGGTTGGAAAGTGCATCTTAGTATATCCGCTGGTCTATAGGAAAATCCTAGATACTGGTACATTGAGCAAAGCCGAACCAGCACATTTTATCTGCGTATCGATTGGATGACAGGGAGGTTAGGCTCCAACATAGGTGTCATTTGGTTTTCACCCGCTTCAATGGATTTATTGAGCGGGATTGTGTCATTAGTGGACCAATGAAGCTAGGCTACGATGAGTCATTGAACAGGTTTCATTCAGGGGCTTCAGTCTACCGTGATATCTTTCAAACTTCGGTCGATGTGTGGTAGGGAGAAGGTGTTTACAAGATTGAAGATCAATGCTGTTCTGGCTGAATGATAGGAAACATTGAGTTCCTGTTGTCGCTTTGACCCTAGGTTGCTGGATAATTGGCGACGCATTGGAAAGGGGAGTTGGGAAGATTGCAGGCGAAGCGGTTGCAGAATACGTCGAGGCCTATGGTGGTGACAAGATGCTCGCAATCGGTGTAACTCCCATGCAAAGTCTCAAACTTAAGCATATCTTCAACAACTCTGCTCCTGTAAGTCGGTCAGTCTTGGCACGTAGTAATACTTCTTCATTCCTTATGTTATTTTACACTGCTTAGGTTTTTTTAATCTGGTGGCCAATAAATATTCGCACCTGTACTTAAAAATGAAATATTGACTCTTATCGTTTTGGGGCTCTTAAAACTCCAGTGTCCATTCGTGATCGTAAGTGTCTAACAACCATAATACGCGGTTTCGACGACTGATTTTATGGTTTACTATGCCTATTATGCGTGACGCTCACTTGAAGGTTAGTGTGAAATGGATTTATCGATCACGCTTTGCCGCGCGAAGAAGAGACATGCTCTCTGCGTACCCATCGATTTTTTGAATCAATAATCTCGGAATCGATAAAAATGGTAAATTATTTTTATGTAGTTTAAGAAGTATATTATCATTTCTTTTGCAACACCAAATACTGGAAGCTAGGTGCTCTTTGCAAGATTATTTGACTATAGTGGCAGTAACAAGATGTACATTACAAGAGATTCATTAAATTGAAGGATTAACTTGTGGCTCCGAATTTCCACAACTAGCTGACAGCAGGACCCGGATGATTTTACGGGGTAAGTGGAACACAATAATGGTTTCTTGGCGTCTCTTCAGTGGAGTACCAAACTAATTGTCGGTACACAACACTCGATCTAAATGTTCAAATCATTTTAGACTATCTACTACCCAACAGAAGAAGACGAGACAATCACAGACCCGACAATGACACTGGTGCAGAAGTACCGCGCGAAGCGCTTCCACATTGATAAGAACTACAACTACCTGGTCATAGTCTCACCAACTCCCACGGATGAGAAGGAGGAACCCGCAGATCCCGCTGAGGTCATCACCAAACGCAACGAGCAGATCATTCAGTCTCGTATTGCGGTCGAGAAGATGGTTATTGGCTGGCGATTCGTAAGTTTTTACGAAGTCTTCACCACACCGCTTGGTATTAAAGTTGAATCCTACAGTTACATAAAGAATTAAGTGTGTAGGAAGGTAATATTTAATAAATTGTAAATAAATTTAATAGGTTAGGCAAAAACACTATTGCCTTGAGAGTTTTGCTCAAAATAACCTCAGCCATCGGCAGCCTCTATTAGAGCCTCTAACAATCCCGGAACCCGAACTAGCCTGGGGGAAGGGTCAACTCATAAACTACTTCCTCATTTCCGTGGATTAAATAGGGCTCTTGAAGTGGCAATAAAATTGGTCGAAAGCCATTTTATACGTTTTTCTTAGGTGTGGCAGTAGCGGGCCAAATCCTGCGGCCACTTAGGATTTTCTTTTATCGGTCAGCAATTCCACCTGAATTCGACATAAGCCCTCTCGACATTTTTCTAGAGGTTTCCGAGAAAACAGACTGTGCAAGCTCAATCAGGTAGTCAGCTTTGATGCTTTCGTTTGCCAACATCAGTCTCGTGGTTTACACTGCAATTCTCCGGCTAAAGCAACCGGAGTGTTTTCGCAGTGTCGCTCTTCATTAAGTAGCGACCTTGATGATGTTCCTATTCTGAAGGCCGGTACTCTTCATAATCGTATCAGGTCATCCTATGGGCTGTGTCCGAATTTTAGCTTTTCACATGAACGAAATTTAAGGTGCATTTTAAGTTTAGATGTACCTGAGCCGATAACAACTTATCTTACCGATAAATGTAATGAATTTTTTTATTAAAACCCCGCTAATATAGGAGTGCTAGAGAATCATTTGAGGCAGACAGTGTTCTATGAAGTCAGGAAGGGAAGCTGAGCTGTCGACGAAGTGGCCGGAAACATTCACTCGGTTCATGGTGGAATGTGGGAATGATGAAATATTTTGCAGTGGATGGTTCCTCGACATTCAGAAGTGGAGACAGAAACCCTTCACGAAGATGAGGCTCGATCTGGACAACGTCCAGTTGAGTCTGGTAACCAACAGGCCATGAAGAAGCCAATCCCGCTTTACTAGTTGGGTTGGGGTTAGCAATCAAGTCCAGTTTAGACCATCTATACATCGTCAATTCGAAAACTTGGAAAATAGGTGCCACCTTATGGATTGGTGTCTGAAAAGAATTTCATACCTCGAGTTGACATCTGTCCTTCTCTCTGTTCTCGCCAACTTGTTTCACAGTTATGCTGTTAAACCTCCGAGAGGGGGGGGGGAAGACCTCAGCGATAGGCCAGAAGGAAACCCAATGGGAAAAAGGTTCTTTTTATTTCAATCTGTTGAGATCTCTGAATCGCTACCAATTAATGCTCAAATCTACTGTCAACAATTTGGGCATTTAAAATCAAGCTTTGACAAGTAAAAAAGACTTGCTCTAGTTGATCGAAAAGGAGTGATCGTGTTTTGTCTAGACACTGCAGCACAACCCCACACACGAGAATCACGCCATAAAGGTTAGAGAAAGAACTTCGCTGGGAGGAAGTTCCTCTTCCACCTTTTTCCTCCGACTGCCTTGCTCCTCCCCCCTCAGACCACCATTTCTATCGTAGCCTTAAACGTCAACAAGAAACGAATTTCCAACGCCCCGGGGAATAGGTTCTTGAAGCCGACTTTTGTGAATGCCACAATAACGAAGGTACTAATAAGCCCTCTAATAGATGGAAGGAAGCCACAATAACAAGGAAAGGTACATGGATGATTGAAACATTATTAGAACGTAACATTCGGTCACTTGTTTTATTTACTAGAAATATGAACGGAATATATGGGATGACCTTAAAGTTACTTTCCACGGTGAGTCAGGTGGTAGCTCCCAGTAACCATCCAATTCCCTGCTTGTCATCACCTGCTTGAATGTCAGCGAGTGGTTTAAACTTTTGAACGAGGGGGCACAATCGGTATAAATACATCTGAAGAAACAGCCAAATATCTTTCCGCTAATCTTATCCTCAGCATACCCTGGATCAAGGAAAATGAGTCGTTTTTCTAACTCCCATTAGGTTGCAGAAGGAAAAATACCCACTTCCTCGCTGGAGACCTCGGAGTCCATTCACTCGAAACAGCCGACGACCACGGCCTCCGCCACCCTGTCTGGTTCGCAGCCGAAACGGCCCCGGTTCAAGGCCAAAGTCGAGCCCCCCTCACCCCCACCGGTATCTCCGCAGACGCAGTCGTGGTCGAAGGGGGAATTCGTCGGCGGAAACACGGAACTGCTCAAAACTCCCGGGGAAGTGACGCCTCGCAGGGAGAGGTCGCCTAGCTTCTTCTCTGTGGCGGGCAAGCGACTTTCATTGAGAATGGTAATATTATGGAAGGACTGGGTTATCCCCTCCCTTTTGCAGCTGTCTTCTCTAAGCCACGAGGTGGTCAGCCGAACTCAAGACCGACAGGGGAGAGAGCACAGGCTTATTGGAATAGACTCTCATGCAGCTTGAGTAGGACTGGCTAAGTGTACCCCTCAGAGTGTGTTCAGGTACTAGGACAAAGAAGTCCAACCAGAGAGTTGCTTTAATATGCACCTCTGGTTAAGTAAGACCGGGTTGCAGAGTGGGTGCATCTTCTGTGTCCTGTATCTGTTTGGTCTTATTTGCTTAGTTCAAGCAACGCTTCGTGTAATGAGGCTTGGTCTCTCGTAAAGGGGAAAGACCCCAGCCTACAGCCGAAAGACTACAGGCGAGAAGGGAACTTTATGGGAAAAAAGGTTCTTCTTCAGTGGATCTGTTGGCATCACCAAGGAACAATCCACTTTGAATTATTACCACCCAATGTGGCAATAATTAACGTTCCTCGAATTTATTGTCGGCAATTAAGGCGTCGGAGACAAGCTTTGAGGAGGAAAAGAGACCTCTTATTGTAAATCAAAAAGGGGTGGTGGTTCATTAAAACAACGCACGACAACCCCCCCTCACAGAACAAGGATCGCGTCGCAATGTATCGAAGGAGGACGTGGTTGGGAGAAAATTCCTCATCCACCCTCGGACTACCCCATTTATTTTGTGACTCACAAATTCATCCGGAAGAAACAGCTTGTACAACGCAGAAGCAAGAGATTGAAACAGATTTTTGTGAATCAAAACCAAAGGAACTTTAGAATAATGGTATTACTAAGCCTGTAAATAGATGGAACAAAGTAAAACATAGTCAGGAAAAGTGCATTGATGGCGGTATATGACTTAATGTCTCAATTATCAGCCTATGGGATAACCTGATAGTAAGGTTCCATATATTCAGAGCCAGTAGATATTGATATAAAAACCGGAACATCTGATGCGTTATATTTTACGTATCAGCCACAATCAATTATGCGAAGGAACAGTCATCCGAATTACATTAACTAAAAATGACACCTCTAAAAATTCTATAAATTTTCTTAGTTCTGCTCTACTTGCTTGATACTAAGCAATGGCTATTAAATGCTTCCCTTTTTATCGTATGATTCTCAACTGTTTTTCGTGAGTTATTTCCCCTGTTTCAATCCCATTAGGTTCAGTTCAATGATTCACACAGTTGCATAGGCTGAAACAAGTCATTGGCAGGCGAAACGAACCAGATAATTGTTGATCAGTAGGCTTACCAGAGTGGTCAATCGATTTTAGAGAGAGCGAGGGGTGATAAATGTACTAACTTGCAAAATAATCAATCTTCTTAGTCACGCTTGTCCACAAGTTCTCTCTCGCCATCGCCATCACCACCGCCACCGCTACCACAAGAGACGAGACCAGAGGCAAAGGCTATCGAAAAAGTCTTCGAGAAGGAATCGATTGCCATGCAAATCCCCATCTGCGGGATTCTCGCAGGCGGTGATTGCCGGAGTCTGCATCAGGTGTACGCCTCAATGACGGAAAATCACTGCCCTTTTGTCGTCATTCGAGTGAGTAACACTTATGTGAAGGAAGCGTTTTATTTAGTTTGGAATGAATGCTGTAAATTTGCTTGAGAGAAAAGAATCTAAGCCTAGGTAGTGAAAATGAACCCTGAAGAGGCCGAAAATGCATCGCTAAAAGTTCACGTGTTTAAGCTATGATCGATAATCGATACAGTGAACTCCTAAATCAGAGACTAACTAAAAACTCGATGAACAAAAGTGCATACGATAACTAGTTGTAGCATCAAGTGATGTTCAATAATCAATACCCTAAATCAAAAAATAAATTTGGAATTTATGGTGAATTAACCTTACAAGGCACCGATCCAACGATTCAAAATATTCCAATTTCGATGATCGATGTTGTAGGAAATATTTGATACTTGCGTCGGCTTTGCTATTAGTTTGTTTCCTGTAGCATCAGACACGATAAATGCGTAAAATGTGAGCTTGGAAAGCTGCCAATCAATCACTTTTTCTACTTCCAGCTTCTAAAATCTTATCAGTTGGCACATTAACCCATTTTTTAACAGGGCAGTGGTGGAGCAGCCACAATTATAAGCAACGTGGTGGATCTCAACAATTTCATTGCCAATCTGGGTGAAGACATGCCCGAGGAAGAGATTAACTACAAGTAAGTCTTTCATAAACGCTGCAAGAAGAAAGAAAATCTATAAAATGCATTGCTTAACTGTACCAGCTGTTCACCGTCATCTTCAAAAACTTGGAAAAGATCCAAAACTTTGGTGATAGGTGCGCCCCGTGGATTGTCTAAAAACAGTCTCAAATGTCGAGTAGTCTTTGTAACATTTTTTGACTTGTAATTGGCAATGTAAATGGATCTTTTATTCAAATGTTAAGCGTCGTAGATGGTGGCGGCGTTGGAAGCGCCGGAAAGACTCCAGCCACAGCGGAGAAGGGAAATTTGTAGAAAAAGGTCCTCCTTTCATTCTGGTGGGATCGCCAAAGCATAGAAATCTTTGAATTGTTAACACCACTTAATGCAACAACTTATGCTCAAATCTACTCTCACTAACTGGGGCGTTTGAAGCAAGCGTTGAGGAGGAAAAGAGACCTGTTCTAGTGAATCAAAAGGGGGTGCTGTTTCATCATGTTGCAGAATATCGAAGGACATGATTGGGAGAAAATTCCTTATCTAATTTGTTCTCCCAGCCTTGCTCCTCGTTCAGACTACCACCATTTGCTTCGTAGCTTACACAACTATTTGGAAGAATCTGGTTTTGCAACGCCACAGGAAGAGACTGAAACAAGCATTTGTGAGTTCTGAGAATAAAAAACAAGAGAATTTTACATGGAAAATGGCATTAATAAGTTAGTTAGTAGATAGGTGGAAGTAATAGGCAATCATGGAAAGTACTTTATGCAACTTGTTTTATTTATTCGAAATTCGGGAGGAACTTATTCGATGACCTAGTATGTTTTAGTAATATTGTGTATTTTCCACTCGACTCACTTTTGGGAATATACCAACCAGTTTCATGTACCCTTAAAAAAACAGAATCGCAAGCATCCTCCAAGAAACCGACGACCAGGATTTCGGAGCCTTCTACCTTCGCGACAAGAAATCCGCCGGGCAGCCAATCATACGGAGCGCGCGCCAGAGCAGCTCCACGCCAGACGTGACTCCGGTGGGGACGTCGCGCCGCTCCTCCCGGGTCTCCTTCCTCCTGCCGAGTCCCCAGATGGGCGCTCCGCACCTCCAGCACCAGGTGAAGGTGCCTCCACCACTCCTCGACATGGCTGACTACATGCCCGAGGTCCTCATCCTCCGCAAAATGGTAGAGGAACTCAGCCACCTCGTGTCCATCTTCGATGTTGATGAAACAGACATGGATGGCTATGTCATATCAGCACTTCTCAGTAGTGGTTAGTCGCCACTATCTTTACGATTTTTTGAAAGGAGTACTTAACAGCATTTTGTCACTGGGATCTCTTTTTTACCAAATCGGGAAAGTATGAAATTGTTGTCCTCAAATGGTTTTAGAATTCTTAACTATCATTCGATTATTTTTCAGAGTTGTATTGATTCCTTGCGGATTTTGACGCTGTATCCTTGCTGAGATTTAGAGACCCCATAAAGTGGATTACCCATCTAGAAGCTCTTATATTTAACGCGATAAATTGGTAAAATATCCCCTGAAAATACTTTCACCTGTTTATAATTACAGTTTGTGAATTGATATCCAACTAATGTAGGCGAATCTCTTATATCGCAGTAATTCCCACTGGCAAAACGTCGTATTTCAATCCATCAAAGCGATTGGATCTATCATCATCTCAACGACAAATACTATTTCCAAAAGGGGGGTTTTACCTATAGTCTCGCCTTTTACGCCTCTATTAGCAAATGTACACAACCTGGTAACTATATGCATACTTCTCAAATTTCCAATATAAAACTTGAATATTTGGGAAAAATAATGGACAAAGTTGCTAGAGCAACGGCTGTGCAAGTGTAGCCAATAGAGTGTTTTCCCAAGCCAAGACGGCGTGAGTTAAAAGGTCGACTGATGTGTATTCAATTCAGAAAAGTAATCACCACTAGTTTTCTTAAAACAGCCGGATTGGAAACCCCCTTGGGTGTTCTGAACACCGAACAACTGGAAGTCACGATTCGTCTCAACCGAGCTGATATAGCAAAGGAGAGGATTTTCACCGAAGGCCGGCATTGGAAGGTACCGTTTACTTCCTCAAGTCATAAACCCTCTCCTCACAAATTCTAGCGCCACAGTCTAGACGGCTTCATGTTTGACGCGATCCTGAATGATCAGGAGGCCTTTGTCAGTCTCTTTGTCGAGAACGGCTTCGATTTGGAGGCATTTCTGACTGTCCATACACTGGAGAAACTCTACACGGCCAGTTTGCTAAAGAAGGTGTGCTGCATTCATTCTTCCCTATCAAAACTTTTCGGCTGTTTCAGGACTCAAAGCTGGAGACTATTCGTCAAATATGGGAGACTTGCCGCATTTACAAAATGGAGTGGGTAAGCCCTGGACAGGTGGAAATACTAGGAGTATTAAATTGAATGGTGTCCATGCTTGTAGGACTGCAATAAAAAGAACGACATTGAGAATGCCTGGAGGATATCCAGGCTCACGTCAATCATTAGTCTAGCGCCTTAACCAACGCCAAGGAACTCCCACGACGTGTCTGTCTAACTTTACGGGGAGGGGTGGTCAAGACATCGATTAATCGGCCTGTCTGGTTTGAGACCCTGAAATGCGATTTCTGCACAACGGCGCTGATGGCCTTAGCTAAATTATTAGAGGATACTGAACAAAGTGTCTAACTTCAGCCTATGATTGGACTATTGGTATCCAAACACCATGTACGGATTGGTGAGTATATGGAGATGATGTGGTAAGCCTAGAGAGGTTCCCTTCAACAACAACAACATCAACGATGGGCTGTATAAAGCCCTTAGTCGAATCAATTGTGCTCATTTTCTCCGATTTAGGTGATGCTTCGAGATGTAGGACGAATGGTGAAACACCTCTTGGGGGAATTTTATCGGCCTTACTACCTCAGCAAACACTTTCGGAAGATGATCAAACGAGCAGTCCAACGACACGAAGCCGAAGAAAAGGAGGTCCCCATTACCGAGAATCGTAAGTGGCACCATAAGGAGCTTTCTAACCAGTATTATTAATCAGGTTCGTGCTGAAGAGAATCTGAAGTTGGAAAAATATGAACACAATGCCCTTTAATCTAACTGGTGGCTTAAATATGAAGCTATTCAGAATAAGAACTTTTTCCTTACCCCTCTGACATACTAATAGAAAACAGAACTGTTCCTTTATTTGATGCACGTATAAACGAGTGGCTAATTCATGTGTTCATTGATCTAAAAAAAGTGTGACTGCAGTTAGCTGGGACTTCCACGTGATGCATGATGAGATGATCTCAAAAGCGAAGTGAGTCGGAAAATGCACTCATGTGGCCACGGTTTCTTTGGCAATTCAGACGGGGAAATAGAGCCGTTTTGGAGTGAAAAGCAAATATAATTTTTTAACTGGAAAGAAAATTCAAAAATGCAATAGTTTGTAAAAAAGTGACGTATCTGTAATGGATTGAAGTAGCCACTTCTCAGAGTCTAAGGTGGAGTTTGGGTAAAGTTAACACTAACCATGGCGGTGTAGCGGAATGGCTACTCCTGGATGCCAAGCGTGATGGGAGAGGACGACCGGAGGAGAGTATTTATTTGGAGCGTGCGCACCGGAACGTTGGCTGGAAACGAGTGTTGGAGTAAACTTCGATTGGAGACGGAGGATTCCAGTAACTAGGTGTGAGCTTGAGAGCATGATGATAACTAGGCTATCGAGACTGTATGGGAGTTAGTAGGACCGCCACAGTGGCCACAGATACGGCACTGAGTCGGTTTGAATGGTGAAAGTCTACTAAAATGGATCTTGACGGTACGAGGGCGCAGGCAATCATCAATTCAGATTTTTTGTTTTTCTGGGGTTAGAGAGGCTTAGAGGCCACTGAACTTCGTGTCTACTGGCAGTGATTCTAAATTGTTTTCGCCCATAGCCTGGACAAACAAGAAGAGCTCCTACTTTGACCCCTTGACCCCACGCGACGGTGACCCGAAGCAATCCTCCGAGGGCCAAACACCGACACCACGAACACCGATTTCATCAGGGAGAAACATCACCTCAAATGGCCACAGCTCCTCGGGTACACGGGAGACTCTCATTTCACCCAATCGGAGGTTACCAGGCATCATTGTGAATGGGAACCTACGGTACAGGAGACTGGGGGTGGTTGTGCCCCTGGAAAACGGCGATGTTAGAAAGAGTCGCGAGCGAAGTAAGTTCCACAATACCCGCTACTGCAAGAAAGTTTGAGTGCATTGAAAAGGACTCTTTTAGGGAAAATGGACCTAGGGTTGGAGTACAGTGAGGCTTCCTAGGTCCATATAATCGACTGTTTAATGCACATTGGGCTGAATGAGCTGAGGCTTGTGCCTCGAGACATTAGAATGAGAGGAAGAGAAAGAGTTGCTTTGATTTTGTAACCGATTAGTTTATCGATCTCCTCAGCAATTAGACTATCTTCACTAAACCGCAAAAGCACCGATTCTCCAAGAGAAGAGCGAGAAGAAACAAAGGCTTAGTGAAAATAACTTCAGGTCATCCCGTAAGTTCTGTCTGAGTTCTGAATCAATAAAACAAGTGAATAAATGCTACTTTTTTTAAAGATTCCGCCACTAATGTGCTTTCCCTGCTTACCTATGACTTCCTTTCGCCTATAAATGTGCTTTTATTTTCGAGTATTGTAGCAATCTTTTACAGCGCTTTTTCCAAGAAGAAATCACAAATGCAAAAGCTGTTTCTTCTAAGTGATTTTATAAGTTACGAAACAAATGGTGGCAGTCTGCATGAGAATAAGGTGGATGAGGAATTTTCGACCAACCATGTTTTTGAATCTCTGATTCCGTGATTCGCGCATTGTCTTGATAAGCACCACCCCTTCCGATTCACTATATTATGTCTTTTTTCCCAGAGCCTAGTTAAAATGCCTTCCTAATTGCTGACACTAGCTTTGAGCGTTGATTGTTACTTCATTAGGTGGAAATTACTTTAGAGTTAATTATTTCTGGCCGATCCCACAAGATTGGTTGAAGAAGAACCTTTTTCCTATGATGAAGTTCCCTTCTCGTCGGCAGTGGCCGGGGCTTTTCCCCTCTGCGAAGCCACACTGTCCACAACGCCTGACCTCTCGATAAACGGTCGATTGTCGTCGCCAGCCTCAAGTCGATTCACCGAAATACGTGAAACAAGTTGGCACCCAGTTTCCAAGTTTAGGTGTTTTTTCCACGTTTTTGAAGATATAAATGTTGAACAGTTGTATGGTTTGCAATAAGCTTGATTGCCGATTCTTCAACTGCAACGGCAAGGTAAACTTCTTCAAGGGCTGCTTCAAGAAGCCTACCACCCAGTTCGATCTTGATCTTCGTCAGTGGTAAAATCGTCACTTTTGAATTTCGCAAACTATCTTCTTTCATTCACACAAGCGTCGTCATAAACTGAGTGACTGTTTCAAACCGCTTCATTAGCTACTACTGGTTTTCCTTCCTTTCTTGAACTCAAGTTTATGCATCTAAGGTGCGGGATTTTAATTAAGCGAATTTTAACTTTATTGTTCTGTAAAATAAAACTTGATCAGTTTATAAGTTTCTAAGTATAACAAATAATGTTGATCTCCATTAGATGTTATAAATAACAAAGTCGAATTCGGAGAAAACTTAAGGGGTGAGATTGGGGATGACTATTGGACTGGGACACGCGATCAGCGCTCTGACAAGGGCCCTCAGTGCATATGACTATAAGGGCACGCTAGTCAGCGTTTCGATTTGGGACTTTCCTCAGGTGCAACAAGTCACTGACAGGCAAAGTTGGTCAATTTGAAGCTCTTCATGCGATTCTTTCTGATGAAGATATAGCTTAATCGCTATCATCTCCCCTCTTCCCTTCAGGTTACGAAATGGGGAGAAGTAGAGCCGTGAGGCGATTTGTGGACCCTCACGAGACGAACTCCGTGCAGGATGAGCGAAGCATCTGGTCGAAGGCGCCCGTCGTTGTCGAGGATGACTTCGATTTGCCCGCTCGACAACGCAGCAGACGACGCAAAAAACACCGAAATGCCGACAAGGGACATGTAAACATTTCCTTTCAACGCTCGAGGTCGGAAATGTCAGTCTTGAATGAAAGAGGTTAGACAATACCTACAGCTCTCATAATTGGTTTTCAGGTGTCTATTGCGTATCCAAACACACATCCAAACAATGTCCTGTAAACGAATTTGGGTCCCATTTTTGAAGACTGTAAAATATGTCTGCCTGAGAGTGGTCATATTTAGCCAGAGAGAATAGTCTAATATCATATGAAATAAATAGCAAATTATTTTCAGACAAAATAATTGAAACACCACACATTTAGGCATTACCATCACCTTTGAAATTGTTATGAACAATCAAAACTTGACATATTTTAATGCCTTAATATATTTTTTGCTATTCGATATGTCTTTTTTCAAATAGCTGTTTTTGGAGATGTTAAAAAATGAAGCCAAGCCCTTGTGTAACAGAAATTGCCCAATTACTTGGCGTTTCAAAAGGTACCGTCTCATGAGTAATGACTGCGCCTTTGAAAAAGAAGGGATAACGTCGTCGAAGTTGTCTGCCGAGAGAGACCGTCGGTGGGACTCTGAATGGCATTGCTGGAGAGGATCGCCGCAAGACCACGGCTCCTAAAATCACTGCAGAGCCCCTCAATGAACACCCACGAAACCCCCCCCCACCCCCAGTTTCCACAAAACTGTTCCTCGTCGGGAGCTGCACACGGGAGCTGGATTCCACCACGGAAGAGCTTCAGTTACAAAAGCTCTGCTCTCAAAGACAACAAATATTTCAAAGCGTTTAGAGAGATGGAGTAGAAACCTTTAGAGTTTCTCTGTCCCTGGAACAGTGGAAAAATGTAATCTTCTCTGACGTACCATCTTATTTCTGACCTCTGGCCGCCGAGTGTACGTTCGGAAACAGCCGAAAGAAGCATTCACTCTAGACTGCTGCCTTCTAGCAACCCGAATTTCGGGCGACCAAGTTCATCATCCTATTGATGTTCAAGAACTGCGGTTTCCGTAGGGGAGCGCAGCCATCTTTCAAGATGATTGCTAAAGAATGGTGTCAGGAAGAACATTCTAATGAAGTTGAGCAGTCGTCTCATCTGGCCTCCACCACAATCCCCAGGCCTCAACCTTGTTATCGAGGATCATCTATGTTGGATTTTAGAGATTTAAGTACGAAATCCTCAAGAACTAGGTGAGGGTGTTTTAACTGAAAAATGGGCTGCAAAAATTTCTTTGGTACCAATGATTTCTTATTTGTATGAGGCAATACCTCGGAGAACTGAGGCTGAGTTTGTCGCAAACGGTCGTGGGCCCAAACCATATTAAAATAGACTTCGTTGATTTCGCAATGTGTTTTCACGATTTCGTCCAATCCGTTTGCCCTTGTTGGGATTGAATAAAGCAATTTTTCGTTAACTGTGTTTTAGGTACCTTGGCTAAGCTCTAATGTAAAATACTTAATAATGTCTTCAGGAGATATCTTTGTGTAAGCTGAATACAGAACTTAGTGGTTTAGCCGGAATTAATAGTATAAACAATTATTGATGCATAGATAATCACGAAAGCTAAACAAGTCACAATCAAAGTGCACTCGAAAGAAAGTCATCGATTTGGAATGTGTACTAAGCGACGTATTAAAAGTTCGCACTAGCAAATTAAGGTGGTATTTAGACTGCTTGGGTATAAATGAACCGTTTAAACAAATATCTAACTTGCTCTTTCAGTGGGTACACCAGAGTCGTTAGAAAGTGTCAGAAACTCTTCGACGGAAGTCGAAAAGTCCAATTCAATAGAAGCTGACGATGGCGGGGACCAGACGACCGCTGATCCTTTCTCCACAACCTCGATGGACGACACCTTCTCCGCACTCAGAAGGTCGAGTTTCGCTGGCCGTCACCGTGGACACCACCGCGCGACGGTTTCAAAACTGTCCGCGGCCGAGAGATCACGCATCATCTCGGCTGAAGTGAGACGCAGGGAAGCTTTGAAGGCGGAGGAACGCGAGCGGAAAAGACGCCATCGATTCGCGCAGGATAAGAGGACGCTCTATGAACGAATTCGAGGAATTAATACTCAAAGTAGGTCTACTAGCTACTGAAACGATTTATTTTAACAGCTTCATTCGTTTGGAACACATCGTTCGACTCAGTTGCATCAGATTGTGAAAATAATCGATAGATTTTAGCAATGCAGACTTCCGAGAGGGTGATACAGTTCCGATCACTAATTAAAGGAAATCGATATACGAAACTATAACTGCAAACTGTGGTTAAAAGAAGTTAAATCCCATAGCATTGTTCCTTCTGTTTATTTGTGAATTTCGTTTTCCTTTTAGAAATGGAACAATGTGTGCCTGAGAAGCTAGCGAGTGAGTTCATTTCTTATTAACACGAATTCACTAAAATTTTCCCTTCTGAGTAAAGATTTCTATTGAAAAATGTAAGGCTTTGCGGCAATGCAGAAGGTTCAATTGGAACGCCCGGCCCGGGAGCTCATGCTTTTATGCATTTTGTTGGGAAAATTGAAACTTGCAGTTCTCTTTTGGGGCTATGAGAAGGTGAGATTCTACTCGAATAGAACCAATTTTACATATATATTGTTTTCGGGATAATGCTGTTGGCTTATTTCAGGAACCAATTGGCGGAGCTATGTTTTGCACGCTGTTGTTGGGAAAACTGGCTGCCGTCTATACAGACATATCGCAAAAATTGGAGTTCGAACGCTATGCAAGGTCAGTCACTTTTTTCCCCAAACTTTGAATAAAATTACGAATTTTCATAGGAAAAAGGCAGGAAGTTCCTTGGTCATTGATGCAAAAGAATTCAATCCCAATAAAGGTTATTTCGATGAGCTAACTGAATAAGACACGCGAATTTATCTAGGTCGCATCTTCAGCTGTAACACTGTTAATTTACCATTTTCATATAAAGCCAAATGGGTGAGTAATATATTCATGTAGTCACGAGCTCTAGGCTATATTGGTTAAATTCATAATGAATTCCCAAATCCTTGGGTTGTTCTCGTCAGTCAACTGAGTAATTTGTTTGTGTAGAATGAATTAAATACGTTGTGTATAATTTAATTTTTCAGATATAGCGGCTATAGGAAATATATTTAATTAAATGATTTTTTAATATTCGTAAATACTTGTTACAAAATATTCGAGATAAATTGGACAATTTCATCACGAAAAATAAGTGTTTGATAATTTAACAATACAATTAATTTAAAATAAATCCAATAGACAAGGAAATTACTCCAATGCAAGTTTTGCTCAAAACATCCCACTGGCGCCAGCAAGCTGATTTTACATCTCTCCGAGTCTCAAAACTCCTCGGTTCGGTAGATTAAATGGCCTCGAAAGTGCTGCCTCGAATCTGACATTGTAGTTCGTCAGTGGGTTAAGATGTGGGGAGATCAGTGGAGGTCGCACAGTGGGTAACTGGGGTAGACGTAAAAATTGGTTGACAACCTTTGGGTGCCAGCCTCTATGGTAGGGGCCGAAACACTTGTTTTTCAAACTGCGACCATAGGCGTGGATTATTTAAAAAGGAGTAGGCAGCCAACTCCTATGAATGGTAAGAGGGGAAAGTAATACTTCAGTCACATAATCCGCATATCTGAATTGGTTTGTTGGTGATTTGTGAGCAAGGTATTCGAGGGCAGGGCTAGGGGTTTTGGGAAACCGATAAACACCTGTTTCAAACTGGAATTAATAAAAGAAAGAATAGACAGCCAACTACCACTAATGGGGAGAGAGAGAGAGAGAGGAGGGGTAGCAAGAGTTGAGCCACATATTTGGTTTGATTTGTTACTGGTGGTGGCGGAGGTATAAAGCAATCGACGAACAATCGTGTTTCAACTGCAAATATGGGCTTCGATTAATTGAAAAAGAGTAGGCAGCCAACTCCTCAAAAGGGGGTAGAGAGGGCAGTAACAATTCAGCTAGATGACGCGTGGTTTCTGGACAGAATCTTCGAGAGCAAGGCGGAGGAGGTGTTGGAGGCATGCTACGCGGAAGACAACCAGCGCGCGAAGATGCTGCTCTACCGGAAGCTGCAGGAGTACGGCCACAGCGCCGTGATCCGGCTGGCGGCGCGCGGCGGCTGTATCCACTTCATGTCGCACCCCTGCTGCCAGGACTTCCTCTCCGAGGTCTGGATGGGCAAGCTCTCCTCCAAGACCACCACCTTCCAGGTACCCGCCCGTCCGTCCGTCCGTCCACACGCCTCTTCCTCATGATACCTAGTTTGTTATAAAAGCACGCTCTTAAGGTAGAGTGTAGGTGTTGTTGATACCCACTAGAGAGGGGAGGGTCCTCCAGCAACCTTAGTGTGAGTGATGGCGAGACCGCTATTGAAACTAACTGGTCATCCCATAAGTTATGTTCAAATGTTACCTTTTTAAATTGAGGGAAATTAAAGTAGTATTTTAAGAGGTCTAGTGAAGCTGAATCTTATCTACATTTTTAGATACGATCAAACCCATCAAATTCTGTTTTATGAAATAAAGAAACAAAAATTTGCTCGATCAAAACCCTGCTTACATAAAGGTACCCAAAATTCCCTTGAGGCACCTTGTGCTTTTTGAGTCCAAAAGGGAAAACTCAGTAGCCTGTGAAGTGGCTAGAAACATTCACCACTCAGTTTATAGAGAGGAGGAATGTGTGAAATAAAGAACCGGCAGAAGATGGTTTGTGGAATTTACAAGTGGGGATTTCACCCTCCACAAAGATTAAGGAAGATAGAACCGGACGACTTCCAGTTGAATTTGATGACAATCTTCTTGAAGCAGCAATTCTTGGATAAGCTCATTCCGCTTTATCGATTGACTTGGAATCGGCAATTAAGCCTATTTCAAATCATACAACTGTTCATCTTCATCTCAAAAAAACTTGAAAATGTGTGAAAACATTCCCAAATCTCGAGTTGGTAATATCTGCTAATATGGCTAATATGAGTACCCAGCTGCATTTTGAACTGAGAAGTGTTGAGAGCGTTGAATGAGAGCTCAAACCCTAGTAACGGGGTCGTTACTAAACAAACAAACAACAGACGGAGTTGTGAGAACCAAATTAGTTTAAAATGCCATTCTCAGGCACCTCCAAAAGGAACAAAAGAGCAGTACAAACTAGTAAACTTTTAGTTCATCTCAAAATATGAACTCAATGTGCTAACTTGGCAGTGACTGCAACTTGAAAAGGGGGTATTGAGAAACGATGGAAAGAATGAAACCATTGTAAAAGATAGGCCTTAAATTATTAAAATGAATAATGTTATGGGATTGAAGTTGTTATGCTTGTTTCTGCCTTCGAGCTGGTGCATTTTTGCTCCTTCAAGATGTTAGTCACGTTAACGACTTTGGGGCTGGCTTGCTGAGCGTATTGAGCAGTGTAATTAAACTTCTGGAAGCTGGATGCCTCCGCGATCAGTAGAGGGGTACTGGCAAGTATTTTGTTTGTTCTGAGTTATGTTGACAGTGAGACTACCTTCTAAAGTCTTAAGATTGCCGTACTAAGACTTGAGGGTGCCACTGAAATGTTTTATTTTGCATAAATCTATTTCTGCCTCCCCTATCTATAGGGATTCAAGCCACCATAGTTATCAGTTGATTCACAAATAATTCACCTAAACCTTGGTTCATGCAGCTACTCAGCGGGGCCGTTTTCGGACTGGTCTTTCCCTTCATATTGCCGCAAGTTCTGCCCTACGCTCGAAACGACACCCAGAAATCTTCGCTTTACATCGAAGACGTGAGTAATCATCCAATCCGATGCAACACTCACGTAATCGTTTCTTTTAAATTGTGTATCCTTTCATTGTAGTCCTGAAGAAAGACATAACATTTTTACAATGAGAGTTATAATGTTTGTTTCTGAATTGAAATTAAGTCGAGTTCCAGCGAGACTGATGGTGAAGACAATGCGAAAGACGACAGGGATGGGAAAGACAATCCGGCATTTTCCAACGACCTCGATGAACCGGTCAATAGGAAGAAGCGCAAGCCTCCGCCATCCTTACTCAAGTCGCCTCGACGATGGTAAATCAATCTATTGATTTTACATTGTACATTTAGGGGAACGCTAAAGTTGGAAAACGTAATTGTTCACTTCTGAGCATAGGAATTGAGTGTGATGGTGTTAAAAGCATGCGGAGACATAAGTCTGCATCGGGTTGGTGTATTGTGGGATATGTACCAACGCTTGCGCTATCAACAAGTGATAGTAAGGAAGAGGGTGGGCGTGACCGTGAATATACTTCTTCGCTACTAATGGTAGCAGTTTTACCTGCCCACATGGCTGGATCTTTCTGTGTATTCTCTTTTAGGTTGCATCGTCAAATAAAGGACATCACTCAGTACTACAATGCTCCTGTAACTCGGTTCCTGTACAACACAGTGAGTTTTGACTTTATTCAGTGGTACAACCACTAATTGAGCATAGTAATCCCCATGTGCGTCTCTTATACCCGATTGATCGAGATTTACATCCGGATACGCGTCTGTAATTACCAGGTCAGTAAGGAAATTATATCGACTTTGAATGAACAAATGAGACTCCGATGCCTTAAAATAAGGAATGAATTTCTCTAAGTGGTGGGATTCAAAGCACTCTTTTGCCTTCCGAAATTTAAGCATTAGACTAACACACTGGTGTCTAATCTTTAGATATTTTACGTGGCGTTTCTGCTGATGTTCAGCAATATGATTCTGCACGACCTGCGAATTTCCTTTAGCATTGAAGAGTACCTCATCTCTACCATGGTCGTCGCGCTGTTTCTCGAGGAGCTGAAGCAGGTAAGCTTAACCAAAATTGTCATACATAATCATTACCGTTTTCAGAGATTATTTTACTTTGCGACTAGCCCGTCCTAAAGACTAGGTGATGAGTGATAGACCGACAGTGCCGATAACATGTACTTGTTGGATATCACAAGATTTTCAGAGCCGTTTATAATAAATTAGTGATAAGATTAGTTAATTGCAGCTCTTGGAAGTAAGAAGAGCAAACAGAACGTCGAATTCACCAGAAAACGTGCTATTTTATGAACCAAAATAGTAAAGTTGAGGGTTAGGAAAATTATTTGTACCATGTGAGTTAGTCATGGTTTTCGAAAATGTATTAAAAAAGGGTATTTTTCTAAAGCTCCTGTGCGTGTCTTTCGTTCAGGCCTTTGGACCCGGAGCAAGCTTGAAGGAATACCTGAGTGACGGGTGGAACAAGTTGGACTGTGCTGCGATAGCCCTCTACCTCGGTGGTTTCGTTCTTCGCACCCTCTCCTACGTGCAAGTCCGCGACGTCGACCTTGTGGAAGCCAAAAAGATGCTCATTAAAGAAAATGCCACGTGCTCACTGGTGATGCCAAATTTAATAGTAAGGCTATCGTGTCATCTATCCAGGCGTTTTTAATGGCTTTGCCTGAAGCATAGTGCGTCACATTCACCAGAAATAGATGGTAGGTAAACAGTAAATAAATGAGTCAGATGTTAATAAAACTTTGTCCAAGCGGTGTTCGTAGTTTTGGCCCACATTGTAGTCTCTTTATTCCCCTTTGGGATGTTCAAATGAAAGAAGAATATATTGTATACGGACCAAGGTCTGAAGCAATACTCGTTATTCGATTATAGAAAAAGAAACTCTTTTTTAAATCTGGTTATTAATAAATTCTCTTATTAAATGGAGTAGAAAAACACACAATACGCAAATAATTATTTATTGCAATTTGGAAGTCGGAATTGCAATTACCGAAACAGGTATCCTTATTTTTGAAAAATAAACGGAACGAGGGATTGCCCCCTTAGAATGCTCAAATATTTTGTGGAGTGGAATCTTCCTTACTTAAATTTTGGGTAATTAGTTGTATGGCTTATGATGTCACGGCATCCGTTTTACGCCTCTGAATGGCAAAAGATGCGTGAATATCGACTGTCACACAGGTTGTGGGATAGCTATTTTTCGTACGATTGCGATTCCGGCGGTTTGTAGAAATGTTATCCCATAACATCATTGAGTTTTTGCAGCTAGGGCAGAGAATCCTGCAGTTAGAGTTTGCAACTCAAACACGTAGTCGATGATTCCATCAGCATAGAGGAACTGCGATTTTTTCGGCCCAAACTAACACCGCCTTAGCGAACGTAACTGTTTGCCTCCATTCACTTTAGTACCTTGCATTTCTTTAAAAGCGGCCCTTGGAGAGTATGTCTAGCAAGGAAACCCGGATAGATATGGCATGGTTGTTTCATTTCATAAGTCTCGCTTCATAAGTCATCGTTCATGACCTTTGGTGGATGTGTACAGGCTCTATTCCGTTGGTTGTCGATTTCTAATGGATCACAACATGCACCAACCCAGCGATAAGAGGGTACAAAAGCACTTGGTCACCCAGCAAGACCAAAGACCTGATATTGGTAACTTTGCCACAACAGGATCTCTGATTGGGCAGGTACATTCGGTAAGCTATTGCTTTAAATAATCTTCGACTAGTGTTCTATCTTTGTGCTGATTGGACACTGAGTCAATGCGTTATGACCTGCGTGTGCGTCGACTTCCCTAAGGCTCCTCCATCAGGTGCATTTATTGTAGTCTTCGTAAAAAAATGGACTCAGAATGTCACATTCTTAAAAAAAATAATTCATGTTTTCCAATGTGCTTTTTACTCCGTGAATTACATTTCAGCATTCCCATATCCGACCTGTATCGGTGAAGATAACAAACTATACACTCATAGAGCCTACATAATGTGGATTCATTCCTAATTCTATCCACGTTAAGTGATATAATTCAAAGATGGGATTGGACAAATAATGATTAGTTTTTTCATCAGCTTTAAGGTTCCAAGTGGCTTTTTATTTGCACCAATTTCGTATAATGCATTTACCATGAGTAAATTATGGAGTCAGAGTGAGCCAACACGAGTGGAATTAAGTTTCCCTAATACAGTATACGTTTTTTATCCACAATAGACTTTTGCAGTTTAATCATTCACTTTCAATTTCCTTTACACTGCAGACCAATAAGAGCCTTCTGCCGAAATGGGCATTCACTTCGGAGGAGGCATTGCGAGCAGCCCAGTTGGGACTGAGTGCCCCATCCTCAGTCCTCGTCGAGTGGTCTGGCAAGTGTGTAGAGGACCTGACCATCGATCACCCATACTTCCTCCTCGTGGAGGAGCGTTTCACCTTCGCCCGGGTCATGTTCGCCTTGAGTCTCTTCGCCTTCTTTGTTCGCCTCATGTACATCTTCAGCTTCAGCATTGTTCTCGGGCCCAAACTCATCATGATTAATCGAATGGTGTGTTGGAACAAATGCATGCGTTTACGATTAACGGTTTAATTCATTCCGTTATTGCCCCATTGAGAGCTTTATGAAGTGTACAAAGTAAAAAGTGGACATTATGATTATTTTCTTGATCCCCTACGCTTCAGAAATAGGGGCTTCTAAAAAGCGAATTATGAGTTATTCAACCAATAGGTGGTGAACGATCTTCTGCCATTCCTGCTTCTCCTGGTGGTCATACAAGCGGGCTATGGTGTCTCGTCATTTGTGATATCCTATCCAAACGGATACTACACACATTATGCTCAGAAAACACTGTGTGAGTGAAGTAGTTCCAATGATAGCTAACTGTAGCCTCCGTGCATGTAAAAGATGGAGTGTTCTTTCGGATTTAGTCCAGAATATGACAATGAAACGAATGACGGCTGGAAAAATTGTGTACGAGTTTTTCATGACCGCGTACTTTCAAATGCTGGGGAATTTCGGCTTGGATATTCTCGAGGGTGAAGGTAAAGTAATATAATGTCTAATTGATGTGAATGGCATTTATTGTTTAGTCGATCTAGTAGCCTAATACAATCACAAATGAGGCATTAATGGTGCTAGAGAATGCCGAGAAACGTTTCTTGTCGATCAATACGTGCGTTTTCCTATAACCCGTAGAACTTATAAGTGGTGGTAAAATTGCCAAATTCTCTACCCTAAATACGAGAGGCTGGGAATAATCCTAATCAGTAAGCAGATATAACCTTCATAGGATTCAAAACAGGGGGGGGGGGTTGAAATCGTTCACTAGCATATTTGATAGAAGACGAGGAACGCCCATAACACACCTTAACTCCTGTCTTCATCAACTAGATGGCGGTTGTCGAGATGATAACCTCTGTCCCCAATTCTCCTCAAGGAAGCTATCGATCGTGAGCCTCAGTTTCTTCATATTGCTAACCCAACTCCTCATGTTAAATCTTCTAGTCGCCACATTCACGTAAGTCTCCTGGTAGCAATGCAACTTTTAAAGGTTGCCTTATCTCATTAGCAATCATCGGATGTTTCAGATCTACGTACTTCGAAATAGAGGGCTCCTCGACCTACTTCTGGAGCTATCAGCGCTACGAGATGATCCAGGAATGCGTGGATCGTCCACCGGTAGCTCCGCCATTCACCCTCATCTGGTACGCGGGTGAGATCATCCTTGCGGCCATTCAACGCATGTTGGGTCAGTGTCCGGGACTGGACGACTTTGAACCGGAAATCACCGACGACCCCTTCTGTAAGCTTCATTGAAATACCTTCCCTTAAGAGCTAGTCGAAGTCTGTAGATAAAGAGGAATAGAGAGCTAAAGTTTCACCTGACACAGGGGATTGGTTTATGAGGCATAGGTACTCATTAACGACAGGTGTATGCTAAGAACAATCGCTTTGTGCAGAGAATAGATATCCCAGGTGCCTAGACTGAGTGCCTTCTCATCCTGCCTTCATCCAAGCCTTCAATTGGACTCATAAGGCTTCAACTCGCGTAAGGGTCCATCACTTCAAAATGGTAAGATGAGCTAATGTGCGGGGTTGCTTACAATTCTACTTCACACATTTCACTAGAAAGGAGTCCGGATGTTTGGAAAATATATTCGAGTGGAGAAACTTGCCTCTAGCGGTCACTCGAGTCGTGTGTTCGTGAAACAGTCAAAAACGTGACCAGGGGAGTCTTAAGAAGGAGACCAACCCCGTATAGGAATGACGATGGGCACCCGGCTGTTTTCAGACATAGAAACGAGAGATAGACGTCATGAGTCGATGGGTCTCCTGCTGAGGAGGCAAGGGAAAATAGAACTTCAATTTCTAGGGCAGCAAAAACACGCTCTAGGAAGGGAGGTGCAGTAGATGAGTGATTGTGTCTCTTATTGTATCACAGACCGTAATCCTTATTAATATTGCGAACACATGAGCTAAGTCCATCTTAATTGCTATTTAATTGGTTTTCTGTACCTCAAGGTATTCCAGTTGTACCGTTTACTCTCAGACGGATCAATCGACCCCTCCATAAATAGATCTGTAAACACTTAATGCGAGCGTTGCATATCTGAAATAGTCCACAATATTTCCTGAAATTCATGCCATAGGGCGACAATGATTATGATATAAGGATAAAGTAGAGGCTGTTTATATGGTCGGTGCTTGATAGGTAAATAACTCGCATTCCAAAATCCTGATCAAAGTGGGATAGAGCGGAAGCTATGCTTTTATTTGAGTCTCAGTGGCGAAATAAATGTGCATCCTTATCGATGCTAAGGTGACTCACGCTTCCTTAGAAAAGGCTTCGACCACGGAACCATGCAGCTAAAGAGGAAACATTAAAAGCTTGAGTTGGCAGTATACCTTTCTAGGAGTGTCTAGTTACTGCAATAACCACCTTCAATCATTCAAACTAACTAGAAATCTTAAGAACTCACTACGGGGATGGAATACCATCAGCGAACCCCAGCTATTAGAGGGCTAGAAGGGTTGGAATAACCGAACTATGGTCTCCTAGCAGTGCAATTCATTAAGGCATAAAAGACAGCCATGCTATTTGTAACTAACAACTAACATAGAGCTTAAAGAGCGCCTCCTTGATGTCATATTGATATACTTCAGCTGTTTCTACTTGTTGGTTTTATGGCACTGTATAATATCGAGCTTGCCCCCATACGAATACATGAGTCTTCGTGGCATGCGAAATTTGTTCTAGTTATAAACGGTTCCGTGGGAGCGATCCCCTTATAGGCCTCCTCATTTCCCTGAACAAAACAAATTAGGTCAATGCAACCGATCAAATGAAAGCGAAGGCCCTCTTTGTCAGATGGCAAATGGTTCCGAAGCGGAAGTAGAGCATAAGAGGTGCGTACTTGAAAAATATCGCCTCTGGGATGCTAACTGCGTTCGACGGAGACGGAGCGGTAGGCTCCGGCTGTGAGCCTAATTGAATTCCTTTGGAAAGATGCAGCTTTACTCTGCTTATGCATTGACCCTAAGGAAGGTCTCACTGTCTGTTGTGTGGGGCTGGATAATATCGTCCTATTTATGTCAGTTCCTAAGCCACAAGGGGCTCATTTGAACGCAAGACCAACAAGAAAAAGCACAGGTTTGTCTGACCTAAACCCCTTAGGATCGGACAATTGTGCGTCTTAGCGTGTCCTCGTAGCACATTAGCTAGTGTCGCGTACTTGTGCCCCGTGCTCATTCACCGCCCAGCATCCACCATAGTCCAGTGTGTTTTCAGTATTTATGTTGCATGAGAACGAAGAATTATAATCACAGTGCTGAGTGGGCCAATAAGGAAATGTGTCAAGTTGCAGTCACTGTTGCAGCACTCGTATTGCTTGTGTTTGAGAGTGAGAAGATGTCAATTGTCCAGTTTAGCGCACATGAGGCAGTGTCAATCACTGATAAAGATAGCCACGCTTTTACTTCCCCAGGTCGCAACTTCAGCAGCAACTCCTCGCTGGAGTCCAAGCTAAAGAAGTGGGAGTTCATGAAGGCGCAGAATGTGTTGCGCTTCCAGATGGATTCGGACCTGCCGGTGTCGCGGCGCACCGAGGCAACCCGCGGCGGCATTGCGGCGACGCGCAGCTTCAAAGGCAGCGGTGGGGGCGGAGGTGCGGGCCGAGGAGCGACGGCGGTCATCGGTGGTGGGGGTGGTGGCGGAGAGAAGCTGCTGGAGGACGTCTCTTCCATCTTCGGGCCCGACTCCGAGTTCATCGAGGACAAGTTCAACGCCCTCAACGCCCAGGTCGAGAAGATCGGAGGCTTCGAGGAGAGGCTGGAGCGTATTGTGGTCCTGATGAAGAGGATGGCGGTGAATTTGAAGAAGGTCCAGAGAAGTGCTGCTCAGGTTAGACTTGGAATGGTTGCATAAATATTTGCCATTTTTCACGCCAGAACCCATAGGACGCAAGGTGTATAGGACAGCGTTAGAACGTAAGTAGCATTGAGTGGGCATTTGTCCCCAGCATCTAGAACAGATGTCTCTCATTTAAAGTATCAATGAACTCTACCCAGGAGCCTAAGTGGCTTGGAGCATTCTAAAAACTGGCAAGTTAAGTTGTTTTCAACTAGAAAGGTCAGTCCGCTTGCTGGTAGAATTCAGCGGGTGTTTACACTACGGCCTTTCATGATGCCCTAACGGACTTATTGAGTTGAACAAAACTCTTTCGTGGGTACTGAAAAAGGCGACTCTCTCTTATTCGTTTTTATATGCACTCCGAGTTCTCAATAGGGAATTTGTGACCATGAAACAACGAGATTAAGGAGGTGACCTAAGGTGGGCGTGTAAAAACGCTTTCATCAGTTTGGTGTTATATCAAATAGGAGGCCGTAAGTAACACAACTTGACTAAAATCGGAAAGGAAAGATGGTTCTTATGGGATTAGATCTATTTCTATAGAATTTGCTTGGATCTTGGATGAAGAATGGGTCACACGCTGGGCGTATATATAACCCAAACAGATGAAAGATACTAGTTGTCCCAGCTACCCCTTCTAAACCGCCTATAACCAGACAACTGTGGTGGGTTATTTCGATTAAAATCGCACATTGTTCTGATCTGCAGGCGATGAAAAGTCTTACGGAGTCAGAAGGTCGGCGAATTGTTGGTGCCAGCCGAAGTTCTACTCCGAGAACTCCAAAGACACCTCGACAAGTCATCCGTAACGCCATAACAGAAGCCGTGCAGGGACTTGCCTCACACTGCCACGACATCGAGGAAAAGATTGAGGAAAAGTAAGTCACCTAAGTCACCTAAAATTTCTAACGGCCCGGTTGCTTGGACTATCTTGAGAGATCTTCTTCTACCTCGTAGACATGACATAAAATAGGAAGGAAGGCAAAAGACACGAGAGCATTGCAATTTGATCTAATGTATAGGAGTCGAGATAAATTTAACTGTCTTAGCAGGAAAATTAAAAAAATGTTAGGCAACAGTAAATTATGTTAAATTTAGAAGAAATCCAACGTACTAAGAAATTATATTCCTTCAGGTTTTTTACTCAAAATGCAGACCTTATTGGCGTTTGTTAGAGCTTTAATCCACGTGATTCTACATTTTCACTGGGGAAAGGGCCCCCTCAAGACCTGTTTTAATTCGTTCATCTATAAACTGGGCTTTCGTAGCGCTGGCAGCATGGCGGCGATTACTGTGCTTCTTGATAGTAACGCCGAGGCACGCATAATAGTCCTGTGGTGATTTAGGAACTGTTGAGGAGATCGGAAGAGGTGAGACATTAGGGCAATGGCTTAGTATTCATTCGTTCGCTTCCATAGCTTGTATCGGTCTTCGTTGGGTCCAGGGTTCTTCAGAGAAGTTGAAGCACTCAGTTTGCGCAACAAAATTTTTCATGCAACACCTTCGCACAGAATCTCGAGGAGCAAATCTGCTGTTCTAGTGCACTCAAATCGTTGTGGGGTTTTTTTTAATTTCTAAAAAAACATAACTCCGCATTCTGCTCTGCAATTTCCTCTTTCATATCATGGGATCGTTTTCATAGTGTTTGGCATCGCTGTTAATTGAGTAGGGACCATAATCTCCTTAATTTCATGGCAGGCGCGAATCATCCGGATAAAAGTTGATCCCTTCCACGATATGTGAGATGGATTGCGGTCACTCATTCTCCTCGTTGTTAGCACTTATAGTAATGGCGAAAAAGGGTTTAAACCTTTGATGGAATTGTCGTAAACGTGAGCACCTTGAAAAACACCTAAGGATTACTCTGATTCTGAACAACCTACTTTGTCTAAAAATAAAGATACAAGAGTTGGACAAAATAGCGAAACACCTTGAAAAATCAACAAAATATGTTTCAATATGACGTAGGTCCTCCTTTTGTGGCAATTAAAGCCCCAATTATCTGTGGCATTGATTCATACAAATTGTGAATTGTTGGCTCCAAAGGAATTTTAGCACCCCATTCTTCCTCACTAAAAAAACCCTACAGTTTTTTTAGAGACGATAACGGCGGCGATGGCGGAAATCGTCTTCATGCTTTAATCTCTAAAATCGTCCATAAATGCCCCTCGATAACGTGCGTTGACGTCTGGGGACTGTGGTGCCCACCAGATGAGACGACTGCTCAACTTCATTAGAATGTTTCTCCTACCGCCATTCTTTAACAATTGGTGCTGCATTGTGATCTTGAAGTATGACCCGCCCCTCAGGAAACAGTTCTCGAACAACCATAGGATGAAGAACTTAGTCGCCCGAAATTCTTAAATAGCCTCGGCTGTTAACTGTCTTTCCATGAGGAAAATCATTGGCTATGCGAGGGATTTCCAAGAAATAGCACCCCAGAACATCATCATAGAGCCCCCGCGCCGCCGTGTTTTGCGATTGCGAGAAGGCAGCATTACGAATTAAATGCTTTTTCGGCTGTCTTCAAACGTGGTGCACACAGTCGGAGGTCAGAAATCAGGTGGCAAACGACGACGA
This sequence comes from Anomotaenia brevis, assembly GCA_030710315.1. Lineage (NCBI taxonomy): Eukaryota > Metazoa > Platyhelminthes > Cestoda > Cyclophyllidea > Dilepididae > Anomotaenia > Anomotaenia brevis. Next base: position 220,135 of record JAUOZQ010000005.1, read on the forward strand.
TGATTCGTCAGTTAAAATCACTTTTTCCACTACTCGAGGGACCAATTCTTCCGGAGGTTTCTTCACCAATCTAAACGGTTTGATGAATAATTTGTCTTTGAGAGATTTTCCGTTCGCAGCTCTTCAGGAATCCGTCTCCCTTGTGCAGCTTCGAGGAAGCTGGGGGTTCTGTCGGTGGTCATTGAACTCTGAAGCGGTTTTAGGAGCTGTGGTCTAGCAATCCTCCCTAGCAATTCAATTTAGAGTACCACCGACGGTCTCTCTCAGTCGACAACTTCGACTTCCGGCCAGCCAGACCTGTGCTTCGCTGAGGACGACGTTTTGCCTTCTCTTTAAATTACTTACCTTTGAGACACTACCTCCAGACAGTTAGCAAAGCATTCGTGGGGGGGGGGGAGGGGGGGCGGTTGTTGCACCCGCGCCTGCCATAAGAGCACAAGCAATTTGGCTTCTACCACTTTTAAATGGTTATACCCATTCTTAAACATCTGTTATTTTATGTAATATCTCAGATAACTTAATTATAAAAAAACCAAAAAACCCTAAACTATGTAAAGTTTTGGTTGTTAATAACACAAGATTATGCTATTTGTGTAGACTTTGTACAACCCCTGTATCTCTCCCTCGAGGACCAAGTGGCTGTGGTGATTTCTGAGTTACCTTGTGTATTTGCGGTAGGGTGCGGATAGAGAGCCTGTGCGTGAAGGCCGTGCTGACGCACACTGACGCGTCGGAGATCGCGGCGGACGTGGTGGCGGTGCCGTTGGAGCCGTCGTCGTCGAGTGTGCCGTCACGCCGGCCCGAGGCGGCGCCGCCGAGCGCGCGCGTCCTCGAGCGTCTCATCGCCAGCCACCGTCTCTGGCGCCTCCTCCCCTCCCACTTCGAGCGCCGCCCTGGCATGCGCGTCAACATCCCCGACCGCCTCGTTAGCTGGAAGGTAGCCGGTTCCTTTGGCTACTTTAAAGCTGTAAACCCTTGGTCTTTCGCCTATATCTTAACTGCAAAGATGGATGCCTGGGAAGCACGTGATTCTTGAAGGAGGAAAATTTGCATCATGCTGACTCCCCAAGCTGGTTATGAGCATGAGGGCAAAATTGGGGTCGCTGCTTATACGCTCCGCAAAATAATCAAAAATCAATGTTGTGGCATGGCCTGGAAATTATGAGACGGGAGGATGTGACTAAAAGAGTTAAGCAACATAACAGACGATCTGATTGGCCTTCCCAGCAGAAAGTCTCGGAAACGTGGAGAAAAGTGTTAGGGTTTTCGACTGTGGTTAGCTGCTGATCATTGGTAGACAATCTTTTCGACTATAGCTGCTCCAGTATTTGGAAGCCACTAATCACCGTGCAGGCAGCACTACGAAAACCGATTAAACGACGACTGAATTGGAACAACTAGTGAGGAGACCCTTCACCGAGGAATTCGGTGCAAAATTAGCTTGCTTCAGGCTCCAGAGGCAGTCGGACTGAAGCTGGAATAAACGCTAACGGCTACTGGGATTAGCGCTCCCACATCCCAACTTTTACACTTTGAGCCTGATGCTCATGCCCCATCTCCCAGTCGCCAGACAGATCGATCACCACCTGGTTATCCTTACTCTTTCTCACTCAGTCGACAAGCAGGTCCATCATACTGGTTGAACACAACTCAACTCGCCAGTTTCTAAAATATTCCTATCTCAGCAGTGTTCTGACTAGGGTGCATTCCTACCATGACGTATCAGTCACTCCATAGGTGAAATTACCATATCTGAAATTACCATTTTCGAATCGAAAAAAAATAGTGTTTTTTAATATCTCATCGAGTAAAACCAATTTGAATATTAAGACTCACTTTATCTGATCGATTTTTCTTTTACGGAATAATAAAGTTACAGTTTGCTTCATTAAAATCCTGCAGGTATTGGAGTACCCAAGAATCATTGGATGAAGCACATCATGTTTTATGAATTGAAAAGATACCCAACAGCCGATAGAGCGACTAGAAACGTGCACTCAATTTATAGAGAGGAAAGTGTGAATGAAAGATGGTTGCAGAAGATGGTTTGCGAATTCAGAGGAAGTGGAAGTTGAGATTTCACCCCCCACGAAGATGAAGGAAGATCGAACCGGACGACCAGCTGAGTTTGGTGATAAGCAGCCTCTTCAAGCAGCAGCCCCTGAAGAAAAAAGAGCTTATCCCACTTTATCAGTTGAGGAATTGGTGTCAGCTTAAGCGAAGTGACTAGCGACTGGCGTAAATGAATCTTTTATAGGAATGTTAAGTGTCGTAGGCAGTGGCAGGGTCGTAATGTAGAAAGACCCCAGACACAGCCAGAAAGGGAACAACTTCATGGGAAGAAGGTTGTGGGATCGTGAAGGAAAAATCCACTTTAACTGTCACCACCTAATGCAGCAACAATTAATACTCAAATATACGGTCAACAATTAGGGCGTTAGAACCAAGCTTTGAGGAGAAAATAGACCTACTCTAGCGAATGGTTAGGGGGTGATATTTCATGAGGTCAGCATGACCCCCATACAAGAAGAATCACGTCACAAAAGGTCGAAGAATAACTTGAAAGACAGTCCATCAGCCATCACCTTATTCTCTCGACTACGTCGCTCCTTAGCACTACCGTTTGTTTCGTAGCTTACGGCTCGAGGTTTGGGGAAATGACATTTGTGGGTTTTTGGGATCAAAACCAAAAGAATTTTACGATAATGAAGATAGTAATAAGCTTGTTAGTAGATAGATGAATGTCACAGATAATCAAAGGAAGTGCATTTAGGAATAATTCTCCAATAAAATCTAACATTTTATCACTTGTTTCATTTATTCAAGAATCAGTGTCGAATCCTCTACTTGCCCTTTCATATAGTCTTTAAGCTTAATCATTCTTATTAGATGTTTTTGGAGTTATTTGTGACGATGAAAGGGTAAATTATTTTTACTTGTTACAGGTTCCCTATCCTGACTATAGGCCATTTGTTTCAAATTCGGAGCGAATCGCTTATCCATTTCCTGAGGCTGAAGATGGACCTCAAATGTACGTTGATGTTTCTTTAATAATAAAAAATACTCCCTAATTGTTTATTTAAAAGTAATCTAAAATAGCCTTTAATATACAAGGGATTCCTGCTGTACGGTATGATTAGCACTGCTTTGGCATCAAGGGAAAACGGCTTCAGTGGCAGAAAAAGCAGTGACTGAAACGATCCTTTAGCATAAGAATCGATTCTGTCCAAGAGTCTGCTACGATCGACATTCGTAGCTTTTACTTCGGGATAGTAACATCCTTAAGAGTTCTACCACAAGCTATTCCAAAAGTGAAGGCATTTTTGCGTTTTTCCATAACTAGTGATCCTACTAAGTTGCAGTACAACGCCTACGACGAGTTGCAAGGCGTGTCGCGATGCTGTCTTCAGGGACGCGTTCACATTTCGCGGGCTCCCTCAATGCCCCGGGGCCTACCCCTGAACCCCCGTGGACGATCGGGTCTCTCCGGAAAGGGTTTGCTACCCCACTGGGGACCGAATCACGTCATCGTGCTGGCCTTCACCAGAGCTGGGGCAGCTCCAACCGACTTCCAGATAGCCGTTATCGAGCGAGACCAATGTTTCTGTTTGCCTTGGGTGAGTGCTACTGATGGCCTATAAGTAGTTGTTTTTTCATATTTTTCCAGTGGCAGTTTTTTCTCCGATTTGAAGTTTTTCGTGGATCATCGGGAATTTTGTGACATGCGGAGCTGCTCTGCTAGGGTACTGCGAGAATACTTGCTCCGACGAGCAAATAAAGTCTTTGGGGGTGGAAACCCTGGTGGAGAAGCCATGAAGACCTCTCTGATTGAGGCGATCAATCACATGGAGATATCGCTGGTATGGTTTTGGCGATTTGCTTTCGTTGAAGTATCAGAATCCCGATGAATAGGCCTTCATACTCGCTTTTATTGTTTTAAGATATACGACGACTTTTTGGATGACCACTTGAATGCCGATCATGCCTGGGTGGAAGCGGTGTTTGTCAACTTTCATAGCAAAGAGCCAATGGCGTTCCAAACGGAGTCGACAAAAGTACGACTATCAAGTTATCTTATTTGCTAGTCTGGATATTTTGGTGCTTTTAAGGACACAAATCTTCCATATTTAGCGAGTAGTAATATGGCTTCGGGGGTTTGGTTTTTTAGTAACATTAAATGTAAGATGTCATTTACAGCTCGAGATGCAAGCAGGAACGTGCTTGTAACCAGCCAAACTTTGATTAAGGCATCCTCTTTCACATTCATCATGAGGCCTCGTCGCGTACGTGGGTTAATTTGATTTTCCAAACACAATATTTCAACAAGTTCCATATGATTTTAATTGGAGATTATATTTATCATTTTGCACCTCAATCTTTGCTTATTTCATTCATTCACATGGTAAAATTACATCCTACTTGTTAGGACTTAACAGGTTACTTGTTTAAAATTCTATGATAAATTTCTATTTACCTGAAATACAATTTGTTATCTAAAGTGAATAATGGGACTATATATATGTATAACTCGGCTTGTAACAAATTTTAACAACGTTAACTTGGTTGTATTACACTGTGGAAGACCTTACACATTTAAATGGCTGTTAATCAGAGGATTCCACTTCACCGAATCTCGTATTGTTCAACTTCCTCCATGTCCACTATCCGCGGTACGCAAAAGAAATTATCATCGAGGTATCCTTCAGATTTAAATTAAATCATTACGTAATCACGTTAGTAGTATGAGATAATTTGTGTATTAAATAGGTCTCCAGTTATTACAGTTCTCTAAAAGATACCAAATGGTAAATGCCGACTAAAGTATTTACTCGGTCGGTCAGATGAGTAAATAGATGCCGGACCTTGGAAGAGACTGCAAATGTGACGATTAGATTGATAAAAATCTTAAACCCCCTCAAATGCCTCTTTCAGCTCTTCTTAGAGGAGCCTCCTGTGGAATCGTGCCGCTGGTTCGACTTCAAAGGATCCATCAACCTTCGTCCAAGTCATGGAACCCTTCTGTCGGCCCTTCTTCAGCACCACAGCAAAGCTTGAAGGAGGACTCTCGCCCAAACCATCAGTTTTATTGGCACATTACGATGTTGATTTCTTCTTAACATTCTTGCACGGTGTTGTGATGAAATTGACGCTGCCAAAGTCCTAATTGAAACTGGAATGGTTATTTTCTTTGTAGCACAAGCTAGCGAAAGAAGTTTCAAGTTTTCTGCACACTTGTTAATTTAAAACGTGGTAGTATTTTGATGATTTTAAGTAAAACACCTGCAAAATGCGTAAATATTCTTAATTTAACTGGGGGCAACCAGAAAATTTAGGTAGAATTAAAAATCCCCATTTCAAGAAGGAAAAACAGATAATGGAGGTCAAAAAATTGGCATTTCATAAAATTGAAAAAGCTGGTGGAATAGGAGGAATTTACAAGAAGCACACGTTAAATACAACTGAGGTGAGCTGAGTGGGTAGGTCATTGTATATTATGCCAGGTTACAAAAATACTTGATTGTCACTTTTATCAAGCGGTTAGTGAGTCCCGAACAGATACTGTCGAATAAAATCCCACGGTCGCCAATTGAGGGAGCAGTTGAACGCCAGTCGTATTGACAACGGTTCTATGAAGGGGAGCCTCTGCAATGTTTTGGAAAAATATCTTAAAATAGGTTGGTAGTCTTCATGATTAGAACTTAATTCCCCTTAACTAGGGTTTGTCTACATCACAGAAGCAGTAAACTGGCTTGTCGCGATGTGCAACTTTTGCTAAAAAATGAGACTCCTCTATCGAATGTAAGTGGCTCCATCACCTTCACCTCTGTGCAGTTACCAATGGAATATTTTTCATTACGCTTATTTCAGAACAGTATTTATATGCTGGGAAGGAAAACTTACCATTTTTAGGCGAAGACGAAATTGGGCTCGTATAACTACTTCCAGACTGTCCCCGATTTCGGCAAGTCTCGACGCAATCCGATCGGCCGTCTCCTGATCCCTTGTGTCTAGGATCATTTCTTTGTATCTTTAATCAATAAGTGTGCTATTTTGCCTACAAAATGAATACAGTAGTTAAGCGTTTGTCTTGTATAGATAACTACAGAAGATCTATACACAAAGGAATTTTTGGTTGAGCTGGATAAATCTAATTCCAAGTAGTGATGGAGCCCTATCGATTTCATGTGGGAAGTTTTTGTTCAAGAAATGGCTATTTCAATGTGCTTCATGTGTGTGCAGTTTATGATGTCTGACTTACCCTCACGTGTTCGTGACCTGCAATTCCACTGATTAGTAATAAAAAAGCTTGTCCCCAGTCTTAATTAGCAGGCAGAGGACCAATCGCAGGAACGCACAGATAACCTCCACATTCATTGGGTTTCAAAAGCGCTGGTGTAAGTGATTGGCCAGAACAGAATGGAATTTTTGGCCAATAGAAAAATAGGAGGGCTAAATAATATCATTGCAAGTAGCGACAAAATAGTTTACGCATTGGCACCTATTATTAATAAGAGTTATAAAGAAAGATTAAGTAACTATATCGTGTCAATTGGAAAGTAGTAAATCAAAGAAATTCTTGAATATCTGAATGAATCACCCATAAGCTGTTTTTAAGGTAGATAAAAAGGTTCACATATTGATTTCAATACAGCCTCTACCGCAAGATATTCAATGTGAATCAAAGAATCGACAGTACAAACAGTTCTTACAATCAGAAAACCCACTTTTTAAATTCTAAATGTTACTAATAAATAATGTAATAATATAATGACCTGTTACATAATTTTCTCATCTGTTCAAAATAATATAAATATCAAATGATACTAAATAATATCATTGCCATTCGGTACGCGAGTGTCTGCTAAATTATTTTAAGAATAACGTGTTGCTCCAAAAGTATTAATCTTAAAGCATGAAATTTTCTCAATTTTCAATTGCTTATCTGACCAACTTCTCTGTATGTGCTAACAGAATAATTGTCGAGATCGAAAATTCATTAATTGTCTGTACTGTCGTCAGTTTATCAGTTAATAAGTGCGGGAGAAATCAAAATTCAAATGAATGAAGTAGAAACCTTATTTCAGACTTAGCTCACAGTGTAAAGAACCTAATTACCAGGTCAAGCTTTAAGTTCTATACAACCTTCTAATAAATAAACGAATTGGTGAAATACTACTTATAATAAGAGATTCAGTCATCAATGCACTCCCCGATTATCTATGGCTTCCTTTCACATATTAACAAATTTTGATGCAAAATTCCTTAGATTTTGATTCGAAGCACTCACAAATACCGGTTTCAACGTCCTCCTGCCGCTTTTCAAATCTGTTTCTTCCTAGATACAAAATGAAAGGTAAGAAGAAGGAGTAAGGTTGAAAGAATTGGTTGGATGAGGTATTTTCTCCCAGCCGAGTTTCTCTTCAATCTTTTGTGGGTTCGTGATTCCTGCTGTGTGGGTGAGTCGCGCTGCACTGTTCTGATGAAACCACATCACCCCTTTTCGATTCACTAGAGCAGGTTATTTTCCTGCTCAAAGCACGGTTCAACACCCCCAATTGCTGACAGGAGATTTGAGCATTAATTGCTGTTGCAGTGTGTAGTAACGATTCAAAGTGGATTATTGCTTGACGATCTCACCAGATTGGTTGAAGGAAAACCTTTTTCCCATAAATTCCCCTTCTCGTCGTCTGTCACTGATTCTTTCCCCCAAATGACATATTTCGATAGAAAATCCATTTTCGTCGCCAGCCACAAGTCAATTGACTAAGAAAGAGAGAATACTAAATGTCAACTCGACATTTGCACTGCCTGTTTCCAAACAATTCATGAGGCCTCCATTTTCGTAGTTCCTTGAAAGAACTTTTCCATTTTTCTAAAAATCGGAATGAACATCTGAACTGAGCTTGACTGCCAATTCCTCGACCAATAAGGCAGGGCTATCTTCTTCAGGAAACTTATCAACAAACTCAACTGGAGTTGAGTTGAGTTGCGATCTTCTGAATTCCACAAACAACACTCTGCTACCATCTTCTCTCACTCATTCACATCCATAAACTGGGCGATTCTGACACCTTCGGTTGTTATTGAGTTTCCTTTCCTGAATTCATAACAAAATATGTAACTCTAGTAATTACTGGTTACTTTCATATTAGCATGGTTTCCATGTAGCAAATCTTCAATTTGATGGTTCTGTTAAACAAAATTTGATCAGTTTAAATGTGTGTTACCAAGCAAATATTGCTCAGCTCCATTAAACTCTACAAACTACTCTTAAGGGGTTGCTTTCTAATATCAAGTTCATTATAGTGTGACGAGCGGTAAAAAGGAATTTTGTCACAAGATATTTTAAACTTCTTTCAAACAGCACTGCCAAAGGTAGAATTAAGTTATTCGAAATTTCTGCGCACAGATTGCCTGTCCTGATAGCTAAACCCTCTCTGTTGTCAGGGCTTTGAAGGAACTCCTTTCAGAAAAAGGAAATAACTCAGCGGCATGACGACAAAGCAAACTGCTCTCTCTCCCTCCAACGGACAATGGACGCGAGGCAGCGTCAGAAGCACCGGCTTTCGTTGTCGGTTTCCGGGCCGAATTTCCATTCGAATGGGCACTCATTTCGCATGAGATAATCCGCAATCTGGCCATCGGAATTGAGTCATTAAATTGGACTACTGAGGAGGCAGCAACAGGATTTCGTGATGATTATTTTTAGAAAGCACATAGTAAGCTAAATCATGCCTATGTTCTCACATCAACTTTTGTTAGCCATTCCACTACAGCCCTTTGGCTACCTCCAAGTGAATATTTGTGTGTGAATCTTCGATATCATTTTTTTGCCGAATAGGTATCTCATATGATTATCAACTTCCAATACTCCCTTAGAAGCAAGAATGGGACTCCCAGATTAATGGAGGGTTATAGAGGAGTATTTTACTTTCAAAAGGACGTTAAAGGTTCCTTTCTATCGATGAAGCTCTCGGCAAACTAACAAGATACGGATATCAGTATTCAAAAGGAGCGGTTGTTTAACATTTACATTTAAGCCACTAAATAGAATCTTTATTTGTATATTTTAAATAAATTATTAAGAGATAATGGTCCTCCTACCAGAGTCTGGGAAAAAAGTTCGCTTAATATTTCACAGGTCTATGAGATTTTTACTTTTTTTATGAAAAAGGTAACATATAACAACAATGTCAGTCTCGTAAACTATAACTTATTGAGGTTCATAGTAGGAGCAAAGCATTTTATAAATGCATAAAAAATCTTCATTTGTCACAATATTCTGTTAATAGGCTTTGACTTCCGTAAATCGCCCAATTAGCACACGACTGTCTGTTTCATTGAGGATTGCGTAACATTATTTCTTATATCAAAAGGGAATTTGAAAATTCATTTTTATTTACAAAGCCGCTACTTATCAATGAATAGTTAGCGTCTGAGAAATAAAGTATAACAGAAAATATAATCCGTGAAAATATCAAGCCAAAATGTGCATTTCACTTTAGATTGAGAACATTTTTCGTTTTATATTTTTAAAACATCATTGAATTTATTCTTTAGTTTAGCGAAAGCGGCAGCAAGGTCTCTCAGAGCAATTTAACAGGGATGTAAATTAAAAAACTTTATTGATTCGAAATATCAGTGTTCAACACAACTAATTTTTTGAGTCCCTTATAGGAGCAAAACCCTATTTAATAATGGAATATTATATTTTTACAATATCCCGCATATATGCTTTAACGATGTCATTTTTACTAATAGAAGATCGTAGTGTAGTAAGGTCGTGGTGTCGGCGAGCAATGCAAATTTGAACTTTCCGGTTGACCTTTAACCAACCAGGTCGGATCCTGATAGTCCTTTATCAACGGGCTATGATTGTTCATTTGAAAGCAACTAAAATCGGTATATTTGAAATATGCACCACTTATTTTAATTTATACATAACTAGTATCTAAGCGGAGAACCGTAACTGATTTTCAGACTGCCTCCAAAATAATATTTCCTAAAATTTGTCTTTAAAAAGTTGTTATATAATACTGATATAGGATTTCCGAAACAGTGAGCTGAAAGACTCTCCTGAAATTACTACTAAATTTCTGGGAATCATTAGGTTTGATTACTTCGGTTAACTCACTTGCTTTTAAAATAGCTTGTCTACAGGAAATACCAGTTCGACACATTAAATTACCCCTCTAAACGCTTGGCTGACCACGCATTCCCTCGTGTGCCAAATTATCCTGGCGAAGGGGGAGAGGGCATACGCCAGTAAGAAATGAGGTCAATGGCATCATCACACGAGATGGCTGGGGGACGAAAGGTCAGGGGCCATCCGCTGCGAAGGGAGCGAATTTACACCTAGGACAGGCGGTGCACCACTCACCCCTTGGCCTCACGCTAGGGAAGCAGAAATTCGTTAAAATACGGCAGATGTTCAGACAAAACCAACAGGGACGGCGAAGGGTGAAAGTCGCAGAGGTCACACGATGCCTTCTGTCGAAGCAGAAGAAGAAGAAGAAGCACGAACAGCATTCCATCACCCCCTGTCTCCCAATTGCAAACCGGAAAGTTATTGCGCAATAGAGAGGGAGAAAGAGCAAGTGCATAAAGAACATTTAACATTAAGGAAATCGAAATTTCAAATCAGTACATAATCCAAAATTTAAATAAAATAAAATTAAAAAATACTAACATTTACATACTAGAAGTCATAGCATTTGGAAAACACCAATTATTCCTAATATGAAGCTTGGTTGAGTCTTTAAATTATTTCCTGTGTGCCAATTCTTTTGATGTATATCAAATAAGCCGATTAATACAGTAGGGGAAGTTAAACGAGTTTATTTATGGTTTATCAAATGCTTAGTATTGTTCAGTAATCTCTAACAATTACAGTAATGCAAAATGCAGATTTTTTATATAAACTGCATTAAACGTAGTAATTTCAAACAGCCCATATTCTAGAATTTTTATCTTATTGCCAACATAAATTTCGTTATGAATGAAAAAACATATTTTTTAAAAAATAATATTTTATTTGTGTCCATTATTTTCAATATAGTATTTATGCATATATAAACAGGGTGCATCACGCAATTACTGAAATTACTGCTGTGCCGCGCGCCGCGGGGTTGTAGTTGCTATGTGGATGACCTGAGTCCCCTTGGAAGAGGTGATATTAAATCGGTTAGTGGGGTCATGTATTTGTGCGAAAAGGGACAGTGAAAGTCAAGGACACCTTTATCAAAACAAATTTGTTTACATTTTTAATAATAAATAACACAGCAATAAATACCACAATGCTGCAAGATTATTCTCAAAGAAAATTGACCTTATTAATATGTTTTCGTATAAAAACTGGCAAAATAGCTTTTAAAACTCTAATCAAATGGGAAATTATTGAAGGATTTATAAACTGCGACTTCTTCGGAAATTATCGTAACTTGCAATGGAAATAAACTTTCCTCAAGCGATAAAATCACTTCTAAAACGTCTTACTAATTTATCACGTATTTTTGGACAATGACAACATGAAACAAATAAAAAATGGTAATAACTAAAGGAAATTTGCATTAAAGAAAAAAATCACCAATTTTGGGACCCTTCTGACGTCTTTCTTTTAAAAAGGCGGGACTAATTACCATTCATGGTAGTTCGTAGTGTTTGGCTGCTTTCCGTATCCTAAGCAGTGAATAACCTGCACAGGTCCTCTTTTGTTAGAGCTTCGCAGATGATGAAATATCTCTGTGTACAGGTAGTGGAGGGATCAGGTAACGGGACCATTCTTACTCTGAATGGGGCAATGTCTAGTAGGCCTCACTCACTTTATGGAAAAAGTTTTAGCAAGCCGGCAAGCCAAAACTAGTAGTGCCAATGTTTTTCATTTAGGATTTTACCGTTTCAGAGTTTTTTTACAATTTTTTAAGTTGATTAACAGTCCTTAAAAACATTTTAAACTTCTTATTAAAAGGGCTAAATTTGGTGAAAATAATAGCCATAGTTATTCTTTTTATTAACCTACTCATTAATTGTTTTTTACATTTTTAAAAATTTGATTTAATTTTCTTTTCCTAGTTGCACTAGAAGCAATAAAACACAGCAAAACATGACATGACCTTTGCGATTTCCGAAGAGATAGAAATGACGGTGACTTATTTGAGGGGGGGGGGAAAGAGAGAAGGGGATAGGGTGAAGAAAGTCACCCTCCTTGACCTCGCCTGATTATCCCACCAGAAAGGGCTGCATAAACGCCACCTGTTGACCTTTACAATTTGTCCCACACTCCTTCCATCATTTTGACATGCCTCTCGGTCAACATTTTAAGGTCTGTTCCCCTTCGCTTTCGATTTCACATTTATTCCATTTTGCAGTGCTAAACTCCAGCTCCTCAACCGATTGACGGTTTGAGTAGTTAATATTTCCAAAGTACTTCTAGATAGCAATTTTATTTCAAAATTAACTGGATGTTACTACAGTACACGAGAGAATTTCCATTATCACAAGTTGATTAAGGATAGAGAACGCCTGTCTAGATTTCAGTTGTCTTGATGGATATGTTAATGGGCACCTTTTAAGTCCAGGTAAAAATAATACTTCACACCCTGGAACTACCAGTTGAGGTGCGAGTGGGACTTCTATTAGCTACAAGGCAGAAGTTTAAAATTTGTCTACGCCATTTGAAACCAAGCGAATCTAGATGGCCGACTGCAGTGAGACGAATGAATTTAGTCCAGAATTGTGCTCTTGAAGACGCTTTAGTTGCGTTGCCATTTGATAAGCATGATCCGCTTAATATGTACAAATAGGTGGTAAGAAAATAGCCCTTTACCGCTGGTCCACCTTTAACAACTGGATGTGGTACAGTATGAAAGGCGATTTCTCTACCTTTCGTCTCAAATTTACTGCTAGTGCTGTCGTATTTGATTTCCTCCAGCCTACTCTATGACCCGATCCACGTTAAATCCAGAGGCAATGCCACGGTGAATGTAGCCAGGATGTAGTTACAAATCTGTTCAATAAGTTTCGGCTCCAAGAGCAATGGTACTTAATACTCTTAAGTAGAACGTCATGATGTAAAAATTTTCTTGTTTATTTGATCTAAAGTAGTCTTCCCGTAAGTGCGATGATAAGCATCTGTTACAAATTTGCCATTTAAAACCCCAAGGCAAAGGGTAGGTAACTTACGCGGAGATAAGACTGGCGCTTTTACTGTTTTTAAGCAGTGATAGCTGCGATGATATGAAACTATCAGCTGCCTATGCTAATGAACTTGTGTCTACAACTGCATTTTAAATTAACATACATCTGGACTCAATGTGTTAATGCTTTTATTAGCAAAGCGTTGAATCTTACCATTAAATGTACAAACAAAATCTAAAATATGCTTGCTGAGGATTCCGAGACCCCATTATACGTACCCAGGAAGAAACAGAATCCTTCTTAATAGAAAACTATCATTTCAACTTTTGATAAATCGGTTCATTCAAAAATACCACAATGATATTATGAATGGTACATTTATTTTGCATCAGGTTAATCTAATAAATATTGTCCGAATAACATTTTAGATTGCAACTATAGAGTATTTAGAATGTCTAACAGAGCTTAACATTCTTTTCATGTTTAGATGTATTTAAACTGATCTTTTTTAAAATTAGATTGTTTGAAGCCCAAGAAGTACGAGAGATTAATTTGGGGAGCATCATGTTTAATGAGTTTAAGAGGGTAAACTCGGCAGTCCACGAAGTGCCTAGAAACATTCACCCAGTTTATGGAGGATGTGGGATGCGGGAATGAAAGAAGGTGTTGAGGAAGATGTTTTGCAACATTTAAGTCAAGATTCCACCCTTCACGAAGGTCGAATCGGACGTCCAATTGAGTTTGATAATAATCTTCAGTTGAGTTTAAGCTTTACGACTGCTCATCATCAAAAATTTGGTAAACTTCCTAAACTTGGAAAATGGGTACCTATCCAAGGATTGTCTCAAAGCAGTCAGCGCAAATCTCGAGCTGACATCTACTATTCTCTTCATTCTCCAGCCAAATTCTTTTAATTTTTTTAGTGGATAGATTTATCATTGTCGACTGACGAATAATGGATCTTTTATCTAAATGGTGGCGAGACGGGAACTTCATGGAAAAAGATTCTTTATGGTTCACTCTCGGGGATCGACAAGTAATATTTCACTTTCAGTTGCTATCACCTAATGCAGCAACAGTTAATGCTCAAATCATCGGTCAGCAGCTAGAGAGTTGGAACCAAGTTTTGAGAGGGAAAAATACCTGCTTAAATGAGTCGAAAAAGGGTGACGTTTCATAAGGGCGATGCGGCACTACCCCACACAGCAAAAATCACGTCACAAAAGACCAAAAAGGAACTCTTCTTTCAACATATTCTCCTTGCCTCCCTCCCTCCTTCCTCCCTCCTTCCTTAGACCATCTTTAGTTTCATAGTTTACAAAATCGTTTGGCAGAAGAAACAGCTTTTGCAACACGATAAAAAGAAGGAGGTGAAACTGGCATTTGTGAGTTCTTCGAAACAACCGAGAGAATGTCACAATAATGACTTATTGAGCCTGTTACTAGGTAAACGAAGTCTTAGACAATCAAGGAAAGCACAGTGAAGATGGAATCTTAATGAAAAGTACTATTAAATCAATTGTTTTATTTATTCAAAATTCGAACAGAACTTGTGAGATGACCTGATATCTTAGAAGAGTCATGTTTTAGCACCCTACACAGGCGGCCATGTAATATATACGGAAAACATTGGAAAGGTAAAAAGAACGCCGCGTTATAGGGGGCGACTGATTCGACTGTCAATCATAATGACTTTTCCTAATGCATTATGTCAAATAAGTGCAAATGCTCAGTTGCAGTCATTTTGCACCGTGTATTTTGACTTTTGAAGAAAATGAAATACGGCGATGATATTTTAGTACCATTTGAACTAGCTTTCGCGTCTGAACGGCAGCGCTCAGTGGTCAAATTCGGCTAAAAGCATCTAGAGTATCACGTCATCCAACAAGTTCTGTCCGAATTTTTACCATTTTGGAAAAAATGAAATCCAAATATTTTTAATCTCCAATGCATATGAACAGTATTCTTGGATGCATGTGCAATTAAAATGAACAAATCTCCTTTAAAAAACAGCGAATTGAAATTTACTTTATTAAAACCCTGATAGGATGGAAGAACCCAGGAATCATTTGGGCATTATAATATTTTATAAGTTCAATGAAGACAGGAAACTCAGCTGCATCCGAAGTGAGTCGAACCAGGCTTTGAGTGCTTATCTGATGACCTGAAAGAATGCAAACATCTTTGCCACCTAGATTGTCCATCAAACCTGGATCATGAATAGTTTCGTCGTCCAAATATCCAAGTTCACAATTCCGTCGATTAAAAGTTGATGCATTTTTCACCATAAATTCTACGAATACTATTTTCTCAATCGAAATATGAGTTATTAGCAATGTGATTCAGCAATTATTTAAAAATACTGAGAGTAGTTTGCAATTTCAAAAAAGCGATTTAGGAAATTATATGATTGATACAATCTTTGACCGTTTTTAGGAAAATTTATAATCTAATTTGGTAACGTCGTGTCAGCTCTTTATCGGTAAAATTTAATAAATTTATGTTACTAGGAAACATTACATGTAGGTCACACGTAAAAGCTTGATAATGTCCGCACAGAGGCAGTGGTGCTAGTGTGCTCAGTGAGGCTAAATTCTACGGCAAGAAACTGACATCGTTCCAAATCTTGTCAGAACCGATGGACACTACTTCGTCTCCCATCTTTTGCAAACAGCTTCAGTGGTCACTGAGGCGTACATCGCGGATGTTGCAGTCAAGCCAGACCGAAAATGGTCACTGAATTAAATGAAACGTCATAAGGATAGGAATATAAATGCGAAAAAGATTTGTCTAAAGAGGGAAAAGCACAGCCGCACCTTCGGTAGGAGCACCGATTGAGGCAAGAATCGTCACCACGAGGACCATACTAGCACTGGGGATGTTGGGAACAGCGTGGGATGAAGCGAAACTGAGCCACCTGCAAAATAAAACACCAGTACTTCAGTCGTTCGCTCAGGTAAGCTGTAAAAGGTACTGCAGTTTTCACGGTCTTGTTCGAAAAGCAAGATTATTAAATTGGCATTTAGGCTTAAGAAGTGGCAGCAAAATTAGTGTTCATTTGATTATTTAGCTATAATTCGACGGACAGGATGTTTGAAATAGATTTTACTGATTAACTGTTGGTTGCTTACCCAGACAATTAAAGGTTTTTTTTAAACTTCACTTCCCTTCCTCATTCACAAAGGCGATGACAATGTGAATGGATGATGACAGGGACCCCCACCTGATTCAACATGGAGCAGAAAATTTCGTAGTGAAGTGATTCCCACCAGCTAGAAATACGGATAAGGTTATGGCCCTTGCTCAGTTTACAGCAAAGTGGAGCACTGAAAACAATCCAGCGGCATGACCTGGTGGCCAAGCTCGAATGGGGATTGCGATGCTACGGCGGCCAATAGAAGTTGACAAGATGACAGACTATCTGATTGCGCTCCTTCTTGAGGATCTACGAAAAAGTAGTTAAGGGCCCTAGTCCCGGAATTAAGGCTATATCAGGTGAATTGAATGGTTCAGCTCCTTTTAAGGCAAACCTTTGGTTCTACTAACTAAAGCCAATATAAATATCATATTTTAGGAAAAGTTAAGAAATTTTGCGAGCCAATTTTTACAACTGCATTTACCATCTTAATAAAAAGCTTCTCCCGAGCTCTTCAGCTCTTAAACCTATGGAGCATTACCTGTGAATGGGCGCCAGAGCCGAGAAAGGCACTAATCATCGCCTTTGCAGTACTACAAATGTCCAGTCAATCGCTCATACAATCGGAGCACAAAAACAGTTTGCGCTCCAGATTCCTGGGCATGGGAGGGATCCAGGTTGCGATAGACGTCAATGACAGCGGTTTTTTCGAGCAAATCGCTTTGACGACCATGGCACAATTTCATTGTTTGTGTGATTCCGTTTAAATCGATAATTTTTGCATTTATCGCCCTAAGTTTTCCTAACCCTTAGCATAAACTTATTAATGCCTTCAACTTACATGATTAGAACGAAGGTTCCATGACGGCTTGTTCCGTAACGACTATAAAAGAGGTCGTGATGAAGATGTCTGAGCCATCGCCTTTGAACGCAAGTGCCACCGGGATCATGAACCGAGAGCCTGTTTCACTGGAGCAGTACTTGTCCAAACAAATGTACATCTCACCCATCGACGAAGCGCTGTTGACAAAAAGCATAGACTGAGGTAGAAATTCTACTAAAGACATGATACAACCCTGGTGTGGGCGCCTTAGCAACTGATGAGCTTACAATTATTCTGACTATCTATTTATTTGATCAGTGAGTGTAGCCATCTTGCAACTGGAGTGCACCAAGCCACAATACAGCTTCCATACGGTTAATATATCTGTCGGTGTGCATTGAAACTGCATTTCAGGCAGTTCTAATTGTAGTGTGTGATAACCTTAAGTCCTTGTATCGGGTCATCTGATAAATCTGGCAAAGTGTGAATAGATAAAACAAGTGACCAAATGTTACATTCAATTGCAGAATCAGTGTACTTTCCCTGATTACCTATGACTTCCTTCCATTTATTTACAGGCTTATTTATGAGCTTCATTATCGTGGCGTTCTTTTGGCTTTGACTATCCGAAGAACAGGAAAACAGCAGTTAAAACCTCTTCTTGCTGTGTTGCAAAAGCTTATTCCTCGAAATGATTTTGTAAGCTACAAAATAAATGGCAGTCTGACGAGGGAGCAATTGCGTAAAAATGACAGCGAAGATTTGTATGGTTTGAACTAAGCCAAATTGACAATTCCAACTCAACTGGTGAAGCAGGATAAGCTTCTTCTTCTTCTTCTTCTTCTGCACGGGCTGCTGATTCAAGAAGCTGCTTATCACCAAACTCACTGGACGTGGTCCGTTTCGAACTTCCTTCATCTTCCTGGAGGGAGAGCTCTCCACTTCTCAATTTCTCAAATCAGCTTTTGCAACCATCTTCCTTCATTCGCCTACTTTTAGCAGCTTCATCGACTGCTGAATTTCCTTCCTTGAACTCACTAAGCACTACGCCCCTCATCAAATGAATCTTTGGTACTTCCACGTTAGCATGGTTTTAACTAGGCAAATTTTACTTTTATTGTTTCTTGAAATGATATTTGATCCGTTCGAATGCACAAAGATATATAAATAATGTTCAGATCGACTAAGCACTAAAAATGATCTTTAAATATCTCGAATTTACAATAAAATTCAGACATAACTTATGGGATAACGGAATAATAACTTAATGTCTGCTATTCCCAAAATCGCTGCATTGACTTACGTGCTTGTCGTAGCAAAAGAAATGAGGTAGGGTTGAGCACTGTACTTGAGCAGACGGAAGGGATTTTTCCTGGTGACAGCAAAGAGTGATAGCGCAGAGGAAGTAAACCACCACGCGACCCACGTTGACCGTCAAACGAAGAGTCCAAGTTGCATGAAGTCCTGCTGGATGTTCTTACGCCCCACAACCAAACCAGCCACCATGAACCAAACACCTACTATGACATCAAATTTGTACTTGTAATTGGTTGTTTCTTCAACAAGAATCCGTTTTCGCCATACTCAGATTACACATTGACAATTACTATTTTGACTTCGAATTTAGTCAATTACCAATCACGTTGGTTCCACGCTTTTGAAGGTTTGCATTCTTGGTTCATCCCATCACTTCTGACCGGTGCTAGAGAAACACAAATTAATAATTTACCTCAAATGGCAAATGTTTTTTTTTTCAGGAGGAGTAAAAATTTATCTGGAACAATGTGATCTCAAATAAGTTATCGGGAAAGATGATTTCGGACAATTGGGAGTATTTTTACCAAAAGGAAAATGTTTAAGTAGAACATTATGGTTATTAAACACACTAGAAAATGTCCTTGAATATACTGGAAACCGATATTGTGGTTTCCTTCACTAATGCTTCAAAGGCTCCCACTTTTTTGACTTCTATCGATCCTAAAGAGGTGGAGAAAACGATGAAATTAAATTATGAAAGCCAGAAAAGTTAGCAGAAATTAGCAAAAAATTTCTCTACTTTAGGCTGTGTATATACTTTCATACTACGAATTCTACAAACTTTATGCATCCCAAGAAAGTTTACACGATGTAATCAAATGAATTTTCACAATGTCCGAATATTTCAAAGATGTCTATCATCACTCGGACGCAAAAAATAACAGAACTATTAATTGCCTCAATGAAACCTACCTATGCTTTTCAAAGGCCTAGAATCATTTAGCAAGTGGAATTATGAACCAAACTTGACCCCAGTAGTTTTGTTTGACTTTAAAAAGCATTAATTAATTGAGTTAAAACAAGTCCGTATACAAGTAAATGAATGCTTGACATACTACTAAATTACTAATTAAGTAGGCAGTAATGGTGGGACTTTCTTAGAGACCTCAAACACGCATTAAGGTCATTCCACAGCTAATATACTGGGAGGTTTCTGTGAAGATCTGAACTACTTAAAGAATATATTCGACACAGTAAAGCGTTTTGCTATACACACTCAAAATCGAAACAGTTTATCGTACAATAGTAGTATGCTTCATTTAAGACTGCTGAAGCATTGCTTCACGCTTGAATTGGTTTTAAATAAGACAGCTCTTCAACAAGCACACATTCTGGGGATTTTTTATAATAATTATTTGAGGAAAGAGTCTTAGAGCTATAACTTCCTCAGGTTACTGACAAAATGAATAAATTAAGGAAATCAGTCATATTTGGACCATTAGAACACATGGGATTTGAATTCACCGTGCAGGATAAGCTCCTTGGACATCTTTTACCTTATTGATAACAATCTTTTATCTCTGAAATGCCAACTTTTGATTCTCAAAACGAGCCTACAGCACATCACATTTGAGAGAATACACCTCGTTTGACAGAACCAGCATGTTTAATCATGACGAAATAATACGTAGGTTCAGCTTGATTGGCACACGAATGCACACTGATACGTCATTCGTGGAATATAATATTCATATGATACGGTAATCAGTTGTAACTTCTAGTCAAGCTTGTCAAATGTGATGAAATTTTTTGTCAGATTTGCGAGACGCGTTTTGACGTGCATTGATGTATTAAAACATTGGTAGAGCTAAGGCATTCACTCGAGCGTCTAACAAGTGCGAGCCAAAAATGAATTCGCACCTCTTTACTTTACTCGAATTAATTTATAATTGATTCATAATTTTTAATAGAAGAATGACCCCCACCCAGCTGACTTCCCTGTTGTGCACCGAAAAAGTAAGATGTCACAAGAAATATTTTATTAAAACTCGTGTTTAGTCTCAAGCTTGACTAGTGAGGTCGTTGGTTACCGCATTTGTGGTGATTTCCTCATTGTCGGCCTTATCGAAGACATCCTGGTCATCTCCAAACTCATCCGACTTGAGACGATTACAAATGGCCTCCGTTGTCGTTGCAACATACATAGCGGTAACACCTCCGAGGCCGGATCGGCAACGATCCCTAAAATGGAAAATGCGAAAAAGGTAACAGGTTTCCGCATTATCGCCTAAACGACATTGCCAGGTCTTCGGGCATATTGATTAGTGCCTCGCACTGATGAAAGTAATTGGCCACCTTATCACGCTAATACTGCGAATGTTAACATGGCATCATTCGATTAATCCGGCTCGTGATGGCATTTAAAGTGCTCTGAGGCTAAGAAAGTCAGACAATGCGGTTCCGATGTGGATATCACACTCAAAAGTTGGTTAGGCTCTTATGTTCATTAGTGATTAGGTACGTCTGTATTTAGCCTGAAGTCAAAAGGTTGTTCATAAAAATGCACATTCAAATCTTCTTTAATGCTGCCTAACTCACAAAAGCCACTCCATAGCGAAAAGTACGGCTGTCGACTCTGTAGGAATACCAATGGAGGATAGAATAGTGACCACCAGCACCATACTCGCACTCGGAATGTTTGGAACGGCAAGAGACTGCACGAAAGTTAGTAGCCTACAAAAGAAAAAGGATGAGACGTTAATTGAGCCCTCAAAGTGCAGCAATGATTCCTACGAATCTCTAGTATAGTAAAATCCCTAGGTACTCAAAGGAAACCTATAGTCACAGCATAGACATGGCTTTAGAATTTAAATTACAACTTCTCTCAAATGGTTAGGATTTTCATGCATATAATATAATATTTGCAAAACGCGCTTCTCTAAAGGCATTATAACAGTGCTAATGGTGCATACGATGGAAGATAATCACGTGAGAGCTTTTATGAATTTTAAGGAATGAATGATGGACGATCGAAAAGAGGTCGCTCACAATCACTTACTTCATCGTAAATATGTTAATGGACAAAAATTGTCACAACTCATGATTATCTGCCAGCAGTTGCCAAATAGTCTACTCGGTGGAAAAATAGACTCTGTAGGAAATATTTGGTGACTCCATAGAGTTTATTAATGCGCAAACTATTCATGAATATACACAGGGTATTTGGAAGGCATTTTGCAGAAGAACATTTCTGGCTCAGTTAAAGGTGTTCACATACACTGCGTTAGAAAAAATCGGCTCCCTGCTACCACATCTCAGGAGATTTTTACTACTGCACCTGTGGCCAGTGTCTTGTCTCCACCGAACTCCCCAGTGATTTTAACTATTCGAGAAAGACACCAACTACCTTGTTGCCAGTGCCCGTTTGTGTCCTTGAGACCCTTCCTTCGAAAGGTGTCAAACCGTAACCTATCCGAATAATGTTATTTTGACAGAAAAGGAACAAAAGGGCCCATTCAACTGTGTATTTACCAAAAGCACTTTCCACTTCACGATGAGATCGTAAAATTCAGAGCGAATTTCAAACTTACGGGATAAGGATGTACTTTCCAACATCAAGTTGGGTGCCTGATTGCTGTGCGACGAACATACAAGCGGCGGTGATGAAGATGGCTGGACCGTCCCCCTTCATGGCCGAGGAAACGGGGACCACGAATCGGGACACCATCTGGTTGCAGCCGTATTTGTCCAGACCGGCGTATATTTCTCCCATCGCAACTGCCCTGTCAAATGAATGGTATTCACAATCGGTGGGATCGAGGACCTAACTCAGGCCCAGTGTTTGGTCTAGGTTCCTTGTAGCAGTCAACACATCTCTTCGTTTGCTCAGGCAAAACTCATTATTAAGTAGATTCGGCTCGTCTAACAAGAACTCCTTTTCATCTTGATGTTGTCTAAATAGCCCTATAAAAGGTAGCCGTTATTGAAACTAAATACCCAAATCTCAATAAAATAATATGTCCAAAAAGAGTGAATCAAAAATAGTTTGCTTATTTAGTTAATAGTAGGTTCAAGCAGCAAAACCAAAATAACATAAATATGTACCAATATTTTCGAGTAACACTATGCAATTTAACATTCATATGTTCCTGTGATAAATCTAATTTACCAGATATGCCTACTCTTGGAAATGTGAGAGGACTGATGATATCACCTTTTAAGTCAACAACCAGGAGTTCAGTAGACTGACGTATGTCTATTGAATACATGAATACCCAGCAGTTTACTTCATTAATTACCAAGCGTTTCAACCCCAGTTACAATGATGATTAAATGGTGTGAATGTTCTCTTTAGTGATATTTTCAGTTAGACGTGAAAAGCTTCCATAATGAGTGGCACAAGTGCAAAAATCAGTTCTGGCCACAGTCGAAAATGCCTGCATTGACGCACTCGTTTTATGCGTCCGTGGCTAACACACAGGCTCTGTTCTTCGCACACAGATAACTTTCTAGTACTATGAAGGGGTCTCATCGAGATCTAAACGTGACTAGTAGTTTTTAGCCAATTCACTGAAATTAAAGAAGTCATTTTTAACCATGCAAATAAGTTGAGCTTAAGATGACCTGCGAGAATTCCAATACTACAACTATGGTAACACGAACTGAGAGGAAGTATACATGCAAAATGGTATTTAGATGTGGAAATGCTAAATTGTGGCGTATACCCCAGACTGCAATAAGGTCACATATCTAAATTTTACGTGTTGCAGTCATTGGATCTGAGAGTAAAGAAGTGGTTTGAGAGTCAGGAGCTTACGGGCTGGTAGTGGCGAAGGCGATGAGGAAGGGCTGAAGACTGTAGCGGAGAACGCGGAAGGGATTCTTGCCACTGGCGATGAAGAGGACGAGGACGCAGATGAAGAAGTGGGCGAGGAGACTTACAATCACCGTCACGACGAAGAAACCGAGTTGAATGAACTCCTGTTGGATGTTCTCACGGCCCAGCACCGATCCAGCCACCATGAAGCAGACCCCCACCGGTGTCAGGCTGAAAACAACGATAGTTTCGGTTTTACCAACTAGGAGCAAAGTGTAGTCAACCCTATCTACTATTTCTAATTCTACTGAAAGGCCTGGCACTTAATGATAAGCTTCAATGTGATTGAACAAAAGCAATCTGATGAACATGCCTTACACTTTTAAGCCCAATCTTGAGAGCTTACTGATATCATGTTCATACAATAACTGACTAAAACTGGATTTCTTAACTTCATTTTGTTAATATGTTGTAAATCTGCGCTTGTAGGGTACTGATTTACACCAATAATTTGCTCCAAAAATAGTCAGAAGTGGACTAATCTCAACGATTAATCGTTCAAATTCAGTTATCCTATTTGCGAAAATAGAAGATTCATAAAACTTAAATAGTTTTACTAACTCCGACATGATTTTTTGAGAGTTTAATGTGGATTTGTTAGAAGCTCCAACTAAAAAAGGCAATGTAACCTTCTACTAGCTCAAAAGGACGTGGTGCACCGAGCATACAACTTGTTCTTCCAAGTTCTTGTAAGATCTGAATCGGAATAGTTTAGTGAGACTGTGGACCCTTACAGAAGGAAGACGCTCATCAGTTTGGTCACCATCGCCGAAAGGGCCTCAAAGAATTTTACGATGGGCTTGACGATCTCTCCCACCGCATTCGCAGCAGCTCCGAATACCAGAGCACAGAAGAGAACACCTTTAATTAAAAAAGTATTAGTAGACACATAACTGATGGTACCAAGTTAATCACAGATGATTAGCTTACCAATCATGTTGGTTCCACGTGTTTGTGCATTCCCTGCCTTTGCATTTGTTGTTTCATTGACAATTTCAGTACGGTACTTAATAAATAAATGAAATATCCTGTAGATGAGCAGATTTAAATAACAGTGACTTTTTAGATTAGGCTATATACCTGGAATATGGTGATGCCTATGATATTATCGGGGAATAGATTACTGAAAGGAACATCGCATCCATTAGTGGAATGTCTTAAAATATGGGAGAAAGTATTCTGATTGATAGAGCTACTCACAAGAAGATGTCTTTGAAAATGTCGGACGCAGTGAGGCCATTTCCACTCAAGGAAGTGCCTTCATCAGTCACTTCGATGTGATTTCGTGCTCCTAAAATAAAATGAATTTCCCTAATATCTAGCCATACCTGAATCGAGTAAAATACCAAAATGAAATCTTCCAGAATTTTTCGGAATAAAATTTGACAAATGATAAAAGACTGTGTAGAAGTTAAGGCGGTATTCTAAAATATTCCTATGTGGAAAGTTCTTATTTCCTCCGAAACAGAGTATTCGATTCGAGTATGAAAGCTTAAAAGGGAAATAGATGAGAAATTTTAAATGTGGAACGAACACGAAAACAAAAAGCATTTATCAACAGCCAGTGTAAATCCCTCCGGCCGAAAGACCCTGATTCACTAAAAACGAGTTCTCATGAGTAAATAACAAAATAAGCGAAACAACAATTGAAGTATCAGAAACACCACACTGTCATTGGAGGCTTGTACAAAGCACAAGAATATGGAATTCAGTTATGAACAGATGCAGCAGCCAACTTACCTGGCCTGATGATGGCAGCGAAAAGCGTTCCAATAATACTACCGACTAAATCCACAAGCACTATGTAGCTTATCCCGACGATGCCTATTTTTCCATTCTTCTTTGGCTCCATGGATGCGATTACTGCAAATGCGAGAGCATTCAGCTTCCACAGAGCATTGCTTTCGAATAGTTTGAAGTATGAATCGCTTACCAACAAACACATTAGATACAATAAGAGGAAGTATTGTCAGCTGGAGAATGCGGAGGTATATATCTCCCGGCATAGCTAGAAAGCACAAAGAAGAAAAGTGTTGATAGAATACAAACATAGAGTGAAGTGGAGGGTGGATTTAGAGACTGAGAAGGTTTCGAGGACTCACCGATCCAAGTAACTGCCACCTCATCAGGTTTTAGGGTTCTTACACCGAAAGCGATCCCGAATCCGATGCATACACCCAGAATGGTAGCGAACATGAACCAGTTGTTTATCATAAATGTGACGCATTTATTTCTGTTCTTTTCTTTTGCTCTCAAAGCCATGATTAGGAGCTCAAAGGAGAGTAAAGTGCGGCCAGGAACGCAGGACAGGGGGCTTTAAATACATGCGTGAAGGTCTGGACCAATCATATTCCTGCAATCCCAACCCAGATTCTCATTGGTTGATTCCAGGACTCACTGCAGCAACTCAGCTCCATGTGAGGTGATGAAATTACAGGGTTGCCTAGCGTAATTCTTTTTTACATATACATCGAATAATTGCAGATGTTCGGTGAAATCGCCAGTCTTCGAAATAGAGCACATTTTGATTCAATTCAGATAAACAATTTGAGTGTAATAAGGGTATCTTGGTGAAAAAGATAGTTTTTGCATTTGTATTTTATGACACCAACATCTGGGATGCACAAAGTACAGAATATGACTCCTAGAGTGTACTTGAATTTCCTGAAAAAGCTGTGTGTACTGTTTCGGCTTCAAGTTTCGACCTCTGAAATGGCTAGTCAATGTGTGTGCATGTATCCTAACTGTAGCTGCTGCATTCTCATTGGTAAATGCGGCTGAAACATCACTTGGGAATCCGTTATATCAACTGCATCGACATCTTATAAGGAGCATTTGATCTATCAATTGATTCATCTCTACGTGTCCTTATACAGTTCTCATGTACCTAGAATTACCAAATATGTTTGCTTATAAAACTATAATTCTAATATCCGTCGTCGGGTCAGTTTTGAGGAGCTCATGAATATAAATGAGAGTTAATACCCCCATCTATCAGACTACGAATTTCCCAGGGTCGTTTGGTTAAAGTATAAGGCAATAATTAGAGCTGGTTTACATTGACGTAGGAGGGTCCTTTGAGTTCTTCTCTACTACTCATTAAACCCAGTAAAATTGGACCTCGGTTCAACATGGCCTTAAAATTTGAGTGTATGCAAATGACTACTATCGACAGAATTTGCATTTAGTCGAAAATCAACGTCACATTGTTAATTAATTTTATCTCTGTCTACTTTTTCATAAACATGGTGCCAGGTTTCATTAGTGGGGAAAGGAACTCAAAAACTCGTTGGGGATTTTAAGTGATATTTGTTCTACCATATAAGTTTCACTGAAAAGATTATTAAAATTTTGTGTCGTTTTGAAGTTGGTAGTAATCACGAAATGGAACAGTGAATCTCTGTGAACCAGCATTATGTAACTTTGAATAATTAGTGAACGCAATCATATGTGGATGACCACGTAATCACAAGAATCGGAAATATCCGAAGCAATTTTCATGCAGCAAAACGGCCATTTCTCCTTTCATCATTTAGTAGGCGAAAATATCCCTCAAATTGCTTATTCTGTTAAAGAGTTATAGTTGGATCGTGTTAGTCATAAAAGGACCATTTGGAAGGATGGATTATGGCATTCTCGAACTTCGAAACACATGCCACAACTCGTGCCATCTGCTCGCGCAGTTTCGTTGTGATCAGTTGCTGTTGTAGTAGTTGTTGTTTTCAGCTTGACTCATTAAGCAAATTAACCATGTTCGTAGGTCAGAGGGGTCTAAGAGAATCACCACTAATCAAACCACCATTTATCATGAAAACCAAACGTCTCTATACACGAATGAATCAGGAGGAAATTAGCATAGAGGTTGGTTACCAAAGATTTAGTAGATTTCGAAGAAATTCTTAAGGCATGAAGTCTGTAATATTTTCAAAAAGGTTTTCTTATAATAGCTGTTATGAGGGTCTATTACAACCTTAACCACTTCGATACTACTTTTTCTATAGGCAATATGAAGTAGATAGGACTCCTAAGGACAGTATAATATATTGCCCGTTGTTATCAAAACTTGGATTAAGACAGTGCATGAATAACGTACTACAAACTGCAAAAACTGAACGGGTCGATAAAAACCCATTAAAAATGCATTTTGAGAGTTCAGTGTTGATCTGAGAATTCTTGGGATTAATTATTACCTTTAGTACTGAAACGGTTAGTCCGGTGTAACCGTGAACCTTGAACAAACAGGCTGAATTTATTCGTTCCTCCCCACAAACTTCTTTAATTCTCTCGTCAGTTGACTGGACTGGCAGTGTAGCACTGAGGTGGCGAAGGTGGGTGACTTTCTTGACAACAGCACCCATCCATGGATAATATCCCTTCAGAGAGTCCATGTCTCGCAGACAGGAGTTCGGTCGAGCATTATGGCCGTAGAAATTGGCTGACAAGCATTATTGGCATTTAGTTGAGGTGCGACAGCTTTTAGGTCTAGGGCTCAAACGTGAAATTCATACGACAAAGCATGGATTCCCATGCTCCTGGGGTCTTCCTCAATCCTATTTTTGTATAATTTCGAGGGGAAATATTCTGTACTGCTTGGGCGATCAGAGAGATCTGTAGGTCTACATCCCATGACTCTAGAGGATTTTCACATTGCTCAGGAGTGAAACGAGAATCACCCATAATCTCCTTTTCATTTTGAAGGCCAATTCAATCAGTTATCACATGATACAATCTATTCTGCCCCCATGATGAATCTGGTGCCATCACTCGTACTATTGACAAAGGCGGGTTCCTCCCTACTTATTATATGTTTCAGTCTTTGATAATTGACAAAATATCATGATATATGCAGTACAACTTGTTTTTCATACTCGACGGCTAGGTTGTAAATTTGCCATTATCATCACCATCATCATCATCAACAGCAACTCGAGTATCTTCGAAACTTGCTATTTTTAGTCATAGACTGCTCAATATGCAGGAGGTTATATCGCAATCGATGCTAAAGAATGGAAGTGTTTAAAACCTAGGTGCACTTCTGGTAATTCTTTTGATTGAACTGAATTTTACCTCCAGCAATAAGGAGGTTAAATAAAGTGCAGAATAATTTTACTTTGATCAAACGGCGTGCCACGCAATTCAGAAACGGTTCTCCCTTATCATGACGCCTCTAGTGCAACATATGTAATGCGTCTTTTCTAGCAAGCAAGACTGCCCCTTGGCTATAAAACTGCCATTAGTCACCGTTTAGCCAATATTGATACCCGGGTTTCTGGACTGTCACCCACAAAGCCACATACCTCGATGATATTTTACCGGTTGGACCATTAAAGGTCCTGGAATAGATACTGGGGACTCCAACTACAAATCTGGAATTCTAATTTCTATTTAGTACCCACCGAATAGCTCGGTTCCATTTTCGTCCCTGAGGATAGCCGTCCCAATGCTGAAAACATTAGCCTGCTTGACCAATTGATTGGTTCGACTCTTCGACCTTTGCTCTTTGTCTAAACGAATTTAGGGCCAATCTGAACAAAGGCCTTCAAAAGAATTCTATCAGACGTTGGGCAACGCCATGGAAACGTTCCTCAATAAGACATATTTGAGCTTGGAGCTCCTGAAAAGTTAGTAATACTTAAATCTACCTTTTATTCCAGCGTTAAACGATTCATGCTACCTATTAGGAGTGGTGATCTCCTAGGTTCCCGAGCGGGCCCCCAACATTAATTGCCATATTTCTCGAACTCTATTTCCTCATATGTCCAACGGGTCTCTTTCGTCTGGGAACATCTTTAATATTGTAAGGTAATATGTTTATAACATGCTGATGAATACAGTGGAAGTTATTAGGACATGTCTGGACATGGTTACTAACTAGTGACATTTGAAGAATGCTAGTTTTGCAGTTGAAAGTACAATCGGAGGCCCCACATTCAGCTCCAAGAAAATTTTGCAGTGGCAGCTAGTACTCACCCAGACTGAAAAGCCGCGTTTTAAGAGTCAGAGAGAATTAGTCTGACAAATACGCCAAGATGAAAAAACACTTGAGTAACCACATGTCTGATAAGAGCATCTGCTGTCTTCGGATGGTGTTATTTAATGTGTCACAGCACTTCATTTTGGTTCATGGAACGGTCTTTACTTCTAGAAACCCCCTATCATCGTTGATACGAGAACTTTGACAATTCGATTCTATAGTTAATTACTCCCTCTACTTAAAATCTTGTTTGCGCCTCCTCTTAACAGTTCTATTAATTAAAAGATACAGTGTAATGCGAAACGAAAAGCTCTTTTCTAGTATTTCAAACAATCGTGGAATCGAAAGCAGTCAGTCATGGTGAAACAACAATTTTTTATTAATCTACTGAAGAAATATTTGACAAAAGAATGTTGTCTACAGTAGTTATTTTTCTCAACGAATTCTTTTTGTGACGCTTACTTAAACATGACTTTACATTGTTTCAACAGTTTCATCACTGACTTCCACCTCCTCTTCCTCGTGTTCCTCGCAGAGTCTTTCGTAAATCGACGAGGTAGAAGCTGATGTATACATCAAAAAGATTCCACTGAATCCAGCTCGGAAACGATCCTTAAAATCAGGCGTCTAGAAGACTCCAAAAGACTTACATCAGCCACTCCACAGTCATGAGATTCGCGATACTCCAATCGACGATAGGACTGTGAGAATGAGGGTGATGCTGGCGCTGGGAATGGACGGTATTGATAAGACCGTCATGAAGGTGAACAGGCTGTAAGGGATTCAAGTGTCTAAATAAACCTATATTTAGAAAATTGCCAATAGAATGGCAGCCTGCCTTCATCAACTTTTATCTACTTCAACCCAATATACCGCACTAATCTGAACTGTACCCACATGATCTGACAAACCGTGAACTGGCTAAGACCTTCTCAGTCAATAAGCATAATTACATCCACATTACCATCCCCTAACTTGCAGATTTTGGCAAAGACTAGGAATGCAATTTGTGTAAACATGCTTTTGTGTTCCTGTGTGAGTCCCTTAAGGCGGTTGACAACCGCCGTGATCGGGATACGTCCCTACACTTTTCATAGGGTTTGCTAATCTGTGTTAGCGATCCTTCAAATCCACAGAATGATTAAGAACCAATAGAAGCGAAATTGTATAACTATTTAACTCAAACATGGACCTCTAAATTGCAATATGCGTTACTCTATTTTTGATGGCAACGTCTTATAAGAAAAAACCCCTTCCATCTTACAGGTTTTAGCCAATAATCTCGAGTATACACGTGTACCTTGTCAATGGCGAGATGTTCCCCAGTGCTGAGATAAATAAAGCTCCTTACGCAATGAAAGTCAAGTCAGCTGCGCTCAAGTCTAGGCCTGCTTGCTGGGCGATGAAGACGCAGGAAGTTGAAATGAAAGCCACCGGTCCATCTCCCTTCAGTGCAAGACTCGCACTCACAACGAACTTGGGGACGAATTCATTGCAGCCGTAGTGGTCCAGATCCGTGTACATCTGCTGCACCGCTACAGCTCTACATAATTATCGGAGATGTTTTTCCTCTTTGCACAATTAGCTCGCTAGGATCATTCTGCGACTTTCTTCACACAAATTCTTCGATATTTCCTTATAAATAGTACGTATGCATTTATATTGGTTAAGTAATCATATGTATAATCAATTGCATACTAGAGAGTAACAGTTGACTACGTTCTTGTTAATCTTTTCATAAAAACACAATCGTTCACCTACATTTAGATAATGGCAGCTGCCCTTATTTAAGCTGTGCGCTTTAATAAAATCAGTAGTATTTAATGCTACCGCAAGCGTAATTCCAGATCATGGTCTCTGAATCTGATCAGATCACTGAAATAGGGTCTTATAGTATAACTCGAAAATCAAGGCCAATGGATTTAAGCATGTGATCACTGCTTGACTCGTGTTTCATAACCAATTGCTGTAATGCCGCTTCATTCGGCATGCTTGGTGAGGTCTGAAATATCGATGGGCTTTCTAATGCTGAACAGGATTTCATACGAATGGGCATAAACCGAAACTATAAGCTTAATTGAGAAAAAGACAAAGGTCTTACGTGGATGTGGTGGCGAATCAAATGCAGAAGGGCTGAACACGGTGTTTGAGGATTTGCACGGGGTTCTTGCCAGAGGCCGCCTGAAGCAGCAGAATATGCAGCAAAAGAAGCGTCAGGTGACCTGCCAGAACCGAGGCCGCAAAAATGCCGAGTTGGATGAAGTCGGACCGAAGGTCGGTGCGCTCTGCCACTGAACTTGTTACCGTGAAGCAGACACATACCGGTGTAATTCTACAAAATAAGACATGGGTCAGGGCGACCCTTACAGCTAAATATTGATCGATTGAGGGTCCTAATGCACACTTAGCATCACTTGTGCAATTCAGCTGTGCACAATGAGAAGGTCGATCCAAGGTGCAGGTCGATTATGGAAGTCTTCCGCGATCGAAAGAGGGACTCTGTGATACGCAAACTATTTCCTCTACATATTTCAATGCAGGCACCCAGATTGAACATGCTCTTTCCTTCTCCTTCCAATACCTGAGAGAGGTAACTCGATTTTTCATATGATGTATGGCGCTTTCTTAAAAAATTGGCAGCGTTTCAAATACTTCTGAATGTGGTCTATACCACCTTATATGACTCAATGAATTTGTAGGATTTGCTTTTTTAATGAGGGGTTTATGGTAACAGTGAAGAGATTCTAAGGTGACATTCACGCCGCCTCTCTAATAAACACCCTGGGACACACGTCTCCTTTCTGCTCTCTGGTTTTGAAAGGTCATTAACTTACCTTGTAATTAATCCACCTGGGAGGGCGATCTGAGATTAGCATCCAGACTGATTCCTTATGGATGAGTCATGTCTTCGGCATTAGTTTGCACACTTAGCACGGTACGTGCTAGTTTTACATTTACCAAGGTTCCAGGAGGGAAGGTGGCGATTATCTTGCAGACAGTGGCTCGAAAGCATTCAGTGGAGCTTACACGATAATTACTGTGAGCAGTTTGGTCGTGGCAGCATTGGTAGCTGCTCCAAAGGCAATCGCACAAAAGAGAATTCCTGGGAAGGAAAAAAAGAATGACACTGACACCCGCCGACAACAAGAGGTCGAGACTGAGGGGTTATTGCAGCATCACGATGAAGCCGCAATGCATTAAAGCCTGGGCACAAGGAGTGAGTTAAACAACAGTCTTGATATGGAAGGAGGTTCAGTTGTAAGGCATTCAGGAGAAAATTTGCTACCTGGAGTCGATATTTCCCATATTACTAAATCGTTTCTAATAACAAAGCATGAAAATGTTGATTTCTAAAATTAAATACAATTATATGAATGCCTAAATCAGTTGCATGCAGCATTACCTATCATGTTGAGTCTATTCACTGTTGCATTTGTTCGGCGTTGCTGAGATGTAGCACGTATCAGGTTGTCTGAAAGAGATTGCTGAAAGACAAAATATTGGAAACATCAAACAATGACTTATATGCTTTCCTGCTTTCTTGGATTGCTGGAACATATAATTAGGTCGATTTTTCAATGGAAGAGATAGCATGATAAGCAACACACAATTATTATTTCTCAAACGGCAACTCTATTCTAAATGTTGTTATAAATGGATCCACTAAGCAAACCGACCTGTTTACTTCTTTCTTTCATAACTGGTTGACCCTTTGATAAAATAAGGTTTCTTACACACTCAAAAAACTCTGATTATTTTTTTGCTATGCCCTAGTTTGAGTCTAACAATTTTGTGGCATCGAGAAAGATATAAGCTACCCTAAAATTTGAAAGACGACCATAAAACAAATTGCCGGTTTCTACTGAAATTAGAATATTTTTACAGATAAGGATCCCCAGCAAAATGTTTCAAAAGTCTTTAAGAAAGAAATACATACTAAAGCTACTTGATGGTATTAAAGGGGAGAGAAGAAATGTATAAAATCATTTGTTAAAATTTGTCCTTACCATCCCATTAGCGGACTACGGACCTGCAAATAATCTTGGCGGAATAAAATAGTACTTGAAGCATTATCTAGATTTAATGAATAGTTATGTCAACTATGATTACCTC
Source organism: Anomotaenia brevis (assembly GCA_030710315.1). NCBI lineage: Eukaryota > Metazoa > Platyhelminthes > Cestoda > Cyclophyllidea > Dilepididae > Anomotaenia > Anomotaenia brevis. The sequence continues at coordinate 253,451 of JAUOZQ010000005.1, forward strand.
TCTTTTCTTCATCAAATGACTGTGAAATAGCTATTACTGTAGTTATTACGGTAGCTACGACTTTAAGATTTGGATTATGTGTGTATTTTTCATTTACTGAAACCGATTTGCCTAAGTGTTTGGCTCTGATTTCATTAACTCATGAAGTGTCGTCACTAACAAACTTTTCGGCCTGGGTGATTGCTTATTTATCACCCTGCCGACCACATCCTACTGTTCTCATCGGCCTGGTGGCTACTCAGTGAACAGCACTGCAAATGCTCTGGCTTGTAGTGCAACAATTGTGCCTTATACTAAACATTGTCACTTTGGTACTTCGATAAAAACAAGTTTGGTTATCTCCTTACTAGCCTTTGTAATTTCAAAAGCACCCTAAATTACATCAATGTTCTCACAGAACATTTTTAAATGAATAAGTTGAAGTAATTATCAGCTCGCCTGGTTTTAAGGTGACTCCACTCACAGTTCCAATGATGCTGGCCAATAAGTTGTAGGACATGATTAAGCCCAGGCCAATCATACTTATTTTGCTGTTCCTTTTGGACTCCATGGTAGCAACGACTATAAATAAAGCATATTAATTATTTTCCAGAAATTCTGTCCCATAAATAGTTATAAAAACGCAATAAACCTAGTTGATAAATCTGTGAGGAGACAGCAATCTTATTAATTATCAACGCTGGGTTAACTGCATTACCTGTTCTAGTCGCTCACAAATTATTTAATGGTTATTTAGTGAAATATGGTACTAAAAAAGCCGAAAGGTATGTACCATTAAATAAAATTGCTAGTGAAAATGATTTTCCAAATAAAACAAAATAGTTCAAATGACAAAATCCATTGAAATTTTTAGGTTAACGTGTGGGATCATTCTATACAAGGAACATGAAGATATTAATTGCGATAGGGAAAAAATAACTGAAGATCAGTTAGTGTTTAAAAGAAAATTTTCTTTCTGTTATACCAATTTATTCAAATAGAATTAGTAAACAGACTTACCGACGAATGTGTTCGCAACTATCAGAGGCAAAATCGCCATTGTGAGTAGTCAAATGTAGATGTTTCCAGGCATTGTTAAAAAGTATATTTGAATCTAGTTTCATTTTTAGACTTAGAGATTTATCGTCAATTTGGCAATGCAAAGATACAAACTTTTCGAATGACTTTAATCCCCGGGATTTTACTACTAAAAACTAAAAATCTTCACCTACCAACCCAAGCGATGGCAATATCACTGGCTTGGGCCTCTTTCAATCCGAAAGCAATTCCAAAGCCAACTAGGACACCGAGGATAGTAGCTAGCATGAACCAGTTGTCACGGAGGATCGCCACACACGTGTTTCGCTTCGCCGGTTTGTCATCCACCATCTCTTTGCAACCGCTTTCTAAACCTCTCGTTGATTCCATGCTCAGAACTGTTCCCATATGGTGGTGGGAACGGTTGTATATATGTAGTGTTGCATATTTCTGCATCTATTCTGGCGTCTGATTAGTCTAGTCTGAGGTATTTCACTGTTTGACCTCTTTCTGCCAAATTTCAATTGATGAAGTAGAAAGTGACGCAAGATAAGGAGGAATAAGTACCAACTTAGGCGATTTAGAATGTGATGAAAATGTGAAGATATTATCTCTTAAATCCCCTCCTGTAATATCTCGCAATCTTTCTTTGGATAATGTCTCTGTTACTAAGCTACTGAGTCTATTCATAGAATAAGGAGTCTATAAAAAATATGCTTCTAACAATGAAATTCTTTTTTATGGAAACGAAGGTAATTACTGAAAGGTGAATCCTAAACTTCTAGTCAAGTTGGATACTACTCTTCCTTTTTAACTGAACCATTCGGTTCTGAAACCTTCTTTGCTGTCCTTTGTTGAAAAAGCGTTTTATGACATTATTGTTTAAGTACATGTTCGAAATGCAAATATATGCATTTCGCATCGAATTAGATTTGCAAGGAGCGAAGTTGAAATTATGTTGGCGATTAAAATTTTGCATTACTTCCAATGTATTTGTAAGGTAGATATCAAGCAGTCACTTAATAAACTGGTAAATTAGAGAATTTCTCATAACCCTCAAATGACTAGCTTGTGCATATATACAAAAAATGCAACAATTTCATATTGTTGCTTTTATAACCAAGCTTTCAAAATTAGGAAAGTGCCCGACGCTAATAATCGGTTAATCTTCGCAAGGCATCTTTACGATAGCCCGAGAAAAGATTAAAACCGTTTAGATAACTTAGAATCGACTTAGTCATTGTTTATAGCTCATATAGAATCGATTAACAAGTCCTTTGCAAATTCATCCGTCTGTAAAGAAATTGCTATTTAAGATCTTTGAGCAAATTTCGATTAAGAATCTGATTTAAGAGGTTAATTATTTAATTTTTTCTGTGTCTTACCCATTTCTATGCTGAAATTCCCCTAGATTAGAAAGCCTTTTGCGAAGGAATTGGAAGTAATACCAGAATTTCTTACCTGCTTTGTGGAACCTCATCAATATTATAAAAACAGACAGGTATTGATGGAAGATGTCCGGTCATTTTGGATAAAGCGGGGCTGCCTAGACAGTTGTGGTGGCATCGTAACTTCCATCGGACAGGGGAAGCTCTTCCTCGTATTCCTCGAATTCTTTTCTATTCTCCTCGTCGTTGACAGGCTTGGTGCGCAGGCATATCTCCGATGTCGTATTTCCAATGTACGAGCGGCAACAGTCCCTGGAATGTCAGAATTTAAGCACCATTACCTATGCGATGTATTTAAGGAAAAATTCATAATATCGGCACGATTCATGGGTTAAGAGTAGGGGGAATTCTGACGTATAATTTCTGCTCACCTAGTTGCTAACAAGGTAGACTAATGCAACTTTGTCTCAATTCTCAAGGAGGCTTTAAAGACTCAACTATTTTTTCTTTTATATCAAACGGTATGACGTATCTTTCACGATGGCAAGGTATCAGATCATTCTCTCTGATAGCAGAAGAGCTGCTGTCTATCCCAATTAATTGCACTTAGGCCCCTCGCCTTCTATATGTGGAGCTATTTTATTCCTAGGGCTGATCTATGGAGTATCTTTTCTCCTACTGAAATATAACTTTGTTTTCAACTTTCCAGCACCCAGTTTCAACGAAGACGTCACTTTGACTTAAGAATCAATGGTTGGTTTGATGGCTGACGTCTTACAAACTCTGTTCCTAATTCCGTCAAATATTGGTGGAAAATTAATCTTGACTCCTCCACCGATTCTGGAATATGCTTATATTTGCTTCATCTTCTATTCATACGAAATAGCTCGTTTGCTAATTTGTTTAATTCTAATGCTATAAAAGAAATCGCCTTTTATGCCTACTCTGGTGAAATAGATAGGCAACGTAGAAATGAGGTCAGCGTATTTAGAAATATTGACAGACTGGTGTGTGAGCCCTGCATTTCCTAAGGATTGCGACTTGCTTTTGGGCTGCCAGGTTATCTACAACTCTTAGCCTTGCTTACTGAGGCGTCAAAATATTGATCTCAAGGTAAATGTTATGCCTGGCAAAGAACTAACACCTTGATGAGAACCCTTTGATGGAATGCTTTTGTTTCTCTCTTATGAAGACGGTCCTAAACTCTAGACCTTCCTCTCGAGGTGTGAAGCTTGACAAGACCCTCTAAAATATTGATACAGATTGAGAAATATCATTCATTTGTGACATTTATACTTACGAAAGCGCTTCCTCAACCTTACAGTAGCGATTCGTTTCACCTAAGGGTTTTTCGGGATATCTTTCACAGAAAAAATGGTTAAAGGCGTTCATGTACTCCACACGTTTAGTTAAAGTTTAAAATCTATCGCATTCATATAAGAGATGCCAATGAGAATGGATGACAGCGACCCCGACCTTGTTCTTTGAAGAAAATGACTTATTTCTTGATAGATTATCTATTCGGGCATTAAAATATGGAGGTTACCGTAGTTGCTCACTGCCAATGAAAACTATGAAAATAAACGAGGATTGAACTGGAGGCTACGAGGCATCGGCGGTTAAAGGAATCAAGCAACATTACAGACTATCTGATTGCCCTTCGACAGCAAACTCCTCCCTCAAAAATCGGTTGAATTCAAATGCCTAATTAGAACTACTCATCAGCGTATTTTAAGCCCTAAATAGCGAGGGTAGTCACTGAAAAGCAGCCGTTTGTAGGGCTTCAACAGGATTCGCTACCACCAGTGTTTGATCTCCCAATTAACCAATATTTATAATTGGTTCTGTCGAGAAAGACGCTAATCGACGTATTGCTAGTGCTGCATATCAACGAATAATTGAAGCAGTTTTGAGGAGACCCTTCTCTACATTAAAAGTGTGAAATCAGCTTGCTCCAGGTTACATGGTTGAGCCGGATCGTAACCGTGATAGACGCTAATCATGACAGTTATACTTACTAAAACTCTTAGGCAACAACAGTGGAATTTCCTTGCCTAAGGCTTTTTTTAAGTCAGATAAAGTTCCTGGCGTCAAACAACTTATTCTTTTCCTGATCCTACTATCAAATTTCACACGAAATTCCTGTACTCCCGTCTTCAAGTATTTCGGAAGGACATATTATATGCCTTTCTGGCCGCTGAAGACTTACAAGAGCCGTCCCATAGCGCAGGCAATGAGACGGCATTAGTGGGGATCCCGATTAAGGAGAGTATGGTCACCACAAGCACCATACTTGCGCTGGGGATGTCCGGGATGGCCAGAGTCGATGTGAATGTTAGAAGACTGCAAGTTCGTAAAGAGATGTTTATTCTTTAAGTAATACTGAACGTTTAAATAGTGAGTGCTCGTTGGGGGTATAAGAGGAAAGACACGAGGGTGATTCTTTAGTTCATATTTGGACCATCTAAGTGGTTTTCACCTACTACTAATGAAACTTCTTATGCTACTCTTATTATCGAACCTTCTTTCTCAAAGTTCTAAAAATCGTCTCCTGCTTACTGGACTTCAATTCGATTGATGCTTTTTTCCATTTGAGCTATTCGAAATTCACAGGTTCATTCTTCAGTAAGTTAGACAATCAAAATATAAAATTTAAAATACCAAAAGAGCTGATATAACTAAAAAATCCCATGAGCTTATCATCTTTTCTTCAAGTAACTCCAATTCCGTACATGTCGGCCCATCTTCCATCGCTGTAGATGGCGTTCTGAATTCTATGAGTCTCTTATTAAAAAGTTCTGTTCATTTTCTAGAAATACGCTCTACTAGGACTTACATGATGAAGATGACCTTGGAAGCATCGATCTCGACTCCCGACTGTTGGGCGACTAGCACGCAGGCGGTGATGAAGATAGCCGGTTCATCACCCTTCATTGCTGAACAGATGGGGATGACGAAGCACGAGGCCAGCTTGCTGCAGCCGTATCCATCCAATTGCTTGTACATCTCACCTATTGCCAGAGCTTTGCAAAAAGATAAAACGTTTTTTCCATTTCAAAAATCATCAGATTACTGCATATCAGGGACTCCTGTGGGAGTCACGTAAACAAACGCACTCCGTTTATGGCAATACGAACTCTTCTAATTTATATTCTATTGAATTCTGTTCATTTTATTATATTTTAGTAGATATATTTCGATTTAATTCTCCCACATTCATTCTATTTTCTCTCTCACTGGTGTAAAACGATGGAATTTCTTTAAGGCTTTAAAATCTTGATTTAGTATCCATTCTTGAATTGAAAACATCCATGAAGAAGAATGACACTTGGAGCTTCAAATGGAAGCTTACTAAAGTTATTAAAGTTCATAGGGTATTTTGATGGAAATACTGAATTACAGATGGATGAATTGAGGTAAGAACACAGATATTTAGTTTATGCTCACGAGAGGAAAGGGATGTAGGCGATAGATATTCATTTCAAGTTTATATTCCAAACTGGGCGAAGCCTTCATGACCTCCTATTGGGGAAACAATAAGTGACTATAAAATCTAACAACCGTTTTTTAACTCGTAAATTTGTTTCTACTCATGCAGCAATGGTAAGAATCTTAGCTACATGGTGGCTGTTGAACTGACCCTTAACCGTTTCAATACTGATATTTTTCCATTAGCAATATGTGGTAGATAAGAAAATTAGAGGATGGTATAGCATATTGCCCGTTGTTATTAAAACGAGATTTAAGACAGTGCATGAATGGCGTACTTCAACAAACAAAAAAAACGGGTTGATAAAAACCCATTAAAAATGAATTTTGACAGCTCAGTGTTGATTTGAAAATCAATCCTTTTAGTACTAAAGTGGTTAATAGGTATCACACATTACTTGGATAAAAAACGCTTTGCCCTAATTTCATGCCATAGAAGCAACAAGAGTATATACAGTCGATAATAAATAATACCACTTGGGTTACCATTAACAAGCTTGCTACTGGGAAACTTGTGTCCTTCTTAATAATCTATGGTTTCGGTAGTATAACTACAATAGTAGTTATTTAGAAATTCGAAAGACCACGTCACCTAATCTAGAATGGAAAAAATGACTTGTGCACCTACCATGGATTTTCGAGTTTATAAAGAGCCCAAACCCGAGATCCGTTGATGCCTACTCAATCCAGATGTCTCCATATTTACGTGGACATTTATGCCAACAGCACAACCCATCTCAAAATGAAATTACCCTTTACACTATACTATTCGCTTCGTGGCTGGGGACTATCACAACCATTTAGGAGGACATAAAAGTCATTATCACTTACACTGAAGTAGTCGCGAAGCTGATGAAGAATGGCTGAACGCAGTATTTCAACAGCCGAACAGGATTCTTCCTCGAAGCTGCCAGCAGTATGAGAATTGTGAGAATAAAGTAAATAGAAAGACCCATCGAAACCGCCACCACGAAGAGGCCGAGTTGAATGAAGTCCGATTGAATGTTTTCGCGCTCCAGAACCGAACCAACAACCATGAAGCCCACACCGATGGGTATCATCATGAAAAAGTAAATAGTTGACTTGTCAGTTATTTCGTTATTTTTTAACGAATAGTTGTGTTGTATGTCTTCGTCTCACAGGAGGAATGTACTCACGACTTTGGTGACAAGGACGGATAGGGCGCGGAAGAACTTTATGATGGGTTCCGCCACGGGTCCTACTGCGTTGGCTGCTGCTGCAAATGTCATTCCAATGAACAAGACACCCAATAAAATGATAAAATGTCTATTATTGACCGTCTGTAGTACATGTGTTGACAACGCAATTTTGTGGCGGCCTTACATCCTGGAAAGAATCTAAGTGTAGCCCATCCTCTACACTCTTGAGGTTTCCTAGTAAATTACTATCCGAGATCTTAAACTATACTTGCAGTTAAAGCTGATTAGTCTCGATATTATATGCACGCTTTTCAGGAAATTCTTTGTATCACAGTTCCCTACATATCCAGAAAGAGAATTTATGATTTGTAAAATGTATTGGTGAATCAATTACCAACCATATTGCTTTCCGGTTATGAAGAATTTCCCGCCTTTTCGTTAGTTGTTCGGTTCACCACTTCTGTTCGGTACTACATGAAAATATATGCACCATTAGAAAAATCTTTTGCAACGAGAATTCGAAATGTGCAATACTAGCCTAAAAAATAGGTTCCTGAAATTGAATAATGATGGAGTATTACACCAGGCAGACCTGATGTTTCTTATGAAAGAAAAGGGAGGAGGAAAGTAATAAAGACATTTTCAGTATCGATTCACATGAGAATGTCCTTAAACACATCAGATGCTGAAAGACCAGTTCCTTCCTGTACCGCATCCTTATCATCTCCTTCGATCAAGGTTCTTGATCCCACAAAGCAAACCCTTTCACAAATCACTGAGCCGGTTTGCCTGACTGACTGTCTAATTAACAATACGGCTAATATGAGCCTGATTTATTTGCTAATTAAACACTTCTCCATTGCATTGTTAAAATCCTCACACCAGAACATTTTATTTAGTAGGATTTCATAAATGTATTTTTCTTGATGATTTCCGATGTCCTCACTTCGGCACCTGAGAGGTGGCAAATTGCACAATTCAGCCTTGACAACTAGCTAATACTGTCTCGATAGGGAAACGAAAGCGAACTTACAAATACACAAATTCACCGGCATATTAATTACAATAAATTGCAAATTATTTCTGTAACTGGCATCTAGGAAGTTCCCAACTTAGGCTTCCATCCAATCTCTATTAAAATAATCTGCTACAGAAGATGCATCATATTTTAATTGACATATTAAAACAAACCTTGCTGGACAATGGCAGCGCACGTGGTTCCGATTAGGCTACCTACAAGGTTTGAGCAAACGACATAGGATATTCCGATGAGACTGATTTTTCCCTCTTTTCATTGGCTCCGGACCGGCGAAAACTAGTAAAAATGCACAGGAAACTTCACTCTGTCAACGTATTCCTCTGCTTAATGCATAGATCATTTAACATATGCGCGTATAGTGCACTCACATGGAAACCTAGGCGTTACAGAGCGGTAATTTTTTACTTCAAAGATCAGTGCCAATCATGAGGCTAATGTTCCACTACAATTAATCATTTTAAACGCCTGTTGCCAACTTTTTACTACGAATTCAATGCATGGTTGAAAGGAGTAGGATGTGGTGTCAAATTTTCCATTAAGAGATATTGTAATCGTTTAATCATGCTATAAGTTGCAGGATTTCCTCATTCGACTAAGGATGTTCAATTTTTTACATCCGACTACCTGAGGGACCAACTACGGTAGATATTTTTGACCAAAATATCAACCGCCTTTTATGTGATTTCTTAAAAAACGCAATTTTGAAATTTAAAGGATTTTTTGTTTGATTCATATTTTTACTCCTCTGTGTTTAGAATGAGGTGGTAACTTTAATAAATTAAATTTCTAATTCCTTTATTTATTTGCATTTTTGGTGCCTTAATTTTATGCTCAAAACAAATAATATTTGCTTTCCCACGAAGACATTAGAAACAATTAAAGACAAAATAGTAAGTGTGAAAATCCGCAAATAGATCTGTCCAAGCGTATCTAAATAAAGTGCAAATTATGAAGTATTTCAAGTGCTTTGCTTTCTTATTTCCGAACTATCTGTTATAGTTGGCACACTGAAAAATAGAGCTATGGAACGAGAGGCGAGTGACTTCCTGGCCAATCTTAAGACTGATTTCTGGATGAGGAATGCGACGGATTTATCGATGTCTCTATTCCTAAGATGATTATTTTGCTTTCAATAACTCATTCAGCCCTTGTTCTCTGAGAAAATTCCCACTCCTCCTTTAAGCCTAATACTCCCAGAAACCCGGAATAGCTTTGGACGCTAACTCAATAGTGTGGCAGTGATCTTGTTTGCCGATAGAATATTCAGCACGCTAAATTAATAAAGCGTACTTTCTTCTGAGGGTGTTACTAACTCTGACTTGTGATGTGTCCGTGGCAGTTACACTCCTTCATAGTCGCTTTAATTTTTTCATAGCATAGCTAATATAATTTAACATCAATCGAAACCAAATGCTTACAGATCCGAAAATAAACGGCAAGAGAGAGATGCAATTCAATCTCTAAGTTAGGACAAAAATGTTAAAATTCACGAATGATTTCCACTCTTATACAACTTGTTAAGGGTCAAATTTCAGCATACAACTCGGTTTCCTATTTTTCTACGAGCTTTTGCATAATTAAAATACCTCGGAATTTGTGCTGGATTTTTGCAGCCAAATAAAAGCGAAATGCAACATCTTACTAGTGTTGATAGTTACAAGAGCACCATTGAACGTTAGTGCTATTATCGTTTATTATTTATTAATGTTAAAGACACTCGCTATTCTAGTCTTCCGTAATCACGCTTTTGACTTAACCATTTCAAGAGTCTAGATAGCCTAAAGTTAAGGCAAAATACTATAATAAAATAATTTTGAAATTTAATCAAATTTCGCTCCTCGAGGTCTTGAATATCGAGACTTGCCGGTCACTTATCCGGTTTCGCAGCTCTCACTCCGAAGGCGATTCCGAAACCCACTCCAACACCCAGGATGGTGGCCAACATGAACCAGTTGGTCTTGAGGAACTTCACGCACTTATTCGGCCTCTTCTCCCCATGGGAGGCCACCTCAAACTCAGAAGCCGCCTTGCTCTCCGAATCCATGCTCAAGAGATCAAAGATGACTGATTGTCCTGGCAGTGCCCTCAATTAGTACCCTCCCCAGGTTGTTCTCTAGGAAAATCTCGAATCACGTGCTACTACGCAGCGCCAAAGGATTGAATCATGATCATGCAATAGGTGTGATTTTGAATCCTACCGCCATGAACTCAGCTTTGATATTTTAGATTTCTTTAGTAATGTGGACCCTACAATCACGTTAGCAAGTCCTGATTTCACGATGGATGGTTAATCATCTTAACCCATAATTTTGTATTTTAGAAAATTGTTAAATCACTGCCAACATGTTATATGGGCAGTACGGCATAAGGGGTAAGATCGTTCTAAGCAGCTGTCTTTTTGAAAGCCAGCACAACACTAATACTAAATAAATTCTTGGTATAGGTTCAAAGAGCAATTTTCCGGATTCAGTAAAAACTACAAGATGTGGCCAATTTCGTTTAAAAATAAAAAACGGGCAGACAGAAATTGTGCTATCGTCAAATAACTGCCTGAATTAATGCCTATTGCGGTCTCAAGCCGGTCCCTGAACCTGAATCCAGAGGGCGAGGGTCTCATTGGAACCACCGTTTTCCTGTCGACGATCAACTGGGCTTTCGTAGTACTAAAGGCACGACTATTAGTGTCTCTCTCGAATACAACATCCGAGCATGCAGGCAGTAGACATGCTTAATAATCCCGCGGGACCCGATAGCATCATCGCACCACTCGCAAGGGTCACCCCTCGTCCCACTCCGAAATCCATTAACGGACTACATGCGCTGTCCCTAAAACTGAGTGGTCCACCAATACATTCGGTCACCCCAGTCTCGACACACATTCCACCCCACCTTAGAAACGGCCTGTCCACTTCTTCTCAAATGTCTGAAGAACGAATAAATACAGCATTCCGCTTCTGTTTCTTCCATGTTGTCGAACTCTGGAAGAGCTTGCCAGAGGAGACAAAAATTGGGGGTAAGATTGTCGCCGTAAAGACCGGTTGACAACTTCCTCTTCGTGAATTTGTCCACTGTGACGCTTGTTTGGGTATAAGTGAAGGTCATAATTCTATTCAATGCCTGAATTCCGATGCCAGAGTCCTCCAACAGTTGTATTAGCTGACGTTTGATGAAATCTGCTATCATGGGAGCATGCTCACATCCTCAGCTGTGTTACATCTTCTAGCTATCATGACCTTAGTTTTCTTAGTGAAACGGTGTTCAAGGGGAGAATCGTCACTAATGATGATACATATGGTTGTCACATTTTTTAATGAAAAATATTCCTAACTTTTGAAATAAGCTCAGTGTGAGGGAAAAACACTAAGATCTTTGGGAAAAACAAAAAATAAATAAACTAGTTGAATAAAACATTATCAGACAACCATTTATCGATCTTAAACAGGAAATTGTCTTGCGTGACTGCCTTAACGATTAGTTGGTTTGATCCTTATAAACCCGAAACCTACAAATTAGGATAACCCATCTGCATTACTTTACGATAGCGCAACATGCCACTCAGTGGGGTCGCATACATATGAAAAAACCGTTTTATTTTCATTTTTAGTCATCGCATCTATTGGAAAACAAATCAAAGTCAGTGCAAGTTGTATGCAGTGCCAGGTAAAAAATGCGTTGACTGAGCAGTTAAGTCAGTTGGTGCTGGGCCATGCTGCCTATGCAGTGCTGGTAGAATCAGAATTCCTATCAGCTGCTGATCTCTCTTCCTCTTCTTCGATGTAATCCCTTTTATCATCCTCGTCCTCGACGGGCTTGATGCGTTCGTATACCTCCGATGTTGTGTTTGCAATGTACATTGCAGATATTCCACTAACCCCCGAGCGGCAACGGTCTCTGGAATGCCAGAACTTAATCATTCCTATTGTTCTAATGTTGCGAGATTCTCTACCACTAAATCATTGTTTGTAAAAACGTGAAGCTAGGAGACTGACTAAAAACCCATTACATTCAATAGCAATGCTTCTTCCTCTGCTTCAAAGAACTTTCTGTGAGATCACAAATGCTCGATCATTGTTAGATACCGAAACATTCATCCCGGCAGCCTATGCAGTATTTGACCTAATGGAACTCTAATCCATTTAGCTAATTCAGCTCAGCTCTAAATTGCAGTTATTTTCAACTTTATCTTATCAGTCTCCTCTCTTTCTCACTCCAGGCTCAGATTAAAACTAATTAGGATTTATGGACTCATTGCCGCCTCCTAACTTCATCTGTTCTAGTTCACCATACGTGCATGTACAATCACTGTTCGTTCTTGGCCAGTGCACACGTACAAGAGCCACTCCATAGCGTAGAGCATCGATGCGGCTTGACTGGGGATTCCAACTGAGGAGAGCACAGTCACTACAAGGACCATACTCGCGCTAGGGATCTTCGGGATTGCCAACGTCGAGGTGAACGTCAGGAGACTACAATTTGGCAAAAAATGTTAGTCTGCAATTTCTTTTTACTAAATTGAAGCCGTAGGAGGGGAAATGAGGGCATTTTGTAAGCTAGGAGTTTCATCTAAAGCTACAAAGCAAATTTTAAAACTCCAAATGGAGATGAATTCTGTTTTAAATTTAATAGTCATTCAACAACTACCATTAGTGCTAAGAAAACATACGAGTTATTTTATGCCTAAATTCAACACCTTCTTCATATGATAATAATACATCTCCGTTTTGGGTGTCCCTGGATCCAGATACGAGCCCCGGGAACAGGTATCGGGTGAAATTTACGATAATAATCGGTCATCGACTTTCACTCTCTAGGACACAGTATTGGTTGCCTAGTTCAGTAGATCGCATCTTCACTTCTGTACTCTTTTTCGTCGGTAAGAGTTGTATTTTCTTCCAGAATGCCTAGTGACTGTTGCTTAGAAGTCAAAACATCCACGCTGCCGACATTAGGCCGTGGATAATGAATTCCCATAGTTCTCAGGGTGAAGCCTTCCCAACAACAACACTCTTGTGAGTTGAAATCGGTAAAGCCATTGCTATTTAGAAAGTCTTGGTACCCATTAAAGCAGATTTTCACCTAGTCATATACTGAAAACATTAACAAGGGCTCTAATTTGAGAGGAAATTCTATGTTCTAGTTTTGCAAATGAAGATTGCATAATCGGTGGCGTTTCATTTTATTATGGAGTATAATTTAACTTTAAATCCCAGTTTTTTTTTCTATCTAACCATCAGTTTCTGCAGTTTGGTGGATTTTAGCATCGGATCTCCGCATTATATCACGTGCAACTATTTATTTCTTATTTAAATTCCCAAGTATATGGTCAATGTTAAAGTCCTGAACCCCTTTGTCATTTCAGTGTCAAATGAATAAAGACCAAACCATTTTCCATTGCTTGACACGGTCCGGGTAATTTATCTAACAAACGATCCAGCTTGATTCGTATTAGCCACATCGAAGAATTCTCAATAGCGTCTCTGAGATGAATCTTCGCAATTAACTGGGCTGCCATGCTCTGCCATGATATGTGCAATATCACGCATTCGATAACTTGGCTAAGGAGCGTGGCACATATACGTACTTAGTCTTACAGTCATGTACCCACCCATAATTCATTGCTGACAGTCTCAAAGTTAATGAGGCCGTTCTGCTACTATTGAAAGCAGTAGCCACTGGTCATAGAGTGGATGTGATCTTACATGATGAAGATGATCTTCGAAGCGTCGACCTCGACCCCTGACTGCTGGACGACGAACATGCAGGCGGAGGTGATGAAGATGGCCGGTGTGTCGCCTTTCATGGCGCAGCAGATGGGGATGACGAACCGCGAGGCCATCTTGTTGCAGCCGTACATGTCCAACTGCTTGTACATCTCACCCATTGCCACTGGCCTGGGCAAAGCACGAGGAGGGAAGAAGCATTCAACAGTTATGTGAGCAACCCATATTGGTGGTACTCTTACTATTCACTTGCTTCAATGGGCAGTTGACTGACCCACTCACTTGCTCATGAATGTTGGATGCTGTTTCTGCTCCACTCTTCTCCCTGGGTCTAGAGTGCAGTCATTAAAATCAAATGCGTTTTTTGGCTTCAAAATCTAGTAAAGAACCTGTGACATTTATTTCTACCTAGTCATAAACCACAACTCTAGTTAACAGCCAAAAGCTCGTTTAAAAATGTACTTAAAAATAACAATACATCAAGTTAGTGTAATATCGAAAAGAAGCGTCAGCAGATCGATTCATGGACGTTTGTGAGCTTGTCTATTAGACAATCAATTATCTTGTTTATTTTATATTAGACCACCGCAAATGGCTCAAATAACAACAATAGACTGGGCCGCATATCAAAATTAACTCAATAATAGAATAACGTTAGGGAGTTAAATCGATCTTTCGGTTTCATCTAGAATGTCATAATGGCATAATGTCCAAATCCCGGTGTGCTTTGAGACCAAATAGAAGAATCATGTTACCAATGAGAGACCAAGCTGTATGGTTCAGTTCGACCGACATCACTGGCAAGTTTGTAAATTTTCTTGGGACTTTGTAAAAAAATTGGATTCAAATCTCTTAGTCTATCTCAATTGAAGGCCGCAGTAACGATATTCCAAAAGTGCGCCGTTTCAATCAGGAGAGTTGTACATTGGTTAGGATTTAACAAGTACAGAGAGAAGTAACAGAGGAATACGACATAGGTCTCTGAAATCTGAGAAAATCTCTATTTTATCGGATCCTTATTGGATAAATTTGCTGACTCCGACCGTCAAACTTACACGGAGGTGGTTGCAAAGCAGATGAAGAATGGTTGAATGCAGTATTTCAACAGCCGAACAGGATTCTTCCTCGAAGCTGCCAGCAGTATGAGAATCGTAAGGATGAAGTAAATAAGAAGACCCAGCAGGACTGTAACAGCGAAAAGACCGAGTTGGATGAAGTCCGATCGAATGTTTTTGCGCTCCAGAACCGATCCAGCCACCATGAAGCACACACCGATAGGTGTCAGCCTGAGAGATCGATTCCACGCTAGTCAAATAATTCCAGTAGTGCTTCCTGGATTTTTAAAGCAGACGGCGTTGACTCACAGTAGAAATATGCCCATGACTTTGGTAACGAGAGCTGATAGAGCTCGGAAGAACTTCAAGATGGGTTCCGCCACAGATCCTATTGCGTTGGCTGCTGCTCCAAATGTCATTGCGACGAATAAAACACCTAATAAAATGTAAAAGACAATATTGCCATGATACGTTCCATCTTAGAGCGAGTAACTGGTTGCAGTGTATCTGTCGAAGAATCAATTAAGTATGAAAATCACTGACATGTTGCAATTGAAGACTGTTGTAGACTGAAATCTTCTCAAGACTTCAGGATTCATGTTTATGGAAAAATAATTTCATCTTCGACTTCGGAATATATAAATATTTGTTTGTTTTTTTATTTTGTATTATGCGGCAATTTTGATAAAAATGCAAAATTTTCCGGATTTTGCATAAAATGTATTGATGAGTCAGTTACCAATCATGTTGCTTCCTGGTGTTGTAGAATTTCCAACCTTTTCATTCGTCGTTCGGTTGACCACTTCAGTACGGTACTATAAAAGCATAAATGTCACACTAAATTGCGATTTACGACAAGAAATCACAAAATACTTATTCTAACCTGGAAAATAGCCACGCCTATGATGTTATCTGGGAATAGGTTCCTACAATTGCAAATGATGGAATTACGAAATCGGTAGACATGATGTTTCCGACGAAAGAAAAGGAGGAAAATAATAAAGAGACATTTCTTGCGGTAACTGACATGAAAATGTCCTTGAACACATCAGATGCTGAAAGACCAGTTCCTTCCTGTGGTGCATTCGATTCGTCACCTTCAATCAGGATTCTGGATCCTACAAATAAAGCTCATTCGTTAAATCTAAGTTTATTCACTAATCTTCAAGTCAGTTTCTGAAGTTACTGTTATGAAAAAAATTGTTGAGTTTATTCGCTTATCAATTGTTCTCCATGACTGATTTCGTAACTGATGCTGCCAATACCTCTTTTATTATTAAAAAGAGCAACCAAGTCCAGATTGGTCAGTTGACAAAATATTAGAATGTAAATATACATTTAAAGGAATTTTGGGGATATAAGAGTTCTATCTGGCGTTTGGGCTTAATTCATCTAACCATACTGGTTGATTTTTATTTTTAAATTATATTTTGAAGCTAACAAATATCATGATTTATCCATTTCAGGTATCCAACCAAATGTGTATAACTGAGTGGGGTGGTTTTAAATAGAATACAAAGATTCACCAATAATAATCTATTTTAACTGAAATTTTGAATATAATATTTAAATTTATTCTAAGTTTCAACCCAAATAGTCATCTAGAGGTCATTAGTCCTGCAAAGGAAGTATTCTTTGGATTTAGATATTAAAACTTACCCGGCCGCACGATGGCTGCACAGGCGGTTCCAATCAGGCTACCAACAAAGTTTGAGCAAACAATATAAGATATTCCGATGAGACTGATTTTCCCATTCTTCTTTGGCTCCAAACTGGCGATGACTAAGGAGGCAAAACAAAACTTAGCTCGCCATATTTTATCTGAAAAATCGATTTGCATAATTTGTGACGGGGCATTTTTCACTGAAAAAACCCAACTGTTTAAAAATTATTTTGACTACGGAGATAAACTGCCAAATTAAAACTCCACTGCCTCACTAAAGTATTGCAGTTTGGGAACGAAATGCCACAGTTCAAGAGGCCGTCAATCACTGCGCCAATTAGCAGTGCAGAGAAATCGAGTGACAACAGTAACATTTTATCGTAAATGATGAATTCCATAGTTCTCCGTTCCAATACCTGCCTTTACTCTACTTGGAAACGGCTAAGTATACCTCATTGAACTACAGCACAGATGTTCAAGCCTCTCGAAGTCTTACATAATTAACTAGATCAGTAATTCGACTTACGTTGCATCTTTCAGTTAATAAATACTCCTTAATTTACCATAAATCTGATTTTATCAGGGCAAATTCTTTATTCATCATAGCAACCATGCATTTTATAAAAGTGCGAAAGCTCCAATATTTATGATGCAGGTCTCATTCGTGTGTGTTTATAAACATTTTCTTCTTTGTGGTTCCGTTTTACTTTGTATAAGTGGCAGAAATAAGTGTATACTTACCTACGAAGATATTTGAGACAATTAAAGGTAAAATAGTGAGAGTTAGAATTCGCAAGTAGATCTGGCCAGGCATCTCTAAAATCAAAAGGAAGTATTTGGTGATTACTAGAACTTTCAAAGCATTACTTCTAGATCATCGACTCGCTGTGTCTTGTTCTTATTGCTTGGCATCGAAGTACAGGTGTTTGCTCATGCTCTTTCCTGGCTAAGAATCTCAATCGATACCAAACATGTCGTCAATAAAACGGGAATTACACACCCCTTATTTCTTAATTCTACCATATCCGTGGAGGTTTTCATAGAGTAGACCGTTTACTACTCAAGTGACGCGCGTACAAAGCAGCTATCTTTTCGCTTATCTACCTGGAGTGGTGGTAATTATCCTTTGTTAATTTTGTTCCCATAAAACTTTTTTTCTTGAGATCTCATTCAATCACTGTATGACTCCGAAAAATATGCATATGTCTGAATGAGTATTACATAGTTATTTGCTTTAAAGATTTTCAAAGTGCTAATATTTTTTGCATTATGCTAGTTGCTAGACTTTGGCGAACTCACTTATCCATGTGATCGTAACTTGATCCGGTTTCGCAGCTCTCACTCCGAAGGCGATTCCGAAACCCACTCCAACACCCAGGATGGTGGCCAACATGAACCAGTTGGTCTTGAGGAACTTCACGCACTTATTCGGCCTCTTCTCCCCATGGGAGGCCACCTCAAACTCGGAAGCCGCCTTGCTCTCCGAATCCATGCTCAAGAGATCAAAGATGACTGATTGTCTTGGCAGTGCCCTTATATAATACTCACCCTCGATCTCTCCCCTAGAACTTCGAAACACGCGCTCTTACGCTCTATCACTAGATTGGGTCAAATTCTTGCAACATGCTGGTTTCCAATACTCAATGCTGTTTGCTTGATAAGTGGTTCATCAAGCATCCAATGCGATTTGTATGTCGTGAGTTTGTTAGAACTTAGAATACCACACTCTGAGAAATTTTCTGCGTCGGCATTTAATGCCATGCTTATTAATCGTGCGCTCAACCACACCAATAACCACGGTCTTAGATATTGCGCACACCTCTAAAGCGACAATTATTATTCACGTGCTCATCCAAATGATAACAGCAGTCGTTCGGTTTGTACCAAATATATGTCCTTGGAAAGTTCTTTGCATGTGAGTCACTTAGCTACTTTCTGCATTTATTGGGGGATCGTGTACTATCGGGATTTTAACTCCAAGTTTTTGGAGCCAAGCACTGATTGACCTTATAAGGATGTTGACCAATTGATGAGTAATAACTTTTCATACTTAGTACTATCGCGAATTCCAATACCTCGATTTCGAGCGACTTTTCGGATATAACTTTGAATTTAATGTGCTTACTGTACGCGTACTGGAGGATATATATCGCATGCCTATTTTATTGCTAATCGCTTATTTAAACGACCCTGTCATATTTAAATGCTCATGAACTGAAGTTTTCGTATTTTTTCTGGCATTGCTCAAGTCGGACGTCCCTTGAAGGAACACAATCCCCATCCAAATTACAAAATAACCTCAATTACCTACGGATTATCACCGCAATAATTGACTTATTTCACCTAGACCTTATCTAGCTTAACTTTAGGAGGAAGCCAGCGCTAATGGTCGCCAAAATCCCACCTTCAACCAAACACACACACAGCTGCATTTCTCTAATTTTTGTCAAAAATTTGAAAACAGAGGGAGGTGATTTGACAAATGGGGGGCAATATACAGGGCACGTTTGTATGCTATACAGACAGAAACTAGACATCGACAGATGCCGTGATCATGACAACCTGGGCAGCCTCCCAGGGCGGGAAGTAGAGGATGGTGACTGAGCAGGAGTTTGTCACGGCCGCGGAGTTACTGCTCCCTCCGATGCTCAGGGCCTCGCCGGACGCTGTAGTCGCAGCTGCCGGCGCCAGCTCACAGCACGAGAGGAGTTCGCGCACGAACCAGGGGAAGGTCGGAGGACCGTAGAAAATAAAGTTTCTTGCACCGCGAATCTTTCGTCTGAAAAAGGGACAGATTACGCCGAGTGAGCTAGCCGACGAAGACCACGGGTTTCTCCCAGTCCATCGCCCATAACAACCAAGCAATGTAAAGGGGACGAGAAAGTTATCTCCATAGTTTTAGTTACGAACTCTTCGCCAACCGTGGCTATTCAAGCAGTGTAATTTCGTAAGTCACAACAAAAGCCGATTTAATCGAGGTACCTGAAAGGCGGTTGTAAAATCGGCATAGGAGCAAAGATAATGTCCTTTAACGAATCACAAATGTACTTCCACCATTCAGAGTGGATGCGAGTGCACCGCAATGAATACCCTTTTAATTGACACCTAATTAGGTACATCAACGGTTTATAAGAAATTGGAATTCCCTTCTATTTAAACTGAAACTTATGCTTGATATGGAGACTAAAGTTATAAGAAATCTCGTCTTTGATCAGAAAATTAATTTAGCAAATCAATCTCAAACTATAAAAGCCAAAGTACCGTTATTTAACGGTTTTCTTTAAATAAAAGAAGCAAAACAGAACTGTTTTTCACGGACTAAAGTGAATTGGGAGAAATATCGTGAATGAACCTCCATTAGATCCCCAAATTTCGCAATGGAAAATAAGGAAAAATAGCAGAATTATATCAATAAAATTACCTCCTAAAGAAGTAGTAGCGCTCGCTCAGAAGCATAATACGAATACGGCCTTGGTCGAATAGATTTCTGTACCGTTCAGCCTCACTATCTTCGAGATATCTAAAAGAATCGACATTAAGACAGTCATATCGCGACACAAATTAGATGATGGTCGCTACTTATATTAATTCAGCGCCAAGAGTCGATGTAGAAGGGCATTTACGTAATTGGTTATTCGATGAGAAATTAAATATAAACTGCATAAACTGAACTCCATCATTGGTGCAGAGGACTAAGAGATATAACGCACTCATGAACGTAACAGTACGACAAAGCTTCTCGTCGTAGCAGATCCCGGAGCTCTTCCAGGTCGTAATAATCCGGAACGTATATGAGTACACGTTCATCTAGGCCTTTTCGGAGGCGTGGCAGCAGCCGTTGCTTGAAAGCCGCTAGTCGGGCCTGTGGTATCGCACGACCACCTATGGGGACATGGATGATTATAGTATGCTACTTATTGGAATTAAGTACGAAATATTGAATTCATCGAGCTACTCATGTTGGGAAGATTGCCCGGAGTTTGGATCTTCTTCAACACCAGTTCTTTGCCACCACCGGGCTCCACGCGAGCTCTTTTCGGTAACAAGATTTCCCCTTCATCTTCGTCACTTCCATCTGCGTCAACGAACTTGGTTAGTTCAATGAGTGGATTCGAGGTGAGGGAACCGATCACTCCGAAAGTGATCAGTTGGAGTTTGAAGTTGTCCAGCGCAGTTTGTGGAGCATCGGTGGCATCCTTCCCCGGCTTTTTGAGTCCTGGAACACGATGACTCTCTGGCAGGAAGCCGTAGAACAAACTCTCGTCTCCTCGGTACCGCGGTTGTGGTAAAAACATGTTCATTCCCTGATAGTCTACGAAAAGAACGCGATGCAAATCAAGCCTCATGTCACATACTTCTACTAATACCTACTGACTTACTTTCACATTTGCACATAAGACCACTGAGAAGGTGATGCTGAACGGCTGAAAATAGCAGGGTTTGCCGATACCGAGAACCGAAACCTGCCAGGTAGGAGAGACGAATTCTCGCAGGATTTGATAGGGAAGCTTTTGTTGGGCGCTGGTTCAATCGACCCAAAAGGTCTTGAACGATAGCCCAGTTTTGCATCAGCAGATGCTCGGCGTGATCAATAACTAACACCTCAACTGAAGCAGTAATGTATTGCATATCAAGCGACTTGTCCCTGAAAAAGTGAACGTCAACGTAAGATAGGGTTCGATGGGGCTAAAAACAGCACAACAACCATAAAAGCGTACTCCTTATCGTTTATCAAGGTTTCTAGGCCCAGTGGGGAGGCTATAATTATATCTGATTCTGCGAATGCGGAGTACAACTTAACGGACTTCTTTTGCACCGCAATGCCGATTCTGAACCTATCATCAGAATTACCTGAAAAGGGAAAGGAACTTTTTAAACACACAACAAGACAACGGTAAGAATATAAGACAAAAGGAGCACGTACACGCGAACCACTCTTCGTAGTCTGCAGGTTTCTTCCCTTTCCTTTTGTCGCGGTCAGTCTGACCTTCTTGGGGCCCGAAATCGCGCTCAAACCGCTTTCTATGACTAACAGTGGAGCCCTTCGGCATAAGACGCAACATCTGATGCACAGTCCTGCGAACTGTTTCCCGAGTTGGCAGTACTATCAACACTCGAGCACGATGAAATCCTTGATCACGGAGAGAACTGGGTGATATTAATGACAGAATGTGGAAATCCAAAAAACTTACTCATCTAAACCCGATTTCTCAACCCGGGTGTTGTTCTTCAGTATTAACTTTCTAGATCTTAAGCCAGTGGAAACATTTAAGTGGGCTTACTTTAAAACATGATTCAACACGTGACAGCAGTAGGCTTCACGAACTGATTCCATTTTAGGGTCCCGCATGCAGTAAAATACATCTTCATAGTTATCAACATATTTGAAAATATTCCTGAATATCGAATTACTTGAAAGTATTATGGGCTAAAAGAGAAATAAGGAAAAAATAAAGATACATTTTTATTGTCAAGAATAGGAAACACATCCCTGTCAGCTGTTGTTCTGAAATAACCCTCAGAGTTCTATGGAAAATGAAGTGAAAATAAAACCAATTACAATAATTGATTTGCATTCAGGTGGTGCTAATGAATCCAATTTTAAATAGTCGAAATCAAAATGTCGAAGAAACGAAGAACCTAAAAATGGTTATTCCTTTCTCAAAGTTACCCTCTAACGGAGTATCGATAATTTCTTCAGATGTCATGCAGAGGAGCAAAACAGAACGTGACAGCAACCCCAAGGTGGCCGATACGGAAATGCCGCCACTATAATAATATTTAAAAAGGCATGGACTAACAAATTTAATCAAGGAATAAATTTAAAGTGTATTACTGTCTAGTTAAATAAGTTTATTAGTTAATGTGGACTTTATTTTGAACATTTTACAAAAATTGCCATAATATCAAAGTTTATTAACGGATCGATAACTATTCCAAAGAGGTTCAATGAGCAAAGCATCAACGGTGACTCGCTGGCCAACGTAATTTATCCAGTGATTTTTTGTGAGATCCCACTAATCTTCTTGATCGGGTACTGGTACTACCTACGGAAACTAATCCATTATCCAATTCGATCAAGCGACCGCTACCAATTCCTTGAAAAATCATGAATGTGTGTCAGCATTAGGGTAGTCCCGTTGGAAGTACAAATCATGTACCACAGAATTAAATACGGAAATATGGCTATGACTGATAGGCTCTTTCGAATCCTTGAGTGCGCAACAAATAAATATGAATCTATTTCGTGGGTCAAATACCAGTCTGATCTGCTTGAAATCACGTTAGAGTTTCACCATCAAGAACCCACCTTTATTGAAAGTGAAGCCATGAGATACTGTAATCATAGGTGAAGGATCATTTACAGGATGATAAACTACATTTTTCATGTCTGTGGTTTGATTTAGATGCTGTTGATCGCATTAAATAAATCCCGTTCAAGGTGGCCCACCAACCAGTGCAGGATATTTTAAAATAAGGCCTTGTTTCACCATGATTTAGAAAGTTACAAAATTTCATTGTAATGGGGAGTGACGGTAAAATAAAACGCCTGATATCAACCCCAGATATTAGAGTGGAATTTGGGAATAAACATCAGAAGCCAACTCGGCATCATAATTCACTGCTGATTTTCCCTCTAAATACTAAAAAGTTAATAAAGATTTTGTGACTTTCATTATTCTCAAATTTTATTTTGATATTTTACAAATATAATTGCAAATATTGGTTTTGCATTCCAGGTTTTCATTGCTATTTAAGTAGAATAGTAATAATTTTTTAAACCTTTTTAGTATGCAATTGTTCTAGCTCTACATTCAGATATTGTGAATATCGCTTGCTACCTTACTTCTCATGGACGAAAGTTCTACCTCAATCGCTGAGCAAAGGCATGTGTATGAAGAATTCTTTTGCGAGGGAGACTTGATGAAAAAGGATTTTGAGGATGGAGAGCGATGGTAATTTATTTAGTTTTTACTATTTGGTAGTGTGATTATTTGTAGAAAATGGTTTAATCAATGGAAAGCGCATATCGTAGGCCAGGGTGATTCGCCAGGACCCATTGATTTTACACGAATAACTAGTAAGTAGTCTTACAGATTACTAACATGCTAGCTGACGGAAAGCTCAATGATTATCTTACGCTGGGTCCCGATATTGTGGCTGTGCACGAGTCACTATTTGACGAGTTTCTTAAATGGTATGGAATGTTAGGCAAAAAGAGCGATGTCCCATACCGAAAATTGTATGAAAACCAGGATGGGGAACTGACGTTTGATGTGTACCCACCCGTACTTCATTTTAAGTCGCCCGATAAATTACAGGAATTTGTTCTCGAATGTAACGCTGGACAGACAATTGGTGAGTTCGTTCCTGTCGTTACAATTGCCTCTAGGAGATCTCAAGTCAGTTATTAGAGACCGTAACAATCTCAAACCCGATGTTCAAATAGTTTTGTATGATGCCGATATGAAAGATGAACTCCCAAGTGATGACAGGACTACCTTAAAAGAATGCAGTCTTGATGGGGAAAAGGTATGTTGGCATTGTGATCTTTACATGATTGTTTACTCATCGCTTTCTTAATTCAATATTCATTGTTTTTAGTATATTGAATACTCAGTGACTTCAAAGAGGTACTTTTCATTTATATGGATGTATACATTTGAGTACGGTTTTTGGATTTACCCTCCAATTGCTGTTTTTTCTGTTGCAGTTCGAGGTTCTCGGGTAGCGCAAACGGTGATGGATTTGCATGCTCCTACCCCGAGGGTGTCTGTGGTCTAAACAATCTGGGAAACACATGTTTCATGAATAGCGCCATTCAGTGCATTGCGAGTGTTCGGCCTCTCTGTGAATTTGTGCTTTCTGATGACTTTCCTAAGCACATCAACAGGCAAAACAAACTGGGTTCGGGAGGGGAGCTAGCCTCGGCTTTTAGGGACCTCATCTATCAAATGTGGAAAAGAGGAAGCATTGGGGGTACCTGTGTGCCGCGAGACCTGAAGGTTGGTTAGCACTTTTCTCTCTCCCTCGTCTCCTTTTTCACATCTAGGCGATGGTCTGAGCCCCCCTAATTTCCTTTAGGTGGCAATCGCCAAGAAAGCCCCTCAATTTGCAGGTTTCCAGCAACAGGACGCCCAGGAACTGATGAACTTCCTTCTTGACCTGCTCAACGAGGATTTAAACAAGGTCAAAGACAAACCCTACATTGAGATCAAGGATGCCGATGGACGACCCGACGATGTGAGTCCTTTCTTCACTACCTAGAGGTTTTGGTTTCAAAGTGTGGGAAAGTTGCCGGTTTCCAGTTTGTCATATGACTATTTGTAACCCCCTCGTAATTCTTTCAATGGCAGCTTGGCTTCATATATCACGAGCATCCTAGCACCTCATATGAAGTTTAAGCTCTTTGGCATTAACTAAAGTACTAAACGTAATAATCTGAGCCGGTTTGAAAAACTGTTTGATACTTTATTCCAAAGGTAGTCGCGGAGGAGGCTTGGAGCAACTTTAAGAAACGCAACGACTCGGTCATAGTGGATCTCTTCTATGGTTTGCTCAAGTCCACAGTCATCTGTCCTGGCTGCAAGTTCGTCTCCGTAACCTTTGATCCCTTCAACTCCTTAAGCTTGCCCCTGGACCCCCCTCTGCAAACGGTGACCGTGTGGCCACTCAAGATCCTCAAGATGCACTTGACTCCCAAACCGAAAGCTCAAGACATTGTCAGAGCTCTTAAACGCCATCTGCCGCTTGAATCGGGTCACGAGGTATGGTTTTTTTCTTGCTCGTTATTGGTTCTGCTTAACAGCGTCGATGAAACTTGTCGTCGAGCGTTTAAATTCTCCAACAACATAGCTAGGTGTCGCTCTTTAATCCCTTTAATACGGTCTTGTCTCTTTTTAACATTTAAGACTTAGGGGCTTATCTTTCATTTGATCTGCAAGCGTTCTCTGTGGTGTTTTATGAAGTTTAAATCTCCCGCGTGTTGAATGACGTCTTTAGTGTCGCACCACAGAGCTGTGCTATACCCAAGCTATCGCCATGTGCACTTCAATGCTTAGGTCAAGCAAGTAGTCATTTGGGCAACTGCTTGATGTGAAGTGCCACCATTCCCTTATTTGCAGTACATCGTGACAGTCGAGGAAGACCAGGGTTTGCGGAAAATTCCCCCCGATTCCACAGAGGCTCTAAATACCTCTTCTGTCCTTGTGTTCGACCTCAAGGCTGGCCCTCATGTGGAGGTTAATGTTCACGTCAAGGGGTGGGTACTGCTTCTTTCTTTTGTTTCTTTTCCTTAACTTCTTAACTTAAAAGCCGAAATCTGGGAATTTGGTAGGACTTTAAAGGGGCAATCATTCTTGATGAACTTCGAAGGCGACAAATCCCGCTTAACCCCGGAATCGATCCTTGAAGCCGTTAAAAACCTGCTCTGCTCAGTGTCTCCCGAATGTGGGGAGCGTTTCCAGCAATTTATGGAGTCTGAATCGGTCGAAGTTACCGATTTGGGCGGAAATGGTGATGGTAAGCTACGATCAAGCATCGTTGAAGGCAAGGCTTGGGCAGTTTGACTCATTCATTGTGTGTGCTGTTACAGAAGAGCGACCAATTTGCATTGCCATCCCCGAGCCTATAAGGGTTCCACAGGCGGAGGAGAAGCGCTTCGGTCTAAGTTTGGCGGACTGTGTGGACCTCTTCTTAACCTACGAACAGCTCAACGAGGACAACATGTGGTACTGCAAGCAGTGTAAGAAACACATGCTAGGCCTCAAGAAATTCGACATCTGGACCCTTCCCCAGGTTCTCGTCATCCACCTTAAACGCTATAAGAGCGCCTATCGGTTCATCAAAAACGATGCACTGGTTGAGTTTCCCGAAAGGTGAGCTTTCACTCGTTAATTAAAGCCATTTTCAATTGTTTGTCAGCACAACGTAATGAAAAATGACTCCTAGGGATTTCAAAATGCCCTGCCTAAATGACTCGAAGGTGTACAACCTGGTTGCGATAAGCAACCACATGGGGAGCCTCGGTGGAGGACATTACACGGCCTATGGCAAGCGTCAGGGTACATGGTACCACTTCAATGATAGCTATGTTTCTAAAGCCTCCACTTCTATTGTGGTGAGTGTTGTTAGCTGAGCTCTTAGTGCCTGTCTTTTGGGCCTCAGTTAACTTAATGCCGCGTCTCTTTCAGTCCTCAGCTGCGTACATTCTGGTGTACATGGTGGAGAATCCGCATATCAACGGCTACTCCTAGCTGTCGTTCTTGTGTGAGTGCTGTCACCCCATCCCCACTCCCGCAACACCTATTTGAGCAAGCAGAATAGCGGGCACGCGCCTTGACCCTCCTCGAGCCGTTTCTGATTGTCTCAGTTGAAATTTCACAAGCTGGCTGACTCCTCTTTGCAGCCGTGTCGCAGCAGCCCCCTCAGTAGCCCCTGCCTGTGCAGGGGTTTCTCCCAACGATTCCCACACTCCCTCTGTCCCTCTCGATCCGTTCGGACGCAAACTAAGTGGGATCCAGCCCTTGCCCCCTCTATGCCCTCTTTCTGTCTTGCTTGCTTGGTTTATATGAGTCGTTTAATCGATTCACTGATGTACGTGGAGCCTGCTTCTCATTCTTCAGCACAACAGTAGTTGCAATGCTACTTACAATTCCCTAGTAGGGGCTCTAAATGTGAATGCCTTTTGCAACGGTACCCTTGTTCACTAAGGATGTTTTGAGGGTCGTTGCATTGTTTAGCTCGAGCACTGTTGGAAGGAATTTGTGTTTAACGTTTTTGATGTTTTGCTAAACTATTGGTTTAGCAACCTCCTTCCCACCAGTGAAATACACCCGAAGTGTTTCCACAAAACCCTTGATGTGTGACGCTATGGAGTCACCTATGTGTGGAAATTTAAGTTGTAAACGCTTGTCGAGGTCGTTTGTCATGTGATGTAGATTCACTCATTTTAAGCCAACCTCCACTACTATCTCAGGGGTGGTTCGACGAAATGAAGCAGTTTTTATCGGGGATCCTAGATGAGGAATCGACAGTCATTTCATCAAGTATTTGGTAGAGTGTTAGCACTGAACTTAGCAGTCTCATAGGAGAAAGAAAAGTGGTTGATGATTGCTCAATTCGGTGGTTTCAGTTGAAAAGGAGGGTGCACAACCTTCGCCAGTGGCAAGGTATGACAACAATTTGACTACTATGTTGGCATAGCTAAGCGCTTCCTCACTCACTGGCATATACATGCGTAGTTTAATTACCCTAGCCTATCACATATCAAATATAATGTAAAAACCAAAACAAGAGTATGCTCCGTTATAGGCGGTGTTTATTTCTACTATCCCAAATAACACGTGCTCATCGACCTGTCAAAGATCATTTATAACTTAAAATCAGGATGGTATTTCATCTTTGCAAAAATTGTCTCAATATCAGTTCATTTCAATATCCAACTGCTTACAAAATCGCTACTGGAGTTGAAATACCCATATGGCATTTGGAGATGCAAAAAAGCATAAAGTTTAAGTGTACTTGAAACAACTTAGTAATGCAGGCAGATAATCAATTTAAAAGAGAAGTTAAAATCGATCGGTTAGTCAGCTGATTGCATAAGAGGCGAATCAGTATTATGACTACACACGAAGATGTAAAATTCAACCCCGTTTCTCTACGAGCTCATTACTACCTCGAGGAGGCTCTGTGCGAAGCAGCTCAAAAGAACGACTTGAGCAAAGCTCGTCGTATTCTCATGGAGCGTGTCGATCCCAACTGGATGAATGGATTCGGGCTCTCGCCTCTCCACCTAGCCTGCCAAAACGGGAGCTTCGAGGTGGCCAAGATTCTAGTCTGCAACAGGGCCCAGGTGGACCTAAAAAACGCCATCGGAGTGACTCCTCTTCACCTGGCGGCGAAGCACAACCACCTCAAGTGTGCTCAACTCCTCCTGTTGGCTGGAGCGGATCCAGCCAAACCCACGTGGTCGCTCTGCACACCTCGTGAGTACGCGCCGAGTGGGAGCAGGCTGAGGAAAGTGCTCGAATTGGCTGAGCAGGGTATTCTGCCCGACCCGGAAAAGGTCTTTGAAATGTCTGTGGAACCTCTAGTTCCGAAATTCGCCATTCCACCAAAACCGGAGGAGCAGGAGAGGAAAAGTAGTGTGAAATCCAATGAGGGTTCTGCGGCAACAGGAAAAAAGAAGAAGAAGAAGAAATAGGCTGGTGGAACGTATTAACTAAAATGACTAGTAGTGTTTTCGGTATCACCGTATCTCTCCAATGACGGATGTGGGTTTACAAGTGCACTTAGTCTTTATTTTGCTTGAACGCCCCATATATATACTACGACTGAGGTGAAAACATCCATCGGAAAACGACCTTATCTTAAGAAGGGGTCGCGTTGAAATCAACAGACATCATGGGTCTTTGGCAAATCTTGGAGTCAGTACGATACAGGGATATGAGTTGGGTCTCAAAAACAGTTTCCAAGCATTCTTAATGGTCGATTGAGTTGTGATCTGGGGAGTTCGGTGTAATTCAAACATTGGGACTAATGTATTTGCAATAATTGGAGGAGGGTAGGTACTAATCCCGCTTGCTATGCATCGCTTAATTTCAGTGGTCAGCCACCTGAACTCAGCCTCGGCACTTTTCTGCAGATTCTCGATTGTCATGTTGCTAACTTCTTTCAGACAGCCTCTTCATAGTCTACATCACAACTCTCCAGGTCATGTTGAATGTCACTCCTAGCTGACCAACTACCATAATCTCCTTATTTCGATTGCCGGCGCAAATATCCATCATAGTACTAGTTGTTCTCACTAATAATTAATCAGGTGGAAGAGTTAACCTTTAAACCTTTAACAAATCTAAATGTACAACCAAATGCTATCCTTCGAAGTTATTATGTGCGACCATATTCTAGGGGTCGGGGTTACGATGAACTGATTATGCTTCATGGGTAGTATAGGTTTTTCGAAGGGAGAAGTTTGTAGTTCTACATGTTCAACATCGTTCACTGAGTCAAATAATACATTGATCGATCGGGAACAAAGGACGACCATAAAGTGAAAGCAAAGGAGAGATTGTCTAGTCAAGGAGCTGTTATAAACGCTTAGTAGCCCTAAAACGATGTAATGAAGGTTGATTAAAATGGCATGAGTACATAATGTTTCTAAGAAATATTTAGCACTGATGAGACAGGTGTCCCATTGAGTACGGAAGTCTGCAGTTTCGAAACGCAAGAGGGTATATAAAATTTATATCTTCCCTTCCCTCTGTATTATTTCCTGGCTTCCAAATTAGGATTGCATTAATGAATGTGGTTCCTCCCACGTGATTTTACCCAAACTATAGGAGGACAATGGAAAAAGTGTGGTGGATACATCGGGATGCCCAGATCGGCCACATGTGCTGAGCTTTTGATAGCGACATAAGCATCCCGTGGATTTTTTCTCTTATATTCCTACTCTTATTGATTTTCTCTAAACCATGAGGGAATGCACTGAACAGGTTTATTTGCCCAGACCTAATGTAGCTTGAGCAGGTGTCTTAGTGCAAATCCAGGCCTGTACTCGTGTGTACCGGTCTGTATTCAGGGTTTGTGTTACAGCAATTAATCTTAATCAGGCCAATGGAGTGATTTGAACATTCTGAAATTGGCAGTTTTAGTAATGTTCAGTCAGCATGGCCGATCTGATTACTGGTATAAAACACCGATTTTTGTAGTTCGGGCTTTTTACAAGGCTCCAACATCCAAGCTATATTCATCAATAACTATTAAAAGCACCGAACACTTGACCAGCTAACATTCCAGCAAGACCCCGAGTTTCGATTTAAGGGGCACTCTCAACCCATCGTTTTTCTACAGCGGCCCATCCCAGTCTGTTTAGTTTGCTGGATCTTACTAACATTTTGGTTACAACAGCCTAAGATCTGGAGCTTTATGGGTAAAATGTGTTTCGCTCCGGAAAACTGCGAAGATATGTAGAATTCGGAAACCGCCTGCAGAGGCGTCAATATTTGAGGTACTCAGTGAATCAGTTCTCAACGAGAGATTAAATTTTGCAGGTTGAAGGAATATTTTTCTCAGAGTATTCAATTAAGAACTCAAAAAAGACAATGGTGCGCTTCTTTTGAGATAACATATCGAAACTTTGATAGAATTCGGGTGGAAATGTGTGACCGTTTTTAGGTTCTAAGATTAACAGCGTTAGGTGTATGACCCAAAAAGGAAGAGAAAATCAGTCGTATCAAAGAAATGCGATACTTTCTTTCATTAAAAAGAGATTAATTGATCCGTATTTCATTTTATTCAACATTTGTTGACTCATTTTTCGCATCCCCTGGTTAAATTAGTCGTTTAATGGCGCTCCTTTTTAATGTCTATTTCCGATCCCCTTTTGACTAAATTAGTAAAAATTCTTGGCTCTAGGGGGTATTCTGTTGTTCCGCTTTAATTTTTCATTAAATTCAAGTAGGTATAGAATTATGAAGTCTAAAATTGGGATCCGAAGAAGAATAGCCACTCCTTGAGGAAGGGACAAATTTGCACGTGATTTGTGGGTTTCAATCTCAAGCAAATCAGTTTGTATACCACCCTGGCAGTCAAAAAAGGAGAAGCTGCAATTTAGCCTTAATGGGACTCAAATGAGGGGTCGAGGAATAATTAACGCCCACACAAGTCTTGTATTCAATCGATAAACGATGAGTGACGTTTGCAAAGTCCAAATAATTTAACAGGTTAAAATTACAATCTCTGGTGAAACAGTACGGTATATCTAGAGTCGACGATTGATGGTGCATTAAAGGAGGCAATGAACTATTCACTCAAATTGAATTCATTAGTCTTTCATTACGTTTTATGCATCTAATAAGAGTTTGGATCTGTGAGATGGAGAAATTCGACTGGTATAAATGCCAAATTCCTTTTCTAAAGTCGTAAAAGCACCTATACCCACTCCTAAACCTGTTAAACTGATTGAATTTGCGCCAAAAAGGTCCGACCAACCTGGTGACTCATTGCCCCGTCACCGTAATACATAAATGCCGGACATGTCACATGTTATAGAGACATTCTGGACACGCCTTCACAAGTCGTAACTGGTTCTTGTAGAACGGAACTGCTCTCACTCCTATCTGGAGAATAAAGTTATAAATCACTAGGCCATCAATCGAATGCAACAACTACATAATCAGAGTCATTAATCTGCCTGTGGACTTGGTACTTAAATAACCTCGAGTACTTTAGTTTGAAACAAAAGTACATTGTAATCATATGTATGTAAAATACATGAATTTAATGGATACGCCTTATAAAAAAGTGGAATTTTTGAAGCGGGTGGGGGAGGGATGTAGGAGTAGTTGTGAAGTGGTAACCCACTTTTGATGTACACTATTTGGACCCTTCTATCCTTGGGTTGTCAAAACCATCGATTTCAGTCATGCGGTGGTATCCGCCTTTTGAACAGATCAGTGAATTCCCAAGAGTGGCCATACGTCGTTTCATTGACCCCATCGAAAAAGAGAGTCTGCAATTTTATACAAAAAGACTTTTGCTAAATTTACCAATTACTGTGTAGATAGAAAATCTTCACAATGTTATCGACATTTTGGAGTTGACTATATCTCAGTATTTACAAGTGTTAGGAGTGGATGACGTTTCCCTTCTTCCGGCTTTAGTATAGTTCACTTTTAATTCTGGCAAAAACAAAAACAGGAATACTCATTAGATTGGAAATTTCTATTAATCCTAGACGTCAGACACAGTTTGAGTTTTTCTACTGGTTTTAATTGATAGGCAATCTAACGCTCTCAGTCGAAATAAACTTGTAGTTCACCAAAAACGCAATTTCTGACCTTTCAAGACAATTACCGTTAGGTAGAAATCTCTGCTCTAACATCCTTTTGACCTATTTAAAAATGACTTTCTACTTCCTCTTCGCAGGTTTAATAAGACAATGTGAGTTTTAACAATGTAGAAGCACCCTTTGGTAAAATAAAAGTGCTAATGTGAGTGGCAATTGCTTACTTTGTTTCTGTCGATCATGGATCACAAATTTTACAATGTAACCTTCGGTTAATGGTCAAAAAATTTCAAAAACTTTGAGACGAAAGATCAGCCTTCAAAATGAAATCCAATCATTATTCTCAAAATGATTGATTTGCTGAGAAAACTGTAGAACAACAAAAACAAGTGTAAAGCAGATACTAGATCTTTTGACGAATTAATTTACGAATGCAAAACACAGCAAAAGAACTAGAAATTTCCCTTGCTGTTACAGCAGTGTAGTGCAGTTCTGTGACCTTGAGAGGGAAGTTTTCAATCGCACGATTGCCCTGTCCACCCACGCAAATGTAAAAACTAAATTTTCCTATTTTTAAGAAATTTTTGGAAATAATTTCTTTGGAAGGCGGAAAACTAATGAAGCTTCAACTAATTCAGTGAATATTTGAAAAGTTAAAAAAATCTGCTACCAAATAGTAAAATTATAAGGCCCTAGTTCTCTTAAAGCATTTGATGATTAAATGTTACAAAAATCTTAATCATAGACTCACATTTTCTATGACTTTGAAGTTTTCAGCAGCAACTATTGGTTAATTCTTTGCTAAATTATCAACTGCCACCAACAACACAAAACCATGAAAGTTTAATGTCTCTGTATAGTACTGCCTGTATGTAACCACATTTTTGCATCTGCTTGCTTGAAGGGATTGAATTATATTATTTAACTCCTACATAAATGCGCTAAAATGAAACAGATTGATTACGTCAATTTGAATGTAGCTCTAGGATTGAAATGACATCTCATCAAGTAAATCGAACTTTTCTCATTTTCACATCTTTGAATTTCAAAATTCAGTCACAATAAATTAAAGCCTTACCTAATTGAGCTGAGTGACGTGTCGATTTACTAACTTTAAGATCAAGATAAGGAAGTCATTTTATCCAACCAATTAAAAAGTTGCTAACCTGACGAAGTACTTATGTAAAGAGGACGATTTCATTTGCAGGAAGTTATCTTCGAGTGGCAGCGAGCTCTCATTTCTAGTGTTGAAGTCATGCATTGATATATCCCCCACAGCACCCTTCTCAATCTTGCTAGATTTGGGCTGCTTTTTGAGTTTAGAAAGGGCATTTGAATTACGATGTCTGATTCCATTCTTCAGGCTCCCTCCTCCTAGGCTCTTTCTTTGTGCTACAGGCTGCAATTCTAAGTCCCTAAGGGAATTGTCGTCGTTGTCAAGAAGGGCCTCCTTTCCACGGAGCTTTATGAAGGGGATCGCCAGTCGTAGTCTGTCTAGCGTCGCTGCATTCATGGCGAGAATTTAGGCTGCGCGGTATAGAATGCCACATTGTGGAATCAATTGCTTCATGCGCGAATTTTAATCACGCAATTGGTGGTGTGAGGTGCATCGTGACTTGGCACTCAGCATTGGAATTGTCTCATTGGTTGCAGTTACTCATCCCTACCTTTGCGTGCTCCAACATCTATCTGCCTGAAGACGGGGCTACTTGGCTTCTTCGGCGTGAGGAAAGTCAAGAATTATTTTGAACTCCTATTTCTGCCGTAATGTACCGTTCATATGTTTTTCTCTGCTTCAATTAAGCTCATTTAATTGGAAGAAAGCGATGAAGCCCTGGTTGATTTTGTAATTTACTATAAATTGCAAGAGTAAAAAACCAAGACTCATTGTTTAGGGTCATCCCAGTAGTTCTGTCCCAATTTGAATTAAGTACTTTCCTTGATTAGCTCTGACTTCCTTCTACGTAGTAACAAGCTCATTAATACTATTGTTTCAGTCTCAACCTCTTCTTCCACCTCTTTCTCCCTATTTATTCTGTAAACTGGGAAACAAATAGTAGATTGAAGGAGGAGGAGGAGGAGCAAGGTCGGGCAACTAAGATTGATGTGGAATTTTCTCCCAACCAAGGACGTCGATCTTTTATGACGTGATTCGTGCTCTGTGTGTGGGGGGGAGTCGCGCAATGTCATGATGAAGCATCAACCCTTTCCCATTTAGTGGCTTTGTTCATTAGTACTAATTGCCGACAGTAGATTTGAGCATCAATTGTTGTTCCATTAGGTGGTAGCAACTCAAAGAGGATTATTCATTGGCGATCCAACAGGTTGAAAGGGAAGAATCGTTTTCCTATGAAGTTACCTTCTTCGCTGTGGCTGGGCTCTTCCCTCTGCTTACGTATCCACTGTCGACTACTTTACTAGTGAGATAAAATATCTATTTTTCTTCACCATTCACAATTTGTCTATTCAAAAACGGTAAAAGAAGATGGTAAGAATGGGGAGAAAAGCCCATTTCGTCAACACGAGATTTGAGATTGGTTGCTGACAATTCATGAGGCACCCCTTTTTCCGCTTTAGAAACTTCTTTAAGTTTTTGTAGATGACGATGAAGAGTTGCGAAGTTTAACCAAGCTTAATTGCCAATTCCTCAACTGATAAAGTGGGAGAAGCTACTTTAAGCTTGTCATGAAACCCAACTGGACGTCTGGCTCACTCTTCATCTTCGAAAGTAAAGCTTCAACTTCCGAATTTCCCAAACCATATATTTTCATTGACGGATCCTTCCTGTTAAACTGCGTGAATGCTTCCAGCCACTTTGTCGGCTCGTGAGTTTCATTTCTTCAACTCATAAAACATGTGCCTCAAATGGTTCTCGAGTACTTCCGTATTATCTTGGTTTTAATCGAGCAAACTGCTCTGTAAAACTAAATTTGATCAGTTTAAAAACATAGGAAAATAAAATTAATCGTCAGCTCCATTAGACATTGTAAAATACTCTTTAAATTTAGTTCAATATGCGAAGGTCAAATTCGAACAGAACTTTAAGGATGATCTGATGATTGATAATATTAGCAGCATGAGATTGTCGTTTAGGTATCCAAAGATATCATGGTACAGGTATGCGTTCAATTCATAGTGAAACTCGAAATAGGCGGAAGTTTTTGCTTGTCCAACTATCATCCAGAAGGGAAGAAGAATTAGGCTCTTTGGGTAGGTCAGAGTGCTGCATCAATATTTGGTGTAATGATCGATAGTTTGATGGAGACAGACAAACGCTCCCTGTTTCTAAAACAAGTTTTGACATCTGGGTATGAGGTGAAGCATTAACAACGCAAAATGGACACAAAAGTCAGACAGAATCGATGAGCTGGGCACTGGACACTCATTCTCTACTCATACTTCCTCATCGATTACTATTCAAATTTTCATGACTACGAGGTGCTTGGAACAGCTTATCGAGCCCTTAATCATCTTTTTATTATCTGTATTATCTAAAACTTAGGTACTGTCCAGTCAGTGTTCCTATAGAGTTGCTCTCATTCTCCGTAGAAATTGTCCAATTTCAGTCTTCCATTTTCTTATCATAACAAGGTATGTATTTAAAACATCATGTATATATAATCGATTTACGAGTCAAGCAATTTCAAAGTGTTTTATCCATATATTATAGTTTCACTTTGTAAAACACCTCTCTTTCTGAAGCTAATCTGGACGAATTTGGTCCTTTCTAGTAAAAAATATTTAGAGCAAACGGTCGAAGAAAAATTTAAACTTATTTTGCTCCGTATTGGAGAATGGTTTCGTCAGAGAACACCGACAACCAAAATTAGCTTGCTTGACTTCACCTGTTCACCTCTTTTCTCTAACCCACATTCTTCAAACAAGTGAAGGCGTTTCCTGTCTTAGGCGTTAACGCTCGAATTTAACTTTGGAAGTGCGGTCGAAATTCGACTTTCTGGTAAGTTTTAAAGGTCTAAGAAA
Source organism: Anomotaenia brevis (assembly GCA_030710315.1). Classification (NCBI taxonomy): domain Eukaryota; kingdom Metazoa; phylum Platyhelminthes; class Cestoda; order Cyclophyllidea; family Dilepididae; genus Anomotaenia; species Anomotaenia brevis. The sequence continues at coordinate 289,756 of JAUOZQ010000005.1, forward strand.
GGACATGAAATTTATTTCTTTATGATAACTTTAATAAAACGTTTTAGGAGATTAACTTAGATATAATAAATCCCCTACCAATGAAACATACATATACTAGCAGTAAGATGTTGCAAACTACCAAAGTTGTTAGAATTAGCGGGAACTCTACAGCTAAACAATTGCAGAATTGTTAAGCAATCCTGCTCAAAGTGACTGTCATCGTTACAGTCTGCTATTTCAGCCTCAATCGGTGCGTACCGGAACCTAGAGCAAGCGGATTTTACGATTTCCCTGTGGAAGGATATTCTCAAAAGTAGCTTTTGTGGTATTGCCAGGGGTTATTAGTCCTTTTCGACGACAGCGCCCAACCACCTCTGGTAGACCATCGTCGGATTAAGAACTGGAGCGTTAGCCAAAAGAGCGAAATAGTGTATTCGCAAACCTTTATACCGGAGGTGTGAAGACGGGGGGCCGAATCTCGATGCCTGCCTAAATGGCGCATTGCTAACCACCTCTTTATCAAGGTAATTCAAAGTACTTTTTAAGTTCCCTTTTTTTCTAATTTTTCCTCGGAACTTGGCTTTGAGAGTGAAATCTGACAATCTGCTGGGTTCCTGCCTTCTCCAAACAACTACAGCCTCGTAATCTCCATCGAAAGAACTTAATAAACACCTGCAGAACCCAGTTTCAACAAAATCTGTTTGTCGGTAGCCGCGCACGGAAGCTGGATTCCACCACGAAAGAGCTGCAATTAGAAAACCTCTGCTCTGAAAGGCATGTTCCAAAGCCTTTAGAGTTGTAGAGTATACACTTCCTCTAAAAACTGGGCGTTGGTATTGTAACTGAAGAACAGCCTAAAATTCCTTCAGAAACAATTCAAGACTTGTATGAATCAATAACTTGGGAAATCGAGGCTATAATTGCCCTAAAAGGTGGACCTACACCATGTTAACGTATATATTGTTGATATTTTAAGGTGTTTCCACTATTTTGTCCAACCCTTGCATATGAATGAAAAAGGATTTATGGGACGTGCAGAATTTAATCCATTAAAACAGAAAAATGGGTATATTTTAGGTCACAGAGGTACTAAACGTGCTAAGTTGGCACACTGACGCAAAAGGACAGTGATTTGTTAGTGTGAAGGTCAAAACTACGTGCACTCCTTGATGTCTTGTGACGGTTGCCAACTGGTATTTCAGGTGGTTTTCCCAGTGCCTTCAAAGGTCTATGCTCTCAAAACAGACGGCCACAATTCTTGCCAGTACAGCCAGAAACAGATGCCCTTAGCAATAATTCATCCTACCTCGTGATACTAACTTTAGTAGTTGTTAGAGTTTAGTTACCACGTTTTTGGGCACTCGAAACTGTAAATTCTGTATGAATAGAAGGACCGTTCATGCTCACCAATCGGACGAACCAATAAACCAAAGTCTTGTTTTTCATTGCGTCTACATCAACTCCATTCCCTCCACCTCCTGCCTCTCTTAGTATCCCAGGTTATTACGTGTACAATTAGCAAATATTTAGGTGAAAGTATTTGCTACATCTTATGCATCCCATGGGTTCGCAGATTTAGGTAAACATGTAGCAGCAGAACATGTAAACAATTACAGGAAAGATGCAAAAAATACCCTCATTGAAAGAAAAATGTGTAAGAAATATGGAAAAACGTGAAAGTTGCAACTAAAATGTCTAGGTTAATTACCCTCAATAGCTATACCTTTTATGCAAGGCTTCCTAGATTTTACTGAGGAATTTTATTCAGAAGTGATAAAGCGAGCGTTAATGGAACGAAGGAATGAAAGAAGTGATCATAATTCCCAGCTTGATCTGGGAACGAAAGTTCGAAGAGTATTCACGCTTGCCCAAGTGGAGAGACTTGGATGAAGATGAGAACGTTCCTACCTTAGAAATTCATCGCCCGCAACACATCCTGTTTGAAAGAAATGAAATATTTGCATTTTTCAATACTAAGTCCAAATTTTCCAAGCCCCACCATAGGCATCTGGGCCAAATGTGGTAATGATACTGCACCTTCGGTTTGTACCTCTTGCATTTTCGATGGTCCGTTCCAATAAGGGACGGAAAAGGAATCTTTACAAAGTGGATGGCATTTTTCGTTAGCTTTTCGAGTGTGGTTTACTTGAACCGCCATTCCCACCCATGTTAGGGTCCAACATTGCATAAAGAAATGTTAAAAAGGCTCTCTTTACAAATACGTTGTATCATCGAAAAACTACAATTCAGTGGTACATAATGAATTTGGCAATGAATGAACTTGGTAACCTCATCAGGAAAAAGAAATGCGTGATTGGTAGTCACTTAATTTTACAGATTTGAATGAAATTCAATGGACAAGGAAATGAAAACTTTCAAATAGTCTTCATCAAAATAACGGCCGGCGCGAGGCCCTATTACAGCCTTCAGCCGTCCTCTCTTTTCCACTACAGCGTCCAACCATGCATAGTGGATCTGCATGAGAGTCTCAGTGAGGAGTGTGAAATTGTGAATACCTGGTATGTGGTACCCAGTCAGTTTTGCTAGGGAATCATGATAAGGCCTGAGCACAAACACTATTGGCTATTAAATATGAAGGAATGCCCAGCGTATGACAGCACTTTACTGGTTGGCAGCTTATTATATTTGACTTTCATAAAAGTTCCAATTGTCCATTTGTAATTGCTGATGATTTTAAACCTACTCATCTCGAAATGACAGCAAAGCTCTGGTCATAGTAATTGTCTGCACTTCCATTCCAGACAAAGCTTAATGGACGCTCCTCCTTTTGTGTTTAGAGTTGTGTTTTTGTAGTTTGGTTTCTAGTAATTGCTTTGTACTACATAATAGCCTGAATGTTGGGAAAAACTGCTGCCTCACCGCGATTTTGCATGGCATATGAGGCCTCCTTTTTCTTTTGGGGTTCAGAGAATATACAATATGGCGAGAATAGACGCATCTCTTGACGATTATTAGATGTGTTCATACTCAAAGAAAAATGCAAAAGTGCATCATGACCACAGCCAGAGTTTTTTTCTGTTAAAAAATTTTCCCACGTTGCTCTTTATGAATCAAGGTGATTTCTGAGGCAAACCATTTGTACACAATTTGAATTACCTGAGTTAATATTGGTTTCTTCAAGTTTACACAGAGAACACTGTAAAATGTAAAGTTTTTGCCGTATGGTGTCTCCCTTGAATCGAGATCAAACGAAAAGAGCTTTCATGATCTGCAATAAAATTGTTCAGATCTCTATTGCCTTCTGCATAAGTGCCCATTTTATTTGGTCATGCACACCGAGCAGTCTATACAAGACTTAATAGCTCGTGGTGTAGTGATCTTGCGCCGAAGGACTGAATTACCTTCTTCATTTATTTGTCCATGGAAATGGTGGATCACGTGACACCACGGACGGGAGCTAGCGAGATTATTAGCACAAGGCACGCGCTATTGCAGAAGCATTCGCACATAAGAGGAACGCCCTCCATTAAACGTGCATTTGCCAGCACACACGGCACGGATTGGACACTACCACGGCTCCCCATTGGTCAACCTCGCATGGATACCTCCTGGTTGCACACAGAGCCCAGTTGATTTCATATTACCGGGCAAAGTAAGACCGGAAAAAGGCTCTCTCCAGGTGTCTTTTGCTTTCAAGATGCATGCCTGTTTAAGCCTGGTTGATTACACTTGGAAAGAGAGTGATGAAAGTGAGTGCACCTCACCCAGACATCGCCAGGCAGTCCAGACTAAGCGTCAGCTAGCAAGAAATGCCCTCAGGTTTCAGCGAGCTGCGACCTTGGCAGCGTGTGAGGATAGTGAGAGCAGAAACCCAGCCAGAAAGAAGACTAGTCCGTCTGAGAGGGGGAGATTCAGGCGAACCCTAACGGTGACGGACGTCTATCCACCTAGACAGGCCCCAACTTACGCGTCGTGGGTGAGGATGCATAGACCGGAATTCGCCTCTGTCTGGTACCCCTTTGTCCACTGTCGGTATCGATTAGAGAGGGACCCCAATACTGGAGCCATTCGGTGGAACTCAGACTCAAATACACTGTTCTGCACACCCAGGTAGGTTAGATTAATTTACAGGAGATGACCGCTGGGAAATTCTAACTGTTTTAACGGGGCATAAGTATTCCCTTGTGCTACATAGCTGCAAACAACATAAACTGATTAACCCTATTAACGACACTGCGGTTATAATTGCTTACTGCACATAATATTGCCCAATTTTAAGTATTCATTGAGCATCTACATAGAATATTAATACTTTGTCTTGGTATTATCTTTTATATCACTTTATTTAATTTAGAGAACACGCCTATTGAAAAGCCTTCAAGAAGGATATAATCGCAATGCGAAACAGTTAGCTCTCTATCGACAGGGTGGTATGAAGACATGCTTTCAGTAATCTACCAAGATTGATGATAGCTAGAGCAGTGGATTTTCACACAGACATCGAGTTTATCGAATCCTACTTTATAATTGAGCATGTGACATCTGTTAGGTGCCTGAGTATTAGTTACTCAGTTGGGAGAGAGAAACACCTGATCCAAGAATCCCGTAGTATTCACAGCACTTTTATAAATGATTGCATTGCTAAATGTGGACATTGATTGAATAATTCTTCTGTGAGCCAATGAGAAGCATTTTCTGTGATTTAGAAGATGTAAAGATATTTAAACAAAGAATATCTAAGACTGAAAGATGCCAGCCCATGAGCTTCAAACTAGGTTGCATCAAATACTAAAGCAGAATCGAAACTATTGTTGAATTGGAAATAATGCATGGGCTGCAAAGGGTGGGTTAAGTATCCAGCCTACGTGATCCGTTGCACCTACAGTCATCAAATCCGTGATTACAAGTGCAGTCGTATGAGTCTAGCATCCACGTATCTCAAAAAGAGACACTAGAAAAATTCACCAACTAGCTATTTCTCTTCTTCCACTAACTAGTTTCAAATTATCAGGGGATTAAAACAGAATAGCAATTATAGCCTGTATGTGCGGTTAAGTAGTAGTCAAAATAAATATAAATAGGTATTTATATTTATTTTGAGAATGAAAAAAACTGTACCATACTTATAACAACGTAGAGGAAATAATGGAACTAAACGAGACTTGACCCAACTGTATTCAATCGCTGGAAATATTCATTTGATTGATCTCTGTTCACCAAGAGAGTTTTGACCCAATTTCTACAGGACGCTAACAGAGATCTGCATAGCATATCTGGTTCGAGACTGGCCTTGCAGTATCCAACCCAGAGGTCAACAGTCTGCCAATTCTCCTGACTCCGTCGCCAAATCCATCAATTCCTTGTCCGCTGGAGCCCTCCCCGAGTACAAATTTCTCTCCTTCGGTCTATTTGAAAGGATCCTCACTGAGGCTATTGTTCAGCGTGACTGCGGGGCCATTTCAGGCTTGATCGCCAACTGGCCCAGCCCTTATTTGAATGTCCGTCGAATTTTGCCGAAAGAGGACTTTCCACTTACCAGGGGCTATCTCACCAAGTCTGTGTTTGTCACGTCAAACGCCGATTCTCTGGATTCGAACACAAATACCATCCTCAAGGGACCGAGTCTACTGGATGCGCTGATAATTGGTATTTTATCGAGGCAACCAAGCTGTGCCCTGCAGGTTATTGACGTCAGTGGATTCGAAGAAGGTATGATTACTTTGCGGCTGCTTTATTTGCGAAGTGATCTATGATCGACGTTCAGTTTCTAATCTGATGCGCACGACTGATCAACCAAATAAGGTGAAAGAGAGGAGAATCAAACAAAGTCCTGAAAGATGGGATTAACAAAAGGAACATACTGTTTATCGCTGAATAATTAGTTTTATTAAGGAAATGAGCGATAAAAAATAAATTGGACAAGTTACAGAGTGCCAGATAAAAATTTGATAATTTCATCGGGAAAATGAAAAAGTGGTTCGAAGCCAAATATTACATTTAGAAGAAATTCAATATGTAATATAACTGAACGATTGTTAATGACTAATTTAAAATAATCGTCATTTGCGTCTATTAAAGCATCAATTAAGCGCGTAATGAAACCCTAAAGCAAGTGGATTTTATAGTTTCCTTAAAACTGCTCTGATTCTTTCGTCGATTAACTAGACTATTTAATGCTAGAAGGACGATTGATGTCATAAGTAATAACTGGCCTACAAACAATTAAGTTTTCTGTGATTCTTGAGTGACAAGTAGCAAAGATTTTCCTTTAATGCTACACTCTACAAAGTCCGCATTTTCAAACGAATATCCCCCAAGAAAATTTGGTGTGCGAGTGCAATCAGATTGCTGTCCTTCATGTGGGTTTCTTCCAACCACAGCTTCCTATTGGTCCCCATTACAACTTTCTGCTTCAGTCGGTTGGTTCGTTCTTCCAGTTTTCATGGTCTTAACGCTTAACAGGCACACAAAATCAGGTTAAAGATGATTCTTTAGTGGGTGTTACCGTATCAGTTGTAAGCACCTACTCGTGTGTGAATTGAGGTTTTCAGTCAGTTCAATAGAGTTCTCCTCCGAATTTTCACCATATTAACCCGGATGTTACTAGTTTCGAACATATTTCAAAAATATTTTCTCCTCAGGTGATTTGAACCCAGTGTAAAAGAAGAGCTGATTCATGCATGAATTTTATTTAATCCTGATAAAATTGAATTAACCGATTTATTCCTATTTTAAGCAAATTCTTTCAAGTAGGAATTGTTTACTAAAGTAGACTCAAATGTCCTTTGCTCTCATGATTCGAAAAAATCAGTTAAAAAATCCTTTGTTTCAGGTAATGTGAAGGATTAGGCGAAAATGCAGACGATCCGCTTCTGTGCAGTTTGTGCGCAAAATGCCACTAGGTCACGTGGTGGCCTATGACACGATACTTTAGCGTGAAAGAAGGTGGGTGTAACTCCTTTGTAGCCAGCAATAGTCCAGCAATGCATTTTGCACGATTAGTGGAAATACTGCGACAGACATGTCCCTTGATCGTGATGCCGGTTATATATTCACTCTATTACATATGACAGCGAAACCTTAACACAACCAATTCCGATAGTTCCAGTCCTAAAAATTACAAAAAGGGCACATGGGAACACAAAACAGACTTCTAGTCATTTCGTGATCTCGTCATTATTGATTCAAGACATAAGTTCTGTCCGACTTTTGAATAAATAAAGCAAGTGACCAACTGTTTTAATCTTCGTGGAGGGTGGAATCTCCACTTCTGAATTTCGCGAACCAGGCTTTCACACATTTCACATTCCCTATAATCGCAGAGAATGTTTCTAAACCCTTCGGCTGCTGCTGAGTTTCCCTTCTTGAAGTCATAAAACACTGTGTCTCAAATTATTCCTGGATACTTCCATGTCAAAAGGGTTTTAGTCCAGCAATTTTGATTTTTTTCTGTAAAACGGAATTTGGTCGTTTTAAATGCATCTAAAGATTAAAATAATGACAAGCTTTATTATAAATTCTAAAATACTCCATAAATTTCTTTTAATTTAAAAAATGGAAAATTAGGGCATGACTTAAGTGATGACCTGAAATTAGTTATTGAGCGACTTATTCGATTATTTTCATTGTAATGTCTTCACTAGTTTCGTGTTTCATTTCAGAAGCAATGAAAATCTTAACCACCGTAGTTGTATTTTAGTTACGAGCCCACTGTCAATTTCCAAGTTCACAAAAGAACTTCTTTTCTGACAGTAATGGCGCGAAACCCCCTTAACTGGGCTAGCATTCAAGATGTTTAATCACATAAGGTCAAGCGTTTGTGTCAAAGCAATTCCTACTGGCAAGATGTCTACAGGGATTTCCTTCATTTGAGGAACTTGGGAACAGACTATGATTGATTAACATTTGCCCGGGGCGTTCAAGGTCGTCTTTGTGGGGAATGGTCTTTTACACCAGTTATTAGCAACACAACTGTCGCATAGCTTGAATTTCAGGGTAAATTTGAGAAATTTGGTGTGCACATAGGACAAAAGTTTGGAGCATTGTGCGATTCTTTTTTTTATTGGAGCGGAATTAATTCCAAAATTGTGGGGACGATGAACAGATGTTACTGGATCGTATTTCTTGGTTTTCAGAAAAATCAAATAATCGAAGGCGACTGAGAGAGAGAAGAATGGATGATGACTTGATGTAGCCTTTTGAAACGAATCAAAATCATGAACTAACTCGATAGTTATGAGTGATTCTCAGAGATGTAATGTACGCGGATAGATGCTATCTAAAGTAATACGATTAATGATATTACGTTCGATCACTAGGATATCAGGCCACCAGAAACGGATGAGCGACGGCTCAAAACACATATTCGTAGGAGTACAACGTGTCCCAGTAACAACATAGACAACTACATACATTTTGCAGTCAATAGTAAAAGGGAAATAACTTCCAGTGGGAAATAATCAACATCTGACTCACGATGATTAGCAGCTCAGGCAATTTTCGGAGCAATTGTCACAATCAGATTTTGCAGGGTTGTTTGATTGTAATCCATTAAAGTAAGAAGAACTATGAGGCATACCTCGATTCGCTGAAATAATGTCATTACTTCTCTCCAAATTGTAGGAATCTTATGTCCGGTAGAAGAAATACTGAAGATATGCTTGAATGCATATTTCAGAGACCCTTAGGACTATTCAAGTGTTCCGTTCAACCTTAGGTGGCCATCTTGTAAAGTGGTCATGATTCAATGAACTTATAAATGCTTCTTATTAAATGTGGGTTAATGCTCGGTTAGCAGTTGATCGAAATCTATGTCTCTTGTACGTTCAGATCGGAGAGTAAGCATCGAACTTTCGAGGATACCGCTGTTGTGGATGAGCCCGGAGAAACGCCGATCAGAGGACGTTAAACAGCAGATTCGCGGGAGTTTGCAACTGGCCATTCAGGACCAGCGTTTCGATAGGTACTTCACGCGCATTTCGACCATCTACAACCTCCACGAGGGGGAGTTCCGACATGAAGAGAATTTTGGTAAGTCTTGCATTTGATTTATGCGGTTGCTGAATGCATATATTACTTCAATCGCTTCCTAATCTGGTAAAATGATCATGAGTTTTAAGGAAAAGCTTTATTTGGACTCGGCCTGGCCTTTGTGAGACCATTGCATAATTAGGGACTTGAAGTAATCACAATCATGGTTATCTTTCGAGTCACTGTAGTTTAAAAAGAATGAACCAGTTCTAGTGTGTGAGGGACTGAAACTATCCAGCAGTGGGTTCAGTCCGAGGTCTGCATTACAAAGGCGGGAATCAGTGGTATTCTCCTGTACTTCAAGTTCATCAACTATCGCGAAGCTTTAGCAACCTTCAAATACTTGTTTTTTACAACTAAGTTTTTTTTACATTTCCCTGGCTTTCTCAAATCTATTAATATTAAATCATGGTTTGGTATTAACTACAGAACAAGAGCTAGGATCTGGCAGCGAATATTCAAGGGATTGCAAAGAATTGGAGTTTGCATTGTCTGTCTCGTTAACATTTGAGGTCTCTTTCGTGATTTTAAGGTCCATGAAGTACAATCTTAATCTTAGATACTTAAACAAAGGACTATCATAGAGTCTTGTATGGTGCATAATTTATCCATCTCTGTTCGAGCTTCCACGTGACTTTTAGTGTCTACAATTGCCAAGTTCATTGCTTCTACTCTTGCAAGTTTACAATCTATATTCCATGTTAATTAGGAAAGCTAAAGTTTGAAAATCTTTTGCGGCAATGGAGGAATCCTTCTGGAATCAATTGCCTTTTATAGCTAGATAAGTTCTTGCTTAAAATCTCATTGGGTAAAATAAGCAACTTTAGGATTGACCGGGTCAATTCACCTACTGCTGACACGCTCTAATGGTCAATTTTTAGTACCATCTCCAATTGACCCAAGTTATGGTACATCTTTCACCAAAAGTCCAGTTCCATTCCATTTGATTGATGTACTTTTAACGCTGCGTTGGAAGTTTATAGGAGACTTCATATTTCACAACACAACAGTAAACATAAATATGAAGCAACACAAGCACTCAGAAAAAAGTAGACCATCTTGTTAGCAATAGTCAGAAAAATGCCTAGATTAGTGCTTCAATTTGATCCCAAATACGGTAGAAAAATTGAGCTGTAATAGCACATTCACGGTCAGACAGAATATGATTCAGAAGGAGTTATGATGTACCAAACCTGGTGCATATTTTAAATCGTTATGGAAGAAATAGCAAGAGGTATTTTTAAAAATTATTGGCTACTTTCTGGTTGTCAAAACCTCATAACTGAAGAGTCTATCATCCTAATGAAATAACAGATTGACTTTGAAGACAGTTGACACTGTCTACGGAGCTCAAACTTTAGTAGGAATTTCAGGCTAGTGAATCTGTTATTTATTAAAATTTTATACAACGGATGAGAAGTTAAGTAAAGAAAGGAGAATATTTAAAAAAGAATGCTTTCAGAAGTGATCGCTAGATTCCGATATGCTTCTAAAGTTCACTTTACCAACAAATTCGCCATTAGAAAAGTTAAAAAACGTTGCTGCAACACAGGCAAAACCCATTGTGTGTAAGGTAGACTGATGGGATATATCCACGAAATCCCTTGGTGAAAAGGTACAACGGGAAACATTGTCAATCCTCACTTTTAATACACAGTTACGCAAATTAAGCGGAAAAGACGAATTCATCGACTGACAAATTCAGGCGGTAGGGGAATGATCGTCGGAGGGTTAGATTACTCAACTTAAGAGAAACTTAGGCGAACGAACAACTCTAGTGACTTCTTACTCTTTGCTCCATAATTAACACATTGGGATGGAATGCAATATGAGGAAATGTTTAACTGTATTCAGGACCTCTAACCATCTGTTTGGACTGCAACATGTCGGTGGATGAGGTAGCCTTCGGTTTGGCTCTGCAGCACATGACACCTTTCCGCTTTTCCTGCAATCGTCTCCTACTCAGACGCCTCCCAGAGCTCCAACTTCCCGTTTACAACCTCATTCGCATCATCGACCCACTGGTAAATCATTCTTGATGCATAATCATCTGTGAGGTTGCTTAGCATTCTACTATAGACATATTACTTTTAAATCAAAACGAAGGTTTGGCATCGTTGACAACGAGGACAAACCCTCTGAGACTTTTGCTATGATTGGAGCTGTCTGGTGGCCATAGCACGTTTACTTATGATTGTCAGGTTCATAATTGTCCTAATAACGCGAGCTAGACAGTTTGAATTAATGTGCTGGGGGTTGTTTGGACCCCATGAAATATGTTTTCAGTGGGCTAGATGGATGACTCATCGACCATGTCACCATGGCACAAAAACTTAGCATGTCCCATGCTATACGCACAAGCCAGCACGCCTCACACCCCTGCATAGGCTGCAAAATGCCCTTACCTAATAAATTTGTGCGTTTCATAGCTTTCTCTTGTTGTTGAATTATTGCTCTCATTATTTAGAGATGGTGGTAGAATGTCGACATTTATTCTCGAGACTAAACTTACGATAGGTCTGAGGCAATCATCGCACAAGCAGTTGTTTGACGTTTTGAATGATATGATTTGACAAGGTTATTGAAGTAATAGTGTACGAAGCAACTAAATTAAATGAGCTTACATTGAAAGGAATGATATCAAGAATATGGTCTTCATGATCCTCCTATGTGCATCATGCCCTTCCACACCGCAAGAGAATCTACTGACCAGTAAAAAGGCAATTACCAATCATCGGCTATGAGGGTGTGGGCCTTTCGAAAGGCGCTACAAAAGGATTTGGCATACTTTCAACTTTTTCAAACAAATTAGGATTTTCGAATTAAGCTTTAAAAGTAAAACTGACAAATATGAAAGTTAAATCCTTAACCACTGTCAATAAAAGCCGCGTCTCTAAAACCCTGAAACATCTCAGGTTCATTTGTGAATTATTTGAATCTCTAAAACATAAAATACTATTTGACAATTTCTTAAGAGTTCATACCTCCATGAGTCCCAGATAAGGCTTCGTTGCTACATAGATGGCATTTACAAATTATTAAGATAAGAAACATCTATTTTTTTGGTCCTCTCGACACCAATCTTAGCAGTCACTTGCACAAAATGATAGCGCTTAATTCCAAGTCTAGCCTCCACAGCTCCGACCCTAGAAACCTGAGTTTTGCAATTGTGTTTATACTTCTTTATTATTTCGAAGTATATTTTTATATTCCTCTTCCATTATTAACTGCATAATACGTATAGTTGTTTAAGTCATTGACGTGACTACGCAGTTTGTTGAACATTGGTTCGCAGCTGCTACGCGTTCGTTTCTGGGGTTGTAGTATTTTTTGAAACCAGACGTAGCTTACAACAGTTGTATTATCTGGATAGCGTGAAGCTGGCACTTTTTCCCAGTATGTTTTCACTTTTAGGAAACCGAGAAAATAAACTTGTTTGGACGCTGTATTTTGTGTCAACATTGAGCTAAGCCTTCTAACCACTGCTTGCGGATGCCGTCTGGGAGTAGTACAAGGTAAACTTTCGCAGAGCCTGGAGTCATGTTGCCCAACACTGTCAAAGGACCCACGGAGTATGTGCACTAGTTTGTTTTGGGATAGGCGAGCCCTTATGATAATCAAGCTACCTTTTACGCTGAGGGTTTGAAGACTATGACATTGCATTATAAATGCAGTTTAAAAGAAGGTATGTCAGAGGAATATGGCCTGGGGAGATACGAATGTTTTTGTATTCGCCGCTAGTGGCCTTTAAACGAACGAAAGCGAACGAAACGTTTTGGTAGCTAGTTTCAAAGTTTAAAAGTGTGGGAGAGTAGCTAAAAGGGATTTTTGTTAGAAAATCACCAGAACTGCGAACCCCAAAACACAGTTTTAGTAGTTCAAGATGCACGTTCGGGGAATATGATCGTATGGATGTATAGTGCGTCGATAATTAGGAGCTGATTTCTAAAGCCTCATGAGAAATAGGAGTCACACATCACATGTATACAACCTTTGGTATGGTAAAAATCGTTTCCGGTGAATGTTATTGTCTGCCAATACCTGATGTCATTTAAAAGTCAGTGCCTAGTCCCATCAGTCCAAAGATTTTTACGACGTTGTGAAATGAACCGCATTTAGTGAAGATAAAATGGCCACGAACTAGTAGTCTGGGGTTAGAAGGGACAGCAATCTTTCGAGCGGTAACCTTAAACCAGCAACGATATGAAACGGACATGATAGGTTTTATTTGGCAAGGTACATATGATCAGATGGTAAAGTAAGTTCTTGGTAGACACTGTAATTTGATGAGAAAATTCGAGAAACCGGCGGGCATGCAGTTAACTAAGAGGCTTTCTAAATTATAACATACGTACTTGATAATTTCAACTAATATAAAAAATAGCAAAAAAATTTTTTAGATACGAAAATTGTCATTACCGAACCTTTGTAAAAAGAGGTGAAAACATGGTCTATAAAATTAATCGTATTTACAACTTGTTATCGTGTTTTTTTACATGTTGTGGCTAAGATGCACTGCCTAGGGTTACCTCTGTTGATTCGAAGTCTTTATGTCTGGACTTCCAGGATCCAAGATTCAGTGTGGTTTCAAGAAATGCTTTTACAATATTAGATGTCCAATGCTAGCTGACTCTCATCGATCCAATCAACATTTGTTCAAAGGCTGTTTTTCATGTAACTCTAGAAATTCTCTAGCAAATTTGTGTTCTGTATTTGTCATTAATTAACACTGCGACTGCAATTCGAACACCCAATCAGATTCGAATTTTGTGTTTCACAAAGATGTGATGTTTTAACATCAGAGTTATAAGTTAAGTTTATGTTGCCTTGATTTTTTCATCACTGGATATCAGGGGTTAAGGAGTTGTAACTTCATTTTGAAATATATTATTTATGGCTATATTTGTCTCTTACAGATTATCCAGCGACACATTTTTTTTTGTCCGGAACTATTGAGATGGCGAAAGATGGGTGACGATAGTTCTCTACATTCCTCAGCACCAAATCTAATTAAATTGTACCGTTTTATAAGTATATTTCCATTACCTATAAGCAACACGTTGTTGTTTGTCAGTTGTGCTTGCGCTGCTAGTGGACACCGAAGACAATAATTTGGCTCCCATAATAATTAAAGCCCTAGTAGTCATTTCCAAACTTCTAGTAATGTGTAGACTAACAACTATGATTATTGACCCGATTTTTGCAATAAATCAAAAGAAATTTTCCCATGGGTTACACTTTTAAATAATCTAATTTGTTTAATTAAGCCTAAACAACAAGATAATAAAAAATTTTCAAGAACCAAGGGGAGTCTTTTGTTAGCTGAAAACAATATACGCTGCAGGCATAAGGTTAGATGTTTTGTGTTACCGCCGCTTGTGATGGGGAAGAAGTAAAAGAAGGTGGATAATAAAAGCTAAATCAAATAGAATGACGATGAGAAATCCTGATATGAACAATAATCTGTTGGGAGAGAGGGTGATCTGCTTCAGGTGATAACAAAGCCCATTCCTGGTTCTTCTCGGGTATAGCGGTAGAGGTTCGCTTCGAAGTGATATACTGCAAAGGAATTTTTTGACTCTTCTATATGGCAAATTTTACTTCACAGTCAATCACCCAGTTCGAGCTTGAAGACCCTGAGTTAGGCGTCGGATCGATGGGTCGTTTGCCCTCTGCACTGGGATGGCTGGGGAGCCTGCGAAACCTGCGCGCCTGTTCGCTGCCAGCTTGCATCCCCCCACCGCTCAACACGACCACGGTGCTGCTGCCATCGATCTCAGCCGGCTTCTCCCCCACCGCCCACACCGCGGCCAACAAACACCCCAACCTTGTGGCCTGCAAGCTCCTCAACCGCTCCCTCATCTCCCTGCGCTACTTACAACGCCTCTCTCTCGCCCGGTGCTACCTGCAAGGACAGCTGCAGCTGTTGTTAGGGGCGCTTAGTCAACCACTAGAGTATCTGAATCTTCAGGTAAGGGATTACAACGGCTAAAAAAAATCTCGATCAAACGGGTGTGTCCTGATTTCTAGCGACTGCGTGAACTACATTGCTTTTTTATGACCACAAATTGGCCATGTTTTTTTTTTTTAAATCTAACCCCTATGAAGGGTTTTATTTTATTATTTTATTATTGAAGTAGTAGGGAAAAAATTATTTTTAAGGAACAACCAAGATGAGAAAAATGAGCCTTAGGTGGTAATTTGTTCTTAGAAGTTGGAAATGGATATCGTCTACCTAAAATTGATGAAACAACACCTAAAAAAGACTCTTGAACTTTGGTAGAGAATTATTTTAAAGTCGGATTAGCAAAATATATCGTTTGAATAGCAAAGAACCAAAACTCAATGCTTCTGTTCCCACCAATAATCAGACAGCAACGGTGTTTTAACATACTCAGACACTAGGTTCATGCTTTTTATCAATTGCCTGAT
The DNA here is from genome assembly GCA_030710315.1 of Anomotaenia brevis. Lineage (NCBI taxonomy): Eukaryota > Metazoa > Platyhelminthes > Cestoda > Cyclophyllidea > Dilepididae > Anomotaenia > Anomotaenia brevis. The sequence continues at coordinate 305,161 of JAUOZQ010000005.1, forward strand.
GCTTTGACTGCCTTAAAAAACCTTTTACTTGTAGGACTGCTGTCTGTGCGCCGAGGACATCGAATTTTTGGCCTTCAACTGGAGACCACTGTCCGGCCTATATGAGCTGAACATCTCCCGCAACAACCTGGCAAGAGTGCCTGAGAGCACGTTGGCGCATTTACTCTGGGAAACCTGCTTCAGCCAAGTCGGTCATCTTACCTGCCTCTCATTAGCTTATACCTGCCTCTCCTTCGATCGTTTGCTATGGATTCTTCGTCTATTTGCGAAGGAAATCAGGTCATCAGTAAGTGCTTTTTTGTAACCCGACAAAACTTGGCACAAAGATCGGATTTTAATCATTCCAATTTGCTTTATTTTGATTTAACAGAATTAGTTATCTAGGTGATTCAACTCCTATACAACGTGAACTCAACATCTGAAGGATCTCACTTTTAAGTTTATTAACCTTGGTAAAATTTTTTTGTAAAGTTCCATTTTTTCAAATATGGCACTATTCTGAGCCGTTTGTACATCTTCGCTAATTCAAAAAATAGAAATCCCACTAATAATAATAGGAGAATAATATGTAAAAGAATTTATATAAAGTATTTAATTTAGTTTGTAATACGCAGATGAATATTTGGTTTAATGCTATTAATCCTGTTAATTTATTGCAGGATGTGATACCTCGAAATACGCCTGCAGATGACCGAAGTTTTGCGGCCTCTTCCGATGAATCAGATGCTGAGTTTATCTCATCAAAGTGCACTCTGCGGGTTCTGTGTATTCAAAACTTTATCCCGCCTTCATCAGAGGTTAGCCACCGACTCTTGCACTATGCAATAACTCTACCACGTCTTCGCTTGATGCAGCTCTATCCCGCTTTCTATGCGTTTCCTGGAACCAACGAAAAGGAGCAGCAGACCAACAGAGCACAAGCCATTCTGCAAAGTAACACATACGTCAAGCGCAGGGGGCGAACGGGTATTGAGATTCGGTGATTTAGACAAAATTGCCCAATCTTTCGAATTTACAAAAAATCGCTCTGACCTTCTTCCAACCGCTCTGACAGATAACGGGACAATTTTTTACTCTGATTTCAGACGTCCATTCAATTTTTTACAGCATTGTGGCATGCTCATTATTTTTCACGAGGTCTACTGTTCTTACATAAAATATCATTTACATTCTTAAAATCGCATGATCTCTTGATGATAAAACCCTATTATGCTAAATTAATTGAGAATCCTATGGTATACCTAACTTTTAGGAGATAACATGCTTTTTACCACACCTTAAAATCTTCGGATCATTAATGATACTAGAATAATCGTTCAATATACACAAAATATCAAATAAATGGAACGATAATAATTCTCCACTGAGCACAGAGGGAAAAAAGCAAGATAGAGTAACCATTATACTTCTAGTCCATTTGGCGGGACAGAGGTCAATCGTTTCGCAAAATGTATTAACAGGTAGCGAAATACTCTCGATTATTGATGATTATTGAAATCCAGTGCATGATTAGGATTATTTATGAAAACAGAACTTCTAAAGAAAATAAGAAGATCTCCAATAACGGATACCTTACCCTGCGTTCTCAAAGAGAAATAAAAATCTGGTATTTCGAAAGGAATTTATTTGATTATATCCCTTTTGATAATAATATGGAATAGTTATCAGTAAATAGGTTATCAACTTGTCAAAGACCAAATCTGAGTGCATTAAATAAAATGTAGTAGATATTTTTAGTTTTTTGTTTTGCTGATAATGCTTTTATTAATGGGACTCAGATAACAAGACATTTGTTTTATTTTGCTGAGAAAGTGAAACGGCTGTAATCTAGTGTGACTTGCTTGACCTCCAATTTTCGCCTCTTACCTTGAAGGCGTGTGTCTGGTTAGGTTGTTTTGTTCTTACTTATAGCCCTTACATTAACGGTAAGACTGGTTCATGTACGATTTCGCACCTGGTATATCATATTTTTGATAAATTTATATTACTTTTGCCTTTTAGGCGAAAATGCTTCTAAAAGCTTTGCGAGGAGTTCTATCGCATGAAAGGCGTTTACCACTTCACATTCGTCCACGCCACTTAGTTTCGACTTTCATTTGCTCAAGTGCCTTCTACAGGTTGTATGCTGTCGCTAACCAGCAATGTATTGAACCAAATGACAAAAATTTTGGACCTTCTACTACATCCGTGTTATCGAATTTCCCATATACCGTACTTTGTGGAGATGACCGCAAAGCCCCATTCAAGGATCATAGGTCTAAACGGGAGTACGAATCAAGAGCTGATACGCTTTTACAAATCAAATACTGGGTTGAAAACGAGCTACCCATGGTTTTTAATCGTGGATTATTCAACACTATTGATATTTTCACACGAAACACCGTCCTAGAATTCGAAAGATTTGCCAAAAAACCTCTGATTTTTCGGTAAGCTTGTGGCACACTATTTTAATAGGTTATTTGCCATGTTTATTGAGGTTTTATGGGCTCAATAGCACAGGATATCTATATAACAATGATATATCCCAGTTAATGTTAACATACATGGCTGCGTTAATTTAATTGAGTCCCACTGATATAAGTAATATTATATCTTTTCCTCTTTTTGTTTCCATTTTTCGCACATTTTAGTGTTTCCCCATGAATATTCGTTTCACTGTGTGAACCGTAGTGCTTTACTCCTTACTAGCAAGTCATCTCATTTTAAGCCCTTAGCATGTTTGCTTACTAAAATGCCTTGCATTTTTTGAACTCTGCGGCATATGCATTACATGCGTTTTGTTTAGCCAAAATAAGGCTAGTAAGAATAAAATTGCCTGCTTTTGTGGTGCACAGTTTACTTCTTGCTTCTCAGTGGTCCCCTCCAAGCTAACGGCGTCCTAGCAGCGGTGCGTAGTCTATTAGCGGCGACTTCTTCTGGCCGTCGTGTGGATGTCCTCAGTCTGCATGTCGACGGGGAGTCGGGAGAAGCCGAGGTCTCCTTCCGCGTTGTCCTCCTTCCTCGCCCCACCTTCGCCGAACGCCTATTGTCCGACCAACAACGCGCTCGTAGACTCGAGGAACGGGCTACGTAAGTTCAACACAAAACCACCACCCTCCACTCCACTTTTCTTTATACTAACGACGTGTCGTCTGTGCATTAACTTTAATTGATTTTATTTGTACCTAAAAGTAAGGTAAACAGTCCGTTTAGATGTAGCCCAACTGTGTTTTAATCTAAAATTTTGGTTACCTGATCTTCATTGCAAATTCGAAGGAGGATGGGATTTGTATCCAGAAAATGTGTGCTATTTTTTATCTGCCCCACGGCATTTCTAACCCCCATTCGAAACCTCGAGAATTGCGGCTACATGGTGCTAAGGCGGTTGGCCACTTAATTGATTGCGTCTAATTACTGTGGTGATGCAGCACAACCCTCGCTATCATTTCGCTTTCCCAAAAGTCACCACACTTTCCGTCTCGGGTCACCCACACGCTTGCACATCAGCTGTTTAGGGACCCCCTCCCCCCTCCCTCCTTTGTGCCCGTAGAGCAGTAAGAGGCTGCCGGTTTTATGGTGCGATTGTCATTTAAACGGAATAAGGGCAAAGTAATTTCATTGCTCTTTGTTGGATTTAATTCATCGCATTGTCTCATGCCATTGCATTTTCATATTGGTTTTCGGTAAATCCTCGGTAGGAACAGGTAGTTCCAGTAAAAGTAGGGTGGTTTCCACTAGCTAGCTAATTGAGGGTTGTGTGCACTGTCAGATCCCGATCATTAACACGGTAAAAGTAGTGCTTTCTAGCTTTGATAACCCCAATCGTACCTAGTTGAAGCCCTTCATCCATTTTATCACTGTCTGAAGGCAGTAGTCCGTAGTTTCCCGCTCATAACTTAAAAACCGTGCCCTAAATGGCATTTTTTATTATTGATGTTAAGGGTAGGGACGAGCAAATGCGTTAGTATCCTGCTAAATAAAAATGTGACTACATTTTTGTGTTTTTGTCCAGGTGGCTTGATTTCCGAGCGATCTTCACAGTGAGCAAGACTGGTGAATTGATACACGTGAGAGTAACTCAGGTGAGTTCGCCGCACTAACCAGTAATCACTTGATTGGTCTTCCATTCTGCGTCTTATTCGTATTTTACTTAATTGCTCCACGGCCCGCCCACACGATGATTGTGCCAGAGAACAGGCAAACCCAATTTCTAGAGCCTAGGGTGGATGGAGAGTGATGCTCACGGAAGTCACGGGTTCGTGTGAGCTTACGTCTTTAGTACGTGGGAGTGAGTGAAAGATAATCTGCGATGTTATTTGTGAATCGAGGGGGGAATGGGCACATTTATTTTCGGCTACGATTCCTCTAATTGCTGTAAAGTACCGTTTCTAAGCACACATTCGACCTTGCAATTTATTTACCTCCTGTACCTTTAATAAGACGAGGGGGTAGACCGAAAATTGATAAAATGAGGAGTAAGGACAGTGCCCACCTTGAAACAAAGCGTTGCAAAAGAGGAAGAGTAGTTACTAGTTGAGTGAGTTTGTTTGTGTTGTTCCAGTTGAACCCTGGTCGCTCGAGTTTCCTCGAGAGGTCGCTGAAGCGGTTGGGAGTGCCCGAGCACCTCATAAGGGACGCGACGCGTCGTCTCCCCCAGCCCCTCACCGTGATCTGCTCCCCCGCTGACGAAATCTCCGCTCAGCTGGAGGAACTCCTCTCCAACCTGGAAGTCTTCTTCAAGAAGCAGGAGCAGCAGCAGCTGGAAGCGGGCGTTGAGTCCTCCCTGTGTCACATAGATCTCAACTCTGTGCGCAACAACACCCGGTCCCTGGAGCTGTTCGATCTGAAGGACCTCGTGGCTTCTGGGATGATCCAAAGAGGTTCCGTTGAACAGCAAGAAGTGGAGAGACCTCAAAGAAGAAGCTCGACTGCTTTCTCCGCCTGTCCCTTCTTTTTGGGACTGTTCTGCTTTTCGCAGTCCCTCTTGTGAACCCTCCCCCTTCTCTCTCCCCAGATGTGTCTGAATAGTTGCGCGTTTGTGTATAAACTTCTACCTCGTTCCCATATCCGTGTACATGAACGGACACTACTTGTAGTTTGTAGAAATCCTGACCCTTATGCGTATTTTTATCGAGCCAAGAAGTGCTTGCTCGACTTTTGTTTTTTTGACTCCTGGGTACTGAAAACAGCCTGACTTTTATCATGTATACTTCAAGAGCTCAGCTATTTTGCGCACAAAATATCAGCTCTATTTTACGATACCTCAATCAAGGGTTCGCCATCTTCGAATTTGGTACTGTGAAGGTTAAGTTTATAATGAACAGGAATTTTATGAAAAGCGATTAGTGTGGACACCAGCGAAACAATTTGGTGTCAGTGTGTATTATACGTCACTATAAATCTACTAAGCTGAGAGGATATCAGTAGAAAGTCAAGTTAAATCGTTTACTGTGGTTGGACAAGATAGTCGAAACAACTTACATTTTAGCGCCACGGTCCCTGAACATGCTACAATCAATTACAACTTACTCTCTTTTCAAGTGGGTTTTTGGCTGTATTTAAAAATGGTTAATAACCTTATAAAAATGGAGCTGCACACGGAAGATGGGTTCCACAATGGGAGAGCTGAAGTTAGAAAATCTCTGCTCACAAAGGCGACAAATGTCTCAGAGCGTTTCGAGCAGTGGAGTAGAAACTTCCAGAATTGGTGTGTCCCTCGAGCAATGGAAAAAGGTGATTTTTTCTGACTTATTATTGTCTAACGTATTTCCGACCCCCGGTCGAGTGTATGTTTGGAGACAACCCAAAGATGCATTTGTAGTGTTTACGCGTTGCGCTGATGTAAGGTCAAGGGCACGAACGAACCAATCACAGATCGCTTAGTCACAATTTGTGCCCAGGCACGTTAATTAGTGCACACAACTTCGTACAACGGCGTGCAAGCAAGACGTCCTTCGTAACGTGCTAGTCATTTCTTCCAATACAAGTTAATACGTTCTTTCTCGGTCTTCTCTTACTTGGAAAGTATTTGGAAGGCTTTAAAGTGATAACCACTTTACATTCAATCCAAACTGCGATCCGTAAAACATTGGAATCCGCTTGGCCAATGATTTCCTTTCAAAGAAAAAGAATTAACAGCGAGACTATTTTGGAATTTTTGGCACCAAGTTCATCATCCTGTGGTTGTTCAAGAATCCGTACAGCTGGAGCGGGTTGTTTAAAATTGGTGTGAGGATCAATCTAATGAAATTGAGCACCTCGTCTGGGCACCACAATTCCCAGACCTCAATCTCATTACTGAGGAGCGTTTATGGCCGATTTTAGAGATTCAAGTAAGAAGTCAATTCCCGCAAGAACTGGAGGATGTTTTTACCTTAAAAATGGGCTGAAAATCGTTTTGAAATTATTCACAATTTGTGCGAATGAATACCTTGGAGAATGGCTGAGGCTGTAGTTGCCACAAAAGGTGGACCCATACATTATTAAAATATATTTTTTGGTTGATTTTTCAAGGTTTTTCAAGTATTTTGTCAAGTCCGTGTATTTATGCAATATGCGACAGTGCCAAGCGTCGTTTTAAATTTCTCCTAGATGAAATGGGGGGCCAATCAGTTCTCACTAGCAGAGTGCAGGATTTCGAGAAAATTCTGAATAGGGTATACATAAGCATTAAAATTGCAATATAGCTCTTAATTAAAATCTTCAGACGCTTCCAATTTATCCCGGCTCATGAGGATTAAATAAAAAAACAATGCCAATATTTTCAGATTGACTACTTGTTTATTTTGAGTGAATTTTACACCTATTTTATTTGCTATAGCCATTCCAACACTGGGTAAACGGATATGAAGGTAGCTGTCCGGATTGTGCTCACTACTTCGAAAACTTGCATTTAAAAGATATTCTTAACCCTAAATGCTGTTCAACTATTTTTTTATTACTGAGAGACTGCTTATTGGCTTCTAGTTAAAATGAAATTTCGTGATTACTTATTTATGAAAAACTGTATTAATTCTTCGGAAAAAAACTAGGGATGGCTACCGCGTAGAATCTGAAAACTAAAAACATGGGTGTAAGTAGAATGAATTGCGTTTAACTGAGTATTTTCTTGGCAAATAATAACACGAATAAATGTCGAAAAGTTGGCATTATGTCTAGTTACATGATTAGAGATGGGCAGATAAGGTTAACTAACTTGATACCTTCTTAGCTGCATTCCACGATAAATATTGCTACACATTACAGTATTCCTTCTAATTCCTTTTAATAAAGCTCTTAATCTTGGATCCTGATCATCCAGTTGGTATGCCCTTTCCAATGCTAATACAGCCAATGAGAACCTCCCTAGTAGAGAAGATGATGCCTTACGTGGATTTAGTGAAAGAGGCCATGGAGAAGATGGGATTGAAGTCGTACTTCCGCCCACTGCTATTCACGGGAGCCTTCGATGGAAGAAAGGGCTCCAGAGCAATCATTGACGAGCCAAGGTTTGAATTCACGAACGAGGCAACCACCAGAAGTTATATTAGCCAACACAGATTCCCAAAACTGCAAATCAGACGGTGTTTTAGCCTCCGAAACGGAAACTACCCACTGTTCGGAAGAACAGCAAAGTATCGGTGGAGAGGTCTCATTTGGTCTAGATTTCCGCAATCCAACTCCTTCTCAATTCTTGGATCAGCAAGCTTCGTAAGGAGTTTTTTGATTTCAGTTTATGATTCCTTTTGCAATTGTCAATAATCATGAGCATACATTTAGCATTGTCTGTATCATTATTTGATTGTTTTACGATAGGTTGGATGCTTCGAGTTCCACGGAGCTGAGAAGCACTGAAGACTCTAGCTTCACCAGCATTGTGATAGACACCAGTGTGGTCAAAAGTGAGCACGAGGGTAGACGGGAACTGAATCTTCTTATACATTAGTTTGCACAAATGCTATTTATACCATTACTCTTCTGTACCATTCAGAACTACAACTAAAAGTAGGTGGCGTATACGTAGGTGTTGCATATTAATTTTGTGTTTGCAACACAGGTAACACTTGTATTATATGGAAAATAATACTAGATGCTGCTAAACCAAAATAAAGAAGCATTCAAATATAACCAAATCTTTTAAAATTAATGTTCAAGACAGTGAGTTCAGACAGTGGACAACATTGTACACAACGAACTTGAAAACAAACCTGAAATTTGTGAAAATCGGTTTATTAATGAGTGTAAACATTATTCATAATTTAAAAAAAGTGTCATTGATCCTGACACAAAAACCGACCAAAGAGATTCGCTCTAGATCAACTTCCACTTTCCACACGTATTTATATTATATATGTTATTATAAATCCAATCGTACTACCTTTGAAAGACACTTAATGATTTACTGAAGGTATAAAGGAGCACTCAAGTTGAATGTACTAGAAATGTCAAAATTATAGCAGTTTGAAGTTAACGCAGTAATCTGAGTGCGTAAATGTGTAGCGGATTACTACAAACAACGAATTATCTCATTGAAAGTAAGTAACCCGATCCCGTTCGGTAGCCTCACCGACAAGATAGAAGAAGCAGAGGTGTGCGTTAGAGCATGTGTGTAAGCGTGTATGTATATCTAGTCTAAATAGGCTACATCTGATCTCTACTAAGCAGGAATCGCTCCGTAATTGGTTGATGGAGAGTTTTACTCGGATGCGATTTGTTGTGCTTGGCGCTTCCTATCGGTAAGCATCTCATCTGGCCACCATAATCCCAAGACCTCAACCTCGTTATTGCGTACCATTTATGGTGGATTTTAGATATTCTAGTAAGAAGTCAATTTCCTCTCGAAAAGAACTGAGTGAGCACGTCTTAACCGAGGTAGAATGGACTAAAATTCATTTGGAACCGGGAGCTCAAAATTTGCCTGAACCGATACGCTGGAGAAATGAGGACCTACATCACATTAAATTATATTTTCTAATTTTCAAGGTGTTTCCACTGTGGTTTAGTCAATGACACTGTGCTTTTCTCTGGCCTTGAGTTTACCAACTCTGACTTTTACTACTGCCTCGTAAAATTGTCCGAAATTCATTTGAATAGAATCAGAAGACTAGGCAGAAAACCACTACCCAAAATAGCATGGGCGTCGGTTCGTGTTCAAAGAAGAAAAGGAAATCGGCCAAGGATGTTTGGAGGTGGAGCCACCTACTGATTTAAAGGCCGAAAGTTGGACAAAGGAGGAAATCGAGATGGCACTAAAAGGCATAAATTTCATCAATTTAGCCTCGCTGTTTAAGCAAAGCTCTGCGAACAGAGAAATGAGCTTGTAATCAATCAGGACGTTTCTATCCCTCTAGTTTATTTCTTACCTTAAATTTTGCATAAAGAAGCGCATTTCATACATAGCCTGTCTTATATATAGAAGCAACTGTTGGGACTGTTACAGCCTAATTGAGACGGGTGCAGAGTTAAGGAATGCTTTCCTGCCACCTGGGCGGGTAGATTCTTTGCAAATTCAGAAACCTATATTTTCTCCCTAACTGTGGGTGATAAATATTGGAAGTGGACTAGTTACTAGCATGCTCTTAGCTATCCACGCTAAGTTGATGTGTAAAAGTTAGATAGGTAAGTTCTACTCCATTTAGTGAACGCAGATATTAAGACCTCATACCTATTTATGCAAAAGTTGACTAAATAAATCGGGTTGTTATGACTCACGCAGTTGTCAAAAATTATTTAGCATCAAAAAATCCACTGATAAGGTTTTCATTAGATCACGCACATTTGTTCAGATTTCCGAAATAGTATAATTGCGCTTCATCAATTTTTACATTTCACCCTTGTACATTGGGGCACAGTGATTGGCTTAGTTTACCGTCAATACAATGCGTCATATAAGCAGGCAAAGCTAATAAGTTTTCAATCAATCATTTGCTATTTAAAATCGATTTTGATCCCAAATATTTTTAAAAATGACACCTCTGATGACACTGGGAATCGTTCAAGATTTTCAAAGCATTGGGTGAAATCTGGCCACATCAGAACAAATCAAGATAAAACGGGTAGTATTCATTTGATTTTTATTTTTCTTAATCTGGATCTTATGATATTTATATAGACAGAAATGAATGGAAGAGATCGACCGAACTTTTACATACACATGTGGCAGCCTGTTTTTTTTACTAGGGAAGAACTTGAGAGACGTTGTAGTAGATGTACTCCCCCTCGTGTGCGCCTGCCAATCACGTCCCTAAATATGGTCAGGGAGAACAGATCTGAAGTGGATACAGTCGCTGAATTGGCCATGCAGAGAAAGAGCTTTCGATCAGGTAAAGACCTAGCAATCAGAGCTCCCGAGCTTTATCCTGACATCAATGAAAATTATGTAGATGCCTGTGTTCAGCTGAAGCCGAATAGGGAGCTCACTGATGTTTACAGTGACTTATATCCGCCGGTTGCCAGTCACTTTTCGAGTGCAAGTCATTCGCCTGGACCTGAAGGCGCTCTGTGCTGAGGCCTGGACTGGAGTTATCCTGTTTGTCCAGTTAGAGCTGCCCTCCTTGTGGTCTATATCTGCCAATTCTGGTATTTCTGATTGCAGTCTGAGCAAAAGCAAAACATGTGGAAGACAACGCAGTATTTAAATGTTACCTTCCGGAGGGGCGGAAAAAGTGGCGGGCACGCTTAGAGAGGGTGACGTTTCTCTAGGTTGATTAGGCATTCTTCTCATTTTGTACGGCGAAACCTTAATGAGCACTACTTTGGTGTTTTGGACGATACTGTGATGCCTTATGAAAGCACCGGCCAGTTACTGGACGTTGGCGTTAGGCAAAACGGGTGTTAAATCCTCATTTTTGAGTCCGAAAACGAAAATATTGTCCTAAAACCCTAGTGTTTAATGGAACTGAGTTCGAAACATAGGCAAATTCTGCTGCCTCTTCCCGTTTACTCTGCGACCGCTTATCTCCGCCCCTCCAAGAATTTGAAGCACTGGAAATGGTAGTTGAATAGAGACCTATCGTTTGAGAACATTCTTGCTAAAAACGACATTTTTAATAAGAATGCGAGTTCCGTGGGCTTCTTAAGGGGGACGAAACTAACATACGCGTCCAATTATCGACTTATCGGGTAGCCTTGCGGATTTTGTATAGTTCAGACCATCGAATAATACTGTGGTCTGAGGCTGGCTGGAAAAGCCGACTATCTTTGGCTAGATTTCTGAATCCCTTTTGTAAATTTTCAAATTTATGGCTTAGAAGGCGAGTAGCACCCCAAACTGCGTCCCAGCTCTAACAAAACGAAATTGGATCTGCCATGCGCAGAGGTCCCGCTATAAATTTCGCCATGTATTAATCGATAAGTCGACTATTAGTCTTGTTGTGTCTTTATATAGAGATAAATAAAACAACGACGACAGATAACAGTGATTATCGGAGATGGGAAACGAAAAGTAGTTAAGATCCTTTGATGGAAAGGAAATTTGGATTTTATTGGTTATTAACAAAACATTGTTTGAGCGATCCGAATAATTGACAAATTTTCAAAGCGCGCAATTTGGTTTGTGAGGTTTGTGTGGTGGATTTATTCCACCTTTTCCACCAATTTTGTCTTTAATGCAGTAGCAGTATTGCAAAAATGAGACAGATATTTTATTTATTCCATGAATGAGGCTTTAAATTTCTTGGTTAATCTGTCACGCTATTATTGACTTTATGGGGGTGCAATTTTGAACTTCACTCTTACGGTATTACACAGTTGTTTCTTAGCTAAATTTAGCTAACAACACTTTCAAATCCTTTGTTAATTGAATTTCTGTAAACGGTAGTGACTCTATTATAGGAGTTGCGTTGTTCAACCTTTGTTGCAACAGCTTTACGTAAGCACAATCCGAAATTCCCGCACTTTTGTTCTGCTAAGACTGCTGGCACCTTCAACTGCATATTTTTATACTGGCCCTGAATATTAGAATAAGTATGCTTTACCCAATAATCTACTTATCTTTAAAATTAGTGGAGACCTTTTTACCAGCGTAACTTATATTTGATACAAAGCTGTAATTTGTTCAAAGGTGTTTGCTCCAACTCATTGTAATTCTTCAGTGGACCTTCCGGATTTTCCCATTATCTCTGGGTGCGTTGGCAAGTCCTAATTATTCTCCGTAAGTTCCTTGAGTCATTAATGTCGAAAACCTCCGTTTATCATATTTTCCAGCGCCATGGGGTCAGCCCAAAGTATTTAAAATTAAAGAAGTGGTGTGCTAATGATAAACCCGTCTTACTTACTTTTTGTTAAAATTCAAGTTCATCTTAGTTGCGATTTGTTCCTATTTAGATGAATTTTGCTTACTTGCCACAATCTAATTGTTATATACTTTTTATTTACCGAATTTCGTCAACAAGGTTAAGTTCCCAGCAATCTAATTGCACGAGTTCTGGATCTGATGCCTGCAAAGGGTCTTCGTCGTGCCAATGACTCAGGTATTTTCGCCTCATTCTAATCATGAATAGGTGACGGTTGCTTATCGTCTTTGAAAAAGAGGAAAAGTATCCCTGGTCCCCTCGGGGTGCTGCTTAAACAGGAGGTGAGCATTGTTTTCGATTTGTTTTATGTCTGCATGGAAATCAAGTAACCACAGAACTCTCCATCCTCACAGAACGCGACTGCCGAAAAGCAGCAAAGAAAGAGCGAGGTAGGTTGTCTTGTGGTGAAGTTACTTCCAGAAGCCCTCTTCAGATGAATCGTTGAATCGTAATGTTTCGGAGGCAGATACTTCCTTTTCTCAAAGTGATTCTACATGGAGCCACGTTGTCAGGCTATTCGATAGTGAATCGTGGAAAGTCTTACGCGGTTTTTCTGTTGAAAGGATAATAAGAGTGAGTATTTCACTGCATAATTTCATTTCCCCGAAGAATTCCGAGAAGGGTTTTCCTCGTGGAAAGGTTCCAGTGTTCTGCGCAGTGATTGAAAAAATTGACACCAGCCTCCCCATCGCCAACGTTGTACTGCGAGATGAAACTGGTAAGTCTACTTACCAATTATAAGTAGCTGTGATGGAATATGGAATTAGCATTTCGATCTCTTTGTAGGCAAAATCGGCTGCAGCATTGATAAAGTTGTTGTTCAGAAGTACAAGAAATTTCTTTGTTCCGGCGCTGTCCTATTTCTTAAGCAGGTCAGTGTTTTTGTTCAAGCCATCTCATTTAGACTCTTTGTAGACATCATTATCTGAAGTGGTTTTTATGAGAACTGATGGCCTCTGGACCTCTTAAAATTACTATTTGTTTTTAGCCTGTTATTTTTGAACCCTGAATCAGTGTTTTCGGCAGTCAACTAGACTGCCGTTCTACCCAGTACTCAGAAACAAATCTGTTTCGCCCCGAAAGTAGTTTTATACTATGCTTACTCTGGGGTACTGCTCATTTTGGCACTAGGAGCTGGAAAGTTTCTTACTATTTTTGCCGTGCAGCATTTATCCTTCATGGCGTTGGCGTAAGGTCATGTTTTTTGGTCGGGAATTTTTGAACCCCCTCTTTTGACTACTGGGCTTCTTGTCTATTGGTTTGATTAATAAATAACTCAAAAAAAACATGCCCTTACGACCATTTTTGTCATAGGCCCTCCACAAACCTTCTTGACGGATGGACATTGGCAGCGTGTTTTTGGAAACTGACATGGGATGATTTTGGGCTGTAAGAACTAGTTTGACTGAATAGATTTTTGGAGGTGGTAAGGTTGAAGGTGTGGGATAGAATAAGGCGTTTGTTTGGTTAATCTCGTTGATGGAGAAAGGTTACTCCCCTCTCCCCTCAGCACCTGTAGTTGAGGTGTCCGAGAGCTGGGTACTCTCAAATCTCATCACTAGTGCTTACTCCGCCCTTCACCCTTTGCTTCCTTCCCGTCTCCATGGCTGCAAGATTTCCTGTTCCCGGGAGCAGGTTCGTACCTACCTGCTTGGTGCTATTGTTTGAGCAGTTTTTGAGTCAAAAAGGTGGTTATTAATAGTCCGGGGTTTGAGTCAGTGATTCAGCTTCGTGTTTGCCTCCTTCTAACTCGCTAGTGCCAATCAAGGTCAGCTCCCCTTCCTCCTCCTCCTCTTGTTCAACTTAGGATAAGTCAGGAGTTTTGAAATACGCCAATTCATCACACCTGCCTCTGGGTGACTGCGTTGGCTCGCTTGTTATGATCCAACTGTGTCAGGCAGCTGTTTTATTTAGTGTCTCGAAGAGTTATTCGTAAATCCAGGGCTAATTCGGGGCTCAATTACGAAATTCCTCTGTCTCGAAGCCGGGTCTCAGTATTTTGTTTACATTTAATTAATTACTGCTTAAATAAATGCAGCGTTCTATGCGTTCTAATGCGTTTCATCAGTTCTCAAAGTGTATTTACAGCAAAAGCTATCAGATTCAGTAAAGCAGTAGTGAGATTCCTTACATAGTTTTACGTAACTTGTTGGTTGTAGATCTGGTTCTCGTGTGCTCTCTATGAAGGCCTAACTACACGAGAAGGTAGCAGTTGTTAACCGAGCCCCGTATTTAGTAGAAACGGGATTGGTGGGTGCTTGAGCCGTGGGTGCACTAATTGTAGGTCCGTCTGGGATACAAACTTCGTTGGTTTCATTGACTGGAAGCTTCTGGCTTAGTCAATTATCAGATCCTCTCATAAATGCTGTCCGAGTTTTGAATACATAAAACAAGTTACAAATCTTACATTTCATAAAGATTCCACCACCAATGTACTATCGCTGATTGTTTTTTGACTTTCTTCCATCCACCGGCATGTTTTTAATACAGTTTTACAATTCTCTTGCTTTTGAGTTGAAGAACTCACCAATGCCACTTTCAACCTTTTCCCATGGCGTTACAGAAGCTTTCTTCCAAAAGATTTATTAAACTACTAAGAAAGAAGTGGTAGTCTGAAAGAGAGATTTAATTTGGAGAATAAGGTGGTAGATAAGGGTTTTTCTCCCAACCAAGTTCCTCGTTGATTTTTTGTGATGTGATTTTTGCTGTGGGGTCGTGCATTGCCCTGATGAAACATCGCGCCTTATTCACTAAAGCAGGCCTTTTTTCCTCCTCAAAGCATGCTTCAATCTGTGGATTTGAGTATTAATTACTACTGCATTAAGGGGTAACAATTCAAAGTACATAATGCTTTGGTGATTCCAATAGAATTAATGAAGAAAAATGACCTTTTAACTGTGAAGTTTCCTCGACTGCTGTGGCCTTCGTTCTTTGGATCGGCGTTTTATTCGTTACCGAAACGTAAAGACCTCTTTCGGCCTACTTAAGAGTTTCCCTGTTACCCTCTCCAAAGGTGAGCAGCTACCTGGGGTCTCCTTGATATATATTCTTTTTTTAGCCATGTTAAGTTTATTCTTGGACGGGTGTTTGGTTCCAATGTTCCTCTATCTAACCCTCCAAATATCCCCTTACAGACAAGTCTCTTCAGTCTCAACCAAAAGACCTTCTACCTTAACATCACACTGCCCAACGTGGCGAGGATCTTTCTCGACGAGTCGGTGGTGAACTCGAGGCTGGCCGGGGTGGAGAATGTCGCCCTTTGTGGACAGAGTGCTCCTGCACTGGAACCACCGCTTTCCCTGGAAGAGATGCGAGCCCTCGTCACGGAATGCCTCTCACCGCCGCCTCTGCCTCCCCCTCCTCCTATCCCCACACCTGCGTCTACCTTGGATTCTCCACTTCGTGTTAGGTGAGGTCCTCTTTCTCTACTTGTGCTATAGACTTTTGATCCGTTAGCGCCAAGTTACCGGTTGAATGACAGTTATGAATATATAAATTAAAAATGATTTTAGGGTGGAGTTAGTCGGCGCTCCTCTGTAACGATACGCTATCGCTCAGAAGGGAGAGGCCATAACTCAGGGAACCAGATTTGACAGTCTTCTTAAATGATTTTATTTTGATTTATAAAATGTTTTTACTCTACATTCTTCTCAAATCTCCCTCATTTCACTTGATATTCTAACAAACGCTCCACAGTGTCGGTAATGGTTGAAACAAAGTTGCAATTGGATCAGGTGAATCGATAAACACAAGTCTAGTTTTAGCAGTTTTGGCTTTTCAATGAGTGGGAAGCCTAGAGTTTCTTTTTCGGTGGTCTTTTTGACAGCTTGGCCACGCTCCAGGGCCTAGCTAGTTGGTGAAGGACAAGTGGGTCAACTAAGCGCTATCTCACGGGTACATCGTGTACCTCTTCTCGTTTTACCAATCGTATTAACAGCTGTTTCTTTAGTTGGGGTAAACAGTTGTGTTTGACTAGCTTGGGAGTTAAAATTTAGTGTGTCTCATGGATAGCCGCTATGGCGGTTCTTCATCAAGCACCCGAAAGGCAAAAAAGCCGGACTGAGAAAGACCTGACCTACAAAAAGTGGACGGAAAAGTTGTGATTGTGACTAAACGGCAGAGCCGGAGGCCTTTGTTTTCCTTGGAGAGGTGTTGTTTGCACTATTGACGTAAAGGTTCGCTCGCTCAGCTCCTTGGTCAATGTTATAAAGCTTCCGGACTGGCAACAGATTGGCATCAAAAAGTGCTCTACTGATTCGTGTAAGTGCTGTGACTTATGTCTCCTAAGAAAGTGTCGACTTGAAATGCCATTTACAAGCACTGCCACACGATGCATAATAACTCGTTATCGAGAACTCATGCAATAGTCCCTCGCTGGTTCTCCGTTCAACTATCGCGGATTCACGACTTCGTGAGGGTTATTCCCTAACGGTTTTCTTTGCTATTCCAGAATGAGCGAACGGTACTGTAATGGGGAGGGGATGGATTATTAATAACACAGCATTAAATAAATTCTTTAAAAACATTGTCCCTACTTCGCGATATTTGAACCTACCTACCGAGATAAACGAGGCATTACTGTACGATTAAAGTTCGTTGGGAGACTGACTACCCCTAGTGGAGTAATCTGGCTGTGAATGCCTTTGTGGAAGATGAAGTCTTGCTCTGCGTGTACCGACCCTTCAGTAGGCTTCAGGCTTCACCCCTCCTACCATTAGTGGGAGAAGGGTCCATTACGGTTATTCACAATGGCCGTAAACTTTTATCTAGGGCAAAACGTCCTATGAAAGTGCACTTGCATAGTAGAATCGTAAGAATATGGGGCATATCGATTAGGCTTTGTCGCAAATCCGCCATGCTTGGAATTGTACATGAAACTGCTATGTCGGATGTGTTTCACCTATTCATTACTGTAACTTTTAGAGACATTCATTCCGTAGCTTTAAGTCAATCCATCTCTAAGGTATGTTTAGTCTTCTATTTGTGCTTCGTCCAGAAATGTGACTCATTCGTGCTTGTGCGTTATAGTTAGGTCTCTTCAGTGTAAAATATGTTTCAAAGCAATAGATAAAAACCACACTAGAATTTACGGTCCAAAATTATGCAAAATTAGTGACCTTAAGGCGGTGCGTTGAGAGTATAATATGCGCATTAAAAAGGCAAAATGTCAATTTTAAATGCTAGTTAAGTAAAGTTAAGTAATTGCTCTCTATTTCCGATTCGTAACACCCCGTCCCACCAACTCAATCAGCAGCAGCCCCGTTCCCCACTCCTTCCCTGGTGTGTGAGCACTGACGTAGGTAACAAAGGTAACTTGTGTTCGTTTATGTCTTGCGTGTCCCGCATTAGTACCACCGCGCCTCACTTGGGCCCCCTGCTAGTGCATGCTTGTGTGTGCGCGCGTGGACACATGGTATAATTGGGTCCCACAACTAAGCAGCACCAGTAGCTGCTACTGCTGCGGACGCCTTTGATGGCACGGGGCCAAAATTTACGCCGGGCCGGTAGGATGCAGGATGAGAAAGTGCCTTGCTCCCACGTACTCGTTCTCGGCTTCTTTCTCTCTTGTGTGTATCGCAAACTAGTTCACTGATTCCCGCTTCTTGTTGTCTCTTAAATCACACGGTTGAGTGTGAGCTGTGGACGTCTAATTGGGCTCACACTTTTATAGTGATTTCTGGGTTTGGGCATTTCTTCACTTTTGAACTCAATCGTGGACTGTTAGAGGTCCAGGAATCCGAGTCAGTTCCCATCAATCCATTGCACTAGCTGCGGTACTTTCTCTTTTATTCATTTTAGCCTAGACAAGCTCCTGTCAACTGCTTTATGCTAGAGGAAAACCTACTTTTCATCTGAATTCTCATCTCTTCCTCACACAGGATCTTCCCTGTCAATAAATTTGGTTCCTTCTTTTACGGTATCTTCAGGATTTCAGAAAAGTAAAGATCACAGAGACAAAGTGTATCAAGGCAGTTGCTCCCTAGGAGCCCCTTGAGTCGCAGTACAGGGTCCTTTTCTAGTTTCAGACGCTTGTCTGTTTAATCAAGTTTCGATTGAATTCGAGGTGGGGGAGGACTAAAAATAGTACCCAGTCCGTATTTAGAGTGAGGGAGGGTGTTTACTAATGATTTACGTGCAAAAGTCTGGGTATTTTACATAGCATCTGGAGCTTAGAACCATGAATAGGTGAGCTGTTTAGTAGGGCTGCTGCCCAAGAGCCATATCCATTTTTATTTCGAAGGCGGATCGCGTCATTTACCTTTTTTGTCTAATAGGTGAAAACTTAGAGAAATCTCTAAGTTTGCAGCATGCAGAGCCGTTTGTTGAACATTATTGCTAGTACAGCTTTAATACTATTAAAAGAAGTTTGGTGGGCTAAGATCTATGAGAAGTTCCGATGCCAAACATTAGGGGCTGGTGTAGTCTTAAAAATTGGTCACCAACCACTTTATAACTTTTTAAGAGCCTTTTTTAGAAAGTATATCCCTACAGCGCTTTTATGAATAATTGCAAAAATCTTCGTTGAGCGCAAGCTTGGTGGTGAAGGCTGAAGCATTCAATTCCGATATCGGGGTCCTCCAAAGCTTTTTTATGGATTAATATAGAAATCGGCTGCTGTTATATTGCTAACTTTTAACCCCTACATCCGCTTTGAGTTCTCAAGTTCATACCGCCAGATTGTTTTAACGGTGTGTAAGGTCATTGTTGACTCAGTAGCTGCGTAGTTTCCTTATTTGATGGTTTGTTATTCTCTTCCATTGTGAAACGGGTTCTCATCGTTGTCATTATCTTACGGAATGAAGTATTTAGGCTTTAAAAGACAGTGAAGTTGCTCGACCATCTTTAATATATCCGAAAAAACCGATTAGCATTCCGCAGATTGTATTCCTAATACCCTGCACTGGCGAAGAGACCCTTACATACATGCACATTTGTTTATTTCGTATTGGCTCTTTGTCTAGGACAGCCAGACCCTCCCCCCTCCTCTCTGCCGTCTCAGCATCTCCCCTGTAACCAAGTCCTCATTTGAAGGGCTTTTCACGTACTCCATTCCGTCGCGGACATTTGTCTTTGATATTAATTGAAGCCTCTCGGGACTTAACCAAGTGCCTCGCAAGTCTGCGTTGGGAGGAGACGCCTACCTCTTTTTTCCCTATCCAGACTACTTTGTCGCGGGTGTCCCGTCGGACGATACAATTCATCCTGTCTCCCATTGCTTTGATGCATTTCAAATAACCACCACTCATCCGCTACATCGGGAGCTTTTTCAACGAATTAAAAATTAATTAGGCTTATCTGTTAGGCTGTTTGTGCTGAGGGAAGCAGTTAATTTTTCATCGTCTAACTGAGATTATTTGCCGTCTTGTGCCGTGGTGAAGATTCCAAGATTACCGAATCACCGTTTTACTTCTTTTGATGCTTGTATCTATGCTTAAAAACAGCTGCATAGCGAATAAATTCGACCAAAATGTTTTTTATGAGTAGCTTTGACAGGCACCAACCGGAAACGTCTTACCCTTCAATGTAGCCTGAGAAATTGGGGTTATATATTATTTTCACATGTAAAGCGGCACGTCAAAGGCTTTCAGAGTCTCCATCGCCATCACGGGCCTGTGAGATGTTACACATCTATTAAGCCTCTTCAAATAATTGTACCAGCTATCTCTTAAAGCCTTTGTGAAGCGGCTATTGTTTCCATATTTCTAGCTAGCATAGACGAAATACGTTGGTTCCAACAAGTATTAGCGCTAGTAAATCTTTCGGTTGGGTCGACAGAATCTACGATTCTTGTTTACATCAGTGTTAGATGTAGTAGTTTCTATGTGACAGAACACTCTTTCATCAGCATGAATTATTTACTATGGTTTCTGGTGAATCGTGACTGTGCTATCAAAATGTCGTGGGTTGTTCCGATATCGGTAAGTAGATGCCTATTTCGAGATACCGATAGCAACCACTTCGCATGTCCGAAACATGAGAAATATCATGGGTTCTGTCCGAATTTCGAATAAATATAACATGACCAACTGTTACATTTGATTACAGGATCGATCATCAATGTTCTTTCCTTGATAATCATTGACATTGTTCCAACTATTAACGAGCTTATTAGTACTATCGTTGTAAAATCCTTTTGATTTTGATTATTCGGAAAAGAAATCACAAATGTCAGTTTCAACTTCTCTCTGTGATGTTACAAAAGCTGGTTCTTCCAAATGATATCGTAAACTACAAAACATATGGAGGCAGTCGGAAGGAGAAACGAGGCAAGGAGCATAAGGTGGATGAGGAGGGATTTTCTCCCAGCCAAGTTCTTCATCAATCTTTTATGATGTGATTCCTGCTGTGTGGGGTCGTGCTGCATTGTTCTAATGAAAAGATACCCTTCTCGATTTACTGGAGCAGGTCTTTTTTCCTCAAAGCTTGGTTCAAACGCCGCTGTAGTTGCTGACAGTACATATGAGCATTAATTGTTGCTGCGTTCAGTGGTAGCAATTCAAAGTGAGTGATTCCTTGACAATTCCACCATATTGACGGAAGAACCTTTTTCTTATGCAGTTCTCGTCTGTGGCCACTGTCTACGACACGTATCATTATGACAAAAGAAGAGCAGATGCCAACTCGAAGTTTGAGATTGTTTTCAGACACCCATTTTCCAAGTTGAGGAACTTTTTGAAATTTTCGAAAATGAGGACGAGTTTTATGGCAGAATAAGCGTCCTTAAGGGATGCCTTAGGAAACTCATCATCAAACTCATATAAACGTCTCGTTCAGTCCTCATCGTGAAAAGGTAAATCTCTACTTCTGAATTTCGCAAATCATCTTCAAGTTCTTTCATGCAAACATTCACTGCTCTTCATAAACTAAGTGGATGTTTCTGGCAGCTTCGTCGGCTGTTGCTGAGTTTCCTTTCTTGAACTCGAAAAACACATTGCGCCTCAAATGATTCTTGGGTACTTCCATGTTGGTGGAGTTTTAATCAACCAATTTTAAATTTATGGTCCTGTAAATCAACATTTTAAGCCTAAAGGCATCTAAATATGAGAATAATGGTCAGTTTAATTAGAAGTCGTAGGATTTTTCTTTAAATATCGTTTAATATAAAAAGTTAAAAAATTGGACAGAACTTATGGTATGACCTGGTATTGCAGTGATTACCGGGGAGAGGGTGCACTTTTTAAAAGTTCTAAAATTACAATTGTATAAAGATGTACCAGTTTCTTAATTGTAAGCCAATTTTCCTAGCCTATCCCTTTTTCTGAAAGTATGAAATTGCTATTTAGTTTTAGCGGAATGCTTTTTTAGACCTAGCTCTCACTTTCCTCCTTTGACCCGTGTTTGCTTTCGATTACTTCTCCGCTCATTATATGCTTCGCCGCCGCGGTGGCATTAGCGAACCGAGCTAATTGGCCGTATGTTTGTTTCACCCAAAGTGTTATTCAATCGCCGTTTGTTTTCCTCCGCAAAAGCCGGTTCGTCCTTTGTGTTAAATACCCCACCTCTCCTCGGGCTTTTGGTTCGCGGTGGCCGAGGCAAGAGGAGAACAAACAGCAAATTTCCCCTTTCTCTCCCCTTTTCGGTGTTATGTCAACACCCCGACGTCATTTTGACTAATTGGCGGTGCTATCTTTCCCAATTATAAACACACCGCGCTATTTTGCCACCCGGTTTAATTAATTGCCGTACCTGCGTACCCGATGGCTGTTCTTTCAGTTGACTGGTTGTTGGCTCGAAAGGGAAAATATTTACTTCGCTTTATTTGTGGTCTTTGTCTCCTCCATCTGCCATTCAAGCAGGTCCTTAAGTGCATTCTGAGGAGAATGATTCAGCTGTATCAAGTTTCGCCCATTCTTTTTCACTTAAACCCGACTGACCTATCGATGTCTATGTTCCCTGATCTGTTCTACTCCACTGATAAGACGCTCTCCCATTAATTAACCAGAGTTTTCCCCCATTCTTTTTGCTAATCTGAAGAAGAATAGTGAATGATAAGGTAAAGCCTTCTTAAGATGAGATTTTTTACCTTTCAGAGCCTTAATTTCATAATATATCTACATAATCATCTGGAAAATAAAAAAGTGGTTGTTAAATCCAAAAATTGATAGATTTGAAAGTATTTCAGTAGATAAGGAAATTGCAATTCTGTCAAAGTTCTACACAAAGTGGTCGTCATTAGTGTCTATCACAGCCACAAGCGGAACCTGGAGCAAAGCGTTTTTTCATTCTCCCTGGGGAAAGGGTCTCTTCAAAAACTGCTTTGATTCCGTCGATTAGCTGAGCATGGCAGCATTTTGTCTTTCTCGAGGTGTGGGAGAGTCTAAGACCTTCAAAGCACGAGACGAAGCCCGAATTCCAGTTCCAGGGTCCTCCAAAATCTGCAGTGCGACCGCAATCAGGTCCTCTTTTGTTCTGTCGCTTTCTTCTAGCCGCCACCATCACAATTATTGTTTATGGAAGAGCGTTGAGCACTGACCATAATCTCCTCTTTATTTCGATGGCCGGTGCTAATCATCATTGTACAAGCAATTCACTTCCATGGGTAATCAGGTAGAGGGTTCCAGTCATCATCCATTTCTGTCGTCCTCAAGCATGAATAAAGGGTTCACATTCGAAAAAACAGCCTGGCGTTATTGTATAATTTTATCCTCGTAGATTAGTTAGGCTAATGCCTGAATATTGAGCCCAAGTAGGAGTGCCGCTTTTGATCCGCTTTCAGTCAGTCTATTCCTAATAATAGCAGTGGTCGGAGAAGTACTGAGTCATGTCGTCGTGGGTGGGGCTTGGTGATTTTGCGAGTTAGTGAATATTGGCCGCCGTCGTCGACGTAGTCGTCTTCAAGAGTGTCGCCGGGCTGACTGAAACGGTCTCTCTGTCTTTGTGAGCGTCGAGTCTACTGCCATTTGGGCATAATGTGCATGCGTGACTGCGCTAGGGGCGTTATGGCGATGGCCACACATTTCTCCTCTTAGTCACACACACACACACGGCTATCTCTCTCCCTCTCTCTCTCGAATATTACTCCCCTTTCTGCTTATGATGCCCAGTCGTTTACTGCTTATCCGTTTGTCCTACCCGTCGGAGAGAAACGTCTTAGTTCATCTCGACACTGGCAGTGAAGAATTCCTGGGGAGGGGGGACGTGTACTTTGGGCTGAGCATTGTTTCCATCTCCTCCAGGGGAGGGGGACGACCAAATCCGGGGTACCGAAACGGAGCAATAAACTCAGGATGTGCCAACGGCACAGGAAGGGCTTCAACAATCCCCGTCATCACAGGTGTTAGTTCCTCTTTTCCTTGGGACGTCATTTTATGACCATTTTTTTGGACACACAAGGGACTTCCGGTTCTCGTTGGTACTTTTCATTTGTGCTCCAAAGAATGGGAGGGATGAAGAGCCCAGTCTTCGTGCTTAGTTAACAACCCATGCGTGTAGCTCTGTTTTTTTTGGGTTTCGGCTACTTTGCATTTAAATGAAGTAGGAATTCTGCTTTCTATAGGTTTTTAACATTCCGTAGTTATTAAGCTGCTCGAAGTAGTTTGTCTTCTATAAGACCAATTCATTCGTTTAACGTTTCCTCCCATCAGAATGACTAAGAGGAACCCATTCAGTAAAAACTAAAAAATTCTGACCTGATCGTGGCTTATTTTTTTCGGTGAATTCAGGATACACGTTCCATTTTCTTCTTACTTGATACTGAATGAGACAGCTGTATGGTGATGTACCATTTGTGTTTTTGTGCAGCATTATCTTGCCGTGCGAAATATCACTGATGCTGTCCGCTTTGATGTTCGGATGTGTCTGACGGATTAATTTGCCTCTGTTCGCGATATACATCTCCTCTTCCTCTCTAACTTTTATTCCTCTGTAGATTCATTAAGTGCGCTTTACACCGCTTCTTAGTGTAGTATTTGTGACGAAAAAACAGCAAATAATTGCTTGTCCTCATTAGTTAAGGATGAAACGAAGGTGACCTTGAACGTGGTTTGATTTCTCAATGGAATAATAGCCGCGTCGTTAAAAAGACACACTGGGGTCAGTTAAGAGCCCTTGGAGGTCACAAACTCCCCCTGGAATTCGCACTTCGCTCTGAATTAAGGTAATAACTTGGTTCAATATACTTAAGTGGAAACCACACTCCCTTTTCGGTTATATAGAGCGGATTTTTTATTATAGATCAATATGTCCGTATATTTCTATTCCTTATTTACTCACGAAGGAACAACGGAAGGAGATGCCTTATGGGCCTTTGTAATCGCGTAGTCTTCAGGTTCCGTTAGGCGTTTGACGGTGAAGGAGCGAAAGTGGACTGTGCCTGCATTGTTTGTAACTAGTTGAATGTTCGTAAGTCGGCTTTGTTTGAGCCCGGGGTTTGCCTCTTGCTAACCTGGCAAAACCATGGGGCTCTGAGACACGTGCTCCACTCTCCATTAATCGTAGCTAATCCTGTATGGCTAAATTCCTAAGATGCGGTAATAGTTGGACGACCTCTCGTAAGAATAGTAAGCCCTAGCATTTTTAGGGAATGAAACGCCGTTCATTCCAATAGTCCTACAAGTCCACGTTATCTCGCAATGGTTGGTAGAGCTGCCACATCATCCTTGACACCTAATTTGTGCTGCCACAAGTGACATATCTGATGCGGTGAAAATTTCGTCGAAGGTTTTATATACTTACCTGTTTTTCAATTTGTTTTTTTTGTCTATTAAAAGGCTTGGTTTAGGGTACGAAAGTATGAAATAGAAGTACTATGTCGACACTAGTGGAATATCTGTTTTATTTTCGCTCAAGCCTAATGAAGTTAGTATATTTACCGAAGAATAATTCTTGCAACGAAGTGGAGCTATTCGTTGTTCGAAACCTCTCTTCGCTCACGGTCTTTTATTCCCTATCAAGATTTATGGGCTTTTTCTTTTCGACTGCTGAGAGACGCTATCGCACCTGGGTCGCTTACCGGCCACCCCTCTCACGTTGTGTCGAATCCTCTCTTTCTTTTCGCCTCTCCCCCTCTTTCTCTCTGTCCCTCATTTCGTTGAAAAGCTTAGAAATTCACCCTGAATCGCGCAATGGACGCCTCCATGGTATTTTGGTAGACGCGGAAGCCTTGCGGGACCATTAATCATTCCGGCGTGTGTAATTTTATCGCACTCCCCACCTCCTGCTAACAAGTGCAAAACTTTATAGGGCAGACACTTTCTTCAATTTTGCAGTGCAGTGAATTAACCTTTATGCTGAAATGCACACTTTCATCTATCTGTTGCGATTCCAAGGAAAATTAATGCCTAGGTAATGGACCATTGTCTAGAGTAGCAACTGAAGCGATACCCTTGTGTTCTATTCTAAAAGGCTTCATGCGATGGTTTTAGGGGCAGCCCGAGAACAATAAAGATTGAACAAATCGAAACTTGACTTAGTAACCAATGTACCGTTTCCTTGCCATTGAGTGGTGGACATAGACAGAATTATTTGCCGAATATGTGATGGCTTCGTCTCCTGCTTGTTGGTTAAGGTGTGGGGGTTGAATCACGTAGATGATTGAGTCTGACATCGTATGGTAATCATTTACATCACGAAGCTCCCAAGAGAGAAAGAGATATCTTCGCGGTATTCATATTGATCTCCTGCTAGAGCGTTCCGATATGTGGCGGTACAGTTTGATTTTTCAGCAATTTTTCATGTGTTAGAAGGCTTAATTGTATCATCAACCCTTCCATAAAGGCAAAAGTGAAACCATTACTAGCGATGATCCTGGGTAGGGGTGCGTGCTTCCCTTGAGTCGCAGTACAGAGTCGCGTTTTATCGCTAAATATTCTCATCTTTGAACAAAAGACTTGTTAAAGTCTATAAGGGAGTTTCTTAACAGGAACACCGAGCCCCTAGTAGCTCCAGGGCATTTCCTAATGGTTGAATGTTGGGAATAGAGGGGGAATCCAGTTGTTTTTGCATTTGATACTCAAAAGCTGGTTATAGTGGTTTGATGGGCTGGTTTTATTGCTAAGTAGGCTTTATTTACTCAGCTAATGATTTAAATCTTGCGGGAATCTAGATTGCTCCCTTGGCCAAATCCCTGCTCTTACTTGGCTTAAAAATACCAGCTGTCATTAGCAATTCATCCAGTTCCTTTTTGTTCACATTTCGTGATACTGTGAAATCGATGAGTTTGTTTAACCTCTGGTATGCAAGTTGGTAAAGGGCAATTCACAAGACTTCAGCCTAATAAATTAAAATACTAATTGTACTGCATGTTTTGCTTTAGCAAAGTACCACCATTTGAATAGTTGAGTATACTTAAGTCAACTTGCGGATTCTTCCATCTCAACATATTTAAAAGCCCTAAACTTGGTCTACTGAATTCGTCTGCTTATGCTTTAAACACAGGCATTCCCTTATCAATGCTTCCTCCTTTTCTCATTACTTTATAGTGAGTGTACATAACTTATTCGACTTCTTTGTGCCTAAAAACCCCATGTTACACCCGTCGCTAGATAGAAGCTACTTTTCTAATCTAATTTTTAGGCTTTCCGATTGTCGCCTTCCGGCTTTCAAGGCTTAGCGATGGTAGATCTTAACACGACTAAATGACCGAGTTCTAAACCGTAGTTCCATCAAGCTTTTTCGGTTCTCAAATTTTAACTATGTCAAAGATTTCCCCATCACTTAGTCTGGTAGTGTCTTTGCCCCCATATTTCTGTCGGGTATAGGAATCAGTGAAGCGCAATCTTAAAGGCGCTTTTGGACTTCCTGGTTTATTTTATGAGCAAAAATTCAAACAAAGTTTGTGCTTCTCTGCCGCTTGATTTGGGGTCGATGAGATGGCAGCTGTGGTACCGATTAATCACACTGCTGCACCCCATCGAGGTCGCCTGATTATGTTTTTGTTGTCACATCAAAAGGAGTCGGTCGGTGACTTAATTACCCCCGGAGGCGTAATCGGCGAACTTTCAAGTTTGCTCGGGTTTATTGTTTTGATATTTTTCATAATATCCTACAGGAATTAATTACGATAGCTGGTGTGCTCTCCAAGTGTCGAATAATTTACCACAGAAATATTTTTCCCGCGTTTGATAAGTTAATATTTAATAGATAATCGGTTAGAAATGTCTTACTAATTCGTAGTTTGTATAACCACTGCAGAACTCTAGGAATCGGTAGATGAATAATTTCTGACTATATTCGAGGTTTCCTTTGTTTATGAAGTCAATTAGGGGGATTACTCTGGTTCTACGAAAACGAGAAGGATAGGCAGTAGTAGCTAACTAGGTAGGACAAATGTCAGAATAGTGTGGCCGGAAGCTCAAATTGGTTCAATACAAAACCGTCGTATTCGATTTTTCTAGTCTGTTGAAACCAGGGTGAATGTGGAGTAGGGAGCAAACAGTAAGAGGGTAGTAAAAATTGCCGACTAGGAGCACTTAAAGTGGACTTATCCAAACTTTTGAATGAGTATTTTAACGGGTTCAGTAATAAACAGGAAGACGGTCACTCCCAGTAGCCTGGGTGGGGACATGACCGGTTAACTTCAAGGTGCGTACGTCCCCTAAAGTTGGGAAAGAGTTGTGTTTTTGGGGTTATTGGTGTTATCATCAAAAACGTGAAAGGTGGGAGGCTGCAAAGTGATCAATCACGTAGTATCTATGACAGGTTTTATGGTGATTGGTGGGATCGCATACTGGGAGCAGGGTAATTATTCCGCTCTGTTTTACCTGTTTCCCAAAGTTCGGCCTCTTAATTCGATGAGTTTAGTATCCTGCTGCTTAGAGCTTCTACATTGCCAGCTATAGAAGACGGTGAAATAAGCATCTTTCGTCACGATTATCGCTTGAAATCATCTAAAAATGGATGTATTTTGTAGAAAATATATTGTAAATCCTTATACTTGCAGCAAATAAACGGGATAAATCAATGGCATTGTCCGGACGCTCTGTGTAGGGACTACAGTCTGGTTAGAACGTAGGTGAAGTCCTTAAAAAGCTCAACCCACCCAAATGGATTTGTTTGTTTATTTTAATTTCACCCTTAAGGGGTCGTGCTCCGGAGAGCGACCCACTAAAGACACTTTTTCATTAGGTTTGGTCCAAATTATTTTTGAAGAAATGTTTCGTGAAATCTCCAAGTTTATTTAAAGTGATTTTGTTTCTATAACAGGTCGATTGAATCATCGCCGTCACCTCATGAGACACCAAGGTCACTGTCTAGACCTGCCGGTCTACGGAAAACCCCCCTGCAACCCGGTCGTCATCCCTCCAACCAAACCCAGCCCAACTCACGAAGTCCTGCCCAAGGGTATGTCGTCGTTTTTGTTTCTTCCTGCTAATATCTCACGCGGTATGCGCCTTTACCGCATAAGTTTAATGTGGATAAATCGCTTGTTAGCTTTTTAAACACCATTCTTCAATTTCGCCGATTCGATTTTACACTTTAATGACACCGACCGGAACCGGAATGTGTTCTGCTCGGTCATTTCGTTGTTATGTAGCCGAAACAAAGTAGTAATTATACGGGGTTTTTATATTTTCGAACATCAGACGTCGCATTTGGATTGTTTTATATAATGAGCCACTGGATACTTTTAAGTAGATATTAAACCAAGGTGATTATTAAGGAACGAGCTGAACAATTGTTTCTGTGCTTAGTTTTCCTGTTAAAGCATTTTACTTTTAACTATCTTCTCCATACTCCCGTAGGTAAGCCGACATTTGGAGGGGAACGACCGCTGCCTAGAGCCTAGAATGGAAGGGTTTATGGGGTACAAAGCAAGGAGATGAGTCGTTCTTTATCTCTCCCTCTTGTCGTAGCATGTTTTTTCTCTGCAGCTCTTTCCCGATGTTTAGAGACACGCTGGTTTATTCCTTCTCACCTAAAGTACGCACATCGTTAGGGGGTCACCAGAGTCGCATTAGTGCCCTTAGGGCCACTTCATTGCCAAACCGTCGTCCTCTTATTCAGCCACTTGTGTGGCAATCACCTCTTCCCCTCTCCCTCTTCACCTTTCGGCCGACCACACTTGAAAGTGCACCGGTTTGTTGAATAGGAAAAAGGAAAAAGTCAGGAGAGTGAAGCCACTGTACTCTTCTGTGAAAAAATAAAGATTTCAGAACTTGTCTTTCAACTGAATATGATCTTGAGAAGCACTGGTGGCTCCGTCACAGAAGAGATTTTTGAACCTTCTTTCATCTTTCCTATTCATCTATCTAGTCTTTATAAAGTCTTCCTTCTACGGCACTTTCTTATCCAGGGTTGATTTTGCATTCTCCAATATATATGCACACATGTAAGTGAGTCTTCTTGGTCGCCTTGTCATATCTCCACCAACCTTTGTGCTAGCAAAGACAAAACAGAGTTGGCAAATTGTTGAAGACAACGACCATTCTTCAAGACCGCAAAACTACAGGGTGCATACGTTCCTTGAGTCGTTGTACTGCATTTTGCCCTTGTGTTTGATGTTCATGTATATAAAACGGCTGACTGAAAGACCACTAAAGGGGAGTCAAGTCTTTTGTGTCTATCGGTGGTTGATGTTCGAGGCCTGGGAGTAGAAAGACATGAAACTGACCTTGGTCAACCGATTAGGTCTCCTGCCTCAGATTTTGAACAACCATGTGCAGACGTAATTAGTAGAACACCAAGGGTCACGATCTAGCATTGTCTGCAAGGTGTTTGAGACCCTGATTACTCATTTTATATTCAGACAGCACCCGTTAGTCATTGTCTCTGCGTCCCCTCTCCCCTTTGACTGAGTATTTAAAACTTTTTCGTGTAGCAAAACGAAATTTTGTGCATAAAAACCGACGAAACTACTCTCTTTTCTCGCTTCCTTAAGACACGGTTTGGTTAGCAGAGTAAGTGGTTAGGTTTCAGGGCTAATGAATGACTGTTGCATGTCGGTGTCTATCAATGTCTCAGCGCTGCAAAAGAAGCACTAGACCTTTAGAAGTTCTACACTGAAGGTCCTGAAATACCGACAGGAAGAGCTAGAGGTCAGGTTAAAGGGCAGAGTTGATGCCCCACCTTCATATCTGATGTCCTTCCGCTGCCCACTTAGTGCGGTCTCGACAGATCTTGAACAGGTGTTTTTGTGCGGATCGAGAAAGTGCACTGCCCCCTTCCCCAAAAATCATCAATGCTGATATATCGGGTCATAAATCCTCGTCCTTTTCCATAACAGCCTTTCATCACAATGTCTCTTTATAGAATTTCTTGGGTTTGTTTGGATCTTCGTGGATTTAGTTAGCCACCTGTGTTACTGCTTTTGCTTTATTGCAACTGGTAGTAATAAAAAGCACTGATAATAGTTGTCATACGGCGTATTTACTACATTTTAGCGCTACTTTTTGGTTAGTTGTGTCCAACTGTATCATTCTGTTTCTTGCCTTTGAGCTGTCGCTTTCTTTGTCGGTAGCTGTTTTCGTGTCCTTTTTATTAATCCAACTGTAGCAAACGGTACATTCTACTTCTGGGCTCTTTGAGAAGGATTGTAAATCACCAAATGCAATTTCGAGGCAAAATGCATTGATAAGAACCCCAGCTCCAGAGTTTAGTAGGGCCACGTGGTAGTAAGAACTTCAATTATTCAGTGCAAGAGTTAAACGGCTTTGACGAAACAGTAGGACAACGGATCCCTCTTGCTCGAAGGTACTTATATCGACTTATTAAATCGCACTACCCGAGCTTAAGGGGAATGTAATGCTGCAATAAAAACTGCTTATTATACAGCCTAACATTTTCGAGAGATGGAATAGAGTTGTAGGCGGTTGGAACTATGATCTGTGGTATAGGTTTGAATGGTAAATCGGTCTGGGAAAATGTGCCTATAAAGAGGTTTGGGTAGGTCCTTCCTATGAATAAAAGGGAGCGCTTTTCTGGACTTGAAGCTCAATCTACGGCTAAGCTGCCTAGCGTATTAAACTAATTTCATTTGGGCCTAGCAGGGTCGTTTTCTTTGAGCCGTGTGTTGCTTTCAACAATCGCTTTGCTTTTTCTCAAAGGGACCGTAACTGGCGGCTGAACGCTGGGAGGGCGAGTTCGGCAACAGCCTCCTCCTCCTCCTCCGCTGTCAAAGCGGCGATTTCCTTTAGTCCCACGACCAAGCCCTCAGTGGCAGCGGTGCCTCCCCAAAGCCGGCGTGGGATCCGCTCGCTGCTTAAAGCCACACCCGGCGACCCCACCACCCCGCGTCCTCCCTCTCAGCTTCCTCCTTCCTCCCATTCCAGCACACCGAAGTTGAATAAAGCGGAGGAGAAACCTAATTCAGCGTCTTCCAGTAAGTTTAAACTCTGTTACTAGGTTTTTCAAACGATCTTGACAATGGGAAGGGAAATATGTGCTCCGGAGACTGGGATAGAGATGCTATGGTATTCAAGCCTTTTTGTGACTAAGTTAATTGTATAATATCGGATTTTGAGTTACTCGTCTCCCCTGACTCGAGAACGCAGAGATTTTTGTCGATCGGTTTGTCAAGCTTGATAACTGTAACAGCCATATGAAGACCATTGTGGCTTCTTCCATCATGTTAACAGCTATAGTTTTGTTGAGTCTTCGGTTTCGGTGGTATTCGATTTTCACCCTTTTCGAATTTAGAAATGGGTGGCTCATGAATGGGTGTCTGCGAGCAATCAACTCAAATCTTGAGTTGACATCTGCTCTTCTCCACTCCCGCCCACTTGTCACTGGCGACTGACGTGAGGGATACCTTCCACTGAAACGTTAAGCGATGTAGACGGTGCCTTCGTCGTATAGGGGGAAAAACTCCAGCCACAGCCGAAAAGGGGACTTCATGGGAAAAGTCCCTCTACTATTTAATCTGGTGGGCGTTTGGACCAAGCTTTGCGCAGGAAAAAGGACCTGCACTAGTGAATTGAAAGGGGGTGATGTTTAATCGGGACAGTGTAGCACAACTTCACACAGCAAGATTCACGTCACAAATGGTCGAAGAAGTTGGTTTTGGGAAAATTCCTCGTTCACCTTATTCTCCCGATTACTTTGCTCCTTCACACTTTCACTAGTTTCCTAGCTTACAAAATCATTTGGAAGAGGTCTTTGAAAATGTCATTTTAGGTTCTCTAGCCAAAACTAAAGGGACTTCACAGTAATGAGGGTATTAATAAGCTTGTTTGTAGAAGGAATGAAGTCAGAGGTATTCATTGAAGGTACATTGGTGATTGAATCCTTAGTTAAGTTTATTCAAAAATCGGACAGGACTTATGGCATTATATAATTCTTTAATGCTACATGTTTAGGTGTATCTATTTGTCATGATTTCACAGCTTAACCCTCACAGTTTAGTTCCAGGAATTGAACAATGTGCTGAAGCTTATCGGTGTTCCCCATCTTTAATATCCGCCAGTTTTTTGCAATTACCGGGCAATGAGTCAGTTTTATTTTCAGTAAGGGGTTCCCTGTGTCTTCCGTGCCTTGCGTTTTAGTTACGAAGCCAAGGGAGGAAGAGACGTCTTCAAAAATCCAAGGCAGACCCTCCTTTTCTTCTGATAAGCACACACACACTCACCGACTCCATTGCCTCAATTAATTGGCCTGCCCGTGTGCACGCATATTTGCGTTTATGCGCTTTTTATGCCTCCCCGGTTTTACTAACGCAAAATTCCGGTTTTCTCCCCCCTGGCAGCTTAACAACTGTTGAATGAATTTATTTTCCATGACTTTTTGTTCTCTTGCAGAGTCTGCTTCGGCCTTGCCCTCGGATTGGTTGGAAGATGGTAACTGTTGATGCTCGCTTCTGGCTTGTGTTTTGCGATTGTGTGTGTGCCTCCTGCGTAGGGCGTGTTGAATTTCGTTTATTTGGCTGCATCGGAATCGTGTGAATCGGTAGCTTGAGTACCCTTATTTAAGAGTCTCGGTCACTCACGACTGTCTATTTGCGGTTTTGATGTGCACTTTGTGAAAGTGTTGCGGGGTTTTTTTTCATCTGACATGCTTAGTGGAATTTGTCTTTGCGTGGGATAGACAAGACAGCTTGTTAATTAGCAGAATCACTACACGACAAGCGTGCTGGGGATCGCTCTTTCGGCAACTCGTGTTTCTAGACCTGCATGTCTACTTGGGGTTGTTAAGGCCACTAGTAAAATGGTCTGCATTCCAGTCAAGAAGTCAGTGGTCTAAAAGTCAGCACGTTGCCATTGTCTCAGTTGGGAATACCTGAGAAGCTGTAGAGGTTTCCCGCCTTCAGTTATTGTAGAACTTCACAGACTCTAAAACGACAAAATGGCGGCGACAACATGCAACAAAAAAGGCTAAAATCTTTATCTAGTGCCCTGGATAGGAAACTGGTAATAATCCCAAAGAGGAATAGTTATCACCTAGGCCGTCTGGGTTGGAATAGGAAGGAGGAGTAAAGAAAGGTTTGTGGAGCCTTAACGATCCACACCAACTCCTGGTTAGCTAAAAATTTTTAACCACAAAGAAAGGCGGTGGAATTGCTGAGAATAGGGAGCTGATGCTAGTTGGTTTCGAGAGTTACAATCTGCGCCATCCACATCTCACACGTTTTACCTTTGATAAATCAACCTCTTAACCAAATGTTGATTTCAAGTAAAGAAATGCCCTCGTACAACACGCAACTGGGTCGATTTCAGACCATGTGCTGATATTTCTGTTGTTATTTTAGATATGGATAACCTTCTAGCAAGCCTATTGGAATAAGCAAACGAGATATGCTATGCCAACGCTCGTGAATTCTGATCCCTTCCTTCTTGATTCGCTGTGCTTCCACCATGTATTCTTGTATACACACGCTTCCCCACCCACCCCTTGTATTATAACATTACAAACCGAGATTTTCATCAAGATATGTGCACCTAGTATTTGTTGCAAGTGTTCTTGATTTTTATTGGCCGATGCAAATAAGGAAGCCTGATGGTCCTGTGGTCGTGAGTAAATTCTCATAAATTATAGAAAGACCGGCCATAGGTTCATGCTTGGTACAATCGTTTTTGAAGGCAAGGGAACAGCTACCTTTCAGGCCATTGCATAAGTTCTGTCCGAATTTTGAGGCACTGAAACTGGCTAAATTTAGTTCTACAGAGCAGTAAAATTACAATTTGCTTAATTAATATCCAAATATCGAAGTACCTAAGAGGAGTCAGTGTTCCAGGAG
Source organism: Anomotaenia brevis (assembly GCA_030710315.1). Classification (NCBI taxonomy): domain Eukaryota; kingdom Metazoa; phylum Platyhelminthes; class Cestoda; order Cyclophyllidea; family Dilepididae; genus Anomotaenia; species Anomotaenia brevis. The sequence continues at coordinate 339,520 of JAUOZQ010000005.1, forward strand.
TTCAAGAAAGGGATCTTAGTAGACAACGAAGTGGCTAGAAACGGTTTATGGAGAGAAATGAGAACCAAAAAATTTGAGAAATTCAGAAGTGATGATTTTACCCTCTGCAAAGGCAAAGATCAAACAGGACGACTTTCAGCTGAGTTTGATGATAAACTCCTGCTTAATGAAAAACGACCTGCTCTAATGCATCGAAAGAGGATGTTTCATCAGGACGATGCAAACCCTCACACAGCAGGCATTGCGTCACAAAAGATCTAAGACCATAGGTGGGAGAAAATTCCTCATCCGCCACCTGATTCTTCCGACCTTGCTCCTTCTTCAGACTACCACTTATTGCACATCTCAAAAATAATTTTGAAGAAATAGCTTTTACAACTCCACCGGAGGAGGAGGTTGAAACTGGCGTTTGTGAGTTCCTCCAATGATGAAAACCAAAGGAATTCCACAATAATAAGCTTATCATTAGATGGAAAGAAGTATTAGATAATCAAGGAAAGTGCCTTGTTGTTGGGATCATTAATTTTAACACTTTGTTACTTGTTTTTATTTATTCAAAATTCCCACGCAACTTATCGGATGACCTGATATTTAGTTACACTGCAATTGTTACGCTGCTGTAAGCTAAGGCGTTCACTTGGGAATCACGAATGCTGACAGGCTAATTAAGGCCGAAATGCATAGAGAACTCATCTGTCTGTCTCAGACATATTTCAGTCTCTATGTCCCACCATGAAGGGGGCGCATCGACTGGAAAGAAGTGGACGTCGAAATGAAGACAAAGCTAATCAAATGATTCATCCACAGACGGAGGCACATAAAGCCGTATATGCGGTGGGTAAAAGTGCATCTTGGATATATTTGGGGATTTAAACACCACCAATTTAAAGGTGGGGATGCTCCAAAATCAGTGCACTTTGAATATTCATCATAAGCCCTCTAACGCAAGCATAATAATAATTGTTCCACCACATCAGTGCTACTTATCCAAGCCTTGGGTAAAAAATCTGGACCTAGAAGCAATAATTCTAGCCAAAACTGAAGCAACCGCATTCGAGAAGTGACGATGCTCAAGGCATTCCATATAAGCCCACCTGCAAGGTAAAGTCGTCGATGTTGCTTTTAAGAACCCAAAGGTGAACTCTCAGAAGTGCTGTGCATTCCGTGTGCGCAGCCGCAGTTTATCCTTCGTTATGCCTCGTCCTTGACTCCACGTGTAAATTTTAAGAGGTCTTTAATGACCTTTTAAACCCAGTAGATTTAAAGATCCTCCAACACCTCTAAATTGACCAGTAATCAATTGACGTGTCGCTTTTTTTACTAACCTTTCTAATATGGTTGGCTTTAAACCAAAGGCTAAAAGTTATATATCAAAGACTGCATTTTCCTACAGTGACTAAGCTTCGAAACCGTGTTTACTCAAGGCTTCAATTAGAGTTGACATCCGACCAACATCTGCAAAGCCTTGACAAAGCTAACTTCGACTTTGAGAAATGACTCGGTGGCTTGGTAAACTGAGGGTGAGTCACTCCTTTCTCCCCCAAAATACACCGTTTTTTTCTGTTGGGAGTTCGAAAAAGATTCCCTTTTTGCGTCTGCTGCTGCATAAGTTACCTGTGCTGAGATGAATATTTCACTCGGTTTTTTACTCCCCTTCCCTCTATTCAAGACATCTTTTACTGGAGGGAACAGGCTGTTTTGACGGTGCGGTTTTGTCCGCGCAGAGTTTTCTCGCGATTACCTCGCTGGTGATTGACGGGTTAGAGGATTCCCAGTTGATGGGCAGCTGTCTCAATCTGATTCATTGCCATTGAGTGGTTGAAGTACATCTGTGTTGTTTTTCTCTCTTAAGCCGTTGCTCCTATCGTAAACAGTGAAATGAGGTTTTAAAAGAGAATAAAACAGAGACTGTTTTTCCTTTGTTAACAAAAATGGCTGAAACATAGTTCATGCGAAAATAACGATTTGAAATGAAAGCAGATTGCACTAAAATCAATCTAAGGAATTTACTCCAACTATTGTAGTCCATCTTTCTGCTCAATACTAGTCCAAGATGTCCATCTAGCTGAGTTGTTGGACCTAGCAACCAAAGCTATGGCAGGTACTTTAGTTTCGATTGAAAGAGGTTACTTAAATTGTTTCCTTTGGAATAGTATTTTTTGTTTATCCAATGAGTCAAAGATAGGCGCTTTATATAGAAATTGGTTGACATTTGATTCAATAAAGATGATTAAGTCACTTAGGTAAACTACCATCACGCCCCCGATTTCACATGTGATGTGGACATTCGTAAAGGGGTACACTGACATTTCCTGCTGGTTCTCACTTCACCTCTCTCTACTATCGTCTGTTAGTGGAGGTGTATGGAAATCCCAGGAGGTATGTGAAAAAGGCCGCATTGAGAAATCCACCTTGCGCTCGCGCGTGTAAATGCGTACACCTCGTTGCTGTCGCTGGGCGATTTTCCCAACTCCCTAACCACGCCACACACACACACGTCTTCTTGCAATTGCTGCTCGGGGTGGTTGAAGAATTCCCACCGCTGTGAAATTCCCTCGCCCTCGAACACACCTTGCATCCCAACCACAGGCAGTGGCGATTGTCTGTGGGAAGTGGAGATTGACGTTCCAATCAGGTGCTGGTGGGAAATGTGCCCGAACCGCGTCTCTCCGTGGTTGCAGATGATACATTTGTGGCGACTGGATATTCCGAAATCCAAAGTAGATGTACCCAGATCCTACGACCAGAGTTCAGTGATGTCGGAATGTATCGAAGAGGTAGTACCTATCCCTGGCCATTCTTTCATGAAAGTGCTCGCTGAATTTTGAATAAATAAAACAATTGACGAAATGCTACATTTAATTGAAGATTCAATCACGAAATCCTTACCGAAGACTTCCTTCCATCTATTAGCAATCTTATAAATACCTTATTTATTGTAAAACTGGTTTAGTTTTGATTCGAAAAAGAACTCACAAGTGCTAGTTTCAAACCCTTCCTCCTTTGCAACAGGTCTTTCTTCCACCAAATTATTGTGTAAGCCATGAAACAACTGGTAGTCCGAGGAAGGAGCAAACTTAGGTGGATGTGGAATATGCTTCCCCAGCCAAGTTCTTCGATCTTTTGAGCCGTGATTCTTGCACTGTGTGGGAGTCGAGCTGCACTGTCCTGATACAACAACACACTCTTCGATTCACTAGAGCAGGCCTACATTCCATTTCAAATCTTGGTTTAAAAATCCGTCCTAATTGCTGAAAGTAGTTTTGAGCATTGTTCCTTTGATTATTCCCACCACACAGAAAGAAGCTTTTCCCGTGAAGTTTTTTCTTCCAGGCTCTTGAAAATAAAGTCTTTGAAGAGCTGTATGGTTGGAACTACATTTAATTACCAATTACAACTCAACTGATGAAGCTGGATAAGCTTCTTCTTCTACTTCTTCTTCTTCTTCGAGGGCTGCTTCAAGAAGCTGCTTGTCATCAAAGTCAACTGGACTTCCACCGGTTCGATCTTCATATTCTTTCAGTGCGAAATCGCCACCTCTACATTTCCCAAACCATCCTCTGCAAAGTCCCTCATTCACACACTACTGCTGAGTTTTTTGAAGTTTTAAAATATTATGTGCCTCTAATAACTCTTGGGTACTTCTGTGTTATCGGGGTTTTAATCTGTAACTCAAAATTTGTCCAGTTTAAATGTATCTAAGCATTAGACAATAAAATGCTCGTTAAATTCCTTTAAATTTAAAAAGTTGCCTTCTAGAAAGAGTTTATAGGATACAACGAAATGTTCTTAAATTCCTGACTCTAGGTGAACGATCGGGCTATTTCAATCTTTTTCCCCCGATGTCTGTCAGTCACTTGTTTCAAAATCAGATCCAACTATTCTGCCTTAGGGCAAGTATTTGAGATTAATCAAGTCGTGTATTCGCCCCCTCACGCGTTAGATTCCCACTGGTGGTGTTATCTAGGAGAATTTCCCTGCCCTCCATTCATTGCCCTATTTATTGGCCACAGATTGCGTGTGCCAAGCAAGTGTCACTGCCCCTACTCGCCTCAAATGTTATTTACTTGCTGTGAGAAAAACGTACATGTAGTGTCACGATTTGAGTGTGGTTTTAATGCCCCACGGAGAATGTGACGACCAGAACGGCGACGAGCTAACTCTGAATGATTTTCACTTCTGAGTCACCTCAACTTAGTTACTAGTAATAAAGTGCTCTCATTGAACAAGCCCAAATGCCAAAGAGTCCTATTTTCTAAACTAATATGAGCTTGGTATTTTGTGAAGTCCATCTGACTCAACCTGTTCCTGATCTCCAATCAACATCTCCGATCTGATGGGATCATTGTGATTATGGAGAAAACGAGAACAAGTCTTTGTAGAGCAACGTGGGCCTTCCTTTATTGGCTTGGTCCTTTGTTATTGTATGAATATATAACGTCAAGAGGCTAAATCTATGAAGATCCCGCATCCTGAACTCAGGATGGCTCTAACAATCGAGACTAGAGACATTGAAACCGTAGGGTGGAGAGACCATTAAAAAGTGGCTCTGCAGATCTTTACACAAGTTCGAAATTGGTAGTTCGTGAAAACTAGGTGCATGAGTGTGCACCAGTACGAAGCCTGAGTACTTGTCACCGAGCTTGGCTCTCACGGACTGCTAAGTGAACGGTAAGAGGTTCACCATCTGAATGAAAGTGGCCTTAATGCACCTCATGACACATTTCTCAGCCGAACCTGAGTGTATAAATGGAAAAATCTTTCACTTACTAAGGATCTAAATGCCAATTGAAGACATTTTCTTTTAAAGCAGTAACCCTCAATTTACCAATCAAATATCATTCAAAGAATACAATCTAAATAGCCAACTACGCCGCTCTGTATTTATCTATCTGTATTTATCTTTGTGACCAACAATAGTTATGAGATTGAAAAGCAGTTGGACGTCCATTCGATGCTCAAACTGCATTCTCAAGTCATTGCAAAATTTCCGTTTGACAAATCATGTTTACCATGAAAAGTATTAGCAGGTATCTTAATATAACATGTTGCTCCTCGTCCGACACCTATTCTATGATTAAATTTTAGTGCATCTCGAAGTACAATCGAAAGGTCCCTGTCAAAAGCGCTTTTAGGCATAGGGTCTGATACCGATCTACGCTGCCTTCTTTTCAACTGAAGTCTTAATTGCTTTCCGGTGTCTGAGTAGCCATACAGATCAGACGAGAGCCTAAACAACCTCCTAAGATCACCTCGAAAGCAATGCTTTGAGCAAGGTTTAATTGAGAAACAAGGATTATATAAATTATTAAAACATTCGATGCTAGTGCGTTAATATGTATATCAGTCGAGTTCATAAATAGGTATTTTCTTACCATTGAAGCACAAATTGTGTAGGTACGAGGTGGGTTGAGTAGCTGCAACCGAGCCTTATGCCTGATTTGATGTTCCCCTACCACTATAGAAATCTCTTCGTTCTACTTAATGCCACCTATTATCGTAATCTACTTTGAAGTATAAAGGGCATCTAACCTTTGCAGAAATAGTACTGAAATATTTCCTCTTTTTATACTGCCTGATATTTCCAGCCCTCACCGCACACCGATTGTGGGTCAACCTTTTCCGCCCAACCAAAGTGGTGCGGTCTTTTAACAACACTACCTCGGCACGTTAATGATGCCTATCGTTATTAGCCAGTCTTTATTCTTCCCTATTCAGGCAGGCTCTGGGAACGCTGCGACTTTTTCTCTTCAGAGTGGAGATTAATCGGGCTTACTTTTGTTTTCCCTGTCTGGTTTTTGACATAATCGGTTCAACCGCTTTCGAATTCTATGCAACCCCGGGAACTGTAGGTCTAAATAGCACAGTGCAAGTTACTTAGGCGGCAACCCTAATGATGCCGGCGCTTCTCATACCAAAGTTCGAATAAAATAATCCCGATTTAATTGCAAACCCTTATAGCTGCGGTGAGTCAGTTGGAATTTAATGGTACCACCATTCGCCACATCGCAAAAACCACCACAGAAATGACTTTATGTAATGAGTTCGTAGACTAATAAAAGAACGACTTTTCGAATTCAATGGAAATCGCAGTTCTTTCTACTCATTCGTTCTCTCACGAAAGAGCTGCTTCTTCTTTTTCTTCTAGTCTATTCACTATAGAGAATTCTTATCTCGATTGGTGATTCGCCTTCGCTTTTGATTAAGCCAAGATTAAAAATAAGGTTTTGCCTTCCTTTCACTGGAACCTTTTCACTCCCTTACCACTACGTTTTTGAGCTCTCCCCTATAGGAGAGGGAGAACGCCTTTTTCGAGTCTTAGCGAAACTTTTCGAGATGTTGGGTTTTCTGTCTATACAGACACGAATGTGTGACTGGGGAGCGTGTTTTGTGCTTTGGGTCTGCGGTTTTTGCCGTCTGACTCAAAACCCATGACTCATGCTCACTCCACCCCACCCCATCCCACCCCTCCCTTCTAGCTATGGGGATGCACGCTCATGGGGATTGCACATTGAATAGCCGCTTTTTATTTGCCGGATAAATGTTCCATCAAAACATCTAACAAGGTTGATCTTGGAAATAGCGTACAAGAACTTGAAGAATCTGATTGAAATATGTTGACATGACGGCACTGTAGTTAAAAGAATCACATTAGGTCGAGTGAATGGAGTTGATGTAACGAATTTGTCTACTTAGACTAAGCCATAGTAGCCGGCTGAATGTATGATCTCTTGAAGAAATTACTGAAAAGGCGGCATTTTTACAAATTCGTAGATATATTTTTGGAACTAGGTCGAATCACCAGATAAGTGCATAAGTTTAAGGTAATCGAGCTCAATACTAGACGAATGCAGAACATGAACATTCCTTCGCATGAGACGAGCTCACTTAGGTCACTACAGAACATTCACCGTAATACTACAAACTCGCTCTGGGCTTTACTCACATATTCCCTTTTCAGAAACTAATTAACAATTGGTTAGATTGTCTGCACTATTCTGATTTTCCCAGACCATCAACATGTCAACAATTTTATGTAGCAGTGGGATAAAAGCCCTATATGTGTTTATGACGAAGTCATAATGTCTAGCAAGGGTACTCAAGCCCACCTTGATGTTCTAGTTGCTTTAGAGCTTTGATGTTTTGTACTAAACATGCTAATATCTTTAATCCCTGTCTAGCCTTTAGTAAACATTGCCTGGGCCCATCCCAATAATATAATTCCCGCCGGTTTCATCCATGTTGTTTCCAATGCCGTTTGATTTTCGGAACCCTAGCATGGGAGTACCAACACAGGTCTTATTGCCCACTAACCGACGGCCTGACTCAGCTGCAGACAGGGCTAATTCCAGCCTTTGAGGCACTTTGTGCTTTGTGAGTGTGTCTGGGTCAGCTGTAGAGCCGCACTGTAATCTAATTCAAATCCCCTTTTGGCGACTTATGGATGAGTCATGGAAAGTCACAAAGGGGTCCTTATTCACTACTCGGCAAATGAGTTAATCGAATCGTCTGAACATCAGAAAGGCATTAATAGCGACACTTATTGGAGCAAAACGCTAAGTGGGGCCGTTGGTGAGCCAGTGCTAGCAGCTTATCTGGTGTTGAGTGGTCTAAAAAATGAATTTATGGGAGTAAGGTATAGGGATAGTGCTTTGAATAATTAATGCGATTGGAGACTAATCCATTGCCTATCATTGGGGCTAAAATATTTCTACCATACATGGTTATAAATCTTAACTATTAAACTGCAAAGTTACAGAAATGGATGTAGTTACTTCAGGCAGACCACTGGATCACAACTTGAATTCTTGAGATGACTCAGGTTGTCTACCGATAACCCAGTGTCTGAGCACCCTTGGTGACCACTCAAGGCTGCACATCAAACAGTCATTTCTGGAATTGAGGCGTTTTCATAATCAAAGCTGCGATGCAAATACTGCTCACTACTCGAGCGTAACCTCATTAACACATAATTTCCTGCCAGAACCTCAGTTACTGATTCGAGTTCATCAATCAAATCCATACAGGTTGTTCGGAATATTTTTCATGGTAGAAATAGTTGTTTTTTTTTTCTAGTTCTCTTACCGGTTTTCATGCACACTACACTTTTTGAAAAATTTTACCCCATTTTCATTATCATCATAGGAAATGACCACTAGGAGAATGGAAGACTGAACCCAAAGACCGTTTTCACTCACCCAAATCTCAAAGAAGTCAAAGTGATTGGCAATAGCAGTATTTGGCCTCCTAACTCCCAGAATCGAAACCGTGGGACTATTATTTAGGATGCGTTGTCAAAGCTGTCAATTGCCTTACTGCCCGTTCTACTAAATCCAAGTTTCTCGACAGATTTACAGAAATTTCAAAATTGGCTTGCTTCAAGCTGTAATTGATGCCAATAGCAGTTGCGTTTTGTATACTTTCTTTATTATTGAATTTCTTGCCATTCTGGTAAATTTACTAGGTGCTAATTGTATTTCTTATTCTTGTTGAGATTGTCGAAAACATCGCTAACACCCTGTAAAATCACACTATGTACCGTCTACTTCACTAGGTCCTTAAATCGGAATGGTGTGAATAATGTTTACGCATCTAGTATCTTCACAAATACGCCATTTTGCATATATGTATATCTCTCTTGTATTCATTCCAAATATGGTAGACCTCTTATCAAGCTTATTAGAATGGATGAACGCTTCGTACGTTGCAATGTTTGTTAGCTCATTTAAGAACATAATTTCAAGAATAACTAGTTCACTATCGCTTACCTCACCACTTCCAAAATGGACTATGAAAAGAAGTTAGTATCAGCGCATAGGCGGGTAATTTATCATTTTATTTGCTTACACAACATTTCATAATTGGAAGGGTTTTCACTGTGTCCCTTAATCCTTTCCCCGTCCATCCTTGTTTGTTTTTATGGCTAAAATAAAAAGCACCCTCGACCAATTAAGAAGTTTACAAGTCTTTTAAAAAGACTGCTTTTTGTCAGATAAATGGCACTCGGAAAAAAGTGTCCGCGGTAGACTTGTTGGATTAGCTTGTCAACCACCAAAGTTTAACTTTGTAGTTGAGACCGCCATGTTTTAGAACAAAGCAAACGTTTACTAATACTGTTCCTAAAAATGCCTATTTATCTAGCCAATGCATCTTTCCAGCAAATTGTTTTTTTGATTTTTGTACACCACCTAGTTATAGTTAGTTAAGACACTAGATCTCAATAAGGAAAAACATGGCCAACTGTCAGGTGGGTGTTGATGCCTTAATTTGGCTGCTAAAGTTTGTCTATCGGGGCAAAATCATAAGTAAACCATGGAAAATTGCTCAAGACACAGTCAACTCTTAAGTGCAAAATTCCCACGATAGATCTGAAGAGCGTCCGTCCATAGTACACCAGTGGATACACACTTAAATAATTGTGGTTTTTGAAAAGGTTGTCGGATTTGGAAATTGATGATGGCGCATCGAAATAGTTTATTATGATGAACTTACCAACTATAAACTTATTTAATATAACTTTACAGCTTTTCGGGAATTGAAACAATTGCAGCAGAATTATTACATGGCGATTAACTCGAATTTATATAAATTAGCTTTCTGATATTGACTCGACTCCATGAAAAGGAGAAATTGGTTACTACGAGGCAAAACGTTCTGGATGAATGAATGGCCTAAGATGCTAGAGATTACATCATAGCTATTAGTTTGACATCTGATACTGTTACTGACTGGAAAAAACCCCATTCGCTCTTTTCTTATCTAGATATCTGTTGTTTGGCTCCGCAAGATGATTACCAAGTGCGCCGTATAAGTCTGAGATAGCTGCTAGGATAATTAATTCCTTTGCGACCTTCTTGAAGATCTATATCGCCGTTACTGTCAATCCTAACTTTTTTATAATCTGTAAGAAGCTACTAAACTTATACGAAGGATCTAAAGGATTCTCAAAACGAATATCTAACTTCAATTAATTCTACGATCTGAGCAGATGCCATTCGTCCATTTCTCACCTTGAAGTGACGCTTTTTGTTAAGCTGAGCCCCCGCCATGCAGCTCCGACTGACATGAGAAAATATTCGCACGATTGTCATAAATTTCAGGGACATTCTCTCGAGCATCGGTCCGTGTGAAAATACCTAGACACGAGCAGACGAACACACACAGCAGACACTTAGCCAACCAACCAGTCGCTCGGTGGACTTATATCGGGGCCCTGCCGGTGCATTAAAGGTCATTTGTTCCCCAGCCTTTTCCCACATTAGGTGACGCAGCCGGAGGCAGTGGGTTGCATCTGACAAACGCAGGTGAAATAAGGCGATGAATTAATAAATGGAGGACTATTTAGCTCTAAATTACATAATTGGAACAAGGAAATCCTTACAGCACAATCAGGGTGATTATTGCGTCTCATATAGGGTCTTTTGAGACACTTAGTGAATCTGCTATCGGATATGCAGCCGCTAGAAGCACTAGGCTTATTTTTCGCTATAAAATCAGAATATATTTGTCCTAAAGCACCTTAAAATGAGAAAGTTTTCTCATTTGGCTTTTAGTACTCCTTAAGTATCAGATATCGTGAATGCTATTTTAATTTCCACCACGGCCAAATGAAAATCATCTACAAAGTTCAAGCAAGTTTGTGCTTGCAAAAACGTAATATTGTGAATTATATTGTAGCGATGGCCAGCTTTCTTAAAGTCAGCTTTAGTGCCATTACGAACTGTATAGGAAAGAGCAGGATTATGTGGTTGGCACTTCTAAAGGCCTGTTCACATGCACAGAGATATGCAATCTGCTTAATACTTGGCTTCACGATCTAGTGAGCTGTCGCAGCTTCAAAGGTTGCTAAATTTGAGGCCACAGATGTGGAGAGGCTAAAGGAGCTACGCTCTGATTGCCGATATTTCCAAAGCTATCAAATTATGGAACTATGCTCTTACTGTAGGTGGTTGAAGTTTTACAAGAACCTGAAAGCATACTACTGTCATGACTAGGAGACTAAACACACTCATAAGCCCTAGTGATGAGCAAAAATTTTCACAACAATGTTAGAAAACTACTAATCATGCCTACATTTCTACTCGATAGTTGTAGTTCCTTAATAAAAATACAAAATTATTGACGACGTAAAGGCAATTGAAAATCTTGGATGTACAGAGGAAGGCAAAAATATAGTGTTGAATGGTGAAGTCGAAATATTGCTCTAAGGTTCATAAGCACAACCTAAGTTGCATAAAAACGATGCTAGAGTAGAATATAGTGAATGAAAACTAGAAATTGTATAATGCTATTTCCTTATCTAATAGCTGTTCAAGGTTTGCGTAGCTCTAATAAAATGCTTGGTAGAGAAAAAGTGTGCATTTCTAGACGTGTCCATCCGAAGTAGTAATCTCAGACTGAAGGCGGTGTCTCGACATCACTTATTCCCATGCATCAGGCACTTGTTTACCTCCTTCTGAGAGCGCGAAAGCAGAAAAGAGCGGTTGCAGGGGAATAGACGCCCTGTAGTAAACGAATTACTACGACATTGGCATTCAGTGAAAATTAGACAAAGGCAAGCCAATTAAGGACCTTATAATATCTAAAATTAACATAAATTGTAAACCTAATTAATGCATATTGAGGTCTAGGACTTCAATAAAAGCCAAAAGTTTTAAGAAATATTTACACACGGTGCTGACCATGTTGCTCGAGAATTTACAATGAAATCTCAATTAGTTAGTGCTGGGAGCTATGCTCATGAACCGCCTCCAAGTTTGCCAGGGACCCTGGTTCATCAGCTTATCTTCTATTAAAGACAGTTTTCTCTTTAGTAAATGACAAGAACCGATGGCAATTCTGCACCTCGTGGATGGTTTTGGATGTCTGGTGCCTTTTCATAGTTACAGAAAAGCCTCGTATCCGGCAACGGATCTAATGACTCCTCTAGAGAAGATACTTCTTATTACGGGCCACTGTATTAATCTCATAAGTGCATATCAGCACTTCACCACCTTCTATCAATTTCATCGATACCCAAGGAAGCCAATACCATGAATAGTTATTGCATTTTCAACTCGGATTATATTGTGAAGTCATAACTAATTTACTCCAAAAGACTATTTTTAGCAAAGGATTTCTGCTTCACCTGCCAATCATAGGTAACATAAGGAACCCATCAATATCTGTAAAGATTCCTCTTATCTCACTTAAGATAAACTGAGTGAAATGTGAAACTTACAAGTTTCCGTTTTGAACAGTTTTAGGAATTTCTCCTGCTTCACACTAGGTATTGTGGTATTCAGCCTTACTTCACAAAACTCTTTCACGTGATGTCTTTAAAATCTTATAGGTTGTATGAAGTTTCTGATTTTATAAATGTGCATTGAATTGTGACAAGGAGCAAAATATGTTTATTTGGAAACAACATGCCGCTTTAACGTGCGTTGATGGAGCTGTTCCTTAAAGTTGCCGTTGCCACTCTTCCATGCATTAAGTTGAAGTAACCAGCAAAGTCGAGGGTAGGTATAACATGGTGCATTTCGGTCGTCTAAGAAATACACAAGGCCTGGAAAAGGCTTTAGCTGAACTTCTCCAAGTAAAGTTACTTTCCAGGTAAATCACCCTATCAGTCACTCTGTTCGATTCACATGCAATATCGTGCATGACTAATCCCAATTCTCTCCGACTAACAGTCCCACAGTTTTCACTAAATGTAACGCTGCTACATAAACTTTTACCTTCGCACACTGGAAGGCGGATAATGATACATCTACGAGGCAGATCTTGAGAAAATGCATATCTCCAAGCCACTAATTAGGTTTTTCTCCCCGCAAAGTACCTGTAATTAAGGGGCATGCTGAAAACCTTGGCTCTATCGTTTTTGAAAACACTGACTCAGAGAGGCTTATCGTCCCTTGGGTTGTCGCGAAAAACACCAAAGCGCTTGAATTCAAAGAGGGGGCAGGCAGGCTGTGCGTCTGGAGCATTATTTATGCCAGCAGTTGAATCCGCTTTTTCCGGATATGGACATCCCTCCTCTCTCATCCCATCAGCCTCTCCCTATTTGCGCATTCGCGTGAGCATTCAATCGAGCTAAAAAGGGTTTGTTTGTTGCTTCAGCATGTGGGATAGGGCGAGGGCGGCTAGCTCAAAGAACTCTCGGGATTAATTAACCATTTCATATCTTCCTCTACAGGGTTTAAAATGCAGGATTGCCATTTATGCAGGGCTCAGATAATGGAATTGCATCGAAAGCGCTTGTGGTGCTATCATGCACGATTCCCCCTTTTTAATGGCCAAGTAGGAATGTTAAAAGACCTAAAAGACTAAAATGACTAACATAGGGTTGTGATGCTAGGAAGGAAGAGGAAATAAGTTTTGGGTGAATGAAATCTAGTATGACCGATAATTAATCCTAACCAGAGAGATGATAAATTTCTACTGATGAGATGAGCTTTTATAGTCGTCCGGGTTGCCAAATTGACAGCCCTAATCATTTTAAACGAAATGAGGCTAAGGGTTCATTTTATGGCTCTACAAACTGGACTATCTCATTTCGATGGAATTCACTCAACTCCTACTGGAATCCGATATCACCACTTTCATGGATAAATTTTGGTTAGCTACCTTGTCCCAGGTGAAACCCCATATCCCGTGTGAGATGTCCACAGAGATGCAGAAAGGTCACTTTTGGGGATTTTGAATATACATCGTAGGAATTTGGTGAGGGCGTGTTCTCTCGTTTGTGGTTTCACAGTTGCAAGTTCATAAATTGTGAGTCGTTGCTTTGCTGAAATAATGGGGTGCTGGAACTGTCGGGATTCAGGGCAAAAGTCTGAAAAAGATCTGAGATGTTGCAATTAATACGCATAAGTCCGTGTGCGTAGATGAGACCACACACGAGGACCTTCCCACTGAATGGAACTGACTGCAGGACAAGTTGGCCGAAATGCGCTGCATTTACGAAGACAGTTTTAACATAATTAATAGGTCAGAAATCCCTGATTCTTAAAATCCATGAGGAATCAGGGATTTCTGACCTATTATAGTCCCCAGTTTATTGAAACAGGAATGCCACAGCTAATTTAATTAACAGCACTTTTATTAATTTAATTAATTACACTTTAATTTAGTTGCTTTTTCTAAACTGTCACAATTTTAGCATCAATTTCTCATTTCTTCTTTTGCATATATTATTTTGTGTCTACTCCTTTGCCCACGATTTGCATTTGCGTGATTAAAGCTCCTCATTAGTCTCACTAATTTGGGTTCTTTTGCACTCAATTCACTTATAAATTCCCAAATGAATGCACTTCAATCGCAGGTATTTCCAAAAACGTCTATTCGATTTTCCAAGACAGAACTTATTACTATCTAGCTCTTAATAATGTTCGGTAATGACTACTCAGTTGCTCAACTTTGATGTCTATCACTACATAAATGTCCACCTGTCTGCCAAGAGGATATTAAAATCTGCTTTGATAGAGATCATAAAATGTCACAGAAGTCGCTTTATCTCAAAAATCCATCTATATGCGGCATTAGAACCTCCATGCTTAGCCACTCAATTGTAGGGGTTTTAACATTTAAAGAAGGCCAAATGACATGACTTCTCAGTCCTTCAATCGCCTTGGTTACCTCGTTGGGGACTGGTTGAATCGCTTCGTAGGCTGATTGGCATGGCGCTGGAAGAGTTGCAATAAAATGGGAGCTTCGCTTCACGGTTTATTACCCCGACACACCTCATTTCCCTTCCTGTGGCCATCCAGTCAACGACCTTGTTGATCACTACTCCCCTCAACATTAGCGGAGTGATCTCGCGTCTATCCAACCAACCCCATCCACAATGACTTTAACTCATATAAGGTTAGAACTCAAACCAAGTTCGTTTGAGTACGCCCACTAATCAAGTTACGTTGATTTAATAAAATTAGATTAATTTAGCTTTGCCAGAAGAAGCACAAGAAATACACTGCAAAGGGTAAAAACTAATTCAGTTAACATTAATTAAACGAGTGAAATATTACTATCAAATCTATTTCACTAGTGCGTTAACCATATGAACAGTCATAATACTTAATAATGGTTCTTATGGTTTTAGAACAAGTTTGAAAATGCTAACTACCCTTTTTACTAATAGGGTTACACACGAACCAGGAAAACTCACCAAGTCCTTATTTGCTTAGTAATAGATTAATTTGTCAATTAATATCCTTCTTGCATTAAATGGGAAGTAGGAATAGTGCTTTCTCTTAATGGATACACCCTTAGGGCCTTGATCTCCTGGTTCGTGCTTGAAGTTTTTATTATTATTATAATGCGTTGAGAAGGAACAGCAAGTGTTTAAATACTGACCCAGTATTATGTGAGAAAAACCGTACCTTTCTACGCAGAGCAGAAAAACGTTTCTAGCCCACTTAGAAATCTGATTGGTTGATGCAAGAAATCAAAAGAGTATAACATTCGCATTGACATTTTATTTGGAGTTTCATGGTCAGATTATGGGTATTTTACTACGATGATTGGACACTGAGCTAGCATTTGTTGGAATAAGAATAACTAAAGATCAAAAAGAACAATAAAAATTTCGGAAGACGCTTGGCGGATTGGCAGGCGTCAATATCTGCAAATAATTCACACACAGACTTATGTATTGTAAAGTGCTTAATTCTAGTACGAATTAAGCTCTAACAGTTTGAAAATTCCATTTTCTTAATGCTGAAATCTCATCCTCATCTTATGCAAGACTTCTAGCAGCGCATATTCATGCAATTGAGGAAGCTACTAAATCTTTTTTAGAACTGGCAGATGCGCTAACACGGCAGTTCAAAGGCCGACATAAGAGTAGAAAAGCCGTAGGAACCATAATCGCAGCAAATTCACCAGAGAACTAAGGTCTCATTTAGAACCATTCGTTTTACTTACTTCCAAGACTTAATTGTCAATTAGATAGATATAAAGGGGGTGCACAAATTAGCGGAAACACCTAGCATTTTGGCATCATAAATTCTAAACATGTTGTAGTGATTCTTGTTTATTTTTTTATGTGATATTCTTATTTAAAAGAACTGTTTTAGAGATACCTAAAAGATAGGCTATTGCCTTATAAAAATGGCGGACCTCCCGGACTCTGAAAAAGACCAATTTAATGACACCCGCCTTTGAAAGAGAATGAAAAACGTCGTCCACAGCAAGGCACAGGCCTGGCCGAAAGTAAAAGTTGTTGGCTGAGAGAGATTGTCGAACTCTAAGTGAAATTGTTGGGGAGGACCGCAAGACCACGTCTCCTAAAATCACTGCAGAGCTCATTGAACACCTACAGAACCCAGTTTCCTCAAAAAAACTGTTCCTAGTCGGCGGGAGCTGCTCAAAAAAGCTCTGCTCTCGAAGACGACAAATGTTTCATAGCGTTTAAAGTGGTGGAGTGGAAACCTCAAGCAGAATTAGTCTGTCCTCGAGCAGTGAAAGAAAGTGTGATTTCCCCAGACAAATCATTGTTTACTACCTTATTTCGGACCCCCGACCTAGTGCACTGAGTTCGGAGACAGCCGAAAGAAGCATTTAATCCAGACAGCTGGGGTTCTGTGATGATGATCTGGGCCGGATAATGATTCCCCTTCATGGAAGAAGAATTTCCAGCCGAGATAATATAGGAATTTTGAGGGACCATCTACATCCGATGGCTGTCCGAGAACTGTGGTTTCCGGAAGGGAACGCCGCCATCTTTCCAGATGGTGGTGCAGCACCAATCCACACAGCTGGAATTGTCCAATAATGGCATGAGAAACATTCTAATGAAGTTCAGCAGTCATCTCATCTGGCCTCCACCACAGTCACCAGACCTCCTCAACGCTGTTGAGGAGCATTTATTGCTGACTGTAGAGAATCAAGTAAGAAGTCTATTCCCGCCTCCGCCATCGTCTTCACTAAAAGAGCTCGAACCAACAGTTCACACTTTATGTATATCACTGCCTCTGAGAATGGCTGAGGCTGTGATTACCGCAAAAGGTGGACCAGCACCATATTAAAGGAAATTAGGTTGATTTTTCAAGGTGTTTCCACTATTTTGTCCAACCCTAGGCCCTACACATGGTAGATACCAAACGTCTCATTACATGACAGCTGAATAATCATAATATACTCAAGCTGCAACCATAGAACATTGTCAAATGTCTTTGGCCTTTTTTCACATTATTGTATTCTACCTCCAGCATGTCTTTGTCAGATAATTTTGTTGATTGGACCACCGAGGGCTGTGCAGATATTCGGAGGACAAGCCTCTATTCGGATTTTTAGGGAGTAACCGTCGTCTTTTAATAGACTCGTTGCCTTTCCGGTTCGTCATGTCCCCAAAAAGTGTTTGAAAATCCTACATTTTAATGTTTGAATAGCCCTGATTCAAAAGGGCCTGTTTTGATTCATTTTTTGTGGATTTAACTTACCATTCCCAAGAGATGTTGGGCAGATACGCCCTAGCTTTGTGTGATTTGTCTTACCTCCATAGCATTAACAGATGCTGTATTGACAAATCATAACACGTCAAGCCCATCCACCTTCATTTTCACGTCACATCCAGCATTCAAGGTACTTAGTCACCCAGTCTTAAAACTATTTTTCTCTTTTTGGCTACAGCTAGTTTTTCTGCCTAGCCTGTTCTCGACTCCAGCTAGCTCTCGCTCAAAGTAGAACAAATTTGTCCGTTTGCCTTTTGCTCGGACAAGCTGGACACCTCACCCTGTGCCCCGCAAGTAGGGATCTCATGTCCTTTAAGGAGCACATGGGTGGACTAAAAGGACTGGGAGGGAGCTGAATGAGCAGGTGTGAATGACAGGTCATCGGAAAGTCTGATGTGACGTTTGTTACACGGATCTAGGAACACGAACTGGAGTGCCGTGAATTATAAGCTGCGGATCCGCCCAAACTGACAGTCCGAATCCCATGACATCTGGATAGGTTTCAAGAATGTATGCCACTGGATGTAACTCTTAAACATTTGAATACCGGTCTCAAACAACACATCAGGAATCCTCAGCAATAATTTTTACTTGAATTTAACTTCCCCAAAGTTATCTACAATAATTCGTGCATAAAAGTAGATGCCTGTCCTCTCTTGATTGAAGCATTCACGCAAGAAAGTCAGAAGAGAATGTCGGAAAACGACCAATCACTTTTCATTCAATATGTAAGAAAACAGCGTCTGATAAAATGAAAATTCAGTGAGCTACATGCAGTGTTGAGCTTCTAAGAATATGCTAAATATAGAAATTTGTGCTCTCCTCCAATCTTTGTCGTTAAAAATGTTAAAGCTTTGTTTTGAGTCAAAAACTCTTTATAGTGAATGTTTTGTTCAGCGGTAACTGAAAATTTTCTGCTTCGTTACAATGTAGCTCAAGATAATGTCGCATTAATGGGATGAGGATATCCGTACGCTTAAAAATAGTTGCATTGGTAAAGTGGGATTAAAATCAAGTTTCCATATAAAATATAACAAAAATTTAGATGAATACACTGGTCATCAATTATAGGTTAAGTAGTGAAAAACTTATTGTGCATTAAGAAAACTGCAGACACTATATAAGCATACAAAAAATTTGGAATCGTACTTAAACTACACCGATGACTTTCCTGCAGCCCATTTGAGGGACGCGCACAGATGTGCCTCAGAGTTCCAGTTATAAGTCACATCAAAGCTTCACATACATACTCTCCCGTGGTAACTCCACATTCAGCCTTGTTTTAAAAATGAGACAGTAAGAATTCGTGACTTCCAGTGGTTTATGAGAAGCTATTGACTACTTTATGGTAAGGAAAATCCACATAACTCAATGAAAACTGAGATTTTTGCAGACGCTTCAGAGCCTATGAGATATCGCGAAGTGATGACAGGGCTAGTATGATAGTAATCTAGTCCTTCGCTGGGCAGCGGTGGGGTTGTTTGACGTTTTTACGGTAGGTTTTGACCCTTTCATGAGATAAAATCAGGAGAAAGCCGACAGTTTTTCCCAATTTTAGGACAGCTGAGAACAAAAACTTACTACGCTATAAATTCTCTCCCTCTAATCAGCGCATATCTCCGACTACTTCTGAAACGCCCAAAAGTGGTTGAAACTCATAGAAATTGGCATAATTAATTAAAAGCTAATAATTCATCGATGAGGATGAAGATCAAGCAGTAAGTCAACAATTTACCCACCTAGAGGAAGTGGTATTAAATGCTCAACTTGAGCTAAAGGGATCACATCGGATCACTTTATTAAAAAACCAGTTCGAATTTCACAAATGATTTTAAATAGCTAAATCTAGACGAGTTTAGATGGCATTATTTAAACTTTTGATCGCTTTCCAAGTATTTTAAATATAGTATCTTCTAAGAATGTCATAGAAAGATTTTATTTGCCGAATGAAAAGCCTTGCAAAAGGGAGATTATTAGTGTCTCCATTCCCCGAGCGGAAGATTTGACATTGATATCTGCAGCAAATCTTTGCCGTTGGCTTGGTGGTGAAGCACACCATTTTATTTGCATTAAATTCTAAAATCTGATTTGGACGCGATAGTTTTTTCCTACAGGCCCTGCAGATAAAAATCAAGGCTTGCCTTTTTCAACATATGTAACTTTTTCAATAATGATATTTTAATATTCTACTATTAGGAAAATGAGCCACGGGTGACCGTGATAGCTCCCCGCATTTGATCTGGTTTCACATGGTAACCTTACGAATACCTAAAATCAAATCAATCCATAAAGCTCTTTTCCTGGAATGCTCGCCTTTAAGTCATACGAGTTAATATCATTTTATCAGGGCATGGAATCTTACTCATAAAAGTGGCCAATTTTCAGCTCAACTACGAAAGAAGACGTTCACTCCTTCCATTCTGCATAGAAAACTAATCTAGATTAAGCTCTTTTTAATTTCGCCAAAATTACTCTTTGCACAACTCCATTTAATTCGCATTTCAAAGCTTCCAAAGCTGTCACGGAGACACCTGTCAACGCGGTGATGCATGACTAACTGTTGGACCAACCCCGGCTGGAATGTCCCCTGGGGGCCTTATCCCAGTTGTTTTGGCATAACAGAAGTCCCCGTCTAGCCTCAAGCTTATTCATGGGGTGGATTTGTGGGCTTATGGATGTCAGTGACACTATCGCTATCGAAATTGCCTTGGCCGACAGTCAAGTCTTGGGTATTCGTTAATTATATCTGTGGCATGAAATACCTGAATCTCTCAAATACCCAATTCATCGTAAACTTATATCGTATTGTCACAGAAGGTCTTCAAATCTTAAAAGACATGAAGATGGAATTCCTGACGTAAATAAAGTAGAAGGCAAAAAGTGTGGTTGTCAGCAAGTCGGTGGCTTGTCACAGTCTGAGAATACGCAATTCCTTTGGCTTTGCCTATGTCTTCTTAGGTGTTTTGGAGGTAATGAAGGTGTTTGTCATTATGAAGCTTCTTTCACGTGTTAACAGGCATGCGTAGCAGTAATGCGTGAGAAAAAGCATGCATAATGTGTAAAAATTGAGATCATTTAGCAATCCAAATACTCAAAGACAAGAGCCAGGTACTTTTAAACGAATCCTAGCATGTAGAGGGCATTAATTTTAATCAAGAATGTTTAAGCATGCAGATATTCTACTTATCTGCAGCTCTAAACTTTAAACATTGGGAAAAGATCCTACCTTAGAGGTCTACAACGACAGTTCCTATTAAATTTTAAAATACTGGTACTCGAAGTCGGAGTAGGTATTCGTAATACCTACTGTGAATTAAATTACATTTGTAATATTAAACTGCAACTTCAACTTCCTGTCACCGATAGTGACGTGAGAAATGAACTTAATTGACAGGTTATAGCTCGCGAAGTAAATATCAGAATTTACATAATTTCAGCTAAAATAGTCACAATCAACTGAATTACTTCTCAT
The DNA here is from genome assembly GCA_030710315.1 of Anomotaenia brevis. Classification (NCBI taxonomy): domain Eukaryota; kingdom Metazoa; phylum Platyhelminthes; class Cestoda; order Cyclophyllidea; family Dilepididae; genus Anomotaenia; species Anomotaenia brevis. The sequence continues at coordinate 360,427 of JAUOZQ010000005.1, forward strand.
TGCAGCGTATCAAAAATACATGTCGTCACTTTGAAAAAGTGATTTAAAGCACTTCTCAAAAGTCATTTTGGCTTAATCAAAGTGAGCTCTAGTTTGAGGAGATTAATAGATTATTGTGAAAACAATAAATAAAACAATTATCTTGTCAGCAGGTTGACATGTGTATGTTTCAAAACATCAAAAACAACAGCTTTAACAGTAAGTTTAGGAGATTGGAGAGATCTGGGGTGGTTAAAAGACGGAGAGTAGTTAAAACAAGATGCCACAAAACAGCTCATTCAAAGAAGGATAGCCTCTCCCTGAAGGACTACCGCTAACCAGCTTAAGCTGTATATTTTGAACACTGAAAACAATGTCACAATGTCTAAACGCAAATGTCACTACTTTGGTAATAGCAATTTTTGAAAGCATACACTTAGCAATGGGATGGATGGGTAGGTTGGAAAGTTCGTAAGTCCCCACTTCTTCTCTTAATGAAGTTATATCTTAATGTTTTCTCAAGATTCGACATTAAATTTTTAGTTACCTCTGTCATAGGATGTACATTTATCTTGTGCTGGTTTCACTCACGGGTCCATGAATTACCAATTCATTTTAACCACTTTTAGAGAGTCAAATACTGTAGCATTTTTGATAGTATGGGTTCTGGGGAGAATTCGGAACATGCAACTGCAAATGTGTGATATTTTGGGACTTGGAAAACAACATTAGGACTCGAACAACTTGATTTATAACCCGTCAATGACAGTTTTCCAGTGCGATAAATCGGGTTTTCCCAAAATGACTAACCGTTCAAGGTTCGGCAATTCGATAGCGATTCTTCTTTTCCGGGTGACTGATTTCACTAATGAATCAGGATAAAACAAACTTTCGCAGACTTAACGCTGATGAATTACTCAAAGCTTGCAAAGGTTTCATGAAGAAAGCCAGCTTATCAGACTTCGATTTTAATAAATCCATTAAATTTAGCTAGCAGTTTGTCTTAACATAAGGGAACTTTGACCCTTGGATACATGACATCGATTTATTTATTTCGAAGTCCTGAAAACGAATAAATGACATTTACAAGCAACTTAAAATTTTGATTCTGATGACCCTAAAGATATCAGGCTAACTATTGAATCACAACTATACTTTATTTTAGTTTTTGGTAAATAGGTGTTTGAATGGATTCACCTTGAAAGTAAATTTTAAATGCTTGTTTTGTTCAATTTCTGCCTCGGTGCATTTGTGGCGTACGGCTACACCAAGTAGGCTGCTCAATAGGAAACGCCAAGCACAACACATCGCATTCGAGAACAACTCTATCAACAAATCGAGGGGCGGTTTCTACTCACCTGAAATCAGACGTAGCCTATTTAAACATTCACAAACAGTTCCCCAATAAACGCCTCTTCTTCTCTCCTCCCTTCCGGAGTTGGACAAGCTTAAAGGAGGTAGTAAATCCATCTTGTAGGGAACTTAAGTGTAGCCTATTCCGCTGCAAATTAACTAGACCAAAAGATGCATATATAATTCAAATTAAGCTAAATTAATGTTTAAATCAAACCCTTATTTGAAGCCATTCCTTTTAATTAGCTACATATTTGCCACAAAAAGCGGAATCCAATGTGTGTTATATGATATATTGCACATTGAGTGTAGGCTGTTATTAGTGCCTATCTTAAATGTCAAACTTGTAGTAGTAATTGCTAAGATTACATTGTAGAGGTTCTAACAAGACTTCTACTTTAAACTGAATTCACACAGACATCATTTAAAGAGATTTATTTAAGTGTAGGGCTCTGACAAAAAATTAATTTTGAACCAAATCGTAAATTTCTGTTTGTGGGCTATCATACGGCACTAGTAAAACATGTGAAATTCAATTTCACTGACAAAGTTTGTAGTATGATTTGAATTCCAAAAAAGAAAATAACATTTTAGCCAGACTGCTGGAGGTATCAAGCTGATGTGTTGATTTGCATTGCAGTGACAACGGTGGAACTCATTGCAATGCGTAGACACATTTTAAGACATCTGTGAGAATAGGGAATCACCCTGGACTTCGGTGCTAAGTTGTGCGAGAGTCTTCCCATGAGTTATTTGCTAAGGGAAAAGACAAATCCCCAAGAATTTTAAGTATTTTATACGAAGGGCGCCGCCATTTAAAGGTGGACTTAATTGTGGTGTCTTTAGCAATAAAAATGGAACAATCGTATTAGCAAACTAAGAGGCATGACGATTCTTATGAAGCGTTTAATATTTACCAAAAGTAAGAATTAAACACTGTATTGAGGTCACAGATGGCTCTAATGGGTGCTTTAGATATCAAAAAAGTTGATATCTTCGTTTAAGATCTATTTTTGAGGGCTATGCTTGAATTTTTGAAAATTATGCACCTTCAAAAATCCTGCTTAGAGCAAGAGTAGATTTAAGAAACAAGACTGAAAAATTTGCGATTTCCTTAGCTTTCGGAGTTACGTGAAGGGGCAAAATGCAGATTCTAAATCTAAACGGGTGGTTTGGTCAACACAATAGGCTTCCAAAGCATTCGAGAAACAGCTATGGCTCGACATGATTGCCCGCTTTCCTAAGCTCGAAATTTCTTGCTACTAGTTTGTCTCCTGTTCCAATAAATACTTTGAATATAAACCTAAGTTATAAAAAAACTAGTATAGGTTTTGTTAGACCTACAGCAGAAAGCCTCCACTACGTCTGCCTCAATTGGCATTCTTTCATGTACGACTATGAAACATTCTATCTACCAAACTAAGCACTTTTTCTATAGAAAGAGCTCTGAAGCATTATGAATTTAGTGATGTGCTAAAGGGACTAACAGAAAATTACTTAGTGAAGAACTGGTGCATATTTTTAAGCAAACTTCACCGACGCAAAAGCAATTCTCTAGGTGCTGCGTCTTATATTCCATAGGTTAATACAATCCTAGGCGCGAATGGGTTCACTCGAACAAACATTTCTGCAGCCTGAGCAGAAACGTTAGCAGTGGTGGGTGTCGGCGCTTAAGATAAATGTGTGAAGTAGGCCGTGCGACAACGTGAGAGCGTCTGTCAACGACATGCATGAAATAACCCGCGTCCCCACGAAAGCACGCATATCGCTGCAAACGTGAAATATGATGCTGTTTTGGGTGAGAATCTCATGCAAAATACTAAATATTTCAAGTGCTCCAAAGCCTACCCTGTTTTGAAAAAGTAAGTCTGACTTCTATGCTGCAGAACTGCCCTGATTTGGTAAGAAATCCAGACTACTGAAAACAAATTTATAATTTTCAAGCTACAAAATAATTACTTTAGGGTCCTGCTGCACACAGCGTTGGATGAATAAGTGTTGTAGTCTAGCCTGAATCAAAACTTTCACAAAATCTAGCCAGCCCTTGCCTGAACGTGCCCTTCAAATTCAGAATGTCTTAAAACTAGTGAGGGTGCAAGTAGCAGAACCCATTTCTCATTTCCGAATTTCGTCTATAAATCTAATTAGCCAAAACGTCTAGACGCTCACTGGAATTCGGTTAATGTCATGAGAAAATTCAACAGTTTACCAAGCCTGTACGAACTCTTCTGTTTATCTTCCCAATTAGTCGAATGGGCATTAAAATCACCGTGAAGTTAGTATATTCCTGCCATATAAGAAGCTGATTTGCCTCAGACTTGAGTTCAGGATCATTTAAATCAGGAAATGCTCCAAATCTACTAAAGCCTGAGGAAAATTTTATCATTCGATAAGAGGTCAACTGATTACGTGGTTTCGATTTTAATCGTGGCCATACAAACTTACGGTCATCTGCCCTAAACAGCCCTTCATATTTTTAAGTCCTCACAGGACCGTTTTGAGCCTCTTTGGTGGAGTTTATCCATCTTGTTTGAAACCTTGACAGGCTTTGCATTCGAATGCAAAATAATATCTGTTTTCATTTAATTTAGTGATACCGACCATTTAATGCAGCAAAGTTCTCGAATTCTCAATGAAAATCGGTGTTGGAAAACTGCTAAAAGCCAAAAATCCGAGAGGTCCGAAGTTATGGAATTTACCGATGTGAATACTTAAAGTAGCCACTATGAAGCAGATTTAATAGTTTTCCTTAGTCAATAATCTCGAAAGAAAATGTGGGAGAAAGAACATTTTCTCAATTAATGATTAGAACATTAAAAAATGCCCTAAAACCGATTTTCACATCCTAAAATGTCAATTGGATGTATTAATCATGCGGAAAATTTGCCATTTATGAAGCGTGTAGGCTGCATTCAAGAAAAATCCTTTCGAATACCGAACTAGATGCTCCCGAAGTACTAAAATTCGGAAAATACAAAATAGAAGTTGACTTTTTTAAGCATGGAAGTTAGAATCTCCGCTATTTTGACTCAGGCACAGGAAAATGCATCTGAACTTGCAGGGGAGCAAGGTTCCAAACATAGCCATGCATAATCGAGGTTCATGAGGCTACATATTCCCTTAGATTGAACGAATCCGTTCCTTGAGTTAATAAACACGGACTCGCTAAAGAGGCGAAGAAATAAACGTTTAAATAAGAGAGTGGTTCGAAAATTTGGAGGAATCCTCATGAAATTAATTTATTTCACAAAAGCGGATATTAAATTGTAGTGATTTCTAAACATATTTGCCATCTAAGTAAACAAACGTGTCATATCGATGTTTCCATTTTAGAATACCGTCCTTAAAGAATTTTGGAGTAAATCTAATGGAGCTACATGAGGTCTATACCTTCGTTGTAGGTGAGGAGGCACTGCCCACTGAAAGTCCCGAAGGAAGCCTTGCCCAACTCTCGAAGAATACGTTAGAGCATTGTTCTCATGCTGAAACAGGACCCCACTTTGAAGTTTTGTTCCCTTTTTAAACCACAGCGTCTTTTTGTTTTCATCCTTAAAGCACGATAATATGCACCAGTTATTCTTCTTTTATTTTCAAAGTAATTTTTCCGGTATAACGCCCCCACAAATCCCAGAAAGTCTGTGGCCACAACATTTTGGAGCCGACGTTAGCAATTGAACTTGATGGATCCTGGAGATCCTCGTAGGTGGCAGCCATTGCTTGGACTGCTTTTTGGACTCATGATCATACTGGTGGATTCTAGTTTCAATGACAATGATAAATTTTACCAGAAATTGCTCTTTGTCTGTTTTAATTTTGGCTAACAAAGTTGAGGAGAAATCACTTCGAGGATCCTATTAATTAGGCCTCTACGCTTGTCCAGTACCAAATCCAGATTTCAAGGAAATGCATTTGCCAACTACTAGGAGTGAATGTCTATGGATTTAGAAATCTAACTGACAGTTATTAAAAGCATCTGTTCAATTAGATTTTGGTCAGCCCCGGTGTTTTTTGTCATATTCTAGGTTTCTGGTATTCTCAATCGAGGGTTGTCTTCAAAGTAGTCTCGCGCTTTTTCGAATTGCAAAATCGACGTGCAGACTAGTCTTTTGGAACACGAGTTCCATAGAAAAGCTAACTGAAGGTAATTCCCAGCGAGGTAAACATTCAAACGAAGTGCTCTGGCATGTTTTAACCCGTATCAATTTGATTTTATTGCCACTAAAATATTCTGCGAGCCGTTTGATCACCCTCTTATCAAAGATTAATGAGCCCTTGCGTGCCCTGAAGTGGCCATGAGAAGTATATCTTAACACAACCCCCAATCGTGCTCTAACTTGTTTTCTAAATGGCTGAGTTCCCAGCTCATCTACTCCTCCACATGTCTGGAGCAGTTTGTTTTGTGCGAAAAGTAGCTGGAGTCATACAATTCCCAGAGTAAACTATGGATCTGCCAATCTTATGCCAAAGTAAGACTTTCTATTTACATTCAAAGGAAATTCACCCTCGGTTTTATGGACATGGGACTCCTGGAGAGTTAACGTCTTCCTTTGATATATCTTGCTATCTTCTTGTGGTAGGGATACTCATCTACAAAGAAATTCTTCTTGAAACTGTTACAAGATTACTTCAAGAATTTCAGTTGTATTTCTCAGTTGACAGATCCGTAGTTGAAGTGCTGATAAATTTTGCAATTATAAAATTTATTATACGATTTTGCTGGAGCCCTGTTTGGGCAATTAATTGGGATCTGCAACTATATTTTTTAGAGATTTTTACTGACTTTTACATGTCAGCATACCAGCAAACAACGATAGGAACCAGAAAAAAAATGTTTACCTGCACTTCTATTTGAAACGTGTCAAAGGCTTTCTAAGAGTGCTCCGTTTATTGTGTCGTGTCTGCAAGTCTACCTCAAAATCACCTGATAAATCCACCGACAGATCGAAAGCGGATTTAATGTGCTGTTTACTGGCCCTTGTTGTGTTCCATTCCTCCTCATCCACATCCTCCTCGTTCTCCTCCTCTTGGTGTATATTTGGGAGGCAACGGATGTCGGCAGGGGGCAAGGCCCATGCGTCAAGTAAATAATTCATCCACTGGCCGTCATCACAGCGGCAGAAGCGGTGGCAGTGTCGAAAAAGTCGCAGGAGCCCGTGCCGCTAATTGTGTGTGCGTCGAGGCCCCTTCTGTAACTGCCGCCGAGTCAAGGGGCTGAGAAAATGGGACACGTAAACAATGCACAATGATTAGGCTGATGATAGCAAAAGTGATTGCCGAGTTGAGAAAAGCTCAAGGTTATTAAGGAAACGAAAAGTAGATAAACAAAGTTTTTCATTTACAAGTTCCTTATTTAAGTTGATGAATCTCAAATAGCTGATTTGGCTGTTACAGATTCTCTATATAAAAACCTATTAAATTGAAATTGCATTTTTTAAATAAAGAGACATCATTACACGGCTAGTACCTCGCTTCTGCCTGGTGTTCGCTGCAAATCAGGGTAGTGCCTATTATATATCCAATTAAATGGATCACATACGCTCCAGCCTACTCACTAGGCCAACCTCTCAATGATGGATCGGGGTCACGATAGAGCTTAGTTCAAGTTATTTCATTTATACAACCCTAAAAGTCGACTTACGAAGGTGTCACAGTTTCAGACATTCTCCATAATCCGCATAATTGTTTCAGTTGCTGTCTTCCTATTGGTATTGGCGATTTGCTCAATTATGAGACGAGTATCGGTCAATCGGGAAATAAATAAATCAGTGGTAATCTGTGCAAAAACAGCAGTTAAGTCATTCTGTTTAGATTTACGATAGGTCTTGAATCTAAAATGGCTTATTGCAAATAAACTAAATATCTATGAAAGGTCTAAACATCAATTAATTACCCTGAAAAACAATCATTTTGCCATTCTTTAAGGGGAAATTCACTAAGTATTGATTGCATTAAGATTTAGTACAACGCGGGTTTCCAACACTTCTTAGTCTCACCAAACTATTTCACTGAAATTAGGAAATTTTAGACTGCTTTCTCCCACCAATTAGAGATACCATCAGCACTAGAAGACCACCCTTAAAAACGAAAATGCGGTTTGAAATGATATTTATCATTGCAATTCCTAGGAAAACCTAAAATTACCTAGTCAGTCAATCTATACTTACAATTATGCTATTTTGAGGACTTTTAATGTCACTTCAATCGAAATTTACCTCAACCTGGATTATATATAATTGCATTAACTCACTTTCAATTTATTAAACTCGGCAAGTAATTACTAAAATAGAGATCACCCTAGTGGATATGTCTGGACTCAGCTGATACCGAATCTCAACGATAATTGTAATGAGATGCAAGGATTTTTTTCTGTTTACTTCCTCATCAAAACACTGAGTTCCTGGCACCTAGGAGAGACGAACTGAAAGTCAACTACATGTCGGTACAGCTCACCTGCGTCACCATTTATTAGACCCCTGGTCCACCATTTAGAAACCATAAAACGGATTGACCACGTGGTTTAAGCTACGGGGATATGAGATCGCAATCATTAAGGTCATCTAGAGTGAAGATAGGCATACGTTTTAAAAAAAGTCAGAAACCTTTTTGGAGCCAATGATATTTACCCTTTGAATTAGTCTGATTCCATAGAATGGTTCTGAACATGGACTTCTGAAGGCTCGGTTTTGTTCCTGTCTGTTCGGTACAACAAAATTTTTTTCGTAATTTTCCACACCACTGAACAGAGATTTTAAACTGTAAGGCATTCTAAGCAATGAATGACCTCGGGCTATACTTTTTGATGCTTAAAGTATCCGAATAACATCCTACTACCTCGATCAGCACTGACTTTGACAACCTTCAGATTGTCAAACGTGATTCATTCAACTGCAAAAAATAATTGGACCAAAGGGCTGATTTGTCTAACTGCCTCTCTGGGGGTAAACATGACATTTGATAAAAAAGTTTGACATTTGATTATTACGAGAGGGTGAAAAGGACACCTGTCAGCCCCATTCTCCATCCCGAGATGTCACAACTTCGCTTCTAATTGCTCTGTTCAAAACCCGGGCGGTTAAGGGGCCTGACCTTTCCAGTAAGTTAGTGCTAAACAAAACAACTTTTTTCTGCTGCTGTTACTTTTACCTTGGGCTTTGTTCAACAGATCCACTGAAGTGCATATATTTCATGAATTCTTAGCAGTAGCTAATCGAGCGTAATCTCATTTCAAATTGGCAAATGAAATAATTCTATAGGATATTTTCTTATTCACGATAATGGATGCTTTCACGTGTTAAAATATAACTTATTTCCAGACCTTGTGTGAAGGGACATAATCCAGTAACTCTTAAGTTAGAAAATCTTTAGAACTTGAGTGAAACGAATTCAAAAACGATCGTGTGTTAGCCTTGCTTTGTAAGTTTTCGCATAAAAGGCAACCACGAATCCGTAATTAAAACCATGTAGAAATTAACCATATATTTTTATTTGTTTTTGACTATCAGAGCATATAGGGGGGAAGTTGAAACAGTAGACAAATTACTATTTTGTTGTCCCAGCTCTGGTTTGTGTGTTAGAGTTCACCTTCATGCATTGCCTATAGGGAATTAATCATTTCTTAATATATCCATCTGACCATCTGACCAATTATAGGCAAATCCATAAAATGTTTTACTAAAGTCTAAAACTCGCCTTTCTTGCCTATTTTTTCGCCAAATTTACCATTTTTTTTAGTAATCAGTGAAACTGTGCGCAAAGTAGTGATTGACAGAGTAATGGCTTGATGATTTTTTGCATTTTTAGAGCTGAATCACTTTGTTTTCATCAGGAGGCGACTGATGCATTGTGCTGTCAATCAGTTGAACGGAAGGCTGTGCATTAATCTGCTCACTGGGTGGAGAGGGGGTTAATTGGGATGGAGCACTGCTCAGGGGGTCCTAATGGTTGTGACTCAGTGGTCGGACTCCTAAGCTGGTTTTCGACTCGACAACACAACAGTCTGACGGTTGTCTGTTTGCCAGATTCGGGAAGCGAGTTTTGTTTGTTTATTAATTAGCGATAATTAAAATTGGAGCACTTTTGCAAATCAGGATTATTGTCTGCAATGAATAAACACGAAAATTATAATTCAAATTGAAACTTATTCAAGTAATATGAAAGTGATTATTTTTAAGATCATCCTTTGCACTAAATAATTCGAATTAGTGGTCTTCTTCATAATAATTTATATCAAAAGCTGCCCATTCCTTAACAAAAATCTATGGGTCCAGGAAGAGATCCTTCCAGCTCTAAAGAATGGGCGGTTTGATGTTTTATGTGCACTACATAACAGCAACCAGACTCAGAACATGAAATTCGAGCTTGATTTCTACACACCCAACTAGTTTACTTCCCAGAGTGGATGCACATTGTTTAGTTTAGGCAACGGGATCTCACCATTCAACCGTTTACCACAGGGGCGTTTTTATACAGTTTCGACAATCATTCAGGATTTAACAATTAACTTTTTCGGATTAACAGGTACGACAGCTATGCAGTTATTTAATTCGCTTTACACTTGTTTAATATTCTGGCAAAGAGAATGCAGCTGAGGTTTCGGTGTTTAGAAAGCCGATTTTTTCTGAACTAATCTTTGCAGAAAGGCTGTGTCCGGTTGAAAGAGCATACAATACTGATTTTGGTCATTGTCACATACATTGCTTCATTTCTTGAAAACTTGAGTTAGAGATCAAACTGAGTTTGCGTTCAAGCGAATCATAACAGAATCTTAATTTTAGCTTCAACTTACGAAATGAAATCTTGCAGTTCATTAGGGTCCCTGGGTAATAAATCCTCTCAAGCGTAAAACACAATCTGGCATAAGTTCGCATCCATCAACTAGTCCTGAAAACAACCGTAAATTCTAACTTTTCCCCATGGAGCACTTTTTGTCCTGACAGACACGAATGGCGCTTAGCAACCTAGAGTAAAATCTCAATAAGTTCAATGTTTTTAAGCAGTTGTAATGTGACAGGAGAGGAAATGGAGGATTACCATGGCAACTGGAGATATTTAAAGCTGAAAGGAGATAATTTCAGGAGATTTTAGGGAGGGAAGTGATGCGGAGTCCCAAGGCACCAAGTGACCCGACTAATTGACCCCGTTTATGGTTTCAACCACCGACTTTACCCCATTCCCGACTGATTCACCCACAGGCCATAAAAATTTAAACCTACTGCATCATTAAAGGCCCCGGCAACCACCATTCCATGATTATGCCACAGTCAAGTCTTTGCTTCTTAAAACCACCTCCGTCTATGTTTAAATGTTAGCTAAACGTAGAATAACTAACTAAACAATGAGCAGCTGGAGCAGGAACGACGCTGTAATTACGAGGGCCAAGATAAGGCTTCATTAATATTTCAGTGAATCGAGTGCATTATCGTCGCCAGCTACTTGGCTCTCTGTTGAGAAGACGCACTCGTGCTTACCAAACACTGGACTTTGCTCTCTGTGTGACTTATGGTGCCACAGGGTTGTGATAAATGGCCGAGCCAGACAAGTGCCGTCTGGTTCCCACGATAGACCCGTAAAGCCCATTTTCAACTCCCATCACCCCTGTCCACCCCTAAACACCTCCCCTTAATTATACCGACACTGTCTGACCAATGGGATGCGAGGTCGTTCTAGATTGGCTGCTGCCAGGCACGCTCATTGGAGCAGCACGTGAGCGTTTGCTGGGCTCGGGAGGACAAGGACACGAGGCAAGCCTTTATTACTTGAAGAATTTCGCTTTAGACTTCCAGTCTCGGAGATTAATGTGTGGCCCCAGCGAGTGCGCTGAGGAATGATACAGGCTTGATTTCACAGAAGACCAATACAGCGAAGAACGTCAACCACCATCACCTGCTCAGTCCGAATCAACATGCCTAGAATACTCATTGCCATTATAGCTCTCTCGACTTTATTTTACCCTGGCTCAGCGGATATCACTGATATGATCGGAGAAGCCATATGCGCTGCCCAATGCCTGACCAACTTCACCCAGTCTGTAAGTTCTGTCTCTCGGTGCATTTTTTTTGAAATTTTGATTGAGCAAATGCAAATTCATCTATTTTTGTGTTAGGGACCACACGCGTTAGCTCTAAGGAGTGAGAGGATCACACATTCTATTGCATTATTTATAAGTAATATTATAAAGGAATGAAATAGCTACCAAAAAATTCCCATTTAAGAACAAATTATCAAACTCACTTTTAGCTACTTGGATGCCAAAAACGTTTTGTTTGATCTTTCGATTTTTAACTTTGTAATAGTTTCGTATTTACTTTTTGTTGGTTGTATGAGTAAATTTGTATTTAGAGAAAGTGTGCAGTACTTTAAACTACCCTATAGCTTGAAATGGAAAATTTCATAACTCATGTTGCATGGCTGGGATGAAAATGCTAATTTCCGAATTCTACATTGGCATCTGATGTTGAATTAATTTAGCCTTCCTGAGTTGACATTCGTTAATTTTTTTACTCCTGAAACTGCACTAATCGAACAAAACAAAGTGATGGCTTACGTGTCTCTATGCGTTGACAAGTCTTGCATAAATACTCTACTGGTTTAGAAGACCATTTACCATGGTGTTCCAGCTAGTTAGATAGAATCGGCCGAAATAGTTTATGGAACAGGCTTCTAGGACTCGCATCAGCTTAACACTCAGATACAAAGGTGGGAAATTTTGAAAGGCCCTAGTGCCTACTAGGCAGGCAACATTCAATTGCGCTTTGTGGCCTCTTGCTGTCCTCTTTCAAGCTGCTATCTGAAATTCTCACACAGGCGGCCCTTTGGGCGGCTGACTGACCAACTCGAAGTAGCTCAACCTCGATTGTGTGGCTTTTTACGACCGTGGGGAAATCGAGTGGCTTCCTCTCTCTGGGTGCTACTATTTGATTATCTTTTGTAGTAACAGATACCCCCACACTTGCATAGAAGTCAGTGCATGGGTGAGTGTGGAGGCTTCTTCACAGTGTCGGCGTTGGGGTGTAAGGCCCGGTACAGGAGTCGATATTGTTAAGGAACTGAATATGATAAACCAGAGACCATGTCCAGGAGAGATAGGAGAGTGATTGGAGGAAAGAGCAAAAAGGAGGAGAGTGAATTCGGATTTTGAAAATAGGAAACAAAATACTGCAACAGCTGATAGCAAATGTCATATTCAGGCCTTCACTTGGCCTGCAGTCTGTATATTTGTTAAAATTAGGGATATTTAGTTGATAGAAGAATCCATAATCTAGACTTCGACCTTTCCACTCGAAGAAGCATTTGCCCTGTCTACCCCTCTGCCGCCTCCGTGTCTCGAACAAGCTCTGATATTTGCAATAATTAAATCCGGTATCCACTTCCTTGTCACATCGTTATTAGGACCAAATGATATTCCAACTGTTCCTCACCTCTAGGCAATACGTTTTAAATGATAAAATAAACCTTAATGTGTAATAGCTGAAAATCAGTATTTTAGTCTTGAACACAGATTGTTAGGAATCAGGACTAGTTTCGGAAAAACTAAAAAAAAGAATGTTATCAAATTGAATTTCGAATTCGATGAATCGATGGTGGTATTTGTTAAGGTCAGAGCTTTTACGACATAGCGTTTCGCTGAAAAAAGCAATTGCGCAATGTCCTTAAACGTTTGCGCCACTTTCAGCACATTCTCCTCTCATGCCTCGGTACAAAACACGAAGATCTATGGTTTTTGCGTGATCATGGGAGCCACGATTCGTTCAGTTTTTGTGATTGTCAAATATGGTGTTTATTAGGCGGATAAAACAGCATGTGACATAAAAAAACCTGGTATAAAACACGGGATTTCATTAATTCATTTTAATAAACACGCTTAGTCGGTTTTCATGGGAATTAGTTTTATTCGGTCGAAACCAATGGATTAAGTGTTTCTAATTTACAACCCATTATCTGTGCGTGACCAAATTTAAATTGACTTCTCAGATGGAGCTTTTCATTTTTATTCAAAAACTTCGATGAAAAAAAGCCCATTTTTTGTTTTTTTTTAAGAGAACTTTCGATTGCTTCTCCTGAAATGTTTATTCTCTCGGGACGAAATTATTAATTTTGTGAACAAAAATTTTCCTTTAGTGGACTTAGGTAAACTGAAATTAGGGCATTTTGCTAACTAAAAGACGTGCTAACACACCGTTTCATGGTTATTCCTTTGATGCAAACATAGAAATTCAGTTAGATTTTTTTTGGAACCCCAAACTGATTTGTCTTTAATGAACAAGCAATGCGATTAGGTGTTTAAAATATGACTGCCACCCCCTGGCAAATCATAAAATAATTGATAGTTTTAATCTATTTGTTTTATTTTGAAACGATATTTTGCTCCAGCGCAACTACTGAAATCAATCAACTCTATCGAACAGAAGTTATGTTTGGAATATTGCAATATAGTGTATTATTTTAGTATAGATCTAGGTCATGGACTATTGAGTATAAAATTTCATAAGGTTTTTCGTTAGTTTTCATTTTTAAAAAATGCTTTTGTGATTAAATACATTGTTTGTTCTGTTTTCAGTTTAAATTTCGAGATCAAAACAAAGGTGGCATGAAGTGTCATGACGTAGAATAATTTTTTAAACGCACATTTCAGATAGATTGGTTATTTATGCATTCTTAAAAATTGCATCTTCCCCATTTTATTTTCAGTTGGATGAACCTGAACGGACGTTCCTAAACCAACGCCCAGATCTTACAGAACCTCACTGCTTGAGCAAACGGTCAAACTGCAGTTTGGTAGGATCTTCTTAAAAGTATTAAAATTCTTTCAATGCATTAGGTATAGATGATCACTTAGTTGTCTAGACTTGGGATGGAATGCATGCTGTTTCCTTCACGAGATTTACCACGGTGGTTGGTTTTCCGAATAATTAAATAACTTTAGTTTTTCCACTTTGCTCCGAAATTTACTTAGTCGTTATCGAAAGCAGTGTGTTTGGGTACCACGGATGGAATTGGGGTTGAACAAACACAGGCAAGGTGACGCATCTTCTCTCCGCATATGTGCACACGCGCACTTAGCAGTTTGAACGAATCTCCAATCTCCTTTGAATGCACAGTACGGGTTGAATCATCGTCTGGGGCGCAGTCATGGGCCACTTCCCCTCCTTGTCCCTCTTTATCTTCCCCTCATCCTCTGTCTCACATTCACTCCTCCTCTTAGTCAGTCTCATTATCCACCCATTAGCCGTTTTTCCATAACTTCAGTGCCTCGAAGTCTGCAGATGGCCGCGACAAAACGTCTCCTCGTGTGCTGCTGCGTGCAACCAACTTGAGGTTTGTTTAAAAATTCAAGTATTTTCAAATCGAATTGCTCAACAACTACTGGATTATTACATAATTATACTGGGTTACTTAATTCACATTTACGGCTGAAATTCGTGGATAATAATTCAAGAACATCTTAATTGGGGGGTTTTGTTAGAGAACAGTGTTATTCAAGTGCCAGCTTAATAGAAACTAAAACAATTTTCCAGCCCATACTTTAAGTAAAGTAATGCATTTTTATCCAGAGTAAATTCGATTCACTCTGCAACAGAATACAATTAGACGATTGAGGATGTCTGGTGGATTAACATAGATAATTCCATCTGGGCCATTTCGCCAGCCATGTCTCCTAAATTCCACCTAACAGATGTATGTTTCATTAACATATTCAACTTTATTAATTTACCAATTTAATTCTCACGCCAGCTTCGTGAGTGATAAATGACGCGAAAGAGAGAGAGAGAGGCACTAATCATGTTCCCTGACCCCAATTCCTCCTTGTCAAATTACGGCAGCGCAAACACCTGTTTTTCCCTCTGATTTTTATTCTTTCTACACAGGATACCGTGCTGCAAATGCTGCCAAACAGCCCAATGGACGTGCACCGCCGCACCTGCCTGGAAGCTTGCGTCTTCTCCCATAACAACCGAGTTGAAAGGGAGGCCATAGTGAGTGGGACTCGACCGGCTTCGTGCCCCCTCCCCAGTAGTTGGCCAGAGACCTCCACTTGTCAGCCTCACCAGCACTGCATCACTGACGCCGACTGCGGATTCAGCACTCTTGCCAAGTGCTGTCGATTCGATGCCTGTCTGCCAGACCCACAGACGGGACAGCCCCAACCACCCCCCGTCCCCTCGATGCTCTATCGATTGGCAAGGGGAGGTGGCGGCTCAGCCGGACTACAAAGACCTTCACCACCGACTGGATTCTGTATGAGGGTTAATAACGATACCGCATTCGCGTACAGAGGTGAGATACAACGACCCAGCACCTTGATACCATGCTTTTGAAATTTAAAATATTTCGGTCACTTTTACCGAAAAATAGTGTAATAGAGAAGAGGTCACAGTATAGTACCTAGAGAGAAATTGTAGTGACGTTTATACATGGTATGGGAATCTATGTGCACAGTCATTGATATGTGGGGCTGCCTGACTCAAGGGAGAAGAGATGCTTCTTTACTCCAGGTGTGAGGAAGAAATGATTGCCTCAGTCTCTTAATAGTACTTGTTTAGGTCTTTTTTAGGGAGACAATGCCCTACATACGCTGTAGCGATTTCCATTTAAGCTTGACTTCGAGCAGGTTATGTCCGAATCAATCAAAGTCGCAATTTGACTCCTCAAAATTCGCAGTAGCTTCCTCACAGTAGAGGGAGGATGTTCCGAATGAATCTCGAACAGCAAGCCAACCCTCGTATTCAACTACTTAAATACACTGCTTTGAGCAATCAATAAACCTGGGAAATTTTATTTTAAGAGAGCCGGCGTTTGACAGGGGGTAGATTTAGTTTCAGAATAGTGCAAGAAGCTAGTATGGTATTGTTAGAGAAAGACGCGAAAGTAAGTAAGGGCGGTGTGTAGCGGAAAAGACGAACGTATTTTCTTAAATAATGCATGTTATAATGAATTTGGTGTTCGGCGCAACTCAAGAGGGCTTACGCACTTTCATTGCTGCAACCGCAGCTACGCTTGCATGCGGCTGCAAGGGTAGATTTTTGGCTGACAACTTTTCCTCCTTCTCTTGCCCAGGGCAAAAGATTCAGTCCTTCCTTCATTTAAACTCCGAATACGTTTTGTTCTACAACGGTATCAGTGAATCATTAGGCAGAAATGGCCTCCAAAGCTTAAACTTTCAGTCGAAATTTCTTAGTTTATAATTATGAAATTTGTTTGATTCAATTTAGGGGTTCCTCCTGTACCCGGTCGACCAGTTGTTCGACAGACAGCACTGGTTTCAGGAGAACCGGAGGTCTATCAACTGGAATTGGACTGGCCAGACTACTACAACATGAGTCAGTCTGCAGACGCGCCAGAATGGCTGTCCCCCGCAGTATTCCTGGTTCAAGTACGACTCTTTCGCGATCTGGGAGGCTCCCTTTTCGGTGATAAGGGCGAATTCGGTGACGATATACTGCAAGACGAACTCTTCAGTGATTGGAGAAGTCTTGTATGGGTAAGTTGTCAGTTACAGAAAGTTCTAGTGCATATCTCCAGCTTCGTTGCACGGGTGCTGTGGCCGCAAGGCATGACTTATGAATTCTGCAAGGTCGCTTGGTAACTGAGATGGTCAGACGGGGAAGGTTGAGGTTTTATAACTTAGGTGGCGTAGGAAGAGTGGATAAACCACGCGGTCAACTACGAGGTGTGCATACACACCCTCATTAAGTTAGGAAAGAACGGGAATGCTCGAGCATGTCCTTCATTCGTGTCGTCGCTTATCCAACTGCTTTAGATAATGGGAGCCAAATGAAACCGTTAAACCTATGCTCTCAGAAAGCAGTTATGTTTATCCTCTTAGATTAGTTTGAGTTGCACGAAAATATTTACTGGCTGTCAAATAAATGGAAGGTGTATTTTAGTATGGCCTATAAGAACCCATTTGTCACAAGCCCAATAACGTGCATTTTTATTAGATTAATGTGTTTCAAGAACTACCCCATAGAGTTACAAATAGGCATTAAATTCCATTCGAAAACTACGAGAGAATCAGATTTACTTGGATTTTTTAACATTGTATCGAGAAAACAAGTCCCTAATATTAAAAATAACATTATTGCCAATATTACTTTAAAACAACGGTGCTGATTTTCGGTTATAGTGAATCTTAATTAGTATCAGCTGGTGTGCTGGTAGATATGTTCCAAGTGATTGAAATATTTAAATATATTATTAATCAATAAAATTAAAACTTTCAGAATATAAATGAGCAATAATCCAAAGTTTTGCACATTTTTTGTCATAGACCACGAAACTGGGTGCCGTTCTTTCTGATCTCAGCCCTGGAACGTGGTACCAGTTTCGATTGAAAGCTGCTTCCAGTGCAGGTTATGGAGGTAATGGACGTCCTAGTAGACCAGTCAAGGTCATGACGCTCCCTGACCCACCTCGCAATCTCACTGAGAGCAGCTCACGTATCTATTCAAACAAGGTCGAGGTCAAAATCCATTGGGAGCCACCGACTTATGGGAACGTTCCAATCAAGTTTTACAGGGTATGATACCGTTTTGCGAGGTTGCATGAGATTGTTGATGGATTTACAAATCTATCGTGACTTTCGCTTCAGGTAAGCTGGAAAAAGAATGTACCAAGCACTATAGACGACAGATCACTGGGTGAATTTGAAACCAAGATCCCCAAGAAGGTGTTTACCTACACCCTTCAAGATCTCGAGCCGGCGACAGTCTACAAAGTTGATGTCACAGCTGTTGCCATCGTGGATGGCAAAGAATGGTCGAGTGCTCCAACTACCAAGTTCATCAAGACGGTGGCGCTTCCCAAAAACGAATATCCCCGGGGTGGTAAGCTTTGAGCAAAGCCATATTTTTGCCTAATGAAAGAAAGTTAGCCTTTGGTGAAATAAACAAGCAAAAATTTGCATCTGTAGGACAAAGCTTCTACACGAATGCCGACGAAAGGAACTGTCGCTGTGGTGAATCACCTGAAAATAGCAATCTCATTCAACCTGTGTTTTTTGAAGACGGAATTCTCAAAGCACAGCTCACCATATCTCGCCAATTTCGTAAGTTTTGACTTACATTTCACAAAATAGCAGGTAGTAGTTGATGAGGCTGTTACATGATCAAAATGTTTAAATATTCATCACTTTCTATGAAATAAATAACTTTTATTCACGCAAATGTCTGCTTTTCTTTGGCTAAAATTTTCAGGTGATAATTGCGGTTGATGCTATTTATCCTTCAGGCGGTACTAACTAGCATTGCTTTGGCACTACATGAGGGCATTTCAAGTGAAAACTTTAAGACTTCTTCATGACAGGGTTAAGGACTTAAGCCAACATTTCATTTTTGTTCTCTAGTTTTGCAATATTTTGGACCAGGAGTAAAGGACACAACGATATTCCATGTGAACTGGTTTCCTCAGGTTTGTATTGAGACCCAAAACTCCAAAATGGGTGGATCTAGCGCACCATCAGCAATAAATGTCTACGTAAGTCGCTCTAACCGCCAGTGAATTCTGCAAGTGTTCACGAGGTGTTTCAACGACTTTAACTCCATTTAGACCGCCGCGCTTGCTGGATTGGATTTAAAGGATCTGCGCTTTCAGTGCCATTACAAGCTGCGAGTCAGAATGGCAGATGACCCACTGCAAATGTCGCCCCAAAGTCCCCTAGAACTGTGCTTCTGCACACCTTCCTGCACCGAAGTTGTTGTCAAGTCAGGCCCTGGCCCACGAAACTGCTCCTTTGCAGGTAATGATCACATTCTAGAATACCTTAGATACTCAATCGCTATCTTGCAAATTATTAAACATGTTTAATTTGACTTTAGATATTCTCATTCCTCATCGACCAGTCGACGTCGGTTACCGTCTATTCCCAACCGAGCCCAACCAGCGACACCTCGTAGTATCAGGCGGGAACGTCGTTTCCTCCCAGTCAGAAATGGAGCCAGTTTTTCCGGTTCGAAACTACTTTAAACGGGGTTCGAACCAGGCCCTCGGTTTCGATGCGGTCATTTTCTGGAAGCCCCACCCAGAAATGGTCATAGCACCCGGAGACGGCAGTGGAAGATACACTAAGTATGCAGAACAACCTGGGAGACCCTTCCCTGAAACGCGACGACAATCTAGGGGCTACCGAATCATCTGGGGACCGCGCCTAGTAGAACCCATTGAACCGGATATGTATAGCAATGGTATTGCCCCTCAGTTAGATCCCGAGCGCACCGAATCGAAGGTGGTTGACTCAGTAAGTAAAAGACCACTTTGTGATGCCAAAGTGCATATATCTTACGTGATTAATGGTTAATCCTTCAATTTTTAGAA
The DNA here is from genome assembly GCA_030710315.1 of Anomotaenia brevis. NCBI lineage: Eukaryota > Metazoa > Platyhelminthes > Cestoda > Cyclophyllidea > Dilepididae > Anomotaenia > Anomotaenia brevis. The sequence goes on from JAUOZQ010000005.1 coordinate 380,068, forward strand.
AGTGCATAATGTGATATTGAGGAACTTGGAACCGGATACGTTGTATATAGTGCAGGTCCAAACAATCGGTGTCCATGGTGATAGTCCCGTAAACGCGGTCTTTTTTACCACCCCAAGTAAGTTGGGTATTATTAAATATTGGTTATACACTCTTTTCATACCACGCTATCAGTTTACACCACTGCCATCAGGATCGACAGGTTGAGTGTTTAAAAACTCTGACACTAGTGCTGGCCACGCTGCGAAACTGACGCCCTCGGGCGCAAAATATAGTCTTCCAAAAACGACGCAATCGCTCCTGCATCCTCCTCCGCCTCCCTCGCATTCTAATCACCCCTACCTACTGCATGCCTCGGATAGGAAGGCGAAGTGTTCTTACAATATCCAGTTGGGAAAAAAAGTGCTCGTGACTAATGGGTGAGGGAGGGTGGCGCCCAAGTGCAATAAGGACACCAAGGAGGAAGCGGCGGCAGCGGCGGTAGCGGCCGCAGAGGTGCTGTAGAGCAATTAACTCGCTAATCCCAAATTAAGTTAAGCTCTTAATCATACTGGACCGATGAGTGTTCTCCTGTTCCTTGGTTGGAACATTGATTCCTTATCAGATGATTTTGTTCGGAACTGGTCTTGTCTCACTCATTTGCATTTCTGCAAAAACTCAGTTTCTGGACACCTTTTCGAAAATTCCATAGCTAGGTTTCGTTTATTTAATCGGTTTGTTTAATAATTTAACCTGATTTCGCATGGTTGAAGAAATTCTATATATAGTCGCTGATCAAATAAGGAAAAATATCTTTTTATAAAGGCTATAACGTCTGTTTTTGTAGGTCTAGTAGGCAGTTTTATGATTTTTATGCTTTCGAGTCTCTGGAACAATTTAATGTCGAAATAACCAACTTCTGGGATTCAGACCCAGAGAACAATAAAATTGATGTCACATATATCTCAACTTCGATTTCATTCATCAAGGGCTATTTACACTGTTTATTCATGGACTTTAATTAATTGTACTTCTCTGGTATCACGGAGAGTTATTTTGACAGTATTCAAGCTGTTATTTTGAGCACACAAGTTGTAAACCTTACCTTCGCCGTCCAGGCTAATTTGCACTTCATATTTAAATCAAAAATGTTCGTCTCTCATAAAACGAAACAGCTAGCCGAGGGATAAAACCACCTAGTAAGTGGCTTGGAATCATTATCATCTCAAGGAAAATTTGCAACAACAATTTCTATAGTTATTAATGATATTAAATGGCCTAGGACTATGTACTAGACGAAATTTAAACTGAGTAAACAACAGTTCCGAATGCCTTTCGAATAATCCTAGTAATATTTGAGTGCACTCATTTGCAAAAAATAGCCGATTTGCGGTTCGGATGGATTATTTCTATTAAAATAAGTGGGGAAACACATATTGTCAAATAAAGGGGATGAAATCCTGCTTTCATGACAGCACGTCATATGTTTTATTTAGTTTTCCAAATATTAGCTTATTATTATATTATTTCACAGAAATCTATGTTGCCTTTTTGGTGAACTAAGCTTTATAAATCATGTTGTTTCAGAGTTGTTAACAAATATTTTACCAAGTATTCTTACACTTTAAGAGCCTGATTGAATTCACTGATTAAAAAATCATAGAAAACTTAATTTTTCGTTGCAGGTTTGAGGTCATACAGTGACACGGACGCTTCATCAAGCCTGCGAGGAAACTGGATGCTCTGTCTATCCCTTGGATCTCTTTGCATATACTTCTTCTACTGCGTTCTACCACGGTGATTGGAAGGTCGCGAGTTGCGACCATGGAGTCATCTTTCAGTCTTTCACAACGCTCATCTCCTTTCGATTTCGCGGGCTCCCCGTCGCCAGATTCAAACAAAATCCCTGGTCCATGCACAAACCTCAATTGATTTCCCATCTCTCTTGGCTGATTTCCCAGATGGGAAGGGGATCAATAGTGCCTTTTTATACTGACTGCTCTAGACATGTACATATTGGGGAACACGCAGTTTCATCAACTGATCAATGGGGCTATGCTAAAATATCATTTACCTTCATCTAATCATCATCACTGCCTCCCTGTTACTCATGACTTTCCCAACCTACATCAGTTTGGACTGCTCCAAATACATACATATTTTTAATCTATCAACAAGTATATCATTTTGATACGGTGATGATAAAAATAGCTAGTAGATGGGAGAATTTCGCTCTTAAAACTGACTTGCTTTGCATAAAGAGGCATTATGTGTTCCGTAAGTGACAGTAAACCAATCATTGCTAATAAGATACCTGATTGAGTTTATAAAGACAATTGATATGAATTATGACCAGCATGAACGTTTGATGCCTTTTAGCTAGTTCATTAAAGTTTACGAAGGTGATGGTAGTATAATTGGTAAATATGCATTCATTAAGAGAAAAGGGCCACAGGTGAGTGATTTTATGCTTAAAAGTTAATTTAGCATATAGCGGAGCCTTAATGTAGCCTACTTACAACGAATTTCATCTAAAAAGGTACTGAAGTAGTCTGAAGTCCAAAATGTTTTTATAATGGCTTCATAGGATCGATGGTTTTAAAACCAAGCGCCCAAATGGTTAAAACTAATAAATACGCAAACATTACAACATTGAATAGGGTTATTTTGGTTAGCTGCAACACTGCCCAATTAAAGGTGCCAGTCGGAGATAATTTGGTGCACAGCTGAGTAAATACCGTCTGCTCTTGTTTTTTTCAGTCAAGAAGTTTGGCTTGAAACCAATACCTAAATTCCAAGAAATTCATTTAGCAGCCAAAAATCTTGTCACTGAAATATCTCAATTAACATGGGCATTTTCAGATATGGCGTGTCCATTGGTCTGTGGAAGTTTTTATAATAACGATGGTGTAAATTACTGTAAAACGAAACAAGTCAACAGCTTAGTAAATCAGCATCGTCAAGAAGGTGAAAAAGCCGATGATTAATGCGAAAGTGTGTTGATCTATTGGATAAATTGCCATATCTAATCATTGCTCTTTAATTTCTATTGAAAGTTGGGCTTAATTATTGTATGTATTTCAATCAGAGGCATAAGTAATATCGACAACTAGGGTTGTCAGCAATCCACCTCTGGACAGTCAGGTCTGTCAACTGCATCTGCAACTGACAATCCCTTTACTACTCTGCCTGAACGCAGAGAAGTATTTTTTTCTGACTTGAGCAAAATACTACAACAGTGCATCTTAGTATGTCAGATTAATTTCATGCTCTACAGTGCACGTTTATTAGTGAATCGAAATAGAACAATCTCATCTGGAATAAGCGAAGCGGTAGGAAACTAAAAATTTAATCAATTTTAAAGTATTCTCATAGATAAAAAATACACTACTATTAAAGATATATTTGTTTTATTACGGCAACCGGAACTTGGTACAGGCTGCTTCTGCACTTTCCTGTTACGGAGAATCTCAAATTATGTTTTATTCTGTCAATTAACTGGGTTTGGATCGTAGTACTAGCACGACGATGAATTGTGGCTTTCTCGATGACAGCACCCAAACATACGTATTAATCCATCTGTCTGTTGTGACGTTGTTAGAAGTTTGGCAAAGGCAAAATATTTGGGGATAGTTCTAGGCTTGATAAAAAGTCTTCTGCGGTGAAGTCAGAAGTTGATCTCTGCAACATTTGTATGAGGAATGACGAGCCTTCACTGAAGGCAAGCTTCATGGTAGTGGCTGAAGCATTCGAGGAAATTCTCTGTGTGAGCGGTCACTTAGTTGTCTCTATTGCAGTTCTTACATTCATGCCACAGGATTTTTTTCGTCGCAGTGTTCTGGTGGAGCATTGGGCAAGCACCTCACATTATGATGGCCGTTGCGAATCAGCGTGATACAAGTTATTGTGGCAGCTTATTAACTCTCCTTAAGATCACCTATTTTGCATCGACATGGGTTCGAACTTTTATAAAGGAAGCGTATTTGAAAAATCAATCAATTATTAATCAGCTATGTTTATTCCAAACACCCTATATTGTTAAGGAGCCTCATTTGAAACGATCCCATGATGCCCCATGAAGTTTCAAGAGACAGTGTCCATCTTTGCTAAAAATGACAGCTTTAAATGTAAGCAGATATGGCGCTTATTATCTATATAAACGAGAAGAAGCAAAGGCCTAAGGCTATAAAGGTCAAATACATGTGCTGCTTAAGGTCAGCAAAGAGCAAGAAGTGCAAAGCGGTTTTGAGATTAACCATGCCCCAATTAAGAACTTTTATATTTTGAAAAATTATGATATTTCAATATTTTTTTGCCAAACGTTACAAAATACGTGAGTTCTGAAGGGACGGGAATGATGTTACATGAAAATGCCACAGTGCGGCAGCTTAGATACTGCATCTTGAATCGAAATGCAGAAATAACAAATGGAAAAGGCACAACAATATTTACATCCACTGAAAAAGAAAGCTTCTCTAAACTTTAAAGTTCTTCGTTGTCCACCAAACTCTCCAATCATCTTGGGCTTGAAAATGCCAATAAAACTGGCATTGAATAAGCTTTGATCGATTCAATAAATAAGGACTGGTTGGTGAGTACTACAGAGTCGAAAAATGTCCTAGCTAATTAACATTTAAGTACGTTGGCAAATAGGTACGAAACCCAAATTATCATTAAAAGGCAAACAATATTTTTATGTGAACAGAGCTTCAGGTATATCAATGTGAAAACTACATTTCACTAAGCCTTGAGGTATGTATACTTTTAGAAAGCATATGATTCAACTATAACCCTAAGACTGTCAGATTCACTATGCATGATGTCATCTACATTAAAACAAATCGAGTTAATATAACCGGAATTCGACCATTAACCACTTCATTTTAAATTGTATTTGGACCTCTAAGAGGAGGCGCCAAGCCTGCTTATTCACGCGATGGCCTTGAGGCATATTTTTATGGTTACTTATCATCATATGGATGTTTTAGCTGAATAAATCAGTGTTAAAAATTATTTGAGTCTTTCAAATAAAGCCCATATTCACCACTATACCTGTACGTACTCATCTACAGCGAAAGAATTCTATATGGATGAAAGGAAATCAAAAAATGCATCTGGGCTTTACCTGATCACATAATGTGACTGATATTGGCTTTAGGTCTCCGTTCGAGTTTGACCAGTGAGTAAAGTTGGTGCCCATTATGAACTAGCTGACAGCCCAAATATTTCTATATATGTAGATACAATGCGCCTTCTACAATGACTAAATTACCAGACTGTTTGTGGACCCGAAACCCAAGTCGGTGTTTATTTATTCCTTATGGCCCCTTCAGTAGGTCTGAGACTTAATAACATTATAATATCACGGCCTCTACAATTGTCTAAAGCTTACTAAGCCCTCATTTTATTATCCTCTCCATCTATTTTACAAAATCAAATTTGCTTAGAAAATGTGCTTGCCCTTTCCATGAATTAGATGTAAATAAACTCTCAGAAATATTTTTCCAATCAATGTGACCTGTTGGGTTTGCGCTAAAAATTTCATCGTAAATAAACAGTCCTAACTATAAGCCGCCAAAACAATTTAAGTACTTTTGAATCTGCGTTTTACAAGGGGTAATTTATTTCAACATCGTAAATGTCTTATAAATGCGATGTCAAATTCACTTAATGCTGCATTCGTTTCTAAATTTGCCAACCGATGAGATGTAAAAGAGGGTGGTTTAAATGTAAATTGCATGGAGATTGAAGAAAGAGCTGAAATAAACAATTCTGTTTGCATTTGTGTGTTCTTGCACCAGCCACACGCCGCGAACCAAATACCAGACTCTGGGAAGTAGATTTCATAAAACTCGTTAGCTAGAAGGGCAGTAGGTGAAATAGAAGAGAAATCAAAATCATAGGGATAGGCAGTTATATTTGAAGTGTTATTTTAATTATAATACGAATTCCTTGACACTCATATTGCAAAGCCGTTTTGCCTTGCAAGAGCCAGAACAAAATACGGAAAACCCTCTGCGCTCACGAAAATCGCTCAGTACAGGATGATATCGATGGATTTTTCAGTCCTTGGTTGGTAGCTGCAAAATTTGAAAGATTTTTACGAAATTCAGTGGGCTAGAAAATTACATCATCGTCAAATTGTTTCACCTAAAATAATAGCCATTAGCAACGGTAGATAAAATTTATGTAGCCTAGGTTTAAATTGGGATATTTTAGTACTAAGCATATAGCTCGACCGTAAAGGGACGTTATTTCCAAATAAGCTTTGTCAGGGAAAAGCATTGGAGAGATTGATTGATCGAAAGCTAAAGGAAGACACCGCTGATGGAAAAAACAAAATCGACAATCAAGTCACCAAAAAAGCGGCATTTCAAACAATGTCGTCATAAACAAGGAACTCAGGATGGAAATGACCGTTGATTTTGCAGCCGAAGTATTGATCAACCAATTTAACAAATTGAAAAATAGTGTATTAGACTGCAAATAAACTAGTTTGGGCAACAAGTGCTAAGAAAAGTATTATACCCATGGCTAAAACTGGTTCACCTGAACTACAAAACAAGTCTCCGTAGCCTTTAAGAGTCAGTAATTGATTACCGTGGTTCTAGAGAGAATATGACTTGATTTCCTAACACAATCCAATGAGATAGAGTTTCTGTAGTGCTATTTATACATAAGGGAGAAAATTGAGGGAGCTAGCACTCCGTGTTTCACCATAACGCCCACTAGTTGCTAGTGAGTCAGACTTGGACTCATCCCGGGGCGGAAGAGCGTGTTACAATAGTTATAGCACGAGGGATTTTTGAATAAACGGCTTTATATATAAAAGCCTTTGATAGAGATTCTGCGGGAACACCCAATGTCAGAGAAGGCCGAATCATACCCTGAAAAACCCTTATAACAACCGGAAAGTGTCGCTACGAATCCTAAATGATATCATTACTTAGAATGAGCGGATATTTCATAGCAACCTGTGAGAACACATTTTACTAGATAAGGTCGGCTGTATATATTTGAGTTGCAGAGGCCATTGCGATATACACATGGGCTGTGAATAATGAAGCCGACAATATTTCATGGAGTAGCATCAAAGAATCATCCACACAGAAGAGAAACTATTTACCGCGAAGTAATTATAGTGATAAATCATTATGATTAATACGTTTGCGTGAATCGAAGATCATTTCAGATGCGAGGGATGACCCTTTGCAGTTCAAAGCGACGGCAGGAAAAGTCATTGCTAATGGGATAAATTTGCGCAAGAAATGAAGGGAAAAACTGACAGCTGGTGCAACTTGTGGGGTATCTACTGCTTTTTTATTTTTGGGTTTATACAAAAAAGAGTTTTCTAGATTGAATAAGCTACTTTTGGGATTGAAAAAATTAAATATGGCATTTTTCAGATTATTGATTTGTACAAACATAGAATTTGTGAAATTTATGACTACTCATTCTATCCATTGGTATTTTATTGCAAACATATAGGAAACAGTAGTCATAAATATTTTATCGCTGCAAAAATATGTTCATTCCTGAGGCATTTATCAGTTACCAGCAACTTTTTTTCAAGTTCCTGAAAATCTGCGGATCTGATACAGATATTCTACAGACCCGTCTAAGTGGATGGAACAACACCTAGCAGTGCAAGCCAAAGATTACGAGCAGATTAAAATCCGTACAAAAATAGAAGGGCAAAGAAATTCGTCTTTGTCAGATTTCGAGACAGTTTCTGGGAGTAAAAGGAAGGTGATTTTTCAAGATTACGATTAATTAATCATTCAAGAATCGGCGTAAAGATTGCAATTTTGCAAATGCCGGTGAACCTTCAGTGAGTCACCAAGGATTAGATAGATGCAAAACGACGAGTAGGTTGTTTTCCTCGACGTTCGCTTTCTTATCCCTTCCATCCCCATGAATCAGATCGCAAAAATTGCAAATGGTGTAGATGAATAAGAGAGATTTTCGCAGCTTCTGTAATCCTTTTCCCTGGCTAAAGCACTTTGTCCAGTAGGGATAACTGCAAGGGTGCTTTGCATTTTTTGCAGATAGGAACGAAAATGGCGACTTTGGACTACAGAGCCAGAGATAGAGAAGCAGGATAGTGAATTTACTTAACGCAAATGAAGTAACCTATTTATGTAAAAATCTTGATAGAAAGCCTTATTTATATATTTATGAGTTTATTGTACAAACTCTTTATTAATTAATTAGCTATACTTTTTGTTTCATGCTATTCATTAGCAAATATTCTCTCCTCAAATTCTTTGCCATTTCTACAAAATTTAAACTGTATCTAGGGATTTCATAGTCAGTTTTAGCTAGAGAATAGGTATTTTGGTAAAATTACCCGAAATAGAAATAACTTTCTTATGTGTAGCTTACTGTTTGCTGAATTAATTGAAAAAAAAGGTATGCAATATCAAAAATAACTGGCTTTTTATATTTTCGCTAATATAACCATTTCATAGAAGACTACCAAAGCACACACCATTCATTTAATTCAATGCTACAGGTACAAGATTATATCTAAAATTCAATAACTTATTTAATTTTTGAAGATAGGCTCAATTATTCCAACTCTATCGAAAAAAGGCACCTTTTCATACCATAATGGAGCAATATAAGTCGATGAAAAAATAAGTGCATCCCTCTTTGGATGAAAACAGCACCAAGCATTTATTGAAGACGAAAAATTGAACAACAATCTGGGAAATTTAACATAAATTCCACTCGTGTTTTCGAAAAAATCGAGCTTTTTAGGTATTTTGGATTTTTTAAATCAAAGATAATGTTTTGATGAATTTATAAATACTTCCTCACTAGTTTTTATTCGAGATTGTAAAAACTCACCAGAAGCGAATGATATGAAACTCTAGTGCATGTGAAATTTGAAGCATTCTTTATGGCAACTTGTAAAATGGCTTGCATTTTAGCAAGGGCACAAATGCATTTCTAGTCTTTCGATAAAGTTAAGTGTTTGCTTAGAGCAGTGCTTTTAGGTAATATAAAGTTTAATGGAAAACTTCTCCAATTTGTGAATACCCATTCCATATCAGTTTCACAAAAATCAATCAACGTTTATAAATAAAATTTAAAGCCAAATTTATTATCAATTTTATGCATTCCCCATGGTGGCAATGGGTATAATCAAATTAAGCATCTCCTCAAGCCTAGTAACTTTCTGTGGAATTCGTATATTATAGCTGCCTAAATTACCTTCTTCAGTTAACGAAAATGTAAACGAGGGTATTATTATTTTGAATTTTCTCTTATAACTAGCTTTATTTAAAACATGATGGAAAACAAACTTGTGTTGTTTAGTGCGTCAGCTGAAAGTGAAATTAGTGCTTAAATTAATTTCAAAGTAAGCCAATGTTATACTGACGACACCTTAAAAAATGTTACCTTACATGTCTTAGCTTTCAGTTGCGCTTTTGACTTTACATTACGTCTAAATCCTCATTGTCAATACTTTAACGATTCTTCACACAGCATTGGAATGTCCTAATTGAAGAGTTGCAGTTGTCTCTAAAGCCGACGGTCATCTCTTTTTCCCAAGAATGATCACAAATGAAACTAAACTTCAGAAACAGCAGCCACAATGCGGGCTTCAACCTTTTTTGATTGCAGGTCGAGGTTTTGTTTGAATGAGTCATTGCATTACCTCAGTTGAGTGTGGAACTACATCAAGAAGTTTCAATTTTGAAATAGTGTTGAAACCTAGAAGCTAGCCATCTACTGTTCACTAAACTGGTACTTTCAGGGTCATCCATTTTATCGGCCTATCGTAATCATTTAAACAGCATATGAGCATATGACGGTAATTACAGGATCTCGACTAAATGCATTGGATACATAAACTACAACAACTATTTATCAGGTCACCGCTCCATATTTTCTATCCGAATTTTTCTACTTTAAAATGAAAGAAATTTAAAGAGTATTGTGAGTCTAATGAAGCTGATCACAATTTTTATGTTTAGATGCTTTTAAACTGATCAATTTTTTCGAACCATTAATCGTAATTGGCCTGATGAGAACCCTAATACATGTCAGTAGCCAAGAATCATTTTGGGTACACAGTGCCTTATGAGGCCAAGAAAGGAAAGAAACACAGCAGTGGCTATAAACCTCTCAATTTATGAAGAATGTGAAGTGTTTTCAGTGTCGTCTTCAAAAAACTTGGAAAAGTTCCTAAACCCGGTAAATGGACACCACTTGCTTTGTCTGAAAATGAGCAACTCAGATCTCGAGCTGACGATATCTGCTCTTTTCTCCATTTTGGGGAACTTTTCGCCTTTTTTGGATAGGCGACTCCTGACTAGCGAAGAGAAACGGACCTTTTTGGAAATGCTAAGCGTCATAGTGACAGGATCGTAAATGGGACATAGCAGCACAGCTCCACTCAGCAAAAACACGCCGCAGAGGATCGAAGAAAAACTTGGATGGAGGAAACTCCTCATCCATCTTTTTATCCCGACTACCTTGCTCCTTCTTAAGACCACCATTTGTTTCATAGCTTTTGAAATCATTTGGAAGAAACGGTTTTGGAGAACAGGAAGAGTTTGAACTGGCATTAGTGAGTTCTTCGAATCAAAACCAAAATGACTTTACAGTAATGGCATTAACAATTTTGTTAATAGAAGGAAGGAAGTCATAGATAATCAGGAAAAGCATATTGTTGATGGGATCTTTAAGTTAATATTGCACTTAGTCAATTGTTTCAATTAATCAAAATTCGGGCAGAGCTTATGGGATGACCTGGTAGCGGAAAGGCGTCCACTCCCCCACGAGTCGGAGTAGCGATGTGACCTGACAACAGCAAGGCTCCTGCGTTTCTAGAATTCCCATAGGATTTCCCTTAGTGTTGGATGGTTTGATTTATGAAGATGTTTTCCGTTAAATGCATGAGAAGGGATTAAGATCAAAATATAGATAGCTAGTTGAATAACGGCTGATCGCCACAGTTTTTTTGTATCTGGTGACCAAACACCAGGTATTTTGTCTCTGAGTAGGGTGTCCTTTGGTGAGGATATGTAAATGATAATAAGAATTTTCAAAATAATCTTTAATAGCATCTCCCTAACAGCTACTTTGCTAACAGAACTAATCAGCCTACTTGTGTGAGCGCCAGGGCCAGTTTCGGAGTTTATTTAGATGTAGGCTCCTTTTAAACCTTAGAACTGCCCCCCGACATTGTAGCCCTCTTGGTTATTAATTGACATGGCACCAATTAATTCCATATTGTCTTTTTTATTGTCATACTTTTTACCTCCGTTTCATCCAGGGACCGCTACTGCCATTTAAAAGCGGTGGATTTCGTCAAATTTACTCCAGAGTTTATTATAGACAGCAATTACAGATTCTAGATGAGTTTTTCCCTAGCACATGTTACTAGAACATATCTAGAAACAGTCAGGGTAGTCTCGGAGGCCACCTTTTAAAGCCGAAAACGTGTTTATTTGCCTCTAGCCTCAACACTTTCAACATAATAATTCTTATAGGAAACCCTAAGGCAGTAAAGAAAAATTTTACCGTGCCTGATATTAGTGCTTGGCTAAATAAAATGTCAACGAGTACTTTGTTGCTGTTTTCCTGTTAGTCAATTCTAAAACCAGTATATCAAGTTCAAGACTAATTTGTCGTGCATTATAAGCATTAACTCTGGTGCATCATTAGCATGATGTAATTCAGCGATGATGTAATTCCCAATAAGATTCCGCATTTAACACGCTTTTCCGAACCAAAAAATTCTGATTTACCCGGTTTGCCGCATTGTCTGGGAGCGCAATCAAAATGGGCATTGTGGTCTTAATTTTGCATCAAGTCACAGATTTCGGTGCTTTGGAAAGGATTTCGTTTTCAGCGAAGCGAACGGAATTGGAATCATCCCCCCAAGCATTAAGTCTCTAAAGACAGACTCTACTAGTGGCGACAGAACTGGCTGATTTTATCTGTCTAGTATGTCACCACTGCCAAGTAGGTAAACTTGCAAAATATTTCACAAATTATTTCACTGGTTCATAAAGAAAGCCAACTAAAGACAGATCGGCATTGGTATTACAATATCATGTCATATTAGCCCGATATGAGTCAAACAGGAACTAAAGTTAGCCAATCAGTGAGTAGCATTTCCAATTAAGAATTTCCATTACGAAAATTAATTTCCTGCGGTATGTTTAACAGTGTTTTATAACACAAATTGTGGATGACAGTTGCTTTAAGAACTGTTTTACTATTACTTATCAATCAGATATATTGAGTAAAGAATGCGTGGTTAAGTGGGCGGTTGAAATTATGTTATTTTTCGCCTAGACAAAATATTTCCGACATTAAAAACCCTGAAAATAATATTTTTACATTGGACTCAAAGTAAACCAAATGTCTCTTTTATAATTTTCACATCTATTGAGGTTAATTATATGTTTGTTGTTTGGTAAATCCTTGACGTAAGAGAATCCTAGAAGCTATAGCGCCGCCTTGCTTTCAGCCTCTTTTCTAACTTTTCCTTTCACATGCAAATGGACGCGGCAAGAACAGCCATTAGTAAAACCATTTGTCTTTTTTACTCTCTCATGTCACTTTTGACAATTTTTTGTAACTTGACCGAATTCACCATTTTCTTTCCTATTTTCAACATAATTAATCACCTTAGGCCACCTTCTCCCTCTTTTCTTGTATTCTATGTATTCCAAAGATCTATTTTTAGGCAAAAATATGTAATGTCTTATATTTGGTAATGAAAAGGGTTACCTGTTGCATAACTGTTTGTATTCGGACCAGCAACAAATGTACTTTGGGGTCAAAGAGATGAAAGTAAGGGATCTGTAATGGCAATAAAGGTTACGGCTTTAATAAAATGATCCGGAATCTACAGTTGGAAGTCGAATTACCATCGTAAAGCAATAGTGTGACCTAGATTCGGCAGGGAAATACTTTCGCATCAAACCCTTTGTCTAAATCATAGGCTTAAATGGACATAATGCAAAATCTGGAATCTTAAAAACCGCACAGAGTGGGGGCATTTCATCACCTGCTAAAGATGGAACTTGAGTACTAATTTTTAAAATCTGAAAAGAATGTGATTTTTTTCTTGTTGAAAGATTAATCGAGGTTGATCAAAATTTTATGGGAATCACTTATTAAGGTCCCTAATAGTAGTTTTTGGTTAAGAAAAGGTCATTAAAAAACGTAAAATTTCGAAAAGAAAGCGACTGACCCAATAACAGAAATAATTATATTTAAAATCTCTTTCGTTGTTTTATGTCGAAGTATAAAAATGGAATAGGAAATAACCAATAACCTCATGAAAAAGATATAAATCCCGAAAATATCGTGTATTTTATATGAATGAGTCCAGCCCCTCATTGAATACTATGGACAAAAGAACAATCAATGCATCATAGTCTGGGGCTGAATCGTAGGATAGTTTATCAATTTTTTTATAATACGTTCTCATATGCTTAGTGGCAATTTTTATCCCTTAAGACTAGAGCCTCTTGCCCTCGCCTTTTCAGTGCCCGATCTATTGAAGTATGCATAAATATTAGGAGAAGGAAGAACACCTTTGCTCTATATCTGTTCTTGTTCAACAGGTAATTTTGTGATATAGAGAAATTTGATACACGTGGGAGGATATCTACGACCATTCCATATCACTTAAACTAAAGATTCTTGATATAAATGGACAAGATGTCTTCTTCGTTAAAATTTAAAGGGCTACGATATACATTGATTTCTTTGAACAATAGACACGAATTCAGTAGGTACTATCAGACGCCTAAATATTCTTACCATGAATATCGTTTTAAACTCCTGGGTACGCCACACCGAATTTTTTATCAAAAGGTTTGTTTTACCCCGGGATTGGATAACAGGACATTTCTGTTATCAATCCAGTTTTACCAATGATCAGCGAAAATGAAGGTATCAATGAAATAGACAAAACGGTTTTGTAGATCCAGACGCAAGTTAAAAAATTCAACAAGATTTAATCATTTATATTTTTGATATTTTTTAAGTTATTGTACTTTTCAGTAGATTATTTAAGTGTTTATTCTACTTCAACCAATATTACCAGATTCGAACTGAGGTAAGGTTGTGTCGGGTGTATCGGGCCATGTTCTATTTTGAGGATTTTAGTCATATTGTACGCTTAATTAATTTATATATTACAACTCGTAATTTTCTCAATGCAATGGTAGCGTCTGCAAATTGCATTTCGCTTATATTTGACTATTTTTAGAAACAGATGTTAAACGCACCGAATAAACATCTAAAATGAGATTTTCTCTTCTGTTAACAGAGTTAAAAGGTATGACGGCGTTATATGCTTTACCTAGTAGTTTTTACAAGAGCGATTTCATCACTAGGCAAACTTGGTGATGAAATATATTTCGAATGCAGTCCTAGAGAGGTACATGCTCATTAGTACTTGCTGACATGAAACAGTTTAGCCTTCGTTGCGTTAATTCGTCACGATCCGCTTTTGCTGTTATATACTTCTATGAATGCTTCTTCGAAAAGTCTAGATTGCTCACGGATACTCCTGTGCGCTTCAAGTTAAACACCAAGGTTTGTCCATCAAATAACAGCATGGCTTTTCTAGACATGCCTAAAAGTGTTCAAGCAAACAATGAACTGGGATAGAGTTTTGCAGCGATGCAAGATGTGGCTGGATAGTGGGCATAGTCGTTTGATTGTCCAGTTCTTCCAACGTCATGGAATCGTCAAAACATACAATCTCCCAATAATCGAGTGTGAAAACCTCGAGGCTGTGTACGACTTGAAGGACTGCACTTGCCAAATCGTCATGTCCTCAAAGTAGGCATTCTTACCTTATAATATATTGCTATGTTTCTAGAGTCGCCGGCGAGATTATGCAAAATTTCCGCCCCACTCAGACCGAAGTAACCATCGATATGCGCTCGAGCGAGTGTATCTTTCGAAATTATGTTCCTGACACAGGTAAGCCGATTCTCGGTCCACTGATTAGTCCCCTAGAATCTACTTCAGTGACCACGCATATCCCGGTTCCCTGCACTGATTTCGACGCCTATCGTTTGAACGAAGAATGTGATCTCACCTTCTGCCAAAAAGATTTTCGGGTATGCGTAACGGTATTTTCTTGATACCAGGTCAACCCATAAGTTCTGTCTGATTTTTACCTTGTTAAATTGAAGGATATTTACAGAATACTTCATAATGTCCAATGGAGCTGAACAATATTTTTGTTCCGTTGTACGTAAGCTGATTAGATTTTATTTTACAGAACAGGAGAATTGGGATTTTCTTGATTGCAATCTTACTAACTTGGAAGTACCGAAGAATAATTTCAGGCAGATAATGACGTTTTATGGGTTCAAGAAGGGAAAATCAGCAGCCGAAGCGGCTAGGAACATTCACTTAATTTATGGAGAATGTGTGAATTCGGCATAAGGTGGTTTCCGGAATTCAGAGGTGGAGATTGAGGTCGAACCAACGTCCAGTTGAGTTTGGTGGTAAGCTTCTTGGAGCATCCTTTGAAGAAGAAGCTTATCCTTCATCGATGGAGGTGTTGGCGATTCAGCTTAGTTCAAACCATACAACCGTTCATCGACACCTTTTATGTACTTGGAAAGGTCCCTAAATTTGGAAAATTGGTGCCTATCATTGGATTATCTAGAAGGAATCTCAGATCTGGAGCTGATGTTTGCTCTTATATCCTCTATTCTCGCCAACTTGTTTCACCTTTTTTGAATAGGCTTGTAATTGGTGATGACAAAATGGATCTTTGGTTGAAGCGTTAAGCGTCGTAGACATTGGCAGTCTTAAACGGAAGGAAAACCCCCAATCACAGCCGGGAAGGGGTCTTCACTGGGAAAAGGATCGTTTGGTTTTATTCTATTGGGGTCGCCAAGGAATAATCCATTTCGAATTTTTACAGCAATTGGGATTTTTGAACCAAACTTTTTGGAAAAAAGGACTGTTCTAGTTATTCGATACTCCATGAGGACAATGCACTTCAACTCCACACAGTAGCTATTACTTCACGAAAGATCAAAGAAGAACTTGGTCGGGAGGAAATTTGCCATTCACCTTTTTGTCCCGACTACTTTGCTCCTTCAGACTATCCTTTATTTCGTAGCTGGAAAAGTCATTTGCAGGACAGGTTTTTCACGGCTACAGGAAACTGGCATTTGTGAGTTCTCCGCTTGATCAAACCAAATAGGTGGAAGTCAGATAATAAGGGAAAGTACACTGATGATTGGGTCTTTAAATGCAACATTTGGTCACTTATTTATTAAAAAATGGGACAGAACCTATGGGATGATTTGATATCTAGACCTAAATTGGTGACTTCCGATGGACATCTGTTGTTGGCAGGCGGCTCTGCTCTTTGGGGTGTCAATGAACGCCCTGTTGGTTCTCAACTGCAGTCGGCCGGGCAAGCCCATTGTGCTGGCCTTCACGGATGACAAGAATTACAAGGCGCACTTCGTTCTCTCCACTCTCCCCCTGCCCTATTTCCCCAAACGAAACCCGTCTTTTGCGTCCGGCAGTTTGGCCGCGAAGGTCCAGGAAACTTCTAACAAGTCATCCACAACATTGTGAGTCCAACTGTTTTCCCATTGTAGCTTGGTCCTTATGTGATGCTTAAAAATATCGAAGCTATTACTTCATCTAGCGCGATTAAATCCCTGAAAGTGACTTAAGTAGGGAACAATTGATGAATACAAACGGTGTTATAGTGGGTTGTTAAAACGTGCTGTACGGTAGTAATAGTACTGGTAGGTGGTAGGTAATTGCTCTTATTCTCAAGATAGAGGTTCTATTACCTTTGAATAGGTCGAACTCTCGCGTGGGGTGATTTTACGCTGCTGTTTGATCCAATCGCTCTTGAAATGATGTGCTTGAATTAAAGAAATGCTGTGCGGTGCTTCCAGGCTTCTCAAACTTATTTTATTTGAAAGCGCTTTACTTTAGGCTTTACATATTTCTGAGGTTCTATTCACATTGTTTTCTTTGCGTTCTGTCACTACGGTCGGCAATGCAACCCCCCTAATGGGATTCTTTTTTTATTGCAACAGCTTCATTGATGAGAGCCACCCGCCGGATAACAGGACCATGATGATGGCTCCCACACAGGTTCTCCCGCCCTCTGCTCCCTCTTCCCAAAGGACGCAGGTCAACGTAGGTCTCATTTTCCATCTTTTTCAATGTTCTTTCGTTTCGTAGGCTTCAACTCCACTTTCCGTCCAATGTGAAAATACTGACCCTCCTCTGCCAAAAAAAGTGAGTGGAGTTGTTTTGGTTTCTTCTGATTGTATTTTCTTATTTGTTTGATCCAAATCTCGGATTGACTGGCGATGGGAAAAAACTTGTCTTTTAAACAATTTCTTACATGCCAAAGTGCTTAATACACATTCAGACTCCCCATTAAACCCCAGTTGTTGAATCAGGTGCCGTTGAAGTGCTTCTTGTTATTTTGTGGCATTTCCTTGCTTGGAGGTAGAAGTAACTACTTACTAAGGACCCTGCTTATCGGGTGCTCTAACGAATCCATCTTTTGGAGCCATAGTCTATCCAGACCTCTATGACATTTAGTTGTCTATTTTTACACTAGATGCGCTCCGTTCTCTTCTCTAATTTCTGTGGAGAGAGCGAAGGCGAGGACTCCTTTTTCCGCAATCCCCCACCTGCCCATCCTCCGGTTAATTTGATTGCCAACACTTTCAACGATGTGGATCTCGACACCACAGTCGTGGACGAGGGCGACGAAGGGGTCTCCGCTGGTACCCGTCCGGCTGAGGCGGCCAAAGGAGGCCTGACGGCGCGTCTGGCAACTGACCTGCGGGCTGTGGCCACTGCCGGCTGGGACACTACGAGCAGTCTGGGTGTAGGATCGGTTTCTGAAAAAAGGAAATCCACAATCCTTGTGCCCGACTCGGATGAAGAGTTGTGAGAGCAATCAGATTATTTTCGTGTAAATAGAAATGTGTTCGTTAATGACACTCTCTACGAATTTCCTCAGGTTGTGACTTGGTCCGTCTACCCCCAAAACGAAATCGTAAATAATCTATCAGGACATGAAATAGAATCATTTAATCTAGTCGAGTTAGTTTAGGTCAACATGGTGCTTCAGAATCTGCACTAATCCTTGTGCCGGAAAAGGTGAGGTGAACGACGACAGTCACCTCCCAGAAGCCTGGGTGCCCAGTGCGTGCTTCCCGTGGGCGGTAGTACAGAGATGATCTATGAAAGATCACTCATGGTGACGATTGCAGTTTGTGAACAGGACTTCTAAAGTGAAAGGCCGTGAGTCGATAAGCTGGGCTCGTCGCTGTTTACGATTGTTATTATTCTTACTCAAAGTTATGCTAAGTTATGAGCCCTTTAATAACAGTAATCTCACAATTCTACTAAATAGGGTCACTACTCCACTCCTGAAGCAGTGTAGCTGTCATTTTGTTATTTCGGTGAATTTTAGCATACTTTTTCATAAATTACTCCAAGGATTTGTTGAATTAGCCGTTGAAGAGAGCTATTGAAAGGGAGAGGAAAGGCTGATAGTCATCAGAAGCTTGGGTAGGTGTAAAAACCATCAAGGCATTTACTAGAACAGCTTTCGTGAGCGGTTAATTTGAGGATTCGTCTGATGAAGCATAAAACCATTTAGATGAGGAGACTATGAGTTGAATTATGTAAACTAAAAAAAAACACTTTCTAGGTGAGATGATGAGGGAAAAGCAGAATTAGTAAGTAGTCACTTTCAGCTGTAATAATTACTCGTTTCTCAAGGGATACTCAAGCTACAATCTTCAATAAATAGTAAATGCCTTAGGAAAATCGAGAACTTGCTCTTTTTTTTAGGCCTCCCTCGTCGTATCGTTAAGTGAACCTTGCAAGACAAGACAAAGTCACAATTCTTCACCCAGCATTTATCCGAGCATGTTCTTATCCTAGGTACTTGGAAATGACAGCCTCGTTTTTAATATTTGGTCCCCTTGCAGTCAGTCTTTTGTCACCGTGGTTGGTGCAGATCTGGGTACAGCGAAACGTCTATGTAACAAGGTATAATCCTAGAGTGAGCAAATATGACGAATTATAGATTTAGAAGTTCTTGATTGCATTGAGGGAACCAGAGGCTCTATATTTTAAAAATAAAGATAATTAGATTCTAAAAACCACCAAACATCCCTCTGTCGAATTGTGGAAGATGGGTATTATTAAGCGCCAAAATAGATACAAATATTGATCATATATTCAAGAAAATATAGAATCTTGGGAGGTAGTGATGTTTAAGTATTAAAAAAGTACGAAAGGGGACCAACATCCCATACCAAATTTATTTTTCAATATCAAATGAAGTTTTATCAAGACAAACAATGTCTCATCCTATAAATTACAAGAGCTGACAGCTCCGACATCATTATTATAGGTCCTTCTCATTGTCACTAAGAGTTAATACTTGCAAGGTCCCTGGTTATCAAGATTGTCACATTGGGATGAAAGAAATGAAGCATTTGCTACAATGATCTGTCATTTTTCTGGATTCAAACAAAACCAACTTCAATTTTATGCAATTTGTTTGTCGGTGCCGACGGCATATCCAGAGTCATCGGTGTACTTGACGTGGATTCTGTTTCGGCGTCTTTTCGATCTCGATACGCCCTCCACAGTTCACCCACAACCTCAGCAGCTAACACATCGCCCGCATTGAGAGCCACCATTCGAAGCAGGAAGACTCCATCTGGATTAAGGTAGTCGTCGACGAAAGCCTGCAGTTGAGTCGAATGATGCTTCCTGTGGCAGTACTGCTTGGCCTCGTGCTCCATCTTGACCACCCTCAGGAACCTGCTGATGTATCGATAGCGACGGAATGGGCTGACAATTCGAATGAGCCAGAGGGTGAGACTCAGGATCGAGACGATGAGCAGAAAGACGATCCAGAACCACAAGAAGATGTAGATCTTCTCGTTGAGCATATTGATGGGCAGGGCACACTGGGCTGTGTAGGCGTTCTCTCCACCAACCAAACGAATGCTGGGGACGCGGCAGTAGGCGACGCGGGGGAAGAGGAGGGTCTCTGGCCACTCCTGGCCCGACCGAATGTAGTTTGCGATGGCCCAGCCAAAGGAGGATCCGTGCTCGTTCTTTGCTGTAGAAAACAACGTGGTACTGCTATGATATGAGTAGAAGTGCTAAAATGCCAGCAAATATTAAGTGAAGAAAATTTTTGACATTGGAGGTGCAAATCGAATCTCTTTTAGAATAGAGTGAAGAGGTGCTACTGAAGATTCCCTGTTAACGCCTTCGCGGATATTTTCAATGATGAATTCAAATATCAATAAATGGGTTTCAGCATTTATTAAAACCTACTAACAGGATTTATAACCTACTGCGTTTTAGATTCCACATTGGCTGAATAGACAGAACGGAATTGATATTATAGATAGCAGTCTTAATGTCATTAAGCGGTAGCACATTTCAAAATTGCTTCAACTCATGTCAAATGGGGATCTGCCAACGTGAAGCCTTCTTTCTATCTATAATACGTCTAGTCTAGACTGTGAAATTCAGCAGATACCTTTTTATAAACTAATTAACATTAAGTGGGTTTTTATTACCTGGTTTTTGCTAGAGAATAATAGACTATAATTCAACAAGTATAACCATTTCCTAGTTCGATAATTTACAGCAAATAATCCATTTTTTAGTTTCACAGCACTTTAAGTAGATTTAACATTGTTTAAAAGCGTTAGAAACTTCGAGACTTCGGCCCTTAGTCTACTTTTTAAAAACAGTTTGTGACCAAACCATCTTGATTCCTAAATCGGAATAAAATATTTTTGAGGCAATTTCTGTCCCCAAGATCCTCTACTCAGAGTTTGATTGAAGCGAGGTCACGGTTCGTGTTCTTTGTGGTTGCAAAAGGTCAGGTTTAAAACCAAGTTGGGGCCTGATAATGCAGGTCGATGAGGTCGCACAAGCAAGTACAAAGCCGTTTCCCCCAAAAAAACCTCCGCCACCACATCAAATAAGATTTTTGGAAGAAGTGAATACACTCAAATAAGTTACGTAGAAACGATGTTTGAAAAAATACTGATTCAAATTCAAGACCTGATTCTATAAATGCAAACCAAAATCCTTAACTCCACAGCGATAGCTAAAAAATTTGTTCTTATTAAGTCATTTTTAGGTTTCCAAAACCAACAGCTGTACTTCCCAAAGTGTTAGTTACATTCTGATTGCGAGTTTCGCTCATTCATGATACATTTTCAACGTAAAACAAAGTTTGAGATTACAATTATTTCACATTTAAACACTGCCAATATTTCATAGAAGTTTTTGCCAATGGTAAGTTCCTTGAAGAAAGTTTTATAATTGCCTGAGAAGATACTAAAACCTCAGAGATAATATCACTGGCGTTTCCTGAATCAGTAAAACAGCCATAAGGTGTTGTAGATCGCAAATTATGTTTCCTTTAATGTTTCATTATCTAACACCGTCAGATTTTATTGGCAGACCCAAGTTTCTTCGAAATAAATTTGTTGTGTTCGTTGAATAATGACTTTCGTTCACACCACAGAAACGAACTCGTTGCTCTCAATATGCGTGACAGATCGCTAGTGACTTTGTTGACCATAATTTGCAATAAAAGGGCCCAAAATTATTTTCGTGAATGGGACAATATGAAAAAACACTGCAACTTGAGAGCATAAAATTTCAAGCACTGTGATTTGAAGGCTTAAATTTAGGCAAGGATATCATTACTTCAAAAATTTGTCTCAGCCAGTCATTGAAAATGTTAGGGTATCTATAGATAATTATTTTTTGTATCGGAAATAAAACGTAATCATTAGTGAAACAAGTATACTGGTGACCGTCCACATCGAGATATATGTTTTATTAAGAAACCCAGCTAGTTCGTGTGACTTGTTCCACAAAAGCATTATTCATTAGTTTTTACAAAGAAAATATAATTTAATTCCTCTGTGTTGGTTCAATTATTCTGACGTCTGTCGAAAACTTCAGTTTAAATTATTTTTAACTGAGGTCTGTCAAATATTTTACCTTCTCATGAGTCAATTTAAGGATTCGGTATTCCAATACCCTTATTTGTTACTAGACATACAAAATATTCTACAGGGTATCATACTTTTCATGAAAGTACCCCCATACTTAATTAAGGTCTTACACAAACAGTTTTCATGAACATTTTACCAATCTCGTATTGGGGATCGCCATTGACGATAGCTTCAATGGGTGCGGGTTTGAGGTATTTTCCGGTAAAACCGAGGAAGAGCTGGATGAAGTAGAGTTGGACCACCGCATTGGCGATGACGATTATCTTGACTACCAGATAGGACCAAATCAGACAGGTTCCCATGCTTTTGCTCACCACACAGATACCGCAGGTGTCGTGCAGCTTCTCAGCTGCCTTGGCTACTCGACCCTATGTTCAAGAAAAATAAAAAACTGATGGAATTTAACCACAGCAAATTTAAAAGATGGAAACGTTGTATAATGAGTTTTGTCGCTTTAGAGTGAACCTAATCTAAATTAATGGAATGGAAATGAGGAACTCACACAAGATTTCGGGAGAATGCTTAACGGTGTTTTTCCGTAATCAATAATAATAAACTATTTCAAATATCACTTCAGTAGAAAGAAGCCTCTACTGCCGAGTTTTCTTTCAGTTAACAATATTATGACTGCAGTAAAGACTTTAGTTGCCTAGAATCAGGGGTGGATTTTCGTGGTTCAGAATGGTTGAGTTTTGATAAAACCTGCTAGTTGAAAGTGTGCTGCAAATCAAGCTAGGACACTTCCCCATGGAGGTGCTTTTTAACTCACCAGAGCCTTGGGTAGTGGTCGAGTACGTTTCTAGGAGTCAGAACACAGAAATCCTAGGAAGAACTCATTGATTGTCAATTGGAACTTTTGGAAAGCACTTGTGTAGAAAGGTCAGGAGAGATAGTTTACTTTTCCGAGGAGCAAACAAATGGAGTAGTACGAATTGTATAAGGTCGAGGTGTGCGTACCAATTCTAACCCAAGGCATAAATTATAGCACAAAAACAATTCGTGGAGTACCACTTGGTGTATTTCTATGTCAACTATTTCAGGTGTTTGTCCTCGCGAATATGTCACGTAAATGCTAACTTAATCCACATTAGATGAATGCAAGCATATCTGGTTAAAAGGAAACTCCGTGGATAAAATTCCTTCCTAGTTATTTTTCATTCGTGAATTCGATAAGATGTAACAGATTTAATTGCTAACAATCGAAGCAAGGGCTAACCATGCTTTTCAGCACTACAATACGAGGTTTAGACACACGAAGTTGGCTTGTTTATCTGCATAAATGGTCTATGGGCGAAGATTACTTGTTAATGCGAATCACCCCCGCTGTAGCTATCACATGCAGATTTTGTGCAGTCAGCAAAAGCGCGAAAAACACGTTATATAATCTGGCCCTATGATCGAATACCTACACTTTTGGGCCAGACTCAGTCGATCGAAACTCAATGTAAGAGTAACTTACCTGGCTCTTCCAATTATAGCCTATCAATTTGGAATTGTAACAAATATTTTATTTGGAGGTTAGAACTAATCCTGACTTTTAACTCAGTGAGTCTACATGAGCTTATAACAGGGCTTAGTAAAAAATATTACGACAGTTAGTGTACTTACTCTTCGGGGGCACCTGTGTGTTTCAAGCATATCTTGAATGAACGTGGCCACTCGTTCAACCTCCATTTTGCGCTCGTTGCGAGAGCCGGTGGAGGCCTTTTTAGCTGACTGGAGGAGAGCAAAGACGTCTCCACTGGCTCGTGTGTTGCAAATCACCTCCCAGAGGATTTGCGGCAGGTAGAAGCAGATGCACTGCAGGCCCAGAACGAACGGTACCCACTGGTAGTAATCTACCATTCAAAAACCCGCTGAGTTTGCAAAAGTGTTTTGACATATTTGAAAAATGATCCTTTACTCCTTCACTCACTCCTAGAATTAGTGGAAGGAATAATCACATCATTTAATTCATTCATTTGAACTAAAGGATGCACCCTTTAACAGTGATAAATAGGAAAAGATTAATTTAAATGAATATAAATATATTTAGTTAGTTAGTTGGTTCTAAAAAAACATTTTTCTAGCTAGAGGCCAGTTTTAGCGACACTTCTGCGAAAGCATATATAAAATAGGAGAAATGAGTCATTTAAGTGAATAATAATGAATTCTGCACATAATTATGGGAAAAGTAAGTGCGATTTCCGAAAGCCGGGTTAAGCGAAAGTGAGCATCAAGGCAAAGCCAAATCCATTAACCTAAATGGATACTTACTAATACGCCTGTATTTGTCGTAGAGGTTCCATTCCTCCGGCGTGGTGGGCATCCTCTCATCCTGTCTCAGGGGAATAGTTCCATGCACCCAGCAGTAATCGGAGAGGTAGTTCTTAAAGTCACTGCCCGACGGCTGAACAGGGATGTAGCAGGAGATGGAGTTGAAGACGTACTGTTTCACCGACACAATCAGTGTGCAGGAGAGAAGGAGCACTACTGTGAAGAGGTTGATGCGATCAGCAAAGTCGTCCACCGAGAGATTGGCATTGAGTTGTACACTCCTGAAGAGGTCCAGGAACTCTCTTCCGACCATGACTGTGGGTGCGAGTGAGTCTGTCTTAGATGTGTGCTAGAGAGCAAAGTGCTGCCTGGGCTCAGCTAGTGGTGCTGAGAGAAAGCCAGCGATTGGAGAAGTGAGGTGAGGACTTCCACACTCTCCCTCCGGGTCAAAGTGCTAGCCCAATGAGTGCGTGCGTGCGCAGGTCTTTGCACGCTATGCTGAGGTGCTGCGACGGCACAATGCGTGAGAGCTCACATAGTGAGCGGCGTGCTCGCTTGTGTCTTGCTAGTGCACGATGAGGTGAAGATAGGTGGACCAACGAGAAAAGAGAAGACGCCCATGTATAAAAGGCCCCGAGGGGAGGGGTGGCTCGTCTTTTTGCTGGTCGCACAGGCAAACACTCGCAAACCTGTATGGACATTGTGAGAGACCTCTGTGACTGAATGTCACATGGAGTGATGGTGACTCAGAGAATCGGACATTTCAACTACTTTGGGGACAAGTATTTGGAAATTCTCATCTTTCTTCAATGTTGGATGTGAAATCAATGCTGCACCATACCATTTCCACATTAAGAAAAATGGAACAAAGGTTCCGATTTAAAGGTAGAATTAAAAGTGCTAATGTTTTCATCCCGAAAGTTCTGTTCAAATCATATCTTTCTATAAAACAGAACGAGATTTAAGGGTTATTTTGCATTTCCTATTGGACCTGAGCATTTTTTATGGTTGGATGAATTTAAAATGATCAAATGCGATTTTACAGAACAGGGAAATGCAAATTTGCTTGATTTGGATCCTGTGATCATGGAAGTACCTAAGAGTCATTTGAGGCAAGTAATGGCGTTGTGTGACTTCAAGAAAGGAAACTCAACAGCAGCCGACGAAGCGGATAACAAGATTCACTCAGTTTATGGAGACACATGTTATGTTAATTGAAACACTTGCCGAAGATGGTTTGGGGGATTCATAGATGGAGATTTCACCATCCACGAAGTTGAAGATGGAACCGGATGACGTCCAGTTAGGCTAGATGATAAGCCGCTTCTTGAAGCAGCTTTTGTAGAAAATTTCTGCTGTACCAGTTGAGGACTTAGCAATTAAGCTTAGTTCAAAGCATACAACTTTTTATCGTCATCTTAAAATACTCAAACTCGGAAAATGGGTGCTTCTTCTTTTTATATCAGAAAACAATCTCAAAACTACCCTGAGTTGACATCTGCTCTTTTCTCCATTCTAGTTGACTTGTTTCACCTCTTCTGGTTGATAGACTTGTGACTGGCGACTGACAAAAATGGATCTTTTATCGAAATCTCAAGCATCTTGGACAGTCGAAAAGGGAACTTAATGGAAAAAGTGCTTCGATCAGTCTGGTGGGATAGCAAAGGAATAAATCACTTTGATTTGTTACCACCTTATGCTACAACTAATGCCACAATCTACTGTCAGCAATTACGGTGGCGTTGGAACAAATACCAGTTCTGGTGAATCCGAAAGGGATGATGGTGTTTCATCAAGACAGTGCACGAACCTACATAGCAAGGATCACGTCATGCAAGACAGAAGAAAAACTTGGATGAGATGAGAAAATTCTTCACCCACCTCATTCTCCCGACTAATAAGCCCTTTCATAATATAGTTTATTTGTTTGTCATTTGGAAGAAAGAGCCTCTAAAACGACGCAGGAAGAAGTCGAAACTGTCATTTTTGAGTTCTTCAAATGATCAGAACGAAAGAAAATTTGGGAAAATGCTACAAATAAACTTGCTGATAGATGGACTAAATCCACCAATAATCAGAGAAATGCAATGATGATTTAATCTTTAATTAAATCTATCATTTAATCATACACATTATTTATTCGAAATTCCGACATAACTTAGGAGATGAGCAAATATTCTTGGACTCCTTGAACCTCTTTTTCAACGGCATTACTGACTTCCAAACGAAGGCTCTAAAATAATCGAATTTAAGTTAATGGTAAATGAAGCAGACGAAGTCGCATGCAGTAAGGAAGAGCACAAGTGAATTACAAAAACTGGATAAAGGAGAAGAGCATTCAGAAGTTTCTTTGGGTTGATTTTTTTCCTAATTTATAAATAACACTGTGTTTATAATACAATTCTTCACATAAATTACCATTTCTGAACTTGTAATTAGGCGGTTTTCGAAGAGGCAATAAACTAAGAAAGGGAAACGATTATGTGTTTCATAGTTTCCGAACGACACCGAAACCAATAAAATACCGTTCTAGAGTTTCTGGAACCGAGAGAGGAGAATATCTGCTAATTGGTCTAAGTGAATTCACTTAACGAGGTAGAAATCAGAGATAAAAGCAGCTTCTTCTTTCATGTTAGCATCCCTTGATGCTTTTAAAGTTGTGAATAAGTGTCACCTTTACCCATAATAGCTATATTATGCAGTTAATTTTCTTATATAAATCAGCCTAACCCAACGGTAAATCTTGCCCTTTCAATACCAAAAATAATGATTTGAAATGATTGAGAAACTGAAGGTGCTCTGCTATCAATGATTTTCTTTGACCAAGGACCAGGACCCACCTAAGGCTCAAGTGTCACATTCGCGTTTGTGCGACTGCAAATATTGCGAATTTTTGTGTGCCAAATCTCTCCCGAAATTCGTCCCAAATGGAAAAGTTTCAGTTTTTTGAATCAGATAACTTTTAATGGAGCTTCTATTAGGTATGTATATGTTACTGCTTTAATCCACTGCAAAGTGCGAATACCGTTGGGGAAATACTGCGTCATTAGGAAACTTTATTTAAGTTAGCAAGAGAGTTTAAACGAACTCGTTTAAACTTTATTACATTCCATTATATAAATTTTACCACGTGCTTTTTAAATTAGCTTAAGCTCTAAAATAGTGCTGCCCTAAACGAATAAATTATCAAAACCGGTTATGTAATGTGAATAACTAAAATGGGCCTGATTTTATCATCAAAACCTCGTTGCTTAAGTGTAGCATATAGGTTTGTTTACTGAATTTATTGGAATATAATCGAAAAAAATTCACCTCACTTTGTCACATATTCGAGAACAATATCGTCTTAGGGTTATGGTTTGGAAGCGGCAAATTTTTCTGGTGTCGTTTATTGAGGTAAGTATAGAAACAGCCACTAACAGTGCATTCATATCGAAGGAGTGCTTGAATATGGGCAAAGAGAATCAGTTTACAGGCTGATTAGGTGTCAGGCTTCTAGATTAGCACACATAGGAAGATACTGGAATTTGAACGGCTGGGAAATGTTTATGTGTGATATGTATTATTACTTCTCATCTTATTCGATACATATAAATACAATTGAAAATGATGAAGGATGACGGGTTTGATCAAGAATTCCAACAGGTAGAGCGTAGTATTCATAGAAAGTTTCTTTCAAAAGTTAATTAGAAAATACCTCAGGTGATAAAGAACAGATTATCACAATTTATGTACAAACAGTAAGAAACCATAACTAACTACGTAATATAGGTCGTAGTTAGGTGTAAATGGACCTAAGACAAACCATTTTGATAGTATTTTTTCTTCAAAACGCTATACTTGTTGCCAATACTGTTGTTTCCTTGTTGCTATGCCTATGCCTTGATGCATTATTATTTATTGTGTTATGACTAATAAAATGGAAATGAAATACCTTGAAATAAGTAGGATAGTTACAAGAGTGCCTGATTTTAACCTTATAAATAAAACTCCACTTCGAAATATGATGAAAATTTCACGCTGCCAAAACACTTTGATGGGTTAAAAGTGCTTTCCGTGAGTTTAGCAGCTTTTACGAGGGATTTTATAGCTCAGATTCAGTTTATTGAGTCTATCTTTTATGGAAACGGACTCTGGCCATCAACATGGTGTTTAGGATTTAGTTATCTTCTCTCAATGGTATTTGGAACAAGTTGGCGCTTAACAGTTCTCCGTATTCACTGAGATATTTTCATTGATACATTTAAGAAACAATCGCGGTAGGCTTTCGATCGGTTTCCCTCAAAGGTCGTGATAAAGTTAGTGGGGTTTTGGGAACAGGTGGTGAGTGCAGTAGTCCGGTAGTGCATTCGAATGCGGCCAAAAGCTGCAGGATTACCTCAGTAACCAATCGTTGGCTTTCCTTTGTCACCGCTCAGGTATAAAATGTTACTTGCCTCAACGGTTTAACTGGTTGAAAGTTTCAAGTTTGGTACTGAGGTATGTCTATGACTAAGATTTCCCAACTACTCAGAACTGATGTGACAATTTTACTACAATTTCAGACATTAGCATGCCCCGTAAATTTACGTTCACTCTGTCCCTCGTCTGTCTCTGTCTGATTCTCCTTGAAGCTCCCCGGATCAGAGGCTTAAAACAGCATAGTCTGCTCTTCCGTATCCCGTCCAGAGAGTACTTCGAAGAATTTTCAGGGGATGACTTCCAGCCGGACGAAACTGGGGACATTAAGGGAGGCTATCGAAGAGGTCTCGAGAACGCTAAACGTGGATTCGTGCGAGTTGGTTAAATACATTTCGCAATTCGGGGAAAAATATTCCATTTCAACATGAAATTATGTATCCCAAGATATCGCAGTGAATAAAATTGTCACCTCATAATGTATTTCATTAATGATTACTTATGATTAAGCCGCATTTAAGGCTTTAAATCATTTTAAATTGTAACAGAAATTGAAAAAGCTACTCACATTTAGGATTTGTAAAGTTTTAAATTACAAAGATAATATGTACCTCTGTTCAGTTATAATTTTCCCAAGGTGGGTCAGTGACTAGTTTGGAATAATATTTAATGCCCAATGTAGCTTTATTAAAATTTATTTATCCATTTTTAGAGGGCCTTCAATTATTAAAACAAATTGTGTAAATACAAAATAAATCTTGCATTAAGCTTAAGGGCTGGGTAGACATTTAAGTGTCTCATTGGGTTTCTTTTGGCAAAATTTTTAAGTTCATCTTATTTCTCTCTGTGAAACTTACTAGTTAAAAGAAAGAAA
This sequence comes from Anomotaenia brevis, assembly GCA_030710315.1. Taxonomy (NCBI): domain Eukaryota; kingdom Metazoa; phylum Platyhelminthes; class Cestoda; order Cyclophyllidea; family Dilepididae; genus Anomotaenia; species Anomotaenia brevis. The sequence goes on from JAUOZQ010000005.1 coordinate 409,646, forward strand.
CATTGGTCGCATGAACCAACTTGCAGTATTCGAAAGCAGGTTTTTGGGATAGGTTTTAAGTAAATTGGTCAAAGCTTAACCAGAATATTTAATAAAATGTTGATACAAAGGATTACTTTATATTACCTCTAGAATTAATCATTTAGACTGGTGGCTGATTGGAAATTTTTAGAGGAACAAGGTTTTTTATTTTTACACAAATAGCAACAGCAAATAAGGAGTCGGATTCTGTTTGTTTGACACCGGTATATCTTTTTATATTCTTTCCGATTTTGTTTCCATATTTGATAGTTAAATAGGCATACGTAGACTTCGTATATGAATGTTAAGTAAATCTGATTCATTTCCCAAAAGTGTTAAGTATTGATTTCAAGTTCGAAGTACCTTTAGTTTAAAAAACTGTAATAATTTGTAGTTATTAAAATCTAAATTTCCCTAGACACTAGATAATAAAATACGATAACAAATTACTATTGAAACTATTTTTCAGAATTAAATGACAACAAAGAAGAAAATTCCATCTCCAATGTTACATTATTTTTCAAGTTGTCAATTGAGAAATCTCAACACTATAAACTCACAAGCCTCATTACCCTTTGCTATCTGAAATTATTGTTGTTTATTCAGGGCACAGTCTGAGAAAAACAAGTCTGATCAACAATGGGATCACTTTAGGGCATTCACCGATATTTGATCACATCGGTACTTCACTGAATGGCACCATTAGGAAATAAAGTGACTCCTTTTGAATGTACCAAACAAAGGCTCATTCCGTTGATGATCTTGAAGATTTAACTTTCATTGTTAGAATACACATCTATTGCTGTTTTGCTTACACTGATTAGGAACTAAACACCATTAACTTTTGCTTCAAATCATCTTTGTAAAATGAAATAATTTAAAAAGGTAAAATTGTCACAATTGCTGTAGATTTCCAGAGGTCCAGTTTGACATTTCACAAAGTTATCAGTGCCTAATATCATAGGCATCTACTCTTTGGCTTTTCAAGGTTGACTTGAATAAGAGTGAGAAATCTTTCAACGTCTTTTGGATCATGCTAAGAACCTTGATTCTCTCTAACGGCCAAATACTGATATCCACCCACTGCGTAATCACGCACCAGTAGTCAGGAATTATTTAACACGGTCAAGTAGGTTTAATTTTTTATTCACATGTCTACATTGTGAACGAATGTAGACATGTAGTGTCATAAAAAGCAAAAGAAGTATTGGCGAAACTACCTTTTCTGAGCATGCTTTCAAGAATTTATTCATTTTTTAAGAATGTTTTCACTTTTGTGGTGCCCAACGAACACGTGCTTTAATATAGCCAAAGGTATTGAAAAAATAAATTGAAAACAGTCGAATGCACAAGATTTACACGTGGTTGAGTTTTCAGAGAAATAAAGTGAACTTGTGAAACTGCCTGGGAAATTATATTAACTCATTCACTGATATTCCACAGGAGTCAGAAAAGCCTATTTTTATGAATTTATAACCTTACTTAAACCCACAAATTAAAATCGGAAGTTTATAAAAAGCTAACCCTCTATGTTTTCCACCGAACTGTGCTTTTTGAATTTCCGGAATCGTTGAAGTGTCAGGTGGGAAATACATCTTTCACTGTCGTCAAATACGTTCACGCAAAAGACAAGTGGGAGTCATAACGAGGATTTAATTACTAAAACGACTTTTTCAGGGTTTAATTAATCTAGTAGTCGTCGATCTCATCATAGTTGCATAAATGTTCTCTTTACCAAGTGAAGAAAGCCGATCCAGTTACGGCTTGACAGAACTAGGAAGGCGCATAGAGCATTGGGGGCGGGTCTTCATCAGAAGCCAGAGTGGTTTTCTTAACCACGAACTCGATTTAAAACACTGATTAGATGGAAACGTCCTGCAACCAGCGAGTTGTGTTTTGCATTCAGGCATGATCGATTAACTGGTTGGGTAAAAGAAAGGTGAGTAGAAATATCCTAATTTTGACGCATGAACTAGATTGTTTATACTTCCACAGGATTCATCATCACTTTGACCAGAAATTTTTTCAACGTCGTCAGTTGATTTCCTAGGGTCAATTCTCCTAAAGAAGTCGATCTTGTAGACGTTTTCATGAGTAGTAGACAAAATTTTCATTGGTTCTAAGTTTCACGGTAGAGGCTGAAACATTCAGTTTATGATAAAATGCCCTGATTCCGATATTAATGTCCTCCACCACTTTTTTTGCAGATTTTAGGGAAATCGGCTATATAGGAGCAACTAGATTATTATTTTGCTTTCTTCTAGCCAGCGCAGCTTAGTGGCCTCCAATTCACTTAGACAGTTCATATCGTCGTGTTGTATTTTCACCGTATTCAGAAGAACCATTGAATACGTGAGCTCTACTGAGCTTTCGAAATTATTGTTAGGGTACAGTAACAATCAGTTATCTTTTGTACTCCAGATAAAACCACAAAAAAGCACAAAAGTAGAGCAATCAGTTTTTTACCTATAAATTATTTGTGGTAACCTTAATTGACCTATTGTTATACTTGAGTTAAATGAATGCTGTTGATTTTTACCCAGTAATGAATAAAAATACAGAGAGGCTAACCTGAGTAGTTAAAATAATCGAGACTTCTCGATTTTATTATCGGCAAAATTTCCACTCCACCATTCAAAGGAAATTATTTTGTAGGAGCTATATTTAACATTCCTTTCCTTCACACACTTTGCTACACTTGGTCAGAGATACTAAACCATTTTTTGAAAGTCATTTAAGTAGGCAAATAATTTCACTTCCACCCTATTATTAATGAAAGTTCGCAAGTGAATTTATAAATAGCAGAAAGCACTAAATAGTAGTGAACTCTATGGCCTTGAAAATATTTTGCATTTTCTGGTCAAAAAAATATTTCTGGAGAAATACGCATAAAAGTCAAATAGACTTAAAATCACATCACGCATATTTTAATCAAGACTGAAATTAATTTGGTGGTTACTCAATGATTTTATTCTAAAAGTACTCATTATGCATTAAGAAAAAGAGTTTCCTATTAAAAAAATGTGTGAGAATTAGATTAAAACACCAGAATAGACGATCACAAGAGTAATGGCAGCTATTTTTGCGGTGCGATCGAGCGACAAGTATGTGACAGTAAGGGAGATAATAAATATTTTTATTAGCCCAACGCAGGAATCTACAACGTATTTTTCTTTCAAAAGTTAGAATATATTTTTTAATGCTACGAAATGACCCATAAACAAAGGAGATATTCTTGTAAAGCTCTGTTTCATCCGATACCATGAATCAACTGAAAATCTAGTAATTCGGTTTTATGATTTTGTGAAAAAGTATGGAAAGTACTCTCATTTTAGTGTTACTGCGTCTTCCTCGAAGATTATTTTTACTTCTGCTAATGCTGACCCCAATTTAGCCCAAGTGATGTTTGAAATCCCTTAATGGCGCTACTAGCCAATCAGAATGTTTCCTCCCAAAACTCTCTGGCTCGTTGAGGGGTATATAAGGTCTCGTTTTTGAGGACAGACCGGGTTTCCATTTTGAGCAATCAGTCAAGGTGAGTGGGTGTTTTCGCCTCCTTAATTCCTATGAAAATGTTTCATTCTGCTCACTTGTATCCCCCTTAACAGCAGTCATGCCAGTCTCCAAATCCGCACTTGTTCTCACGGTGCTTTGCATGTGCCTAATGAACATGGATGTCCATTGCGCGAAGGCTATGGGGATTCGCCAGAGGATGTACGGTGTACCAGCTAGGGTGTACCATGACGACGACCCGGCAATTCAGTTCCTATCAGATGACATCTCAGACGTCTATCCAGAGTACTATCGCGGTGGCCTGGCTTCCAAACGTGGATTCGTGCGTGTTGGCTAAGCTGACTCTGCATTTGAAACTTCCGCCCGGTCTTCGACTATGTCCTTTATCTGTTTAAATTTATATTGAAAAATTATCACTTACTGCAATCGGTTCAGCCTTCATTGAATTAAAGACCCTCCACATATAATTAAAATGCATTCTTATAACTGGGTGGCTCTAAAGATTTTTTTCCAATCTTTATTATCTAGTTACCTAAAGGAACAGCAATTTGGCGATTTGATAATTGGCGCTAATGCATTTGAGAGGGCGCTTCTCAACTGTTTGTTATGGCTGCTCACAGGATGGATAAGGTCACCTCAAATGGCTTCACTGTGGTTGGGCGTGGTGAAGCATCAACCCAGGGGACCCATAAAGGCAATTAGGAAAGACTGTCTGATGAATGTGTAATTCTGCCTCACAGGCGGGGAATGACTTGCGATTTCGCACAGTTATGTCAGAATAGAATTCGATTTAGCCTAGTAAATGAGGCAGCTATTTTCTGCTTAACCCGAAGCATTTGCATACTAACATCCTGGGGCATATTTATGGGAAATATGTGCCATGAGATGAAGATTCTCATTGAAAATTCGTTTATCTTTTTAGGCTGGAGGGTTGAAAAAATTCACATTGTGGCCTATGAGCTTCAGATTAGCAAACATGGCGAGATATTTCACTATTATGTGACTTACAATTAGTACAATCGGCAGCGTTCATAATTTCTTACCAGTTGTTTGAATTATCTGATATCCTGCCGTAGATTAAAAACTTAGATAGCTCAGCGGTCATTGGAGTAGCATTTCATTTCATCAGTCTTAAGATCTAAAAAGTCCTTTTAAGGAATTATCACTCTCATGAATTTTTGAAGTAAGCCTAATGTAGAGGACTGTATCATTTATTAATGTCAGTACTTTTATCTGGCAGATTATAAAAACGTGATGCAAAAGTATAAACGCCCGTTGCACATTTCGTGCGGTTGGTGAGATAAATGAAGCTTTCATGGCAAAATGATAATATTGATTCCAAGAGAGACTCATCACATACTGAGAACCATTCTTGATAACCCAAAATCTTTAAAACCCATTGAGGAATATTGTTTTATTATTGGCGATGGCACAGCATTAGTCCACGTTGGTAGAAACCTGATTGTTGGGTTAAATGAAGCATTCACCGTATCTCAAAAGGATTTTTTAATAGGGAATTATGATGATGAATTAAGTCGATTCTCTAGAGAATGGTGAGTGTGGGGATAATTTCAAATCAGTCACATGCCAGTTTATTTTGTCGTAAAGTCTTCTAATAAATCACAACTAGACAAATGAGCCAATTTAAAACATATGCCACTGAGCTGCCATGCAAGTTTTGGTTTTAAAATTGAATTTAGACAGAAGAAGCTGTGATAAACTAATGATAGAGGATAATTATAACAGTAAAATGGCTCTAATCACTACAATCAGCATAATAATAAATTGCATTTACCACGTCAGCAATCATAAATATCAAATAAACTTGTTTTCTAACACTATCATGAGAGCTTCCGTCTGCGAAAATATTTACACGAATTCGCGGTGTTTGCAGTGCTTTTAGCCGTCTTAATTAGTGCTTTAGTAACGCCAAATCGGTTTTATTATCCTCCTTGGTAGCTCTAAATATGTTGAAATGGATTGTGGTCTTAGACGTCATTATTCAAATATAAACAATGAACCTAATGGCATTCTAGTCAAGTTAGAAAGACTTAACGCTTTTACTACAATTTCGAAATGTATTTTAACTTTGTGTGAGAACAAATGCTTCTGGTCCTTCCACTAAGCAGGTTCAAAAGACACTTGCTCTGGGATTTGACTAATTCAAAGCTTCACGTTACAAATTGATGTTTTGGAATGACTCAATTCAAGACTACCTTGGTTTCAGAATGCCTTGCCAATTCCTATTTGACCGAAATCTCCTTGAACTTCCGCGCATCTGTTGGGACCGTAGGAAGGACCCAAGCGTCCACACCAGCAAGCAGATCGATCATGATTTTTAAGCAAGGCTCCTCCAGGAAGTTTCCAGAACAACGTTGTCTAATTAGTGTCTTGTTTCAAGTGAACGTATGAATACTAGACACCCACTCTGGTTACCGGTGGAGACATACGCGCCGTGACAAACGCCAACACTCCTTTAGCTGATTCTAGCTAAATAAATAAGCGTTCTTGCATCTGAGGCATTTGGTCTTCCTGTGATGTAGAGAAGATAGTCATAGAAAAAGATAACCCAGTTCGTCCAAAAAATCAGTCTATTGAAATAATATCATCTATATCAAAAGGGGACTTTAAAGAGGCTTAGTAAGTAACTTTTGACTGCTCAATGGGGAATTTGTGAACTTTGATTGACATTATTAAGCAGTGCCTTCAAATATTCTCTTACAAACTGGGATTTCATTAGCTGGTAATATCGTGAAAAATCAGTTCGAACAAAAGGATATCTTCTTAAAAGCTCAAAGGCTCATGATTTAAGGGCTAATAGTTTACTCTATTCAAAATGTAACTTAAACTGATTTTTCTGCTTCAAGACATAGAAATATCTTACATGTGTGGTAGTCGATCGATGAAGTGAAAAAACGTCCAATTCTGCTCTACTTTTATTGAACTAAGTAGTAAGTGATCACTCCTAAGTATAGTCAATCAACAGTCCAAATGCTTCAATTTCCAACACCCATATCCAAACAACAGGCCTCGGGCCATGGTAAGCTAATAATTCAGTGTAAGTAAAATCTCAGCAAGTTATTCATTTATATAAATCGAATCATATTCTTGTAGTCCAGGAGGGGCCGTCCCTGGGAAAACTGAGAGCCTCGTCACACCGTCAAGCAGGTCGCACCACGTCATCTATTTGCGTGCATTAATCCTAAATGCAGTTGGTCCAGGTCCCGTCAACCCAATCTCGACGTAAACTTTCCTACACGCCCCTAATAAAAGCTCTTGTACAGACGTCTTTTCTGGTATTGGGATACCTCATCATAAGTGGCAACTGATCCTTCTTAAAGAGAACCGTCGCATTCCACATTCTCCATTTTGACAACTCATTCCACACCTTTGGGAAGGAAATTATTCATTCAGCCTACTATAATTGCTTTTTTGAGTCCCCGGGTCGCTGTCTCATCACAGCCAATCATCTAAAAGTCACCTGAAGTGACCTCATCTCTCCTACCTGCGCTGCTGCAGTGGACAGAAGTGTTAACCAGTTCAAAAGCGGACTCCTGAATATCTCCACTGAATGCTTAGCTTATGTTGAATAATATTACCTAAAAACGCGTGTGTAGTTCAGATGCCCAAAAAATTCATTTAAGAAATTCAATCAAAAATAAATTATATTAATAGGATGAGGTTCCTTAATGCATTAGAGGCTAAACCGATTGTTTCAAATGCACATTCAACATTACATTGTCTCAGACCGGGCGAAGTTTTCAAATCCAGAGCCAGTTTAGCCAACGCGAACAAATCCTCGTTTGGAAGTCAAGCCTCCGCGATGGTACTCGGGATAGAAGTCTGCGATATGATCTAGTAGCAAGTGAAATGTGGGATAGTCAGGAATGTACGCTCTAGCTGGTGCATTGTACGTCCTCGAACGTATCGCCATAGCCTTGGCGCAATGGACATCCGTGTTTATGAGTCAAACGCATGAATGGGAATTTGGTGACAAGCATGACTGTTAAGACAGACGCAAATGAATGTAACACGTAAAAAGAAATTAAGGAGGCGAAAACGCCCACACCCTGGTTGATACCTAGAAACGACCACTCGGCCTGTCCTCAAAAACAAAGCCTTAAATGGCCTCAAACGGGTTTGAGAGGTTTTTGCGAAACGCTGCATTAATTGGCTAACCTAGTCGTCGAAGATGCATTGTATATCTTTTAGCTTAAAACACTGCGAATATTCGAAAGAGGCTATTTCTTAGTACCAGGAGTGGGGCTAGCATGGAGTCGAGAAACTTGCACTTACCAATCTTGATGATATTGAAGATGAGTCAGGAGATTAGCAAAAAAAAAGTTAATGTCAATTGCCTACAGATTCTGGCCATTTGTGTTACCATATTATTTATATATTAGCTTAATAATGCATTCAAGTAACCTTCTATTTATTTACATTTAAATCGTTTCTCTATTTCACAAATCAAATCTGTTTTATTTAATGAATACCAGAGTGGCAAATCTTATCCCAAATATACAAATAGAAGGCTTGGGAATGAAAAAATAGGGACAATTTTCCAGTTAGTGATACCATATTTATTTAACCTTAAACTTTGGTATAAATTCGTTTTACCTAATAACTTGTGCTCACTTCTTTCGTCCTTAGAATTAAGTTAAGAGTTTTACAAATTCCTTGACCAGCAACAATACTCGTATCTGGATGATAGATGATATTTCATTTAACTCCATAGAAAGATTTGATTTAGAGTCATAAAAGAAATTTAAAAATCTCCTTATCTGGAACCTGATTAAGGGAAAATGTGTTAGCAATTTGATGAAGAGAGTGGGGTACGATATTCATGACCAGTCTTAGAAGCTAGATTTGATTTGTCTTCAGCGAAGCCTGAAGTGGAAACTGAATTCTTGAGACCTCTTCAGGTAGATTTCACAGTCTGGAGCTGCTCAGATATGATAATCGGTACGAAAAGCTTAAATTTAGTGCGAAAATGCCCAGAGCTAGCAGATCACGACATTAGGGCTTAGGTGATAGGCATAACTGAAAAGTTGTGGACAGAATCCTCAGCCTGATGCCATGCTATATTGTAAGTTCTTAGAGAGTGGGCGCTTTGCGATTGTGGCACTAATGCGATTATTTTAGCAACAATTTGGCAAAATTATAAAATAGAAACCAAATTTTATTGGTACAAAGATTGGAAAGTTCAAAAAGTTGGCACTTTCAACCGAACCACATATTATCATTCGTTTCATTTAGGACCAGCTGGATAATTGGTTTTGACATCGGCCTATTTGTTCAGGTTAAAGATTTCGAAAAATCTCACCCACCGTTCGTAAATATAAAAAATCAACAATTTTTCAGTTGCGCCAGTTTTAACTGAAACCATTTTCACTTCTATAAACGCTTCGAGTTTGCAGTAAACTAAGAAGTATATAATTTATATTGCATACCATAAACACACTTATGGAAATGATATCATTTTGTGGCAGTTTCAATGTTTTTATTTCTTCAATAGATTTTGGTTCACTTAATTCCCTATTTAAAAACTTAATATGAATTAAGATTAACTACTGGTTAAGAAATATATTTGTGTCTAATTTTCTGAATAGACAATGCAATCAATGCTGAAATCAATCGCAATTTTCCGCTCATGAAGGAACTGGTGCTACATTCTCAAAAATGCATTTTTAAAAATGAAACTGCTTGTGCATTAGGACATATCAGGTAATCCTATAAGTTCTGTTTGTATTTTCAATAAATAAAACAGGCTGTCAAATGTCTAATTATCTATGACCTCCTTCTATCAATTTTAACTCCTTCATGCTGCGTTATAAAAGCTTTTTCGTTCTAATGTACTGCAAGCTAAGAGACAAATGGAAGTGTGGAGGAACAAGGTCGGAAGAATAAGTTTGATGAGATGTTTTCCCCCATCCACGTTCAACTTCCATCTTTTGTGACGTGAATCCTGTTACGTGAGGTCGAGCATTGCCCTTGTGAAATACCATCCCCTTTCACCAGATTCAATAGAGCTGGTATTTCTCCTCCGCAAAGCTTGCTTCGAAAGCCCTAATTACTGCTGTCAGTAGATTTGAGCATTAACTATTGCTGCATTAGGTGATAGCACTTCAAAATGGATTACTCTTTGGAGATCCCACCAGACTGAAAGCAGGGCCTTTTTTCAATGAAGTTCCCTTCTCGGCGGCTGTGGCTGGAGTCTCTTCCCTCGCTCACGGAGCTACTGACACGACGCTTGGCATTTCGGTTGAGGGTCCATGTTTGCCGACAGTCCCAAGTCGGACGTTTGAGATTTTTACAGGCAATTAATGGGTAGGCACACATCTGCCAAGTTCAGGAATTTTTGTAGTTTTTGAAGATGACGATGAATAGTTGCATGGATTGAACTAGGCTTAATTGCTAATTCCAACTCAAAGGATAAAACGGGATAGGCTTCTTCAAGCGCTGCTTCAAGAAGCGGTTAATCATCCAACCCAACTGGGCGTCCGGCTCGATCTTCATCTCCACTTCCACTGAATTTCACAAACTAGCAAGTTCGGCTGTATTTGGGTTTCCTTTCTTAAACTCATAAAACATTTTATATCTCAAATGATTATTGGGTGCTCCCATGTTAGCAGGATTTTGGTCAAGAAAATTCTAATTTAATTGATTTGTTAAACAAAATTTAGCCATTTTGAATGTATCTTTACTTTATAATGCTATTTAGCTCCATTAGACATAAAATATTCTTAATAAAAGATTTACCATCTTTGCTTCGGCTATCTTGATAATTTAAATGAGGAGCTGATTAAAACATCAAGGATTACAAATCAAATTCTTTTCTAAACTGTTTGAGTGAAAAATCCGTTATCATTCGATTTATAAGGTCTAATTTGTGCATTAACAGTTCTTCTAACTTTATTCTCTCTATCTAAATGGATTTAAGTTTTTCTCATCATAAATTGGAATCGCGCTTTGACACTCCCAATTCAAATAGAAAATTCTAAGTGATTACGGATTTACCTTCAAGAACAGTCTATTTTTTGCATACAATTAGGATTTCAAATATTTATAATATGCTTTTCCTTGTATGGAAATATTCTACTGAATAAACATGTTCCGTACTATCGAAACAGACATAATCTTTGCAATTTATGATGAATTACTTCCTTCACTTGCAGATTTTTGGATATGACTAACTAGCAAGTTCGCAATGGGGCAACCATTTTTTTTAAACATAGAGAAACAATATCAACCGAGTCGCACAAATCCACGTTTAGAGTTCATGGTAAGCATCCGATGGTAGTCTTCATAATCTCTTATGCCGTCTGGCTCAAGTTCGCTGTTCGAAAAATCCTCCTCGCCCACATCCGGTAGAGCAAAGAAAGGATTCAAGCCACTAATTCGTGGAGTTTCAAGAAGAATCATAGAGAAGCAGACAAGGGTCAGACTTAAAGTGAACCTGTGTGACATCTTGAAGTCTGAAACGGGTAAAGTATCGTCATATCAAGCCCTGACTCTAGAGGAATGCAAAAAATAGACTTACTTTAGCCTACAAGCTGAAACTTTCGCCGAGTCAAATCCCAGGCTTTATATCTGCACATTGATAGGATAGTGCCGCTGATTGGCTGATGATGTTACCAAGAAGCACCTAAATTAATTCGAAAGTGACATTGGGCCGTTTTAAGCACTAAATATTTCAAAAGGCCACCAAGCTCCATTTCAGACTGTAAATGAAATGGACCAATAATCGCTGTTATTTCAACCATTAATCTATCGTGCAGATATTCATCTTCTTATATCATATAAGTGCGGTTGCTTAGCCGTCTATAGTTTAATTTCTAATTCCGTACTTACAATCTTATTCAAATAGATAATAAAACTTTTAAATTGAAGTATCAAACTGTTTAATTTAAACTTGTCTCATGGCAGTTTATTTGATGAGATTAATAACACACCTTTGAAGTAAATTCGAGCATTTCTATTCAAAAACTGAACTCTGCTGGATATGTTTTCTGTCTATTAACCATATAATGTTCTCCGGATCATTTTACAATGAAAAGTGGCAGAAAATAAGATTAAATTATTTTTAAAATTCCAGTTTGTCGAAAAAATAGCAGTGAAACAAACGAAATAAAGTCCACGAAAGTTTTCAAGAACGAAAATTTTCGAAAGCTAGATGAAACTTCTTTTAGCCCTTTTTAGATTTTACTAGTTATGCAATTGTTAAATTGGAAATAATGCTAATTTTGTGCATGTCGAAATGCTGAATGCAATTCAAAATTGATTGTTTTCATAACTTTGGAGTTTTCATTTAAGTAAAGGGATTAGTGGCTATTAATCAGACTGAAATGTGAATATATTTAATACTAATATATTATATAAATATTTATATATTTATATAAATAAAAATTCTAAAGACTTGCTGCTAACAGACTTAATTGCACCCAATCCCCTATTTTCATTAAGCTAATGTTCCCACTTCGATCATATTTAAGGAATAAGAAATACAAAATTAACTATTAGATCACATTCGAAAGTTGTTTTATGGCTAAATGTAGAAAACATAGAAAAATATAGAAAATATAGAAAAGAAACGGAGCCCAGGTTCTGCCCCGGGCGTCGAGAAACCAACCGATTTACGTGGCTTGTTAAGGGGCTGATTAGCAAATGTCGGTCATTTTAAGAAAGCCTTGTTTACCTTAATGACTGACTCACCTTCTACTCTTTGACTGAGATCTTGTGCTGACACCAAAAATGGTCACTATTCATTCGATACTAATTCTGTTTCCTACTAAGCGATGCCAGTGAAATTTCGGTGTTTATTCCTACAGTGAATAGGTGAAATTGCTCGAAGCGGCATTCTTATTGCCTTTTAATCTAGAATATGAGCATATCCTTCTTATCGAAATTTACTTAAATTTCAGCTAGCTCTAGAAGGATAAGGGATCAGATTCGTAAGTATTTTCAATAACATTTAGTCAAAATAACTCTAGAAATGCATGGTGGATTGTACAGTAGGCTGAAATAAGGTATGCGGACTGCTAATTGCAATTTAATTCATAAAATTAAATGCCGGCTAGAGTTTGGTTATTATATTCGCCTTGCTGAGTGCAAAATATCTTTCTTAGTAAAAGTTGAACTTGCTTACAATTTCAACGATAGAGATAAGGCAACATGATTAATTTAAAAGGCAATACAAAGTCAGAAATTGCGTAGAATCGGTGTATTCTACTGGGTTTGGCATTAATCACTTATGCTTTGACACACCGCATTTTCGAAATTCTGCTTATTACTTTGGTGAAAAATTTATAATGAATTCCAAAGTCCAATAATATCTTTGAATTCTGAGTCTCTATGGATAAATTAACTTATATAGAATCAAATTTTCGACCTTCTTTCCTCATGAAAGGTGTTTAAAGATATAAGAATTCCATTTAAATCATTGATCAGTTGGTCAGAAGTAAGAAGCCCTATTGAAAGTCAATAGCATTGTTCACGCTGCTTTTGACCGACTTCCTTTTGTTTTAAAATGCGACACCATTTCAGCAGAAAAAAATTGTTAGAAATATAAGGATTTGGTAATTTTGAACAGATGGTAGATCACTAGGGGTATGGCAGAGTTAAGTCTGGGAATAAACTTAATTTTAACTAAAAAATTTAGTGTCTTACAACATAAACGTATCATCATGGTTCATGAGAAATGTAACGATTATCCCTAAACATTAACAAACGATAAACAAAACAAAGTAATGCAGTAGCTATCTTCCATTTCAGCTGTTCATGACGGAACACTGTCTACTTAGGTCAATAGAAAATCAGTATAATTTTGCGCTGGAAATGAATGTAATGGATATCCCATCGGTAGCGGCCAGTTTTTAAATGGCTCTGATGGTAGCTAATCATCCTGAGTGAAGCTGAATTTTCCGTCTACATCATTGAAGTCAGTTTATTTTTATAATATCTGAAATATACTGTCTCCACTGATTATCTCAGGTAATAGATTGTCTGTTATTCTTGCTATTACCCTGCATCGTTCTAATCCCTTCTTTCTCCAATTACTCATTATTTAGCCACTCCACTCTGTTGGAAGTACACTAACCTTAACTTATACTGAAGTAACTCTTATCTAATTGGTTCCAAACCCCTTATTACAGTGATAACTGCAGATGACTGTAGAATCAATCAACACGGAGCATTGGTATTTCGCTAGACTGAGACACTTAAAATGCCCCATTTTCATGAATTATTTATCGACTTTGAAACGCCCTTTACAGCCTCTATTTTACCTAGATTGTTTTAATTTCTAATTCATTTAGGCACACACCTTTATATTCATAATTAACTTTTATTTCACAAGGGCTCTAATATGCGAAATCTAGACTAATTCCTAGTCGATAAAAAAGTGGTTTCATTTAGTCACACAATAGTTTTTTTAAGAATTTAACAGGATAATAACTGTCATATGCTAGTTAACATAGGTATACACCACCAATTATTGCGAGTAGCAAAATACTGTAACCAAGCAAGGTTCCGAAAATCACATTCTAAGATCAGTTATTATTTCATCAGTCGGTTTAGCTAAATTATGAAAACAGTGTGGTTTTACTTAAAGATCCTAACTCTCGTGGTTTTGTGTTGAATTTTTTCGCCTAAAATTGCGCCAATTTGCCAATTACAAAATAAACATTGAAAATAATGGCAGATAATTCATCTTATAAGAAAATAGTACACTATTAGAAGATAATAGTAGGATTCTGCTTAGATTTAAAATAGGTTGCCTACTTAAAGTGACCTGGTTATGCTATGGTTATGAGACAGTACTTAATGTAGAGCCAAGAAAACTCTCGATGACTAGCAGATACATTAAAATTTAGTGTTAATAAGCAGGAAAAAGTGACTGCTCTATAAAAAGGAGAGGCCTTAAACGAAAGAAAAATAGGGTGCACTACTTGGTAACAATGCGCTCAAAACTGACAAAATGAATTATTGCATATCGTCTTATCAACAAAATTATTCAGGTTTGTGTTACCTTAAAAAGCTGAGAATGAGTAGAGAGCACACAAGAATGTCGACACCAAGAGGGGAATAACATGGGCAGTTGGTTTATTCTTTACTACCCACGAAATAATGTGACAGTCTTATCTCTTGTTTTTTGCAATCCAAAGCACAAAATGAAGCTCAAATCTTGATGTGACTATCAAATAGTCAGTTTAAATTAACAGGCAGGGTTAGGTGAAATGAAGAAATTTTAATAACACTTTCATGTTATTAAATCCTGTGGATGAAGTTATTCACGCACATTACCATGCCTTCCTTAGTTTAAACCTCTCTTCATTCATTAAGGTGGTGAGAGTGAGAATAGATCAAGACTAGAGCCCACCTGACTCATCATCGAAGAGAAGAAGGAAATGCATCTTGATGATTCGCACATCAACATTGATGATCACATCACATAACGAGGTAATGTTTACTGCTCAGAAACACCGCAAAATTTCATTGCAAAACAAAGAACAATCCGGCTAGAAGTAGAGGAAGGTAGCCACAAAAAGGATGATCCGATCGAGCTCTCGCAGTATATTTCCTCCTCGAAAATCTCGAGAAAAGTTTTGAAGGGGTTACTGGCAAATTTCATACGCCTCCGTGCAAATGCTGCCCATTGGAGTTTGTGAGCTTTGGTAACGAGGGTAGCTAATAATAGGTCATAGTTAAAGGTACATTAGGATTCATCAAAACTGGTTGTCATCCAATTTAAACGACTCCTACACTAGTCTCCCCAATCGCTGACCTCCTACAAGCCTCCAGATTTAACGCCCTGGAGGTGTGTGTTGAGAAAGACACCGTAGCCCATGTTCCTCCACCATAAATAGAGGACAGAAATAAAGCAGTTTTTAGGTTAACTTTTCCCAAAAAAGAAGGTTAAAATCAGCTTGTTCTAAGTTCCGAGTTGGACCGGATTTAGACTGCAATGAAGGTTAGTTTGGCACAGTCTTTGGAGATACTGCGATTTTCTTATGCATCTAGCCTCCTTTAAATCTAGTCACTTTATTTAACTTGTTTCCTTCTGAGGCTGTCAAAGTTATCCTAATCAATCTGTACTTTGAAAACGACCTTTAAAAAGTTAGTGCAAAATTAACTAAAATATCTTGAAGAAATAGCACGACTAAGCTTTTCGTTCCACATCCGTCAAGGATTGAGAAAAAACATTGTTGAGCTTTGGAAAACACTTCCGTTTGTAGGACTCCAGTAGAGAAGTAAAATACAATCAAACACTATGTTAATTCATCCACCAATCCGTGGCGCAATTTTGTCAATGTGCAAGTACAAAATATACCTTTGCCCTGCTGCCTGACAGATTGAAAGTTTGCAATTAGGCACTGAGGTTAGTCTATAATTTACATTTTACTACCCCGGTGGTTCGAAGTGATAATTTATTTGCATTTCAGGCAAGAAGATGTCGTTCAAACCAACTTTTGGTCTTTCCCTTGCCCTTTTCTTCATCGTTATTTTTGAAATTCCACAAATCAGTGGGATACCGCCAGTTCATCGACTGCTAATGCACGTGCTAGACGGTGAAGACCTTTATTCATAAAACCGTTCAAAGAAACTTCAGAGACGGTGATGAGGACTCTCTTATATTTCCCATCCCCTCCAAACGAGCTCGTTGGCTGATTTCACTTCCCAGTGCTGTGTAAAATTCCCTGCCCTAAGTGATCTGATCAGTTGATATTATCCGAAGGTCCTTAGCTGAACCACATTGTTCACTAATAAAAAAATGCAACATTACCTGTGACTGAAAATTTGACTTTGTTCCCCGAAACCGAGTATTGTTAAAAGTCCCGAAAAATATCCTCCTGTATGGCCGAATTATATCTTGATTACGCTCAATTTTCGGTATAAAATATCATGGATTTAATATAGTCGTTGTAAAATTGAGTCTGTTTAGACATCGCAGTCATGTTGTAAACTGTACGCAAAGTGTAACATCATGCAGATTTCCAGTAAGGGATAACTTGGAGTAAATTAAAAAGATCCTATTTGAAAGTGGTCATTTCAACCGAACTTCGCAAATGCGAAACAATTATTTTGATACTATCGCAAATTAAACATCCACTTTAAATATTCCAAGAATCATGTTGTAACACAAGATGTCAAACATTAGCTGTACTTGCTCAACAGGCTGAAAATATCACGAGGCCTGACTTCTAATATCGTTGAGTTCGTCTTCAACTCATGGGTGATTATTTCAATAGTTCTTTATCCCCTAAAGAATCTAACAGAAGGGTTTTGATTTATTCGATTTAAACATCCTTATACAGTGAGTGTGTAAAATTATTTAGCCCGTAAAATAGTCATTCATTGGTCAGGTTAGTAAATGACATGAGAACATCATTTTTTTATCAAAATAAGGTAACCGGGAGTAAATGAAGGCTATTACAGTCTCTAATTATGATGAACACGTTTGCAATTATGTGTACAGAAGCTAAAAAATTGTAAGTAGAATTCCTATTTGCTTACTCCAACAGGTCTTTACAGTTGCGTTATCATTAAAAAAATATTAACAATTACTAAAACCAGTGTTTACTTTGATTGCATACTTGCGCAGAGGTTAACTTCAACTCTTGTTCGTTAACCTGATCGATAATTGACAAGCTTAAAGGTTGCAAAATAAACGTTTTTTATTCTAAAAATCCATTCAAGAGTTGCGGAAATGTTGCAACTTTGTTCAAGAGATTGATTAATTTACTGGCTAAAATAACGTTGTGGTTTGATGGATGTAATTTAAAAAACATGCATGTTCCAATAAATTAATGCAAAAATCAGGAAAAAAGTGGCGCATAAATGACTTTTTGACATTTTTTGATGGCCGATGACGAGAACTGACGAACAAAGGGGATTAAAAGCATATAAGGCAATCACCCTGAGGCACGGAGAATTGATATCATCAGGCAAACTTCATTTGTAAATTGCAGTAGAAGTAACTAACAAAGAATATCTTTTCGAAAAATTACCATAAATGAAATATTTTGTTGACATACAATGTGTTTACAATGATTTGGACAGCGTTGTCTAGGAAAAATAATGGGGTTTGGTAACTCGCAGGTGCTAAAGGAGGCAAAAGGTCCATGGGCAAGGTAAATGCATCCTTTGTTCTAAATTGCCGCAGCCATTGGTAACTACACAAGCCCATATCCTACTCAAACCGGAATGAAGTTTGAGCAAGCCGATTTTGCATATTCCGTGAGGGGTGGGGGTTCCTCGATTAACTGGGCAGTCGTAGTACTAGCAGCACGATTCGGTTACGATTTGCGTTGCTCCCCGGGGACCAGACATTGGGCAGTCATAAGAGTAGATGAAAACAATGTTTAGTTTTCCCTACGATGTCTTCTTCTAGACGCCGAAATAGTTTTGATTTCGAGAGCAAGCTGGCATTATTTATGGAACTTTTAGAGAGTCGATTAATAAATATTAAGTATTGAAAAATGAAAGGTCTGCTTTATATTATAATATATCATATTAATTTAAATATTTATATTTAAATATTAAGAAGAGCTATCACTTTTATTCATTTTCACAATTTGTGAAACGAAAATTTAGTTTGAATATTTTAGCAATATTTAATGAATTGGAATTCAAAAAAAGATATCAGCTAATCTATTGGAGAACGCGTTGTCATAATATTTCCAGACCGCGAAAAGAACTCCCCTCTTTGGCTTCCAGTTCTAGATCCTAGTCTTATCAAGCAAAATAAAGACTTATGGAAACTTAGGCATTTGGTTGAAACCACAATAATAGCTTTGATGGTTTAATTCATATTTAGTAATGTGAGCAAAGAAGAGCTGGGCAGTGTCACTGCGACATGGAAAGACGACTTCGCCAGAAAATTAAAAGAGCGAAGTCAATTAGACATTCTGATTGCATCACTCAAACGCCACGCTAAAGTTTACTGAGACTTTTAACCTTTTCGTACTTAAAAAACCGCAATAGTCCTCTCAACTGCAACCGAATGCTAATGGGTTGCCCACTATCCAATCAGTGACGCTCCCTTTCACTGCGCAGGTATAAAAAGCCACGTCGCTCTGCAATTTGACTAATCAAAAGTTTTGCTGGGGGTAAGCATATAATTCAAACTGCATGACTACCACGGTTTGGTCTGACAGCGCCATATCCCTTTCAGAAGTCAAGATGCATTACAAGTTCGTACTCGGTCTGGCCCTTGTCTGCATCGCTCTGCTTCTCGAAGTTCCTCAGATCAGCGGATTAAAGATGTCTCGCCTCTCCTTCCGCGGTCTTCCAGTTGCGGGAGTAGAAGATTTGGTGGGCGCCGACTACCAGCCGGACGAGGTTTTCGACAATGAAGTCGACTACCGAAGAAATCACGGAGCCACGAAGCGTGGATTTGTGCGCATTGGCTGAATTTATTTCCCAGTGTGTTGTTCCTGTTTTAACCTATTGTCTAGTAACACCATTTCAGTAATAAAAAGATTTGTGGTCCAACTGTACTTGATGTTTGAGTTCATCTAATTTTTTTAAAGAAAAATTGAATTTAAGCCACGTTTGTAAGAATTCCATTTACAGTTAACAAGGCTTTTGCTGCGTATTTTGCCGATAAGTTATTTTGTGGATGGAAGACAACTTTCTTGTTCAGGGTTCAAGCATTTTAGCATAGTAAGTTTTTTGTTAACTTTTTTATGTTCTTTGCATAACCGAAGGAAATAAAATATTTCGACAAATTCAATTGCTGTTGCACCTAAAGTGTATGCGCATAATTCATTTGGGGTGGTCATTTAAATAATTAAAACTACTTTCAAAAGATTCCACTAAATTGTCTTCAAATGTAACCTAGCAATCTCTTGTCTAAACTTACCCAGAAAGAGATAATTTCGTAAATCTTCCGCATAAAACATGAATTACTCATTGTAAAATATCTGTTTTTGCAAGCTTAGGAGCTAGAGTAATGCATTGGAAACGGAATATTTTAAAATCCCGCTATTCGAAAAATTTCTCTCTTTTGAAATGAATTTGTAGGTTCTTTGGATTTTCTTAATCCTAAATAAAGACCCGAAACAAGATTTAATACTGCAAAAAGCAGAAATGCAGTTCATAACTTTGACGTTTGAAAAGCCACTAATTTTCAGCTTGTTTACCTATACTAATGCACATTAACGACTTTTTTACAGTGCTTTTGACCTAACTGTGGCTTCCATCACCCTGACCTAGTAACTTTGCTCTTTGGTTAGAGAAATCGTTCATGGCAGCCTAACATCATAGTGCGAAGTCTTTTCATATCTAACTGGGTAAGATGCTGCGGTCTACACAACTCGTGTTACAGCAGTGTGTGAAAATTCAATTCTAATCAGCGAATTAGGCTGACTTATTTTTAATAATTACGCTGAAACGGATATGTTAACCAGTTTAACTTCAAAAAAGTACAGTTGCGTCGGAAACATTTAAAAATGCTGATGAGTCTTGTTTTTTTCGAAAATTGCGCAATTCTTGCTTTCCGGAAATAACATGAATACCAATGGCTCTGTAATTTCATTAAGACCACAAAAAATTGATATCTTTATTAGTAGACTAGTGGAATACTTATTGGAATAAATTCCTTAGAATAGCGTTTTTTGCTGCTTCCAGATGTGGTAAAATTCATTCCAACACAAACCTAGCTTCCTCTAAAATATCACACCCTCATTTGGTCCATACAAGGAATGCTAATGAAAATGGCTACATCGATTCCCCTCCCAAGAATTGAATCAGGATAGAGAATAAATTTTATCATGATAATCACTCCCGCTGGCCATCAAAATAAAGAGAAAAGTATTGTCACTGCTCAATGCTGACTTCTAACATTTTTTGGCAAAGGTCCAAATTAACTGAATAATTGCAGTGGATGGAGACTACTAAGCTGCTGTGAGTAGCAGAATTTGGCAGCATAGTAGATGATTTGATTAATGTCTCGTAATGGATTTCCTTGAAAATATGAAGTAAAATTGTAGAAGAACCCTGTTGAAAAGACCCCTCCCCCAGGGAAAGTGTTACGCCGGGACACAAAATCGGAGTTTCAACACATCCTTCTTTATACTGGATATTTTTTGTTATTAGATGTAAACCTGTACCAGACAGGGTTCAGAAGCCTAAATTCAGGAGCTTCTCCGTGGGGTCACTGAATCTCTTCGCATGGACATTCCCACTTAGGTCGATGTAGCACATGCAGGGGAGCCACGTGTGGGTAGAAGCAACAGCTGTTGGCCTCTTCTTACGGCAGCCAGCATTCTCCGTCTGCATCGTCACTAACCCGCCACTAGAACGGTTTTTCTTCGCACAGAGTTGCAACCTTTTTGGCTGCAAATACCGCATTATATGCCAAAGTGATGGGATCATACGTGATTTATCTAAACATAGTTAATATATTGCAGTAAATCCAGTATGCTCTTTCAAGCTTGGTATTCAAACGTTTATTGTGACCATAAGAACATGGAGTGTTTACTAACATTAATTAGACCGTACTGAGCTTGTATCTCTTTTTGAAAATAATTACATGGCTTTTATTTTTTTGGTAAAACTTAACTCGTGTGTTCTAAACATTCTTAACGCAAGGTTTCATCACTGAAATAGGTTTTATTTTTATTACAGAACTGTCAGCTAATGAGCTGATAGGTAAGATAGATAATAGATTAAAATATCTACTCTCCACAACTTATCGGAAAATCTGTTCTCAAGATTTATTTTGGTGTAATCAAAACAAATAAGCAATCTTGTGTACATATATGCAATCTTGTATTATAATTAGGGGCAAATCGAAAACCGTTATGCCAACAGTTGCAATCAAGCGACAGTCTACTGATTTACAAGAGTAACAACGTGTGTTTTGAGTATTTCGGAGTTCGTTCAAATGCAGGTTGAGTATACAAATTGCAATTCCCACTATTAAAAAGAATTTCAGTTTGATAGTCCAAACTATGAAGGTTCCGCTTATACATTCTCTGCTTATTAATAGAATGGAAAATTTGCTAAGAAAGCTATTATTTTAATGAGTGCGAAGTTGTCATCGCTTTTTGTTGTTAAAATAAGCTTCGCATTTGCCATTACCTTGAAGCTTCATGAATTTAATAAACAGATCGAATTTAAGATTATTTTCATTGTTCTTGACTCCGAAATTTGGTTTACAATGGTTTGTCACCTCTAACGAATGCGATTTCAAATCTGGTGATACGTAGTACTTTTGTCCCTTCATAGTACTTGTCCTATTAATAAAAACATTGTCAAATGAATGTTACCTAGGATATACTCCACCTTGTCCTTTTAATATTATTATGAGTACTTTAGTTTTAGTTTCTGGTGTCTTCCAAGGCTGTGATTGATAAAAAGGCAAAACCGTTACTTTTGTGAAAAAAATGTATTCGATGACTCTATGCCGTTCGTAATCTAAGCAAAATATATACAAACTTTAGATCGAGCGATTTCAAATTCAAGTACATTTCTAATGTTCAAATCAGAACTTCATATAAAATCTTTCCACCAAGAGGTATCAGGCTCTTGCCGAACATGATTTACAAGAACGTCTTCATATAGTTATTGCTTTGTTTCAGTTGTGAACTCCATTGAAATACTCAGAACTTGAATTCTGGGGATCAGGTGTAACATTGGACTTTAATCCCTCGGGCAACTCAGCAGAATGCCCCCAAGCAAGTCCTCTGTCTGTCTACCAGCTCCTTGGTGCGTATAGTCGGTGCACACGAGCACGCATCACTTTCTTTTGCTGGCCAATCCCCACCGCGCATTCAGGGTGTGCCCGCAAGAGAAACGGCACGCACGCACCCTCGGCCGCTATAAATCTCCTGCCCACAGCGCCGAATGGTGCCTCTACCAGTAGCAACAGCACACTGCACGGTCGCTAAGTAACAATGTCTCCCCTCATCTCCCTATTCTTGAGCTCTCTACTCACCATCGTTGCCATGATTCAGGCCAATTCCGTCGCCAGGTGGGACTGGCAACGTGGAAGTGGCAATAAGACGGCCGTCACCAGCGCGCCCTATGGTTCTAGTGGCACCTTTGCACGTCTAACCACCGCTGACGCCGATATGATCTCCAATGAGCCGCCCCAGTCACCTTACTTCTCGGATTGGAACCGCCTTGTGAGTGGCTACGGGTCACAACGCTGTTATAAGATCCCCAGGGAAATGAAACTGTGCCACAACATTGGCTACGATCTGATGGTACTGCCAAACAGTCTGGAGCATGAGGCGATGGATGAGGTGATCACCCAGTCGGAGGTTTGGTTGACCCTGGTCAATCTTGGTTGTCATGATGAACTCGAGAGGTTCCTATGCTCCCTCTATGCCCCGGTGTGTATCCCAGGGTACCATGAGAAGCTGATTCAGCCTTGTCGGGAGCTGTGTGAGAGCGTCAGAGCTGCCTGCCTCCCAACTATGACCACTTTCGGGCTGGGCTGGCCAGACATTGTCAAGTGCTCCAAGTTCCCTCAGGCACCGCAGGAATTGTGCATACCACCCAACAAGCAGAGAAGTATGATCTTGAGTCCCTTATCTCAGTTTGTCTAATCAGTTTATTAGAATACGTTCACAACTTTATTGCATGATGAGCGACACAAATCTAGTTAGGACATAAGGGAGGACACTATGTGAATTACTGAAGACAAAATCATAGACACCGTTACAAACATTTAGAATTAATATGCATCACTCGAAAAAAAGTTATTTGCATGGAATTTTAACTTTGTTTTGACTTTACTAACCAATTAAACGCTGCGAGGACAAAAAATCTTTAAACTTTTGAAAGACTTAACTAGGGCAAAATCAGTATAGGGACTAATAAATAGTTAAGTATCAAAATAGAATCAAACTTATAATCAGTTTTTGAAACGAAATCATTTGATTATTTGTCTATTTAATTTCTTGGATTACACTGGGCATATTTATCGGGCGTTACTGTTGGTTACTAATACAATCCAATGCGAGCATACTAACCCTTATTCATATATGCACCTACTTTCCCTATGCAGACAAGACCATTATTTTGAATCCAGGTGGTTACCAAAAGCCAATTATTAGAGCTACATTAGTCAGGCTTTGCTCGATGTTTTGACCCCCGCCCCTCCCTTCCTGCATGTCCTGGCAGCGACTTACTCCCAAGAGCCCCGCTCTGCTTTGCCAAAACCATAGCACAGCGTACTTACACTCTGTAGTGTCTGTGTATTCGTGTGTTGTGCTTATTGCTTCGCGTGTGTCTGAGCCAAATCCATAACGGGAATTTGTAACAAGCAGAAAAAAAAACAGAAAACTTTTAAGATCATCGATTGCCTAAATAATATATTGTTTTCAACAACATGTAGGGGAATGGAGCCTTCCCTGTTTGTCGTTTACATTTTAAATGTATTAGATATTGTAGATATTGTATATACATGCAGTCAGTATCCGCAAAAAGCAATTCGCTCACACCTGGAAGGCTATAGAGGTGGAAAGCGGTGCTGTTCCCCAATTTACTTGCTATATTTTAAGGAACGAAACCTGGATGTCTCACTTATAGCCATTCATGCTGTTGACTGGGAACCATTTAATGAGTCCTTATTACATGTCCCTGAGGATTTGACGCTACATATAACTCTTCATTCTAAGATATTTAGGTATCTCTTTCAGTTTTACTAATTTTGCAAGATTTATTGGAAATTGACTGAGTAATATTTAGCATCTTCGTTTTTAAAATAGACTCCAACCAGTGTGTCAAGAAAGGAATATGATTTCGGAAGCTGATCTACCACTTGAATATGCCTTCAAGGAAGCAATAGAGTTTTTTGGAATCTCTTTCACTTATTCCTTGTTTTAAAAGCTGGAAAATTTTTTCTTCGCTCTACTTAAGCGAACTTATCAACTGGAAAACCAGTTTATCTAGGCCCACCTTAAATCACAGCAAACTGTTGCGTTAAAATCGAGGACAAGTAAGGACATGTGTCAGGCAGGGCAACGGCTGTTCCACCCTATCACTCATCCTCCACTATTCCTGTTTCTCCTGCAGGATAGATTAAAACGGAGCTTAACTGCCCCCTACCCTTCCTCCTAGTTTCCGCTTAGCAAAGAGCCTTGTGTTTCTCAAGTGATCTGTGGTACAGCTCTAGTTGTGTGGCTGATGTGTGAACAACCCAGATTTCCCCTAGCGCCGCTTATTCCCATTCCCCCGATCAGCTTGAGCCGCAAGTGCGCGAGTGTTTGTTGTAGCCGAGTGTGTATGTGCGTTTGCAGTTTGCATGAAATATAACCACAATTTTCCGGGCCCTCATTTGCATTCCACCTTTAATAGAAACCCGCTGTTCGGGCTGCGTTGATAAGCCGACTTACGAGAGTGCAATCGGCAGCTTTTGCACGGCTGATGTCGGTAAGATTCTCTCTTTCACTTATCACTTCTATCTTACTAGTTGTTACGTAGTTCGAACAGCTACCCTGTCATAATTTTCTACTCTTAAAGGTGAAAGCTCCAATGCATATATCTGTTTTAAATAACTTAGATCTCTTGGACCATTTACTGGTAAAAGTTTTTATACACTTAAAATGACTAAGTTTTATCACGATGAAATAAATATCGTTGAATTACTAAAGCTACGTGTCAGTTGTCGGTTTTCTTTAATTTAATAAATAGTTGATAATGTCTTGTTAGAGTTGTATTTAAATATCAGAACATTGAGCATTGTTTATACTTTTGAGGTATTTTATAAATTCAATCAGGAACTATGTTAAAAATGTAGTAATCAGAGCCAAGGTGCTGGACGTAGTATCCTCGCCATCTTCGAGTGGTCAGAATGTGACTCACAGCATTCGAACTGCGGGTAGATTGGGTGCATTTAAGATGCCGAAGACCGTCACCCCAGGAACGAATTTGGATTTCCGAATGGGCTGTGACTGCCCCATCATCAAGGCTGCGTTGACTCGCCCAAATGGGGCTGGTCGATGGCTCATCATGGGGAAATTGAAGGAGGATGGGCGAACGGTTTCGGTGAGATTTCATCAATGAAGCCTTTTTCAATATATCAGTGCTTCAAAACTGATGCGTTCGCATCATCTTACCTAGGTGATTCACATCTCTCAACCCTCGAGGCAGAATGTCGGAATCAAGCGCGCTATCCGCAACATTCGACGCAAACCGAATTCCCTATGCAGGGTTGATCTAATGCGTCCTAATGGAGTCCCACATTCACGATCCGTCGCATCCAGATCGGTTCCCGTTCTGAGGCAATCCACGCCTCTACCATCCCCCAGAAGTCGATCCCAGTTGAGTCGTGAGGAGAGACGGAAGAGGCGTCAGCTGAGACGCAGTCGTAATCAGAGACAGAGCTCTTCTCCTTCCAACAACAGCCTTCCGATTCAGCAGCGGCAACAGCAGCAACGCCAACCTGCTAACGACATGCCCAATCAGTGGAGTCCTGCTGGGCACAATCAGCATCAACAGACTCAACAAATGGACCATTTCCCATACAACCAATGATGGTGGTTGGCACACCAGCAGCCGGCAACTCGGGTTAAGGGTATGTCACTTTCTCCTTACCTCACCCCGTCCCAAACAACTGAGCCCTCATCGCTCCCATTTTTACGCCTTCATTTGAATCGACAGTCACATCCACTCTCAGATTCCACAAACAGTAAACACTTGGGGGAGAGCGAAAGGCTGACTTTTGCTCCCTCTTTATCACCTGGACTTACTCTCCTCCCTCCCCACACACCTTGCTACGACGACATAATTAATATGCAATTCCTTGGTCATGATGTGCGGCTATGCTATTGCTTCTTAATCTTACGTTCATATACTTCGACTGTGTATAAATGCCCATGTGCGTTTCAATGAATAAACACTAAAGGCAACTATCATACGCAATAGGTTTCACGTCATTGCTTGAAACAAATTTTTTCATTTATTCTGAAGTAGGTTGTTCGTACAGTTAAATCAAACTCAATTAAAAGAAAAATCCGAAGAATAATTTGCTTCTTCATTTTTATTAACACATTCTAGGGAAATACACAACCTGGAACATAATGCTCGATACATCAGGAATTATTTATTGGCTTTAAAATGTCTGGAGTGCTTGAACGACTTTATCATTGCATTTTAGGTATTTTGATTTTTTAAATGCCTGAATAGTCTTGAGAATCTATCGAACACACCTGGAACCGCCAGCATGCTTTTATAAGAGCCTTAATAGTAAATGAGCCTTATTATAAAATACAAGTATCCAACTCATGGAGTAATTTTTCTTGGAGTTGTGAGGATCGTTTTCGCTTTAAAGTTGGATGTTATTGTATCCAAAGGTCTTTAAATTAAAAAAAAACCAGATGAATTTATAGCAAATTAGATATCTATAATAGGATGCAGTGGGGTTCATAGCCTAAACTTCTGGAACTAGTCAGGCTCTTTTCAAATATGCCTTACGATAAAAAGCACAATTGGCCATAATTGAAATTAAAAATGGTTAAGAATAACGAATGTTTTAACTAATCTCTTAAGGAGTCCTGGTACAACTGACTTTGTTACTAGCCGAGTTACGTAGGGAGTACACTTTATGGAGGGAATATGCCATTTTGATATTCGGAATATCGTTTTAGAATTCTTACTGAAATATTGAGGAATCAGTGTCTTAGATAAATTCAACCAAGTTTTCATTAGGTACATAGAAAATTAAGATAGGCAGCACCACAACTTAGATGTACTTTAAAAACCTAGTGGATCTTGTACTGCTTTGCTTAATCATTTTTGTTGAAGGTGACTTTGGTAGCCGTCACTTTTAAGTCCCAATACCCAAGTGCCCTCACAGAGAGGCCAGCATCCTCAGTTTCTCCACATTTGCTCCTGAAAAATTGGCACCAGTTTTCCCCTGCTGATACACACCGCGAAGTCATGGTGATCTGTTAAAAGTAAAAATGAGGGGTGAGGAGTGGGGGCGGGGGGTGGAAGAAGAGGACGGTTTGCTGGTATCCACCTGGTCTGGCAAATTTACGACAGTTGCTTCTGCCGCCGCTGCCGCCGCACTCGAGTCAGTTAAGCACGAGGTCTGAATTATCTCCGGAGGAGGAGGAGGAAGAGGGATGTCGCTTCTGCCCAGTGCTAAGATGTCCTCCTCCCTTTTTGTCTCACTCCCTACAACCCCCCGTCCCCATCATACCACTAACCCTGATCCGTTTGGCTTCTGTGCCAGAGCCAAGAACGCGTGTTCTGCGCTTTGATATGCCGCTGATGTTGCTGCCGCTATTGCTGGGGAAACACAAACGTGAAAAATCAGACGGTTTTTCGGGACAGGAGGATCTGGGAATGGGGATGGATGGGAAGGGTTGATCGATTCGACCCCCGAGGTCTTTGATACACCGCTCGAGCAGCAACGGTTCCCAGTAAACAGAAGTTGCTGACAATTACCGGATGGAGGCCTCATGGAAACCGATTACGATAGACATGCGCACTGGCTAAGCAAAGCAACGGTCTTTGAGGCCGACGCCATATACCTGTGTCTGGAGCAGTCTATGGCCCTGTTGATCACCAAATTTCCCAACTAACCAAATACTTTGTGAAAATGTGCTACTCAGTTTCCATTTTGTACCTAAAACTATTTATTCCAGCAAAAATTAATTACTGTATCTAAGGCTAAATTTCCAGCCTTTGCAATAATTAATAGCCTACTTAATCAACATTGACACTGGGGTTAGTGACTGATCTAGAGTTTTGATACATCTGACAGGCTTATAGTCACAACCAAAGCTATTTATTGGGTCATAAAGAAGGTTTCACTGTGTAATAGTCCAATGAACACTATTACTTGTAAATTTTGATCAAAATGTTAAAGTTCAACGATGCAGAAAGCATCTGATGCATTTCCGGGATTCTTAAGTACAAATAAAGTACATTAATAACCCTTTTGTGCCGCTCTCTTGCTGGGTTTAATTAAGGTGCAGTCTATCCTAAAAGCTTCTGTAAATTAGCTTTCTATTGCCACAAAAAAGACAAGAGGAAGGAGTCTCAAACAGGAACTTCGAGGCTGAGCTCTTTCTGAATTCAGTGTTACTTGTAGTCAGTGACTGAAACGCAGTAGTTATCTTAAAACGGTTGCCGAGATGCTGAATCTCCAGACCTAGCGGATAATTTGTGCAAGTGGTCTTGCAATGTGCAGTGTGTTCGCAATAAATGTTATAGTGCCACCGGGAAAAGATGAACCAGGTGGTAACAAAAGGCTTAAAAGGAATTCAGGAGACTATGGAATAAAATCATCAGCGTGCAGTTTTACTAAAAATAACCACCGAAACCTGGATCAAGATGATTGCACACCTTCTTGGGAAGAAGTGTCCCCTCAAAACCCACTAGTTCTGTCCATAACACCCAATATTCACTTGACGGATAAAGTTTTGAATTCCAAACATTGGGATTGGTATAATCCTAATAATTAGTCACTGACAAACATTTTGACTAGTTCATGAGGTGCGACCGAGGGATGGAGGGCAAATCCTTCTGGCGTACTACATATGACTATCCGTTTCCAAGGCTAAACTGCATTAGCCAGCACTCCCAGGTAAGTATCTAAATTCAGCCCAAGCCCCTCCGAGACTTTAGTGCAGCTTTGCGAAGAGCTGTTATGTGACTTCCGTCTAGCCACTGCACTGCCCGATTATTGGAAGCAC
This sequence comes from Anomotaenia brevis, assembly GCA_030710315.1. Classification (NCBI taxonomy): domain Eukaryota; kingdom Metazoa; phylum Platyhelminthes; class Cestoda; order Cyclophyllidea; family Dilepididae; genus Anomotaenia; species Anomotaenia brevis. The sequence continues at coordinate 438,838 of JAUOZQ010000005.1, forward strand.
TATTTTCAAGCGGTAATTTGATCGTAATTTGATGGTTTGCATCATCCAATCCTTTTTTCATCACCTATGTCAATGAGGAAGAAGAGCTTTAACCTTGTTGCTCTGCTGTAACACCTTTAACACGTCTGGATAAATACAATTAAATACTATCCTTCAAAATTTTTATCGAATATACATTAATGTGCGATGTCAGCTGGATACTGCAGCCCACAGTGACCTAATGGGTGAATGAAGCCCACATCTTTGCCCCCGTTTCACCTTCATTCTTCAGCACCTAGCAGCAGGGAGCAAGAGGGAGAAGTGGAAGAGATGTGCGTCTACTTGTACGCAAGCAAATATTTGTCAGTCATCGTTGGCATGACGGATCAGTTTACTGACAAGTGCCCCAGTGCACGCTTCTCTTCGCACATGTATGCACACAAACAAGTGTGTGTATGCGTGTCTGGGTCAGGCGGACCCACCATACCCACAGTTGCGCCCCTCTTTCCCCCTGCCCTCTGCCCACATCAGCCTTCAGTCGGAAATAAGCTCTTCCACCGGTGCTGCCTAGGGGGTCGTAGGTGGGCTGAATCGGGGTCGTTTGCTGCTATCTCGACGTTCCCCTTTTTGCTGGGTGTTGGAGCATGTGCATAAAGGCACAATCATCGGTTGCATCTGCATGGCATTAAGACTACGGCTGTGCTTGGCTTTCACGCGGGAACTGAGGCCCACCTAATGAGTCTGTGTTTGATGTTTGGCATTTTGAGATGCAGGAAATATGGCTGCACTAATTTCAAACTAATGTACTTTTTTCAAAAAGAGGCATCTGAAACAGATTTTGAAAACTAAAAGTTTTCTTGGAGCGAGTAGAAGTTTTTTAGTCCGAAAAATTTCGCTAGTATATTTAACATTGGAATACTGTGGAAATTTTCTAATTGGTCGAATGGTTTACTAAACTGATGTAAATGTAACTGTGAAAAATGTTTGGATGAAATTTCAAGCTTTAAGCAGATTTTCCTTCGGGAAATAAATATCTTAGTGTTGCATAAAAATGTGGAAATCAAATCCGGACACTTCATCTTCAATAATCTCCTCGTAAACTTCTAAAGATAAATCTAGGTGATCGGAACACAGTACTAGTTTCAACAAGCGTGGTCATTTTAAAAGACGTCAGACTGAAAATTTACACCTTGGTCAGTGAAACAACTAGCAAAACTTCGAACCATCACCCCGCCTTCCAAACATTTGTGCATCCAAACATCTAGAAATTCAGTGCTGTATGTTGACGCTTTGACAATGAAATTATCAGGTCACCCCATAAGTTACTTCCGATTTTTACTTTTTCGAATTGAGCAAATTTGTGTTTTATAACGTTTAACGGAGACGCATATTATTTTTACGTGTATATCCATAAAAATTTTCAAAGTTTTGTTTTACAAGGCAATATTGGTCAAACTGGCTTGATTAAAACCTAAGAATCTTTTGAAGCACATCACCCGAGTTCAAGAAAGGAAACCCAGTAGCAGCCGAAGCGGTCAGAAACATGTAGAGGGGAATTCGAGAGTGGAAGAAGAAGATTGTTTGTGAATTTCAGGTGAGATTTCACCCTCCATGAAGATGAAGTTCGAACACGACACGGTCCAGTTGAGCTTGATGTCAAGCTTCTTGAAGCAGCCTATGAAGAAGCTTATCCTGCTTTCTCATTTAAGGAATTAGCAATTAAGCTTTTAAAAGTTCCTGCACTTGTGCCCACCCATGAATTGTTTAAAACCATCTCGTATTTCAAGTTGACGATATCTACTCTTCTCTCCATTCTCGTAAAGTTTCTTCACTTTTTTAGTGGATAGACTTGTGACTGGCGACTGACAAAAAAGTTAATCTCATATCGAAATTTTAAGCGTCGTAGACAGTGGTGATTTCTTAAGCTGAGGAAAGACCCTATCCACAGGCGAGAAGGGAACTTCCTGCGAAAAAGGTTTTTTAAACCAATCTGGATTAGTTATCCTTAAGTTGTTACCACCAAATGCACTAGCAATTAATGCTCAGATCTGTCAGCAATTAGGGCCTTTGAACAAAGATGTGATGAGGAAAAAAGACCTGCCAGAATCACGCCACGAAAGGTCAGAGAGGAATTTGGTTGGGGGAAAATTCCTAATCCATTATTATCCCTAGCTTGCTTCTTCTTTTGACTGTCATTTGTGTCGTAGCTTACAAAATCACTTGGAACGAACAGCTTCGGCAACGCCACAGAAGGAGTTTGAAAATGGCATTTGTGATTTCTTCAATTCAAAACCAAAATAATTTTACAACAATGGTATTAATCAGCTTGTTGATAGAATGAAGGAATAGATTGCTAATCAGGGAAGTAAGGTGATGGTTGAATCTTCAATTCGGTCACTCATATTATTTATTCAAAATTCCAACCGATAGATCTGATCTGATGAATTAAGGTAAAGAGGCTACTGCTTCTACAGATACAATTTCTCTTTTACAAGTGTATGAAGGCTGTTAAAGGGAATTTCTTCTTAATCCACCTCCTCGTTTTAAATAATGTTGACTAATTTGTGTGTAAGTTAATGACCCAGACCATGAGATATTCAGGTAATTATTTCAGTTTTGTGTTGTTCCTACTTGTGTGGACGCCGTAGAGTAGTTTAAATGTTTTCTGTTTTTATATTGGAGTAGTAACAACGTTATAAACCATGGATTCACGGATAATAATTAGAGACAAGATGGTGTTACTTGTCATTTTTTGGTAATTGGGAATGTCGTAGGACAATGAACGATAAAGCATACTTGTTTGTCGATTTCTAAAAAGTAGTACAAGAGGAAGGCAACGAACTGGTAAAACAATGACTTTTATTATCAGCTATTTTTGAATCTGAAGTGTCTCCGTGAATCGATATTTAGCAATTACTCACAATGATTCTCATTAAATCTCTGAATTTAAAAGACTGTTTAAATTATTTTATGAAAATAAAGTTTTCAGCCACTCCACACACAGTAGCCGTTTGATCTATCAATTGATCCAAAAAGTGATATGAGCACGTCTGATCCAAATTGCCTTTGTTTTTGACCGATAAATCGTTTAAGGGACTATTTATATCAATAGCACGATAGGGAAACTACATCGTATTTTTCTTAGTAAACTATTGAATCTAGTTACCTAAACCAACACAGAATGAGTTCAGTTGTTCATCAGGGTAAAATGATGAGGTAGACACAGGTCGGAGGAACTAGGAGGCGGAACAAACATTTTCAGTTTGTTGCCACTGCTCCTCCTCTAGGTCCCTATTAATGCTCCCTGCGTGTGTGTTCGGTATTCACCTTTTGCGTGGGGAAAAAGCTAAGGTAGCCCATTTTGGCATACGCTCGTTAACTCGCCGTTGTTTGAAGTCGTTGGTATGGGGAGTAGGAGGAGGCCGTGTCAGAATTCAGTTTATCCCATTTCTCCTCCAACACCTACAACCCCAGGCTCCCCTACCTCGCCTCCACCTCTTTTTCTTCCTTCTCCGAGAGGCTTGTTACCACCACTGACTGGGCCTGTGGATTGCGGCATCCTGACAGGAGGGTAGGCACAAAAACTAATGTTTCGAGACCCGTTCGCCCGCACGCTCACTGGCTCGCGTTAAATCGGGGATGTTTTTCTCCCACGGCTTCATTGCTCCATTCGAATCCCTTCTCTCTTCTATGGGGGCTTTTTTGGTTCAACCCTGTGCCTCTCTATTCCGGGTGGTTTTCACTGCAAATTAATCAACTGAATTTCATCTCTCTTTAGCACTTGAATGAAATTTTCGTAAAACGATTATTTAAAAGTCACCACAGCATTGGGGAAGTCCTTCTTCATACCCAGTGATGGTCGTCTTAAAGAGAAATGGAAAACTAAAGACAGTTGTTCTATATTAAATTAGTTGGTTTATCATTCCTAAGGGTTAAGATGTTGTAGTGATCTTGCAAAGTTCAATCAATGGATGCTCACATAAAGGCTTGATTCTCTAGCTGTCTTTTAAGGTTCTACGTAAGAATGAAAAGACTTTTGACTTAAGATACCATTAGTGAGTCCTCGTGAGGTTTGCTTGCATAAAGTGTCATACTAAATTGTTGAAACTACCGTAACGGGAAATCAGTACCCATTGCAGTTTAAAAGTGATCGCAGGGAGGGCCCAAAATCCGAAACATAGTGACATTCCTTCCAAAACTCCTAATTTACTTTTCACGCATTATAGGTACCTGGAAATCGCTTTACGCTTGGGAGACTCTTAATTTCATTATTGCTAATATCCTCTGTTTCAGGATTCCTTTGCGGCCTAGAATATTAACTCTTCCCAGAATAGTGACAGAGTCGATTGCTAGAATTCTACGGTCAGCTGAGGATAACATTTATATCAAAACCCGATTGCTTTTTGAGTCATTAGGTGAGACCTAGAAAGTTTTTAATGCCATATAAAAACAGTTGCGATAAAATCCTCTGGATGTAAACTCCAAACTGTCCAAGATTTTCACTCTTAAGCCCATGATATCTATTTTACGTACGTCCTTGTCTATGTCTATTTTTCGTCATGTCCTTGTTATAGACACTACCAGTAAGTGTATCGGGTTGAATTTACAATAGATTTTGTGACAGAAAAGGCAAGTGGCCCTATTGGTGGTCACGAAGTATTAAAGCAGATAACTTACCAACCGGCGAGTTTAAAAGTCCATTAGTGTAGAATGATTAGTTCTAAAGCAATTACTTGCCTTGTTTTGTACAAATGCCTACAACTGGTAAGATGGGGAGTTATGCGAAAGTAATAAGTCCATAGGCTGGAATTCAAAGCTCATTATGCCCCAAAATGCCCATTACCATCGCCAACAATGCAACTGTTCACAGAGGATTTCGGAGTCGGCGGCCTCCTTTCATCTCCCCTCGGGAGTCTCCCAGACTATCAATCTCAATTATCGGCCATTTTAGCAAACATTGACGCATTTAATCATTGGTCGCGATAAACATCTGAGGATCGCAGACACACGCTCGTGAAAAAAGGTTGCCCTCTCCCGTGGAGTTTTTCCCACCCCAGAAAATAGTAATAATTCACCCCGTTTTTGAGGCAGGAGTTGGAGAACAACGCTCCGGGTGATGATGGCAGTGACGTCTACACGAACGCACCATCAGTTGCTTTGGTGGCTAATTCGATTCCGCCACTTTGAGACTAATCTGTATTGACAGCACAAGATGGAAACATCACTAGCATTGTAGATTGAGATAAACCTCTGCATTATCTTTCAGCATACACGGTACCAATGCCTAGCATGAGCGAAAACTCAGCCGCTTTCGATGACCAATGTCTAAAACTTGATTTGAAACTATCACACAAGGGGCCTTTAAAATACTTTGAAAGCAAGACGTGGCCTCCATTTAAGCCAAAGCAAGGATTTCCGCCTGATCCGACTAGCGAATAACACTTGACACGACAAGAACGCAAAGTACATCATTAATCTCCTTTGTTAGCGGTGGTCTGATAAATCATCTACAACTATGCCATTATAACCTGCTAATCCATTCTAGTTCCAATAGCCCTGGGAAAAAAATGAAAATTGCACGACTAAGTAATTCGTAGCTAGGTGAATCCAAAAATGACTACACTCCATCTTATACTGAAAAGCAGACAGATGTCAAAACCATCAAATGGTCTATTTTGAGTAATCAAATAGAAGGGAGTAGGCGGAGGAGGGGAAATTTCTAAAACGCGCTACCATAGTGGGAACAAGAGGTGGAGAGTGAAACCAGACTGTACAGTCATGCCGGAGTTGCTTGTCGAGAGGTCAACAACCCCGTTCACTGAAACAGAAATCGACTGCCTTTGGACGTCGAAGACGACGACTGACCGTCTGAGACACCAGGTTGGGAAGCAGAGGTGTCCACTTTGGTGCTGTCCTCACCGCCACTGGAGAAGAACTTCCCCAAAATACCGCCACCGCTTCCACCACTACCACCGGAGGAAGATGGTGGCTCTTGCTGCTCCTCAGGCATTTCCGGGGGCTCTGAAAACATTAAAAGACAAACTGTACTACTTGTTGCCGTTCAGTAGAAACCTGACGCAAAATCTTGCCAACACTGCTGTGTTCGCCACAGCCACTGGAACGAGCCTTTCAAAAATCACGAAATCTAGACTAGAAAACATCTCTTCAAACCAGTTTATGAACTAAGTATTTATTTAAAAAAGAACAAACAAACTATCAGCCTATCCAGGAAATGTTAATGCTACAAATGTAATTGTCAAGTTGTTTTAGTTTTTTGAAAATATCAGATGAAATGTGCATTTAGGCAGAAATAATTGCTCTAATTAAAAACAGAGCACTTATTCAGGACACTGAACAGCAATCAGAGTATTTACGTGCAAGAGACTGCAAAGATTTCCAGCTCGACATCAAGCAATAAGATAACATTGTGTGGGAGTACTATAACATCTGAAGAAAAGGTCACATGGAGACTCACGCATAAGCATGGGAGCAAAGCGACTCATCATGATTCCAAGACCCTCGATAATAGCGAGGATTACACCACCAATAACCGCCTGACCCGCCATTGCAGCTGGACCATGGCGCACGGCGAGAACAGCCCCTGTAATGGCACCGCTAGTGATTGAGTTCCAAGGATCCTCCTTTTTGCGGACGAACACTAGCGTACAGTCTACAGCTGTGAACATTCCACCCCAAACGGCAAAGGCTCCTCCTAGGAGCGGAGATTTCAAACGGCTCTGAGTAAAGGCGGATGACAGCTTGCGGAAATTACCAGCTGGTGCATTTCTGTAGCCTTTGTAAGCATGAATTAGTCCACCTCCAATAGTTCCCATTGCAAATGCAGCTCCACAGTCACTGACTATTCGAAAAGGACTAAAGAAGTAGGAAAGAAAGCACTTAAAGAAAGAATAAGTATTAGGGAATAAAGAAAAATACTATTTAGAGACAACGAAAACAAGTTGGTCAAAATTCGATCTTTATCAGTAAACCAATACTGACATACCATGGCTCACGGGCGTACTCTTCCATCGCTAAACAAATACACGGTGAGCCGCTCGACCAAACGAGTTGCAGTGCTGAAGATAGACTCAAACAATACAATATTAATTTTCAATCAGTTAAGTATATAATTAGCTATTCCCTTTAGTTTATAAATCTGTATGCTGATATTTATACACTGAATCTTATTTTTAATGTTTATTTAGGATTAGATACTACTGCGAATGACATTTCGTAATGGAATTCGTAGATTTTACTTCATATATCTTGATCTATCCTTACGCATTTGTCACCATGTCAGATTCTTTCACCACCGCAATTTAAAGATTGTCACTAGATTCAAGCCCAGGTATAAAAAAATTAATGAATAACAATGGTGTGGATTAAAATAGATATTACGGGGTTTTTATCACTTTACCATACTGTAACTAGTACATGAATATGTCATAAAACAACCGGCAACTTACCTAAATATTTTAATGCCTACCGTCTAAAAGAGTGACAAACTTTTGAAGCATCGTAATAGGAATTTCTCATTAACAGCCAGGTTTCGCTATTGAATGGCGTAAACTGATCAAGCAATAGTAAATCCTCATGGCTGTTGAAAATTGATAGGCGATATATTTTTTGGGCTTTTTGCTTTATATCCGATTACGAAATAGGTTTCTCCAATGTACTCCTTCAAGCCTTCTTTTCACCCCAAAATGACGTGATCCCATCTACTCATTTGTACAGCTAGAATCTGCACACCATCAAATACGGTCAATAATCTAGGGTTTAAATGAAACTAACTATTCGTATTTCGCTTTCCCTATTGTAAACTGATTGGACGATCATCATACGTATACACACGTACATTTGTAAACCATAATTCCTTATTTTGGCGATTTCAGTCCCGGACACCTATTTTCAGAACTTAAGTACGTCTACCACTTGTAAGAATTATCTCATCCTATCCATTTAACATTTCCCTCACCAAAACTCAATCACGGCAAAGTCTGATGAAGCATTTAAATAAATAACAAATCAGTTAAGCTGTCATAAATTCAAAATCACTTTTTAGCTTAAATGGCCTGTCAACAACGGACCCTTAGGGCAAAACTCTTGATTAATACAACAAATTCTTAAAAGCATAATTAATTTTACACTTATTTTAAAAGCAGATACAATGCACATAGTTGATAATATAAAGTCTTAATAAACTTAAATATGTGAAACGGACAAAAATAATAAGTACAAACGCTTTGTTTGAGTTTGTGCCATTTTCGATTAAGGTTGCGCTATGGGTGATTACAGTGGTTATCACGGCCATCAAAGCTTTGGGGATTCCTTCTATGGAAATTATAATCAAGGGTATAATTTTTATTAAATTTTATATCATTTTTAGCCAAAACCCAAACCTTGGTGACCACCCTCACTTACGCACTTTACTGTTCAATGATATACCTTCCGTTGTAAATGAACACGACGTAAGTTGCTACTCGTCCTTTATTTTCATGTAGTTGCGTCGAACTTTTGAAGATGAAAGGGTCAGATACTTGGATATGCGTTTTGTAAGAGATCATTCGAGGTGCTTTGCCTTTGTTGACTTTGCAACAGATGATGTTGAACTATTCATGCGGAACTTCCAGGTTTGTATTTTTGCCAAGATTAACTGTGTTTGCAGAACGGAATAAAGGTTAAGGGATTCACTATCATCTGTGACTATACGGATCCCAAAGAGGAGTCTACTATCATGGAAAGGATACATGAACCTACCTCCAATATATTAATAAGGGGAATGCCACTTGAGCTAACAGAGGCGGATGTATGTTTCTTTATATCTGTTGTAAACTCCAAACTATAGATCATTGAGTACCTCAAGAGTAACAATGTACCATTCACCGCCGTTCGTGTCATTCGCGATAGATCGACGGGTGAGAATTCTAACGCTTTTTTTCAATTTCGAATGTTTCGTTTTGTTTCATACCCCGACTAACCTAGCGAGTAGCGTTTGCTTGTTTTCGTCTGTCTGATGTGTCAGAGGTGCATATATCCAGTCCTTATCGGGATCTTTTTGACATTACGGGGGTCCCAACCTTAATGCTCTCGGGTATTCTTTTCAATAGGTCTGTCGAGACGCTTCGGTTATATCGAATTCGCTTCCGTCCAGGAAGCCATTCATTGGATGGATGCGCAAAAAGTAATTCTCTTGCTATCCGGCGAGATCGACTGCCAGTTTCCATGAGTCCTTTTCCTATATCCATTCCATTTCCTGCTACTCTTTCAAGGCCCATAGTTCAATTCGACACATAACCAAAAACCGGTGCATTAGAGCTTTTGTCAATTTTCAGGGCCTTTTGGAAATTGGGCGTGACGTTATGCGTCTCAAGTACAGTCATCCGCGCAGTCACCCCGATTCCAGCAGAGGAGAATCTGGGCACCGAGACACAAGGCCGGGGCCAAACCCAGAATTCATCGCTTCTGGAGATTGGAGGTGCCAAAGGGTGGGTACCAACTTCTACCTTTCATGTTGGGCATCGCTCCCCCTGTTGTCTAAGAGCCATATTATGACGTTCACACCAAGACTGCCGCTGTTGCCACATGTATTAATTGAACCGCACGCCGGTGTTGATTGGTATCCCTTTAGTGCTCCATTGTGAACTTCAAGCGCCGAGACTTCTGTTTCCGCTGTCAGCATCCTCGTAATCAACCCCAAATGAGCATGAACGTTCATTCATCTGACGGCTCTGATCTGATTGGGACGATGCCTTGTAATGGTACGTATGTTGTGTGCATATTTTTCATGTGACACTTAAAATTTGCGTCACGTTCTGTGTGTTAAATCGCATGAACCTTACTTTTTAGCGTTAGTTCTTCGCTATCTGGATCCCTACACAAACGAATCAAGTATTCAAACGGCCTTTAGCGAACAGTACAATACCCAAATAAAACGTTGCTATGTAATCCGCAGCCACAACAATAGTGGGCCGAATTTCGCCATCGTGGAGTTGGCGACCGTAGCGGACGCATACCAAATCGTTGATTCCATCGTGAAGGAGCATAAAATTGTTGAGATCGATGGCAAAGTGGTTGCAGTCAGTTATGCAAAGAATAATTTCAAGTAAGTCAGCCTCAATTTCTCAACTTTCGGGCCTCATCAGATTGATCTATTTGGTTCATTTATCTTAGTACGATGCTATCGTGTCTCAAAGCCGAAGGCTTGATTTCTGGCAGTGAATTCACCAATAGACCACCGCCAAACCTGCAAGGATCAACTGTACAGGGTTACAGCTCTTATGTAGGAGCTCAGTTAGCGAAACCAGCAACTACGTTGACGAACTCTGGTCCTGCAGTAGCCGAGGCGGCTCTGCAAATGAAGCATACCGAAGCGCGCGTTGCTTCTATTGTGGTTCAATCACTACACAATTCCCAAGGCTTACAGCATCAGCAGGCCGTCCCATACGCAAGCACCCCTGCTATGCCTTTTAACGCCGCGACCGCGGCTGATACTCAATATCGTAAGTTTTAAAACATTTCCAACCGTCTTTTCAAACTCAAAGATAATAAAAAACGGCTCTTTCACTTTCTACAGCTTTTCCGGACACCTCAAAGTTCCTCTTTGACGAAACTACTCGTTTTTACTATGATCCAAATACTGGTTTACTGTACGAACCAAATAGTCGTTATTTCTTCGACCGTGTTACTCAACAGTACTTCCATTATGACGCAAATCAAGGAAAATACATACCTGCTTCTCAATTAGCTAACCAACAAAATAAAGTTGCAGGGTCCCAAAATGCCCCAGACGGCGCCAAGAAAAAAGAAAAGAAGGAAAAGGAGAAGACTGCTCAACAAATAGCAAAGGAGATGGAAAAGTGGGCAAAGCGTATGAATTCTCAAAAGGAGTCGTCTGCTTCGGCTCCCAAAGTTGACCAAACAAACGTAAGTTAAAATGGAATCCGAATTCCCTCTTCTTTTTTGCCTTACCCTATTTTCGAACCTGGTTTTTAAATAGACCGAAACGAGTAAAACGGCAGATATGGGATATGCCATCCTACAGTCTTCGAACACCAAACCAAATTCGCCTAAAAATCCGGGGTTGGTTGCACAGTATGGTGGTGATAGTGAGGAAGAGGATGCACAGCAGGTAGATGAGAAGGAGCTGGAAGTTCAGGTAACTGCTGAGGAATCCAAGTGAGTTGTTGTACTTATCTTCGTTGTCGTATTCCCGGAAATCGTAAACTGGTCTATCGTTTCTCCAGGCTCATGGACTGGACGAACCTGGCTTGCAGATTGTGCTCTCGAGGCTTCAAGGACATTGAAACTATGCAAAAGCACCGAGTTCTCTCTACTCTTCACATCCAGAATCTCAATAAGCTTCGCGCTAAGTATGGTCTCAAAGAGCTAACTCCACAGCAGCAACAGCAACATGAGCAGCTGAAAGTTCCTGCACAAGTGCAAAAGCTGGCCACGGGTTCTCATGTTGAGGCGATCGAGACTCTCATGCAACTGGGAGCCGCCTCTGCCGATCATCATGCCAAAGACGTTGCCGCTATCCGGCAGAAATCTAGTAAGGAGCAGTCTTCTGCTTCCGGTGGAGGTTACAGAGATAGAGCAAGGGAAAGACGCGAGAAGTTTGGCAGTGCCGTTCCACCACCCATGTACGACCGGGACCAGATCTCCGCAATGCCTACTACGCCCCGAGTGGAAGAGGCCGAAGCTTCATCTAGCTACAACTTCCCTCTGTCTGCTTCTGCTAATGGTGAGTTTTTACTAAATCCCCACTTCTTTTCGATTGTCATGCATGCTTAAATGACATTCCTAACCTGTAGTTGGAGGCGTGGGCGGTCGCTTGATGGAGAAAATGGGTTGGCAGGCAGGTCAGGGTCTGGGAAAAGCAAGTCAGGGTCGCACCAAACTTGTCGAAGTGGAATTCCGAGAAGTCGGAGTGGGACTGGGCGTGAAGGCTGCCACTAAACGGCTCCCACCGTCCGACAACTACCGCGACAACGCAAAACGAGCCATGTACGCGCGATATCACGAGCTGGGCTAAACATACATGCTGTTTTGTCTGCTCTCCACGCATCTTAGTTGAATCCTTTGTATAGTGCTTGAATATAAAATTTTACCCTAATCGTTGTTTTGGTGATTCAGGTCTGTAAGTACTACTTGCTTTGCACTGTGTATTGCAAGCATTTTATTTTACTAACCCCTCTTACCAATTGGATGAACGTTGAATTAGACTTTTGTCACATGCTGCAGTGTCATTACTAAAAACGGCTCGTGCGCTTATTTTTTATTTCTACTTTGTTTTATCAATCTTCCGGAAGTGCTTTTATCTTCTGTTCCCTAACCTCCTCTTGTTGATTCAGGGAAGTTTGTCGACGCCTTATGTAAACACCGTCTGAATGGTATAATCGTTTGAAGTAAGGTACGAGACCGGTATCTAATTCAGTTGTCCTCCATGGTTTTACCTTTGGGGAAGTTAAATTTGCAATACCAATTCTCCTAGGCTTGTTTGCGCCCTATGGGGTAATGGGATACTACCGAGGAATTTGTCCAAATGCATCAAACTTAACCACCGTAGATGGTTGAGAAGAAATTGAGTGATTTCCGGTACGATATTAGGTAACCAACCGTAGAACTTTCGAGAAGCTGACAGTCATGGTCTGGGACTCTGCCACTGTGGTAGTGGACAAGCTCAGGTATTAGTGGAATTTAATGCAAAGGTGGTGATACAGAACAGACCGTGGTGTCTTCTGCAACAACTTACAAGTAAGCGTTAATACATTTTCACTGTATTTACTCTTAATAACCGGATTCCTGAAAACCTAGCTCAATGTTAAACAACTTTTCTTTTGCTTGAACCTTCATCTATTAGACTCAGAAAAGCCTAGCTTCAGACGGGGACGGGCCTCCAAATAAAACTAGTCATCTGAAAAACACGAACCGTCTAAGCTGACGTCCGACGAGCGTTGAACACCAAACTTCGATTTAGAACAGCCAATCAGTTTAACTGAACGTAAATAGTATTTGGTACAAATGAGAAATCATGAAGATAAGGGAATTACTTAAAAAGCTGCCGCTAGACTCAACAAAAGGACATCTGAAAATAGTGAAAGCTCTCTCAAATCACTTTAAGGATCTTCCATTCAGATCTATAGGCCACTGACTGCTAGATTTTCCTTGAGTTTGCTGTTCAACCTGTCTAGTTCCTGATTCTATGACCTTCCTTTTCTAGTTAACGTTCATATCTTTTCCTCTTCTTTGCACAAATTCCTAGAAATAGCTCACAAGCAGTAGAGCCTCAAGTCCATTTTATGAACAATTGATAGGAGCTTAAATGTTCTAATGAGTGGAAGATCTTGCGCCCACGGATTTCCGAGTTCCTCGATGGTGAGTTAGGACTTTCCATGGATGCACTGCTCATTAGCCAACCACGAATCTCCAAAGTGTAATATGAACTAAGGAATGTTTTCTGTTAATCCAGACCGGTACTCGTATTTGGGAATAAATTAATTTCAATCCAACAGTTCTGCGAAATTATAGGGGAAACCAACCTCTATTAACACAAAGGAAGGAAAATCGGTCGAAATTCTTCGATTTATTCAACTATGTATGAACAGTTAAGCATTTGTTTATTCAAATGTGGCACTCAGTAATAAAATACGTAGAGGCACAGATTGGAGCGTTTTTTACAAAAGGCAATCAAGCAGAACGATTGTGCCAGCCCACATCGTCGGCGAAGCCTCTGGCAGCGGTGCTTTCCGCCACCTGCTTGTGTGCGAAGTAGAGGAAGAAGATGGAGCACACTGTGCTCACCAGGAAGATCACATCGAACCACCGATGGTAGAAGTGGAACTGTAAATCCCCAAGGATCTGCGTGAGAATGGTCCGGTATTCTGCCGTCATGTTCATGCGAAGCAGCACAACCGAGGATAGGAAGTAGGTGCCCATGATTTGAGCGATGCAAAGGACAATCAGGTTGGAGGACTTGGTGCTGGCAATGGCATAGAAGAACTTGGTGAGTGTGAGAAGGAGACCCCGGATGGAGGTTACGACAATCACTCCGACCAGCCAAAAGGAGGTCTGCTGGGACCAGAAGGGCACATCGACGTCGAAGCCAAAGTAGTGCACTGCGATATCGATTCCTCGGGTGATGGGGTCTTGGAGGCCGACTCGATTAAAGAGGATGTTTATGATACTGATGATGATTTTCCAGATACAGTAGAAACAGAAAAAGTAGCCAAGAAAGTTGAAGTACTGGCCCTTGAGCGTGCGAGAATATTGGATCCGCTCCTCGGCACAACGCAACTGATGTAATTCCAAAAAGAGGTGTCTACTAACTTCTTCCAAGCTCGCAATCTGTAAAAATGGGAAAAAATGTGTAAAAACAAAAAAAAATTATAGAAGTCAAGAAAATGTACCTCTTCTTTCAAAGCTCGGACACTGACGCTGCTTCCAATGAACTTGCTCCCAAAAGCATTAATAACACCCCAAAAGCCACCATCGTTGTTCATTGACTAAAAAGATAGATTTTGTTAGGAAAGCTAAGCCACGTCATGATTTTAGGTAAAAAGCATACACACCAAACCAAAATAGCAACTTACAGCCTTTTCCATTTCAGCTAGGCAGAGTCGACGTTTTTTGGCAAGGATCATGTTGATCGTCTGCATAAGTCGCTTTTCACCAGCTTCGATATCAAATCGAGAAACCGGATGAATGAAGAGGCTCATACTTGTGTAGGGATAGTTAACAGCACCGAACCCCGACAGCAGTGCCATGATAGTCACACCGATAACACCAACTCTTCCGATACAAGGTTCGAAGGAAAATATGGAATGTTTGGGATTGGATATTGGGAAAGGGACACCAATTTTCCAAAACAGGTAAAGGTAGAAAATAAATAGTACAAGTGAGCTACACAACCTTAGTTTGAAATTGTTGGTGAGAAAACCAAACGTAGCGATGAAATAATACGATATCAGGTATGGGAGTACCAGTATTACATCAATCAAAGTCGTTACCAAAACAAACTGCCATATTAATCTTCGGGAAAGAGTATCCAGGACACCAAGAATTTCGAAAGTAACAAGTTCAAACATCAAACAAGACAAAGAAAATGTAAAAGAAAATGCAACTACAACTGTCAGCTGCTGAACTTCATAGTCCTTGAAGATTCGGCGCAGAAAAAATATCCAGCCTCCCACAAAGAACAAACATTGAGAAAATATGATTATTAGCGTATCACCAACAAGACCCATGCAAAGGCTGTGATATGATTGGATAGAGGGTATTTCATAGTTGAGACACGCGATTGCACACAATAAAACCGATTATAATTTTAATATTGATATGGATTGCTTGAAAATAAAGCATCTTTACCATGTTAAGTAAATTTACCCCATTTATACCTCTAGTTTGAAGTGCGTTATCAAACACGCTATGCCTTCAACTTCGGGGAAAAAAAACCGTGGGTTGCAATCCCATCGGTATGGCATTTAACAATTAAATTCTTTAGTGGGTCTACATAGACCGTGAGAAATCGTTTAGCACTAGCATGATAAATAAGCACATGAAAGCAATTTGAATCTCATTTATCGCTTTTCGAACCGTGTATTGTAGGTTAGATGTTCTACTCATTAACGAATTCACGTATTTGCTCCATACAAGAAAATGTCCATGATAACATTCACTACTATAGTAATTTACTGAGTGCATGAGAAAGGAAGCTTTATCAAGTCCTTAAAAGGAAACTTATTCTTCGCGGTTACCCCTGTTCGACGTTGTAGTTGACGAGCCTAAGTGCAAACATAATAGTGACAGTTTGGAATATTTTTTGCTGGATAAACTGCATGATTACCCTTAACTCTCTCGAAAAACCGATATTATTTGATTATTTACTTACTTTATCTTAGACGGTATGAACTACTTAACAACAAATCGAGGAAGTGTGTATGGCTTTTCAAAAGCTTCTTTGGCATTTATATACTAGAACAGATGAAATATTCAGCAATAACTTTGTTCAAGAACAATGTTGCATGTTACATGGGGCATTTTTGAGTGAAGAATTGCAATTGTTCCAGACAGCATTTTTTTCAAAATCATGGTCCATTTTTGATGAATATGGAGAAAATATGCAAATGTAGTATTTTACATATAATCACCTTTGCGTTATATTGGAGAACAACTATTCAAGCCAATAAAATAAAGAATTAACTGACATCATTCACATTTTTTCAAGAAGCTCTCATTGACGTCCCCCCAGATTTAGTCTTAAAAGATATTTTAATTGAATTTAAACTGAATATTGATTGATGTTTCCCTTTCAAACTTAACCGTGACAAGGAAAAATCAATATTTAGACTTTCGCCTATGAAGTGATGGCAGAAACGAGATCAAAAGGGAGAACTAGAGAAACAGCTTCCAATTCAAAGGCGAAAATATCACGAGGCCACCAACAAGCAAACCAAAATTCCTCGGAGTCTCTCAGGGTTGTTTGGCAGTGTCTGAAGGAGCCTTCAACATTCGAAAAGAACTTAAAGAACCTTCAGGACTTGAGTAAAAAGAAGTCGGATCGGGTGGTGCGTAAATTGGAGGGAAACTGGAACATTGAAAAAGGGGTCTATGATTCCTTTTACGAGATTTTGTACGCATTAAGAACTGACGAAAATAGCATCAAAGTGTTCTATTCTGGAGAAAATGTAAAAAATCCCAAAAGTAAGCAGCGATATATGATAAAAGTATATTGTAGTCTTACGTCACTACGTAAGTTATTTCAGCAATAAGAAGAAATTTGAAAGTCTTTCTTATGTATTGAAAAAATACACATAAGTGTTGTGCCATTGAGGCCCCACTGATTCAAAGCTTCAAGGCTAGTATCAAACTTAATTGACGGAGACTTTAGAGTCCAAGCTCCATTTGCACTTACCGACGGATACTATAAAATGCTGCTTTGCGCTTTGATGACTAAGTAGTAAATTTGAAACCATTTCCATTGTATCCATTTCCCTCTTGCCCAAATGTTACATGGTAGTTTTGTAACTAAATCATTACTAAGTGATTTACAATGAGAATTAATACTTCTCCGTTACCTTGGTTTATGTATTTATTAAAATCAGCAATTTTTATGCATCGATAAAGATTAGTTTCTATATTGATGAATACGTACTGACCTTCAAACCAGTCATTGAGAGTTATTGTTACGCACACATTTCTATTACAAATAATTTTAGGGGCCAGTTGGGCTGTTTTCGGTCGAAGATCAGACCTAGTGGGCATCGAGAACAGTTTAGAGGAACGGTTCAATCTCCTCTCAGCCCTGCATGTCTCCATTTGTTGCGAGTGGTTTGGAGCAGACGATGTAGGTATCCACCGTTGGACTGCCAACGGCAACGAGGTCATACTGTCATGGAAACACTTCTACAGCCAGTTCGACAAAACGGTCATTGTAGATGTGGAGAGCTGTGCGAAAAAAGAGAATCTGCGACTCTCCACCGATTTCTACTCAATTACAGACTCTTCGAGCTCTACCCTTGTTCTTCCATTGGCTCTGGGAATCGTGGACACTTTTGAGGCCTATGTAGCCGTTCCTTCGGAGAGTGAGAACCACCCAATCTCGACATTAGGAAAGTCCTTATCTGCTGCTAGGCCTACGGGACCCAAGAGCAAAAGTACAAGTGCTACAACGGAGGAGTTTGAGGAAATAAGTAATGAAGTGGCTGATGCTGAATCCGAAGAAATGGTCGATAAAGATGTGCCAACTAGTCGGACCGATGATTACGCAAGCTCTACAGAATGCTCCTCCAGCGAATTCGACACCGACATATCCGTGGATGAGCAGGGCGAATTCATCATCAAAACTGACGAGGAAAGAAGGCAGGCTAGACGAAAACGCAGGATGCTAAACAAAAAACAACAAAAACCTAAGCGTCCAAGCCGAAGTTCTTTGAGAGATCACGCTCCTGTGGTAGGTTATTTAGGCTTAATTTGGCCGCAGTCTTTTATGCAATAGTTTCTAATAATTGTGTTTTGAGTGAACAAGACCTAATCAGGTCATTAGACCAGCAAAAAAATATTGCTAAATTATGTTATAAATTGACCCATTCGTCAGTTTATTGCGTTTAGCCTACAATAGATGTATCACCCTTTCTTGCTCGACTACCAATGCAAATTCTCGGCTGTCGTACGGCTTGATACTGTCAATTGAACAACTCTGGCCAGTAGCCGATCTAAAATAAGTTCGATCATAAAGTACAAACCAGATGGAGGATTATTTTGTCTATTATTTATATAGAGAGATATCGTCAGACTGTAAAGCGGGTCTTCTTACATGTTGGTTCGAATAGTTCAATGCAACTATTTGTGTTAATTAGGCAGCGCCGAGGAATAAGCCGATCCCTGGAAAGAGAACCAAACACCTTATGGTCAGGAGACAGAGCTTCAATGCAAAATCCGAAGACTCGCGTGGATCGTTTGCGAAATTTCGAAGGGCTCAAAGTACTCACGAAACAAGTGCATTCGCTAATCAAGCTAGGCGGAAGTACTACTCCCTTGTACTTGAAAAAGAACAACCTGTGGACATAGAGACGCTTTCCCGAGAGGTGATTAAGCGCATTCCACAGGTCTACTCGTCCGAAGGCGATTCTCCAGATGTTTCTCTGGTCGAAAATATCGACGAAGACATAGCAGCTGCGACTACAGAAGGTGTTCTCAAGGGCTGTTCAGTTATGAGAAAGACGTTGCTTCGTAAAACGGCTGTCGTTTTACCTGAACAGAGGGAGATTCTTCCTCTTGTGCCAGATGTGAATGTGCGCGACGACCAACCCATACAGAAGGCTAGGAATAAGATTCTGACGAAGCAATTCTTCTTCGACTGTCGTAGCGAGAATCGACCCAAAGAGATTAGCTGCTACTTCCTTGAAACAGTGCTTCCTGCAGGATCCATGAATCCAGAGGAAATTCAGAGGGTTTGCCATTTAAACGAACGCAAGAATGGGACTGAAAACTTACCGTATGCAACTCTCCTTCAGCGGCTGTATGATATAAGCCCAGAAATATGTGTGTACCAATCTAGTTGTAATAACATATCGGCAAGCGAGATTGCAAGGAAACAGAACCCGTATTTCCGGCAAGCCATCCTACATACAGGATCGAGGAAAATGTTGGCTGACATGACTCCCCGGCGTGAAGTCATGAGAGCTCCACAAAATCTGGAAGCAACGCTTAGCAACTACACCTCGAATATTTCAGTCCCCTATATCCTGATAACTCCACCGAAGAAGTACCATGTCTCGATGCTGGCTCATCTCGAAGACCTGATGGATGATTGCAACCCATTGATATTGAGCCTGATGATGAAAATCCGCCATTCGGCTCGACCTATCAGTGCCTGGGTGGTGGAAAAGAACAAGAAGACACTTGATTATGCCCTAAATAAACTCATCCATGACCTTGTAGGCTTTCGACAGGCAACCGGCCACTGCGTTCGTTACAAAACACTTTCAGTTGTAATCTCTTCGAGACAGAATCGAATCCTGCAAGACCTGCTTGCTGAATCTGCACCCCACCCTGGTAGCTGGCTGGACCAGATTTTGCGCTCAGGAATTTCTAAGCATTCCTCTTGTCGATTTGAAGCAGCTATCTGCCTGCTGGGCGTCGTTACAGACAAAGGCCTTATGGACAGGATTCTGATGAAGGGAGTCAGACCGGTTTTAATAGATATACTTATATCCATCTTCCGACTTGCAGAAATGTTCGAGGATACTGCGCCAGCATTTTTTATTGTGCTGATACACCTTGTTTGCTCAAATGAGTCGAAGCTTTTGCTGGAGACGGTGCTACTGTGTGGGGCTGGAGCCAAATCGCCGCATATTGTTGCCAGGTGGCCTTACTTGATAGCATTCGCATACATATACTGGTCAAAGAAACGTCTGCTAACACTCACGCTGAGAGACAGTGCGCTGATGGGGGCTTTGGATGCGGCATGGCGAAATCCCATCTCCCGCAGAGCGGCTAGAGCAGCCATCAAGGCCGTTCGAGGATTTGTAGAGGTACTACCTGCATTCTCAACCCAGTGGCCTAATAGGGAGAAGAGGACACCCATGGTTCATGGTGATTGATTATACACGATTTTGTACATAATCAGTTTTTCATTCTAATTTAAGGATAAATGAACAAATGGCAAAATGAAAATAGGTAAAGAAAAAGTCTGCGTCATACATAAACAAAGAGAGATACAAATCTTCAGTTGATAATGAAGTCTAAATAACTTGATATATAAACTTAAGAAGGATTGAGTTATGCCTAGTAGTGAGGTGTCACGTAGCTGTTAGTGGAATCAACGGAATATCCTTGTGAATATAGGCTCCCTTAAAAATGAATAATTAAAATGGCTATTAGAGGTGTACATTACTTTTGGTAGAAGGCTGCTGGGATTTGCCTTAAAATATTAGTGACAAATAAACTATTCGTTGAGAAATAATATCAAATTTAGTAAAAAATATTAAATGGAATTAATGGTTTAACTTTCTGAAGGTTACATACATAAAACGAAATGGGAAAAAGTATTTTAGATAAAATAAGCTGGTTTTTGTTCTTACGAGCCAATGGTAGTATATTGCCGAGATGCAGACAACCAAATAGCGTACTGCGCTAATTTGATTTCGTGTGATGGGACTTATATTGAGTAAACATGCTCAATGGTCCAAGAACAAGGATGATGGTCATGAAATTTTAAATTACACTGATATAAATAATTTTATTATTGAATCATATGCTGGCTTTCTTGGTCCATATGTATCCAAAAACTCTTACGTTTCTGTACTGCCTTTTAACGAAGCTGTTTCATGGAATTCTCTGACAGATGTTAAAAATATATTGAATTCCAAACAAGAGTATATAAAAAATTATAAGTCTAAATTTAGTGAGATTTTGGCTCGTTCAGCAGGAGTCAACCTTGATGGCGAATCCGGTGTAGTAATTAACAAGAGTCCAAGCGGAGAAATGAAAGTCGTGGCTAGAAATCTTTTCATACTTAATCATATATTTGTCTCCTCGGGGGAATTCCGTCTAGCTGAAACCAAACGATTTCTTGAGGGTATTTAAGATAAACAACGAGAAATCGTTTTTTTCAGAGAATAGAAACTTCTACGAGAAAGTTCTCGGAAGGGACTTCAGTCTAGAGAGGCTTTCAAGGGAAGAATTCAATGTGTTTAAACTTATTGAGGAGTCAAAGAGGACTCTTGATGGTTTGTTATCGTTCAGAATATATAAGCTATTTAGATTCCGATATTCATAAAAAGAATTTGCTAAAGCTTGTGATGGATATACACAACTTTGATATCCAGCTAGAGAAAGAAATTTCCCAAATAGAAAACAGGTTTGATGAGATCCTTTTGCTTCATTTCAGGACATATCCACTTTCAACTGAATTCATTGAGGGAGAGTTTGAAACATTAAAAATGCTCTGTGCAGTTGGTTCTGATGATATACCGATTTACAAAATTTGGGAAACTGGTGGTAGGTTTAATAAGTTCAATACCCCTCAAAACGTTCTATGCTTCGTCAACCGCAAATTTGTGTAGCTTACAATGTCAAGCGTAGCAATGGATTCAGGGCTCCACCTTGGCGAGAAGTATTGGGGGATGTCGCCTATTTTCTCATTACTGTTGCTGGCAGGGATAGCTTCATTTCAGTCACGGCATCAATCAAGGGTTGGTTCATAAACGGAGTACGTCAAAATAAAAAAACCAATCTTGATAATTATTACAATGGATTTAAATGACTATAAATTGAATTTATCTATTGCCCTTTGACCCACAGGGGTATGACATTAAGACATCAGAACTAAATTTCGAAGAGAACGGGGAGGTCTATCCTACACTTCTATCGCTTCTTCGAAAAGAGTGTGAAGCTTTTGATGAATACCTAAATACCGACGAGGGCATGCTTCTAATGTACCGTCTGAAGTGGAGGTACCACGAAAAGTTGTTTGTAGAATCGAAACCCCCACCAGTGGAACAGGCAGCGACCGAGGGGGATGAGTCAGATGACAGAAAACCCAGTCAGTCGTCTGAGCCTGCTCCTCGAGGACCCGAAAAGCCAAAGCGCAGTGGATTACGTGCGCGCACCGATGTCATTTCTCAGATGAGAAATCAGCTCACCATTGGTGGAGGAGGGATGCCCAAGATCGGAACAAAGCCCAGCGGGGACCAACTGCAAAAACGGTTAGTCTATGAACATGGAAGGGATGGAGTCTAGGCTGACATTGTGAGGACATTTACGAACACTGAGTGAGGTCTTAGGTTGTAGTGACTAGCGAAACTGTCGGAGTTGGGGAGAGAATGTAGTTATTGACTGACGATCCTCCATGGCTTGAGGAAGGCTAGGGAACGTAGTAATATTGATGTGACCTCAGAATCTTGATCATTTAGCTTGTCTGCATTTAGCATTTAAATTATCCTCAATGGATCAAATTTAGCATGAAATTAAGTTTACGTTGACAAAACTCAGAAAATCAGTCGGGGGAGGGGTGAGATGTCTATAGAACAAGGCGGCGTTATTAGGCTGAAATTAAGGGGTATTTGTAATTGGTGTCTTAGAAATCTCGGGAACCTTACACATTTTTTGAGTAAGCAGTCACTTTCAGGCGGTGCAACAGATAAGGAATGGAAAAATAAAAGAGGGACCCTGATCAGATTCTGCTGTCGATGATAACTGAGGTTCTGTCTGCACCAGAAAATCTGCTCTACTAACGCGCAAACTGGTGCCTGAAGACACGGGTTCAAGCTCACCCAGATCGGCAAGTTCCGAGCAGTGGGACACTATTGACACCAACAATAACTTGCTCCCCAAAATCCTGAACTCATCGAATCGAAACCACGAAGTGAAGCCGCACAAAGCCGGTAATAACTCAGACGACACCACGGAGGATGATGTGATCACCAGATGCGCTTATTATAGGGATTCTGGGTACACCGAGAACGTGTGGCACAACTGTTTTGGTTTCCGTTGGCGTTTATGTTTGGTTTGGCTCAGTTTAATGGCCAAAATTAAGAATTGTAATATTACTTCATCAAGGATCTTTGGACCATACCTGGATGTCATCACCCACGAACGCATTAAGAATCAGTATTATTCACCAAGGTGAGGCCTCTAAAGTGCATTGTAATTAAAATTACAAAAATGAATATTTAGATTCGTAGCATGCAAATATATTTAAAAACTTATTCTATTATCTGTATCCGGCTATGGAAAAAACTGTTGATTAATCTGATTGAGAAGATTCATTTGATAAAACATTTTTCGAAGTTATACAATGGTGGTTAGGGGAATAGAAAATAAAATTGATGAGAAAATCGCCTCGAGCGATGATTTTGCAATGTTCTTGACTTCTGGATCATTTCAAACAGGCTTCAAGTGGCAGTATGTTGTCTTTACATCAAATAGAGCCAAAGAAACCGATGTAGAATCAACCGGTGAACCCAGTTCGGATAGTGAAGACGGGATGGAAGTGGATAATCCTCTATCCAAGGATCCCAATGCTGAACTGCCACCGGAACACTGGCAGATAGGGAAGCTTGTAAAGTACATCAAGGTCGGGTTCAAATTCTGCAATACACCTACTGCTTAGCATATATCAGTAGCATCTACCACCATTTCGCTTCTGTAGGGAGGCAACCAGACGTCTACAATCATATCCCTATGCGCCCTCTATGATATGCCTCTCAACACGGAGGTTTGCCAACTAGCAGTTAGGGATACAGGTGGTGTGGAGGTGCTAATCAACCTTCTGGAAACTGACGAGGTTCGCTGCAAGCTGGGTGCACTGAAAATTCTCAAGGAGATCTCACAGAATCCAGAGTTGCGGAGGGCCATCTCAGACCAGGGAGGCATTCCACCGATGGTGGAACTGCTGCGATCGCCGAACAGGGACCTCAAGTGTCTCAGCGCAGAAGCGATTGCTAATGTGGCCAAATTTGCGAGAGCAAGGCGCACCGTCAGACAACACGGTGGTATTAAGAAGCTGGTAATACAGTATTGAATATAATTTTTAGGTTTTTTTGGCTCAAATACATTTTCACAGCTATTGTAAGATTTCATCTATAACTTTTTGAATTTAGGTCAAACCAAACAGCTTCGTTAGAAAATTATGACAATGAAAAATTGTAAATTTAAATGAGAATTTCATTTTACAATTGCTATTTTCCAACCTTTTGAAAGTAAATGGCCAAAATGGCCCTTGATAAGAAAAAATAACACATGCTAGTATATTTCTGCAACTTCGTAATGTAACATTATGTACCTGACGTCTTTTGTTAGTTCTTGGTAAGATATTCAGTTCAATTAATTTATGTGCTTCATAATTCATCCTAACACAACTTTAATGACAATGAAGATTAGATACTAGCTTTAGATTAGTGAAATCAGTTTTGTAGAAGAGCCTATAAACAGTCTTTTGCATCTGCTTCCAAGGTTTGCGAACCTATGGTGAATGCAAATTTGACATCTGACGGTGCGTTTTATAAAATTATAATGTATGCTGATAAGTCTAATTCGAAACATGGAAACTGTTCCGAGCATTACAATGCCAATCTTTGCAAACTTACCAAATTTAACACCAGTTTAATTAGGAAAAATATAGGTGCTGATGACTACAATTTTCACTACATTTAAAAGAAATTCACTAGAGGAGGAAACTCCTCCAAGGACTTTGACTCAACATAATTATAGCCATAAGTGTCTACTATGGTCTGGTTTCGGCCCCTGGGACCTGCCACCAGATTGTTTGCACTCTGCTCGGTGTAGCTGTTCATCGAGAGCCTATCATTACTCCCTGCTTATTTTGATAGTCAGGCCCAACTGATTAGCTTAATGCAAGCCATTCTCTTCCATGACTAATCAGGAGGGCTCGAGTTACTACCCCTTCTCGTTATCATCACTTATTTATATAACGAAAAACTGTATACATTTTTAAAGGAATCTTCGCCGTCACCTTAAATAAAACTGAAAGAAACGAATCAGGCATTGTGCAGTTAAATTAAATTAATCAATTGGAGCTCCATAGAGACTGAAATCACGCCAGTGATGCTGAGCTATTGGTTTGATAGGCTTCAATCCGGTAAATGTGTGTACTCTGTCCTATTTCCACGACAGGTTGCTCTGTTGGACGTGAACAACTTCTGCGGGGACATGCGGAGCCCCGAGGTGGAGCGGGACCTGGAGGTGGCTCGGTGCGGCGCACTGGCGCTCTGGTCCTGCTCGAAGTCGGCGCGCGCCAAGGTCGCCATGAAGAAGGCAGGCGTCATCTCGCTCCTCGCCCGCCTCCTCAAGTCGCCCTACGAGGCGCTGCTCATCCCCGCTGTGGGCACCCTGGAGGAGTGTGCCTCCGAGGTCAGTTGTGGCGTTGATTGGAATTTTGTGCAGTCAAGTTAGTGTATCAGGTCATCCCATAAGTTCTGTTCGCATTTTGAATTAGTAAAACAAGTGACAAAATGTTACATTTAAGTAAAGGTTCAATCATCGAGGTTAGCTTTTTTCTAGCTGCTAAAATCTTTTGGTTTTCATTACACATTGAGATCACCAATGTCACTTTCAACCTCCTGCGGTATTGCAAAGCCGTTTCTTACAAAAACAAATAGTAGTGCGAAGGAGCAGAATCGGGAGAATAACAGGGTGATAAATCTTCTTCCAAACCAAGTTGTTCTTCGGTCTTTTCTGAAGTGGTTCTTACTGTGTGGGAGTCGTGCTGCATTGTCCTGATCGAACATCAACACTTCTTGTTGTTGCATTTTGTGGCGATTCTACCAGATTGAAAGTCCCTTCTCGGTGGCTGTGGCCGGCGTCTTCCCCGCTTACGAAGCCACTCTCCATGACCCTTAAAAACGCTTCGATAAATGATCATGTCTCGTCGCCAATCACATGTATATAAACGAAGAAAGTTAATACAGGTTGGCGAGAATGGAGAGAAGAGCCGTTATATACTGGAGATTTATTATTCCTTTCAGAAAACACTATATGAGGCATCCATTTTCCAAGTTTCAGAACTTTTCCAAGTTAATGAAGGTGATGATGAACAGTTGTTTTGTTTAAACTAAGTTTGATTGCCAATTCCTCAACTTATAAAAAAAGATTAAGTTTCTTTAAGGGTTTCGAGAACCGTCTTCCGTAACCATCTTTCACTCACCTATTCCACTTTACAAACCGGGTAAATGTCTCTAGCCGCCCTCTCAGATGCTGTTGAGTTTCCTTTCTTAAATCTATAGAGCATAATGTGCCTCAAATGATTCTTGAGTACTTTCATGTTAGCAACGTTTTGATAAAGTTCCATTAGACATTATGAAATACACCTTAAATGTCATGCAATTTGGAAAGAGTAAAATCGAAACAGAAATTTTGCAATGACCTAATATGCAAGATTTAAATTTGAACGGTAGTTACTCCTATAAGAGTGAGTCTATCGCCCATTTTACTGACCTATTTATTCAAAACTGGAATGGGAAATTCCAGCCTACTTTCAATGCGTTACAGCATTTATCTAGTAGAGACAATCAATCCATTATCGATGCATGATGTAGATTGTGGGATAATACTCTCTATCGGTATCTATTAGCTGATTCGCCGTATTTTGAAAACAAAGCTGCCGGTTTATGCTTAGCAAGACAAATTTTAATCTGGACACTCAAAATTAGTATTTTTGGAATTGATGAAATTCGATCTATTGTTAGATTTACTCTTTTATAAACCTGCATATTGGAAGCCTATATCTGAAACGTTTGTTAGCATAATTTTAAAAATCATAGTCTTAATAGGTACGAAACTGGTATAAGTGATCTTCAAGTTCAATAGTTCTTCGAAAAAATTTCATGAAAAAATTTCTTATATTAAGAATTTGAAGAAGGGACACTGGTGGTTCATTTTAGATGATGGATGTATTATGATTTTATAAATCATCATAATTTTAATTAATTGTATCACTTTTCGAATGCTTTCCGACAAATGAATATTGCCGGAAATACAAAATAAAAAGTATTATTTTGCCAATGCATTATTTGGGATGTTTTTTTCCTGCTCTAGCTCTGGGTCCGAAAAATAGATTAATTCATCTTTACCCGATTGAATTTTAGTCGAGATAGCAGTATACTGTTACAATAATTTGATTTAAATCCAAAAGAAGTAATCATAGATTCCCCAAACCCTATTTCAAGCCTGGAAACTTAAGTGTGTCTTGATATTGATGTGGCGCAAATGAATTAACAATTATATCGTTGCAATTCAAATGTTTGGTTACGTCTTCCTCCAAATTTTCCATCCCTTAAACTGCTTATTGTTTATTCCCTACCTTTCTCCTAGTCGAATTTCGAAAAAAAGCCTTGAGTTTTCGATTTTAAAATATTCCAATAATAACTTATGCCTTAATTCTCAGTAGTACTAAAAAGAAGAAGGAATACCAAATGTTCTCTTTATAATCAGTTAAACCTAGATACAGTGAAATCATCTTCTGAAATAAAGGAGAGACTGAATCCTGGACTTGGTCCTGAAATAGGTTCTTATAAAATCTAGGTATACTGCACAAACTTTCGATTAGAAACCGCGTCCTGTCCAATACAGACAAACACATCTAGACCAAATTCATGCATTTGTATTATTGCTTTGAAAAATTCGTGGAAAATAATCACTTTTGACGAATCGTTCAGACTCAGCATTCCCATTCATGAATTTTGGCTAATTATTTTCCCATTTTTTCATTAAATTCACAAAATAAACTGTACGACTTGATGACCAGCGATGCAACTAAGTGTTTTTTTAAGGTAACAATTGTGATAGATTGTGCCGTACATATCCAAGTCACTTATGCTTTTCAAAATGATTCCAGCATTAAAACAATCGAATTTATCAAGAGTGCCAGCTGAACAATGTTTTTTGAAAAACTTTCAACTTTTCTAATTTATAAAATGGTTGCCTGTCTTTTAATGACTGGACAAACAATATTTTGACTAGTGTTACAAATCTAAATAAGCTGAAAGGCCCTTTCCTGAACGATGACCCACCATACTACACATAAGCTAATGAGAAGTTCTCGTATCTTATGATATTATTTAAATTACATAATTAATATTTTCAGTTATTTGGTGTTTCAGCACGACTACCGTGTGGCTATTCGCACGGAGGGGATGATTGAGGACTTGGTGGCGAGCTTACAAGTTCCCAACGAGGAGCTCCAGATGCACTGCGCAGCGACCATTTTCAAGGTAAACGCGCTCGTTTTATCAGTATGTGATAAAATACGCATAGAATTCATAAACATCTTTTGAAAATAGAATGTCTGGAGACATTAAGAATGTGTTTTGCATGGCCATTAATGAAAGAATTATGAATTGCCAGCCAATTCCCAGAATAAGCTAACATCACAAGAGTTGGACTTCCATTCCCATTATAAAAAAGTAGTGTAATTCAAACTATTTTATTAGTATTAAAACCGACTTTGGGTTGTTAAATTATCCAACCTACTAATTTCCCGCAATGTCCATTATAATTGCGATTCCTGTATATTAGAGTATTATTACCGAGAATCGTGTCCTATTTTCGTCTGTAATGTTTACAAATTAAACAGACCATTTACCTACCTCTTGTGTAATTTTGCTTAAGCCTGGAATGACAAAGACAAGGCTAGGGGCACTAAATTTATTAAAAGGAAAAAGTCACTCAAACCATTAGTTAAAAGCTTTTCTACAGTGAAGCTAGGTTTTCATGGATGAGTAACGGTTAACTCCCAAAAATGAAGTGCATACAATGGATAGGGGTTTGTCATATTTACGAAACCCAAGTAAAACGTAATTTTGTTACGACTTCAGTGCGCAGTCGAGCTGGAAACTAGAGACCTAGTGCGACAATACGGCGGTCTGATGCCACTGATTGATTTACTCAATGCCAACGACAACAAGGAACTCCAAGCAGCGGCCACTGGTGCGATTTGGAAGTGTGCCGTCTCTCCGGAGAACGTAAAGGAGCTCCAGAAGGGAGATGTCATCTCGAAATTGGTCGCAATTCTGACTCAACAGCCTGAGGAGGTATATAGGAATGAGGGTGTGATTGATGACTTTACCACTCGAAACCAGCGAAGTATTAGTAGCAATGATTAATAAAATATTCGGATTATTTTCTCTCCGTTACTTAAATATATTCGAAAGAGCTACTAATATAAAACCTAAAGCTTTATATTAGATGTTTGATGAAAAAAGCGGTTCTACTAACAAGAGGATGTACACAATTCAAATAGATTTTAATTTTCCTTGTATTATTTTGAATTGAATGAAATAAATGCTACAGATAAATATGTATAATCCATGATTTGATGGATAGGAAATCACCGACTTTTAATGGAAGGGAATGGCTCCACAGCCTTTCATAAATCATATCTCGATATCACATTTCCGAGCTAACTTAACTTAAATCAAATTAAAGTTATGTTTCCACCTTACCCATTGGTTTTTTAGTAACAGTTGAGCAATCTTTTAGATGAAAACATTGCTATTCGTGAAATCCGTTTCAAAACGCGTGAACCTCGTTTCGAGGACGGAAAAAGTGATTTTGCGTTGCACACTTTCGTTTTTAACGTTTTCGGTTAACTGGAAATCTTGTATCCATTAGGCACGATTTACAGTGTCTAAGATATAAATAGCAACTTTATTGAATGATCCAATTATTTCCAGATTGTCACATTCAAATGGCAACTCAAACAATTAATAGCCTTATGATATGATTCCCTATTAATTGGTTCACGTAGATGGTAAACGTACTGAATGCCTACTAATTCGGTTCTGATTTTGAAAGCATGCATGACATGCTACATTCAGTAATTATAGTCCTTAATTACATTTCCTGCTCGATTCCTAAAGTGTGCTTTGCGCACCTTGTTAGGAATTTTCCAAACAAACCTCTAGCGCTTGACATTAAGTGATTGAAAACACCTAACTGGAAGTTGGAATAAGAGGAAGATGGTTAGGCCTTTTTCTTCAATTTTGTTCCCTCAAAAGGCGATTTCTTCCTATTTTTCGTTCTGTTCCTTATATTCCCAAATAAGTGTTTTCTCTGAGGACTTTAAATGGTTTTATAATGTACCCTTTTGATTGTCAGGTACTAGTGAATGTTGTTGGTGCATTGGGAGAGATGGCAACGAGCAAAGCCAACATTGCGCTGATAAGGCAGGCGAATGGCATTCCGCCGTTGATAGCTCTTCTCACTGGCACCAATGAGGACCTGCTGATCAACACAACTCGAGCTTTAGGAAGGATAGCTGAGGATGAAGAAAGTGCTCCGTGAGTAGATAGCACTGTTTCCAGTTTTGGTTCAATTGTTTTTAGGATATCAACTAGTGTGCGCACAAATGCTGGTGACAAGATCAGCTACAAATTATGTATTAGTAGTTTAAGGGTGCATTCCACTCTGATTAAAGTTTAGAAGCTTGTTATTAAGAAAAATCTGTTGTCAGTCAAAGAGACTGCTCGGCAGTATCTTCACTCGAATTAATTTATAGCTAATTTAGTCACCTGACACGTTATTTTGTATTGATCGGTCTCTAAAGTGGCCTCCTGTTTCACTTTTTTAACCCACAAAACATCCGTAATGGTCTCCGGCGCCGACTGGATTTAATTTTCTCAAAGCAGTTTTGTGACAATAAAGCTTTGTAGTTATGTACCAGTTTAAATGATGGGCTAGGGTGAAATGAAACCTCTGAAAAATTGTATTGAGGTTAACTTATCTTATTTTACTACAAGTACAGGATTTCTATATGGTATTTCAGGCGAATCACTTCAATACCAATTTATTTTATTTTATACAGCACCAAAAATTCAGATGAATTGTTAAAAGCATTGGCATGACTAGAACAAAATAATTTATGTACAAAGAATGAAAAAGATGTAGTTTATGTGAAAAATCGACTGATCTCATCACGTGTTCCTTGCTATTATACGAAAATTTATTTCTATTGACAAATGGGTTTCTTGGAAAATATGTTCCGGAACTTGAAATAGAAATTTCACATTTATAAGATAGAAAACAAGTATAAGTTTGTTGGTTAGGCTGATCTATGTTGTAATCATCACGTTTCCTAGTTTCAGGGGAATTTTGAACGAATTTCATTCGAAATTTCAGCATCATAGAAAAGAACGACGGTGTTCGTCTGCTGTGGTCGCTGCTGAAGATAAACAACCCAAGTGTGCAGGCCAATGCCGCGTGGGCTCTCTGTCCGTGCATTGAAAACGCGAGGGTAGGTTTATCCATCTGCGCTTTATGCTGTGCGAGGATCTCCTATCGCCCCTAATGAGTTTACAAATCCCGTGCTGAAATAAGTCATGAGCTCTCCACCTATGTATTTTTTATTTCGTTATTGGCTCATACTTGCACTCGGTACCAAACACGCAGTCATAGATATCTTGATACAAGAAAGCACAGTTTAATGAAATGTGAAGTTGATCTAACTGTAGGAACAGAGTGAGATAGAAATTCCCTAACCCGTGTCCATAATAGATGTACAAACATATACATATATATCTATTAATGCAATTTCCACCAAATTAATTAATGAAATAAATTAATTAATAAATTAAATTAATTAATGAGGCATATTATCCCTCTGGAGGAGCCTGGTTAGGGAGAGACCAGAGTTGCGTGTGTCCCTCTATTAGTTCTAAATACCTGTGTTCGGGAGCTGAATGGTCCAGTCTACTGAGAAAGACTTGGGCTCTTGTGAGTATTATCAAAGAATGTATTAACGAAATTAGCTACCATTAAAGTAAAAGTTTACAATAATAATTTTCCTACTAAAAAATTGACAATTTTTTGAAGAAATATAAACATATAAAGCCCCCTTATTTTATTACAAATTATATACGTTATAAAAATTTTTATCATTTGATTAACGACTAGAGTCCTAATTTAGTCGACTTGCCGAAATTCTGAGCTTTTAGGAGAGAATTTGGCTTCATTACTTTTAATTACATTCAGGTTTTACCTGACGTCCTTTCTAACCTTATTCATCATTATATAGTTAGGAACTAAGCTTTTCTGTGGCCCAAGTTAAATTTATCTTTTGCTTTCCTTAACTGCTAAATCTAAAAAGACAATGTAACCATTTTACGTTCAGCACTAAAACTTGAGGAGTAGTGATTTCGTTTCAAAGGAAACGTGAGCTGTCTACTTAAGTATTCGAATGAAAAATCTGGAAACTCAAGTAAATATGTTTCACTTTAAAAAACAGCTCATAGTATTCCATAGCAACAGTCTGTCTCAGAAAAAATGCGAAAATGGGGTATATACTTCAATTTACAGTCATCTAAAAGACCGGTTTCAGGTAGTTTTATTGACTAGCGAAGAGAATATTCTCTTTATAATCGCAGGACAGCGGCGAGATGGTGCGTTCCTTCGTGGGGGGCCTGGAGCTCGTGATCGGACTTCTGCGGTCGCCTTCGATCGAGGTGCGCGCGGCGATTTGCGGCGTCATCGCCAAAATCGCCAAGGACGAGGAGAATCTCGCTGTCATTACCGACCACGGCGTTGTGCCGCTGCTCTCGCAGCTCTCCTACGCAGTAAGAAAAATCTCCGCTGTCTAATTTTTAGCCGAACACAATCTCATTAGTTAGCGAGCTCGGTGACTGTGGAGGTGGGAATTCACATTTTCGAAGTTTAATTTGACTATGAACTCTTAGTGAACCAATTTTGGAACATTGAAGTGGTCTATCCATTGAACCAATGGCCATAACTAATTTAATAGTCTTGTTTAAATGTATCTATTTTCACTGCAATCTGTACCAAGAGATCACAGGTGGTCCTCTAGCTGCGTTTTATTGTTAAAACAGTATATTTCAGTCACTAATCGGACCTTTTTATCAAATTTTTTCGTTTATTTGATTAGAATATATACTGAGATTAAAATTCCTAGAACATAAAATGAAGCGAAGCCTAATCTTTTTGGAAGTTAATTGAACCAGGAAGGCATTTTTCACGGCCTCGATGTGAAGTATCAGAATAATAGAGCGCTAATACTACTTTTGAATGAGTTAGCGCTCAATTCAATCAAGCGGGAAGCTTTAGATTTGGAGAAATTTATGTATGCCAAATAAATCAGCTAAGCGAAATACAGAAAAATGCTCAATTTTTGGAATTGTTCAGGAAGTTTTGACGGGAAATACACCAATCTTAACAGCTACAAATGCAACGAATGGCACTTTTGAAACAGTTTATTTCTGTATTCACAAGAAAATAAGTAACTGATACCGGTTTACTGTAATCAAAACCCAAAGTGGAATGCTTATATTCACTGAGAAATTAATATTTTCAAATCGTAGGCGGATGACTCATTGCGCCGACCACTGGCAGAGGCGGTGGCCCGATGCTGCTGCTGGGCTACCAACCGCAGCGACTTCGGCAAAAACGGGGCGGTGGAGCCTCTGGTGTGCTACCTAAAGTCCGAGGACCCCGCAGTCCAATGCGCCACGGCCAAGGCTCTCTACCAACTCAGTCGCCACCCGGAGAACTGCGTGGTGATGCACTCAGCCGGCGCTGTCAAGTACCTGGTTGACCTCGTCAACTCTGACGTGAGTCTTTACTCCACAATTACCTCCACCGTCTATCTTAATTGATGAGGAATATCCTCAACGATAATAAGGCATGTGGTTGCTTTCCTGATTTCGAGAACAGGCGGTGTGGCCTTAGAGCTTTGAGATCATTTCTCACAGTGTTATGATAAATAATTTTACAAAGTATTCACCAAGTATCCTTTTAAAGATCTAGAATGACGATCTGCTCCAAAGAGCTTGTGATTTCTTGTCCGACTGGTTTATTTGTCCGTGTCATTTGCTGATCAAATACTCTTGACTAATTCGCATACCAGAGTTTCTCGATGAAACATGCTAAAAGCTTGCTTTGATGGGTGAAGTTCATTTAGGCATATTTATGAATTCCTGTCCCTCGATTCAGGAAATGCTGTTTGGTAATGTATGGGGGCGATTTCGTTTTTGTAGGTAGTTGTTATCGCCTTTAATGTTTGTCAAACAGTGCTATCCCGCTATGCGTAATGACAAAGGTATTCGCTTGGCTTAAATATTAAGTGCTCTACTCTCTTTGCAAAATCACTAAAGGGAAATTCGACGTTTCGCACACGTTTGAAGGTGCGGCATCCCGATGTCTGAAATGCATATATAATTTTTGAATAAAAGCATTCACACAAGCAACTACTTTTAATTTAGTTCTACACTGCGGCTCGAGATTTAGGAGAGCACATCAGTGTAGATGGGCGTGGGACGACTTTTCTAACACAAACAGTGCATTCCTATATTGAAATTTGGCCTGTTTGGGTGTAATTATGAAAAGACTTCACATGTCGACCTATGCATGGACCTATCGAGCATAGGCCTTTGCCACGGCCTGTTTTATATACTCGTTGTGTCGGTCATAGTAAAAGGAACTATTTTACCACAGAGGTTGAGCATATTCTCAAGGGTCAAGGTTAAGAAAACTCGGGCTGAAAAATGTCACTGAGCTTACTTCCAGCAGAAGTACCTAACAGGAAAGATCTTAGATGTATTTCCCCGATTTTTTGCAACTCTATATTAAACCCAAAGAAACGGATGCCATTTTCTCAAACCAATTCCATTAAGCGCCTTTCTTGAAAGTAAATGATGATGGATGCAGCGAAAGTACACTATGAATAAACTTTAGCTATAGAGTAAACACACTTTTAGTTGGTTGCAAGTTTAAAAAGTGGCTCGATAGGTTGGTCATAACGAGTGAACCTCCTTAACCCTACCGATAAATGTAAATTTAAAGTGAAAAACATGGTTTGAATTTTTCAGTCATGTCTTGAAACTAAAGTATGGGTGAGGAACGAAGTGGAAATAAATATTGGGTCGAATTATGGTTGGAGTTAAGAATGCAATTAGCAAACACGGTGCCCATAGGAACTTCAAAATTGGAGGGCTATATGGTGAACTCTGTGAAACCTTCGCACAGTGATAAAAGCAAGTCTCTCTTGAATTCAACATTAACAGGTTCGTGAGATCTATCAGACCATCCCATATGTCCTGTCCCAATTTTGAATAAATTTGAAATGACCAAATGCTGCATTTAATGAAAAATTCACTTATTCATATACTTTCCTTGATTTTCTATGACTTCCTTCTCTCTGTAAACAAGCTTATTAATTCAAAAATCTGTTTAAATTAACTCTTCCTACCTCGTTGCGAAAGCTGATTCTTCTTCTTAATGACCTTGTAAGCTACGAAACAAATGGCGGTAGTCTGAAGGAGAAGCAAGATCGGGAGCATAAGGTGGATCAGGGACTGGAGAGAAGGGCATTTGTCAACTCGAGATTTGAGCTGTTTTCACACAATCCATGAAGCACTCATTGTCCAAGCTTTTGGAGATTTCGATGATGAACAGTTTTATGGCTTGAACTATTCTTAATTGCTAATTCCAACTCAATTAAGAAAGTCGGATAGGCTTGTTCAAGAGCTGCTGCTTTAAGAAACTTATCATAAAACGAAACTAGACGTCGTCTGGCTCGATCTTCAGCTTTATGGAGGGTGAAATCTCAACTTCCTCTGAATTTCGCAAAACATCTTCTGCAACCATCTTCTTTCACTCACATACTCTTATCCATAAACTGTATGTCCTGAGTGAGACCAGCGGATTCGTCGGCTACCGAGTTTCCTTTCTTGAAATCAAAAAGCCTCATGTGCCTCAAATGATTCCTAGGTACATCCATGACAACGCGGTTTGAATCAGTCAAATTTTAATTCTCTTGGTCTTAAAAATAAAATTTCATCAGTATAAATGCATATCAAAATAAAAGGAATGCTCAGCTCCATTAGAAATTATGATATAGCCTTCAAAAGGTAAAATTCGAACATTTGATATTTGCGTGCATGCAAGACTAACCCTAAATTGTACGGTCACTGACTCAGAACGAAGAGCTTCAAGATGCAGCTTCCTCCTGCATCGCTAACATCCGTCACATCGCCCTGGCGCACATCAAAGCCGAGCAGAACCGCCAGGCGCGCGACCAGGCCGCGGCGCAGCAGCAGACGGAGATGCAGTCGCCCCAGTCGCAGCGCCCGCCCTCCCCCGCCGCCCTCCTCCATCGACCCCAGGACTTCTATAACATCGACAACACCCAGACCAAGTCGGGCGCCAAAACACCCACCCCGAGGTCCCTTGGAGCCTTCGATGCTGAAGACAACTACAAATGATGCATGACGTGCAGTAGGTGTGGGAAATAAATGTGACTTAAGGGACGGAAGTGTTTTGTGATATCTTCTGGG
The DNA here is from genome assembly GCA_030710315.1 of Anomotaenia brevis. Classification (NCBI taxonomy): domain Eukaryota; kingdom Metazoa; phylum Platyhelminthes; class Cestoda; order Cyclophyllidea; family Dilepididae; genus Anomotaenia; species Anomotaenia brevis. The sequence continues at coordinate 475,119 of JAUOZQ010000005.1, forward strand.
AGGAACCTGGTTTGTTAAAAAGACACGGATGATCGAGCTAGGTTAGCAGCGTGATTTCTTTAAGAGGAACTTTATCAATACAATTAATAACCAAAATACCCCAATTCGAATTTGAATCCATCAAAATGGGAAGCTTAGCAGCTCAAACTATTTGAAAGCACCCACTTAATAAACACTGCATATGCTATTTGTTTATCGTCCCAAAAATTGTAACAAAATTTACATCTGTTGGATTATTTATCGAAACGACTCACAATAAGTACAGAGGCAGTCAATTATGAAGAGACAGAAGGTTGATTCTGTCATTTATTACCATTATTTTTAAGGTTGGTAATCGCTTCAAGAGATGGTGAACTCTCGGGGAGTTGACTGTCAGGCCTGGATGACATAGAGAGGAGATAGCTCCTCTCAAGAGCTCAGAACAGAGATTCCGTAATTTTGACACCCTAAGAGTCAATGACAGACGAGTCCTGATGGAATACGGGCAATGACATTGATGAATCCAGACGTCTGGTCAGGGACATGCATGCCACGACATTGTATAGTCTCGTTTTAAGGTCAAGCGGTTTATATAAGCAATAGGCGATTTATCGACTACCAGCTAGTCTCTACTGAGAAAAGTTCCTGATAATGTGCAACTTGCACCATTCTGAGGTAATTGGGAGGAATTTGTACAGTTAAAAATTAAATTATTTGTGTGATTTCACTGTCTAGTTCTCGTGGAGGTCTCTTGGTTTCTCTTAAAATATCTAAGAAAATTAGCTAGGCTAGAGCAATAGAACAGCTTCAGAAACGATGAGAGACTCGGATTTTTACTCGGTAAATAAGAACTATTTAAAATTGGCTTTGGATAGAGTATACATATAAGACTGTTTTATATGCTACCTGAAATATGTTAAAGGTGGAATCAGGTATGAGAAATAAACATTTAAAACATTTAATGGTTTGTTTAATTATATTCCACGAAGTGAACAATTTAGTGTAAATGATGGTCTTAAATGGTTTTCAGCCTATTGGCCTAATGGCCAATCAAATTTTGTCCATTTTCGTGGGAAATGCTTATTTTCACTCCTGTCTAAAGTTAGGTTTTCCATTGCTACCTAACTTCAGAATACTTAAAATCTGAAAACCCTGATCCTAAATTTAGCGTAAATAAAAGTAGAATTACTTTCATTAAGCAAATTAAAGTCAATCTACTAAATGCGAAGTGAATCCTTGGGCAACAAGGCCACTAAAGGTAGAGAGAGTCAAGCTGAAGTAAAGTTAGCAAAACGCAGCAGTCGGGTGAGTTTCGGTAGTTTTGCATTAGCTGAAAGGTGATGATAGATATGTGACAGTGCGTAGCTGGATCGCACATAGGCGCCACTACTGGTATCATGGGGAAATATGTTGCACCGAATCTGTGACAACAACAATTTGCTACTAAGAGGGAGTATTCAATAAATGTGCTCGCTATTCTCATAACTGCCCCACTGCTCAATAATTTATCAGCTGCATGGAGGAAAATGCAAAGCGAATCTTCACTTTATTGTGAGAGTTTCGTTAAATCATTAAATAAAACAATATATTTTCGTCTTTTTGAGACTGATATCTGTTATTGGGGTTTCGATACGTGGGTAAAACATCTCACCGTCAGTATTCAGGCCCTTTTGCCAAAGATATGGTTTTAAACCCAATGCGACAAGACTGAAAGGAGGCAAAGATTGCTGGGGTAGGGACGGAGCCGAATAGCTGCGCTCTGTGTAGAGGGAGTCTTAGTGCAGTTTTTTGTCTAATCTCTTATCTCTGAAAGTCGAAATCGAAGAGGCGACAGAGGGGGGACGCAGCGAGACCGATCACACAGTGCCCATAAAGCCCTTTATAGTGATTGAAGTGCTCAGTCTTGTTGGTGAATGTCTCTCCAGTTGAGAAGCAATAAATTGGACGACTTACTGTTAGCTAAAAACGTTGACTTCTTCTGTACAGGCCACATGAAGCAAAGTATGTGGGTATGAATAACTTCTTCACTGCAGGCCCTAGTGATCAATGACGAATGATCTAATGTAGCAGGTCATCCCATTCGTTCTGTCCGATTTTCAAATAAATGAAACAAGTGGCCAAATGTTAAATTTGATCAAATATTTAATCATCAATGTACTTTCCCTTATTATCTATGACTTCCTTCCATCTCCATTTTTTGTGAAATTCTTTTGGTTTTGAATCCATGAAAAACCCGCAAATTTCACTTTCATTCTCTGCCTGTGCTGTTGCAAAAAGCTGTTTCGTCTTCCTAATGATTTTCTAAGGTACGAAACAAATGGTAGTCTGAAGGACCAAATTAGGGAGAATAAGCAACCATAAGGAGTTTTCTTCCAAACAAAATCTCCCATCTTTTGTGACTTTAATCCTGTTGTGTGAGGTCGTGAATTGCCCTGATCAAAAATCCACCCTTCCACTAGTCTCTTCATCCTCAAAGCGTGGTTCAAACGCCACTCCAATTGCTGACAGTAGATTTGAGCAGTAATTGTTGCAGCGTTAGGTGGTAACAAATCAAAGTGGATCATCCCTTGGCGATCCCACCAGATTAAACGAAAAATCCTGAAGTTCCCACTAAGTTCCCTTCTCTGTGGCCGCGGCGAGGGTCACTCCTCTTTACGACCCTGCCACTGTCTACGACGCTCAAAATTTCGATAAAAAATTCATTTTTGTCTCCAGTCACAAGTCGTCTATTCAAAAAATGCAAAATTAGCTAGCGAGACTGGAGAGAAGAGTAGCTGTCAACTCCACATTTCCATGTTTAGAAACTTTTTCACATTTTGAAGATGACAATGGTTAAAACTCAGCCTAATTTCCAGTTCCAACTTAACTAGTAGAGCAGAAGTGGCTTCTGAGCTGCAAGGGCTGATGCTTCAGGAAGCTCACAATGAAACTCAACTGGACGCCGGACTCGATCTTCATCTCCACTTTCAGTGAACTTCACAAACCACCCCATGCACGATTTTTCATTCACAACACATTTCTCTACAAAAACTGAATGTGTTTCTGGTCGTTTCGTCGGCTTCGGAGTTTCCTTTCTTGAATTCATAAAACACTGTGTGATTTAAGTGGTTCTTGGCTACTTCCATGTCAGTAGGGTTTTAATCAAAGAAATGTTAATGTTATTGTTCTGTAAAGTAAAATTTGATCCTTTTAAGTGCGTATAGACTTTAAAATGTTCAGTTCCATTATGCATTATACATTTTAAATTTCGTCAAATTTTAACATATTGAAATTAGAGTAGAACTTATGTGATGTCCTCGAAAATTAAAAATCATGGTGGAAATAAACAGTATACAAGACGTATTAAGGCATGCACCCATTGTTGGGGATTGTTGGGGTCAAAAGTCAACATGAGGTGATTTCTACTCAGTGTTGCCCAGCCAGCAAGCAGATCGACCTTGCTGGTTGGACACATATTTAATAGCGACTTTTCAGAATGTTTCATCCGGTCAGTATTCGGGTTGGAGTTAATTGCTACCATAGCATATATAATAATTGCATTTTACTCTGTCTGCTGAAGGGGACACATCACACACAGTGCCCGTTGAGAAGTGGACACTGAGGACGTATATTGAGGTTCTCATCAACCAAATTCTACTTATTTTGTAACTGCATTTTGGTCAGATAAATCTGTTCTCCCTCCTATCTCAAGCTTTTGTTCAATTAGTCCTCTCGCGGTTTCGACAAGATGGTTAAAAATAGGTGGAATCTACCACCTTTTAAATAATTAAACCTCCGCATCATTGTGATTTCCCTGCTGACTGAACTACGCTCGAAAATTCATTTGGAGGATTCGAAATATTCAAATTACCCTTTTTGTGCTGCAGAAACTTTGGCGTTGGATGATTTCCCACAATGAGACCATTAATCGTGGTCGCCATGTCAACTGCTATTCATCCATTCATTCATCCATGACAAATACACCAATCACGAAATAAACATTTTACTAATTAGTACATATTTTATGACAGAATACTTGCTTGTTAATGCCACAATAAGACGAACAGGGTTTTTTAAATTTATACTTGACTGAAAATAAAAAATAGGGTGTGGCTCAAGTTAAAGGGTGAAATCTAACGCATTTCAATAGGCATTTGGAGAGAGGCCGCCAATCTTGCTGACGACATAGAATCAGAGTGCTTACTCGAAATGGTTATATATTACCGGAAATCTTAAGCTATTTTTTAGTTAAAATTAACATCCTTTAAAAATAATAATGGAAATGTACAGTATTTCAGTGATAATTACAGCAATACACCGTTTAACAAATATTTTAATTAAGTGATACTTTATTTACGAAAATACGAAAGTTGAATTTTTTATGGGTATAACAATGCTCAAAAAAGGTTTGTGATTTACAACTTTATAATTTCGATGTATTTACATTTTCCATAAATAAAAAACTCTTTGAAATCTTGGAACAGTGGCTGAAGTGACTGAATACAGTTATTTCAGAGATCATGGTCAAATATATGTAAAAATGACACAGTTCTTGAATAAACTTGGTATTGAAGTCAACATTATTATAGTGCGAATTCGGAATCACATTTACATGAGAAATGGACATATTGCGTCTTTCCTGAGGTAAAATCAGAATCTGAATGACATACACTATCATGCACTCTTGAAATCATCATTTAGGAAGTGCACTAATAAATCGACACTGTAGACAGTTAATAATGTATTTCAAAATAAGCACGTTAAGGTACAAAATTGCGCCGTCTTTTAATTGATGTCTGGCTTCCAAAAGAAGAGTCCATCCAGCTATTGGTCAAGCGTCCACCAATGAGAAAGATCCACAACTCGGCTGATAGAGAAGAAATAGGACTAACACGCCATTCCATCCTGAAAGCCATGGGAGTGAGAGCTCAGGCCTTCTGGAAAGCCCTTTCCTCCAACCTCTTTGACTATGAGACCCAAAAAGTTGTGCAAATCAACTCCTTCAAAATCGGGTGCACTTATCGCCTAATTCAACTAGGAATCGTGCTCTACATCGTCCTTTGGGTTATGTATTATGAAAAAGGCTACCAGGCCTTCGATGAAGCTGTGAGTGGGGTTACTGCAAAGCTGAAGGGAGTGGCTTTCTCTAACAACACTGGAAGTAATATTGGAGCAATGGTGTTTGATGCTGCAGACTATGTCATTCCTCCTCAACAACGCTCGGCATTTTTCGTGATGACAAACCTGGTCATAACTCCAGGGCAGACTTTGGGCACTTGTGAAGAGTCCCACGATGTCTGGGAAAGCAGGTGCACGACAGACGGGGACTGTAAGTCTGGTCGGATCGTAATGGTGGGGAGTGGCGTCCAGACAGGTCGCTGTGTCCCCTCCACCCGCAAAGCAAACCTTTCTGTCTGCCAGATCTACGGCTGGTGTCCAACAGAGTACGACGTCCTCCCAAAAGACTTCATCCTCGCCAACTCACCGAACTTCACCGTGATGTTAAAGAACAGCATTGAGTTTCCACGCTACAAAGTGAAGAGACGCAACATTCTGGGCTGGATGGATAAGAAATTCCTCTCGACGTGCAGATACAATCCCTTTGACGCTAAGATGAGGTACTGTCCCATCTTCCGTCTAGGTGATATCATGGAGTTCACAGAGGCAGAGAACAAGCAGATCTGGAACAAGGGAGGCATGGTCTCCATCCACATTGAATGGAACTGCAATCTGGACCATAGTGAAGAGCAGTGTCTTCCACGATACATCTTCCGACGTCTAGACGACTTCGAAAGTCCCGTTGGCAGGGGCTGGAATTTTAGATTCAGCCACCACTACATTGAAAACAACATTAGGAAAAGGAACCTTATCAAGGCGTATGGAATCCAGTTTTTCATCACCGTCTATGGAAAAGGTGGGAAGTTTCACTTGCTCACCTTCTCAATGAATCTGGGTTCTGGTCTGGCTCTGCTGGGTATCGCGACTGTGCTCTGCGACACAATAGTGCTGAATGTCACGAGGAAACGCGAGGTTTACCGCCATGCAAGGGTGGATCTTGTAGCTCAGAAGCAGAAGAGCAAGAGAAGGACTCTGCAACGTCGACTCAAGCTGAAGCCGAAAAGCGGAAGGTTGGAACATTGTGCGGATGACCTCAACAGAGTTCATTTCAACAGTAACAATGAAATTTGCCCAAGTGCTTCGAGAACCAGTCTTGGTCTGGGTCGGGAGAGAAATATGTCAACCTTCTCGACTGCTTCCTGAGTTTTATGCAATCTGACAAAAAGTGTTACTCCTTAGAGGGTTTTTTGTAAATAAACGGTTATTGTCCCTATAAAGAAAACCGTATTTTAGTTAAATACTTTCATATCACCAAATTTATTTCGCTATTCAAATAACTGTGATAGTAGGAAACAGCTCGTTTTACATGACAGTAAGACTCGTTCGGGCAGAAATGTTTGTTGAAAACTTCAGCGAAAAAATGCGTTTTCTGCAGAAAAAAAGTTTTCATCAATAGCCTAGAAAACAAAACTCGGGAATTCTAGTGTGATTGTAATTACTAACAAACAAATGGTAACTCACAATGATATATTTCTATTTATCTGAAACTAAAGGATATGCGGTATCTCCGCTACTAGAGTAACTGTTACCAACAGAAAATGCGACAAATTCCGCTTCGTAGGTTCTTTATTTATCTCAAAATCTGAGTTAAATTTCATATTTTCATTCATGAGGTATCATATTTTTCTGAAGAATGTCACATCAGGAAAACCTTTTCACCCTTGTTCAGGATTGTTTATTAATTGTGAAAGACAGAACTAGCTTCATTTTGATTTTCTAATGCTTCAACTGTATTATATTGTATTTCTATGTCAGTTTAGGAACAATTTAGTCAGCAGGAGCATTTTTAGCAATTTTTCCATTAATGGATTTGAAATTTTATAAGCTGTATCGTTCTTTTTATTCTTTTTAGTTGCACCAATAGTCATGAGGATAACTTTTTACTTTCGAGTAATTTGAATAGTTTTGAATCACGAAGAACGGTAAGCTTCGTTCTTTTAATTTTTGAGATTCTTCGGTAACCTGAATAATCTATTAAGATAGGAGAAATAATGGCTACTTCAATCAATTAATTTTGTCTTAGTCATTATGGTAATCGTGTAATCTAAGAGGCTCTAATCCCTTTCACAATTAATATTTTAAAGAAAAATACCGCTTTTGTCCCAAAGCGATGCGGCTCGCTCCTTTTATACTTCAACAAATACTTTCCTTGTCGTTCTTACTCCGTGTTCTGCCGAACTTGGCGTCAAAGCCTCCCAAGTTAATCGACGTCACAAGAAAACAGAGTTGAGTCGATCAAATATTGTATCTTCGAGGTATTGGGGGTATGCATATCAGCTGAAGCCTCTCGTAGAAGTATTTATAACATTGAATTGTCACTCGGAATCATTTTTGTCTGTATCTTTTTGAAATTCGTAGTCCTTTCAAAACCCTCAAGAATAGAAACCTGGCTTTGGAAATTGTATTTTTAACTAACATTACGCAGTTGAATGTGTTTTCTATTTTAAGTGGCAACTCTTTCATTTTCATGTGTTTCCATCGCGGTTTAGGACATTTTCTCAGCCAATAAAAAGGCTTTTTGCATGCTTTTGATTTTCGTTGCTGGGAGCAAGGCATTTTTTATGTCTCTGAAAGCGTGTGAATCTTTGGATCTATTTTAGGTTTCGAATTCGTGGACTTCATTGGAAATTCCATTTGAATTTCGAAATACTTTGTTTTCAAGCCCTAATCTTATTTTACATTTTCTTGAGCACTTTCAGAAACCCTTTTGAAGTTGTTTTCGTGGTAAATGCTATTAAATAACTTTGGTTGAACTTAACCTGAGCTTGTCCCTTGGCTGTTCACTCAGTTGTAAAAGCAAGTCTAATGTAATATGCACATTTAAGATATAAAAATATTAATTCTTCACTAAACCTCTCACAGTTCTTTAGATTCATTGCTTTGAATACATGTACGTCATATTGTGCACCCCTAGGGGTTTCGTTTAGCTTTTTATATAAATAATACTTCATTGTTAGTAGCCCTTTCAACATTAAATTGTAATTGAGTAGCCAACACTCTCTCCTAGACATACTACTTGCAGTAAGACTTTGCTCATTGTTAACTTCTTCATCATTTTCATTGGCGTTAACTTCTTTTAAGGAACCTCTATTGGTTGCAATTGTTTCTTCAGATTGCATAGAGATCGTGGTCGGGTTGTGCCCAATGATCTCGCCACGAACTAGCTACAAATAGGCTGCTCTTACAATTGGCTGATAGGACTGCAGCAACTGCATCCGAGTTTCGCCCATAAGGCAAGAAACAAAGATTCTTTTCTTTGTTCTGATTTTTACCGACCAGCATGCAACTATCTGCATTAAAATGGGGCTTCGGGACTAGAAAATGAGTCTTCTTTGTAAATACCCTCTCACTAGCCATCCTAAGGTTTATTCCCTTGTACAGTTCGCCCTTCATCCGTTTGAGGGAATCATTTTTCTATAAATAAAAGCCAAAGCAACTGAATAAGTAGGGAGAAGCTTCTCTCAATACCAGCGATAAATTGAGGGGTTTTAACTTTTAAGTGTATCCAGTAATTGCTCACCGTTCCGCATCCTGAATTTCTGGGACCAATTCAATTTATCTAAAATTAAATGATGCCACTTTTTAGCTTCGGTATTAAACAATAGCTTGAACAATGTAATCAAGCGATTTTTTAGTAAAATGTGTTTTATGTTATCCTAGTTTTTCGCATCTAAACTGATACCTATAATGAATGGAAGTTAAAACAGATTTGGAGAGCTTTTAAAAAATAACTGCTCTTTTTCGTCTTACAGGATGTGGTTAACAATTGAAAGGTTCCCATTAGTTTCAAATATCTTTGGCTCCATATTTACGAAACCGAATCAAGCATTGTTACTTGCTATTCATTGTACTCTCCTAGATTTCGTTATGCCTAGCATTTTGAGAAGAGCATGCATAAACTAAGACGACAGTTTGAGTGTTTGATGCTGTTGGAATAAGTGGCTTCCTGCATAATTTTTGTCAAGAATGAGGATAATTGTATTTATAAATACATTACTGCTAATCACTTCCATTATGAAGTGCCAAGGAAATCACCATCTTTATTACCTAACACAGCCAAATGTTCATTCTGTGCGGAGACTGTCGACTTAGTATCCTCAACTCGCTAATGAATACAAGGTTATTTCAGCTGGCCTGCAGTAGTATGGCTTTAAAACGAGACAAATCAAAGAAATGTTTACAAAGTTTTCTGGATAATTCTTTGTTCTACAACAACAGATGAAACATAGCCAATACTGCCACGCAGATGTAACATTGGTATGCGTTAGACGCTGTGATTATTAACTTACTAGTACCTCTAATTCTAATTGCGTTGGGTCATTCTTAGATAATTCCTTATATAGAACACAACAATTTGCGTCGTAAGGCTTTCAAAAAGTGCTGCAGGTTGAAACTAAACCCATTCAGCTGTAGAGCCTCTTAGATACACCGTCATTAACATAACAAGACTTCTAATAACAGGATGACAAAATATTTTCAGATCATTTGCATTTAGTCATCACTGATGACGGAATATACAACAACTTTATTGAGTTTTAGTCACTGTGATATGTATACCCTGGTTTTCCAAACTTAGTATCGAATTTCTGTAAGGACGCCGATCAGTTTTCTAAAATTATTTTTTGATTGGTGAATGTGTACCATGTGCTGTGAGAAATAGCTTTTTGTGTTTCTCATAAATTCGGACCTTAGAATACTTAATTTGGTTTATATCTGAGACCGTTACAGAAGTGGGATCAGTTTCGGAAGACATCTCTTCCAATGAGATTTTTGTAGTTAGTGGTGAATAATTCTGGCAATTAGGATAACAGGACTTTCCTTTTCACGTAGTTAACAACCAGAAAGAAAGAAGTACACACTACTCTATGGGAAATTTGAAATTTGCGCAAATCCTTGGGCACACGAAGGTCATGTTCTCTCGTTTCTAACAATGTAGCGGGCCTCTCTGTCAACTACGTCATGTCTGTGATTAAATGTGCTGACCTGAAATTGTCTGTTCCGTTGTCACAGAGGTTTTATTGCGAAAAGCGAGGTTTTAAAGGACAAACGGAACCCTCATTGGCAAAAGCAATGAGTCTTGTTTTTGGTGGTCGTGTCTACAAGTTAAGTAATTCATAATCCAAATAATGGTGCACAAAACGTGTTTACTAATGAATACCGACTGCAGATAGGAAAAATGATGCTTACCCAGCCTTGTTCTTGCACTTGGAAACCGTCCTGCTTCGTAGAACGGCCACATTTTCAAATTAAGGGCTTGGTTTCTAATCCCCCTCAAAGTCACTATGGATACTGTGTGACTAAAGCTGACTACACCTGTTGCTTGCGTTTCAAATTCCCATTCTGTACACTCTCTCCGCATTGTTAAAGGGGGGACTAGGTTGCATTCAGATGCCTACTCTGATTTTAGACTTACTGAGGGTTGCCAATAACACGCTTCACGTTTGGCAAAGGGGTTCCCCCTTAGGGAATAGTCGAAAATGACTGAGTTCCAATGTATTGCATCCGTGGAACTCCCCAGATTACCTTAACCCGGCGACGGACTACTACGTGTAAGGCGCCATCGTTGAGAAGAACACAAATCCCCCTGCTGGTAGCTCAATTAATCGGTGGTAATAAAGCAGCTTTGAACAGAACCTTCTACCTAGGTAAAGTGTAAGATCAGATTCCTGGAAGCCGGATTGAGGTTTTAACACGTTAAGTGCTGTGTGGTTTAAAGGTCGTAGGCAACATCTTGGCGGTGTATTAAAATCGGCCTTTTTTCTTTTTCCTTGTGACACTGTCCTTTTTCCAAACACCTTGCATATCCATGTCCCTTTATCACAAGATCATCCGTATCGCAGAAAAACTGCTTTTTTGCTCATCAGTTATTTCTTCACCTCTGCCAATAAATAGCTCTCTTTCTCCAATTAACAGAATGTACTCAATTAATCTGGGTATATTGATTGTAAATGGGTTGCTTTAACAAAGTCGGATTAATGGGTGAGACTAAGGGTTCCAGTAAGAAACTTTGGACCATTAACAGTAGTGATCAAGCCTTTGATCTAGTCGGGTTTTCTGTTACATTCTGCCAATCCTACAAAATTGAATTTATTCGAGAAAAAATAAGCTTGTCATAAGTTTCACTTCGACAGCTTTGTTGATTAACATGGTGATCGATCCAAGAGATCATCGAAATCGCCGTCATCGAATGGGCGAAAGATGAGAACGCAAAAAACTTTCAACCGGTCCATCTAGAGCTATTGACCACAACAAGTCTCTGAGGCGGGAGGAAACTGCCGAAACAGTGACTGCTAAAATAAAGTTGCAGATGATTTACCTGACATATCTGAAATACCTTATCCTTGGTAAGGATGCTTTCCTAAGTATTCGACAATCTCGCAGTTGGATTGATAAAATTTCATCTCTGGCCACATCAGTCTTGAATGTATGGGTTATTTGACTGACCGCTGCAAAAGATCAACAGTTTTAAGTGTGATTAAGTCTGTAATTATAGAAATACGCCAGAAATCATCAGACACGAAACACAACTTCCAAAAAAAGCACTTAAATACACAATCATTTTAGACCATAAAATTTCTATCGCTTCTTCCCACGTTTCCCTTAATTCCAAGTTTTTTTCTCAATAGAAAATGAATACCCAGGAACTGCAGAAGTTTCCTAACGTGTTGTCGCTATCAGTAAACTCCTTTGCAGGGATGCAAATAGATAAATCTATTAGCAAGATGTAGACTCACGAGATATTCATTGCAATTGTCCACCCAATCCTTTCAAGGAACAGTTGAATAAAAGAAACACTTATTTGCCCACTCGGTGTACACTGGGAGTTCTTTCAAAATCTCCGACCAAAAAGTTGCAAAAAGCTAATAGAATAATGTCTACTTTCTAAACAGGCTTTTTAAAAGACAGTTGATTCGGTGTTTTCATCTATGGCGGAATCTTTCACAATTCATTAATCCTTAATATAAATGCATTAATAGACAGCTACGCCAACGACATATACCAGTAAAGCCATTAAGAATCCGCCTGATTCGACTTTGGTGGGCTCGATTTACATGTAACCCTTGGTCAAAATATTAGACGTGTGATTAAACAGGCTTGAGTTGAGCTAATATTATTTTTTGCAACACTAGGAGTTACAAGTGACCTAGAAACGCACACACCCTCAGAGAACCAGGTCATGAGTGCGGGTCCTGCAATGTCAAGATAACAAGATGGCTCAGCAAATAGCCACATGCGAGTATGCGAACATGATTAAGAACTACTTTAGGCGAAAAATTCGTGCAAAATACACACTACTGCAGACTAACCAGTAGAAGCTACCTACTTGTTTACAAATCTTGTTTACAAAATGCAAGAGCTTTGGCGCTGGTAGAGAACCTGAAGTTCATTGAGTGCGTGCTACATAGCATGGGTGGCACGTGGGATAACGAGTAGTATGTACATATAGGAGATGAGTATGAGATGGGGGAAGTGTGGTCACAGCAGCGAAAGCAACAAAGTCGTTGGAGTCACAAGTACTCGAATTATACTTCTACGTTGGAGTATTTCTCAAAGGCCTTTGCGTTCACCATGCGCAGAGCAGCTCCCAACTGACGACCGGGTCCAACCTCCACGGTGCGCGGGAACGGCGCGTCCTTAGGACGACTGAAGAGGGCGTGCATTGACTGCTCCCAGAAGATCGGACGGATCAGCTGGAGAATGGAAAAAAGATCCAATTATAGTAATCGGCAACACGTGACTCCCACGCTAAATAAACGTGGAAACCATGATCGATGGGATCTTAATGACCCAACTTTTCTCTGACACAGCTACCCAGTACAACGTAATCGAAGAGGCACATGCTACCGATGTCAGAGTAGAAGAGAAATTACTTGCCTGTTTAGTGAGACGTGGGGGGATAGATGAGCCTTTACCATGGGGTTCTCCATCAAGATTGCTAATAACAGGCATACAGGGTGTGCGAGGCTTGCAGACACGCTGAAGAGCGTGTTTCATGGGCTCAATAGCGGGACTCATCAAGGGGGTGTGGTAGGCACCGCCAACATTGAGACGACGAATAGGACCAAGACGGAACTGGGCCGCATGTTTAATAACGTGTTCCAGGGCCTATATGAACGATTAAAAACATACATTTAAAACCTATTTTGAACAAATAACAATAGCTCAATGGGGGATATAAAAACATACATCAACATTTCCAGAAACGATTTTGCATTCAGGACCAAGGAAACCGGCAATTTGACAGGCGATAGGCACTTCTAGCTTGAGTTCTTCTTTGCAGTAAGTACAGGCAGCATGGAGACCCTGAAGGAGCTGAGAATCATGATGGAGTTTAATGGAAAGCATGCCACCAGGAATAAGATCACACGCATCTTGCATAGCTTCAGCACGCACTCTAATAAGATGCAAACCTGAAAACACCATACTATTAGATTCAACGCAAATATGACGAGAAGCAATAGTAAAAACGTACCCTCTTCAAAAGTAAAAGCACCAGCAAACACGAGAGCCGTGATCTCTCCAACGCTGTAACCAGCAGAAGCGACACAGTTCTCAACTATTTCAGGGGAATCCATTTGAAGCTTTTTAGCAGCAGCTAGAGAGGTAACGTAGATGGCCGGTTGGCAATGGATATTCTTGGTCAATTTCTCAGCGGGTCCTTCTAAGCAGATCTTTAACAAATCAGTGCGAAGCATTGAGCTGGCATTTTCGAACATTTCTTTGACCCCAGGAACTCCGAGTAGGTTTTTGGCCATTCCAATGAACTGAGAACCTTGACCTGGAAAGAGAAAGACGGACGTCTTTTCGATGGGTTGTTGAAGAGGTCGATCATAGAATTGACACCATGTTTTAGGTCTGCGGTGAGGTTTTTCGGCGGTTACACTATTAATCGTCGCTGATTGCGAATGAGTAGAAAATTGGCGTAGACTAGCCAGAAAAGAGTGCGAACGAAACATCGTAGCAGAAGACGGACTGACAATAAACGATGGCGGTAAGTGAAACGCAGAATAAAACAGCGGTGGGTTGGTGTTCAATTAAAAAAACTCGGCAAAAATTAAATCGCTTCAGTTTTAAATGATTAATAAACTAATTATAACTTTAAAATAAATTTTCTATAATAATTTAGTCCTGTAGTTAATAGGTGGTGTGATGACTATGATCATGTATCTTAGCAAAAGGAATGTTATAATGAATTTTTAAATGTGAATATTTTTTGTTTTAATTTTTAAAGCTTCTATACAAAATGTTACTTTTCTCTCAAAGTCCCATGTGAATAAGATGACGTTATACAGTTTCAGTTTACTCATTTCATTCCTAATATTGCAGTTATACGTAGCTTTAACTATCTTAGTTAATAATAAATATTGGTTTTGCATTATAAATATCAGCTTTTGAGGGTCATGCTTGGTTCTAAGGCATCTAATAAATGCGTTCTCGATGAAGATATTCTAATCTGAATTAAGGGGTGGAGAATAATGGGAGAAGTATAATTTAGTTTGTATCATGGGGTAGCAGGAAGTTGGGATTCATTCCTGCTGCAGTCGGTCCCACTTCTATGGCGATCGTCAAAATAAACGATAAGTTACTCCGTACTCCCATAATGTTAGTTCTTGTTGCCACATCTAGTGAGTTATATTTTCATATTATCTTCATTATGCGATTAGTTTCAAGTTATATAGGTTAGATCTTTTAATCAGGGTGCTTCAGAGGAGCAAGATTGGAGACAATATGACTTCTAGATCATCCAGCGACTACGCGACTACTAGTTGATTTTCTTTCGGGTCTGAAAACTTTTACGTTATACTGTTATTATTATGTTATTACTGTTTATATGACGCGTCATAAAGAAACAAAAATCTTATAACAAAAAGATGAATTTATTTTTTATTTTTACTATATAAAGCGTAAAACATACGCATTCTAACTGATTGTATTCAATGTTTTTTACCGCTCTGATGTTGATTGAGCACGACCTTATTGCAAAAAGAGGGGAATATAGAAGTGCATTTAGAGTCGGTTATGGTTGAGTATGATGGTATAAATAAGTTGCCTCGTTTTAAAACTCTCGATGCCATTTAAATTCCTTCCAACCAATCATTTAGTCCTAGGTATATGATCGCACTGCTTCTTTTTCCAATGGTTTGTTGGGCTTGCATCTGGATATTTATCCCCATACTTTACGGTGAAATAAAGACCCTGCCTTGTAATTATATGGGTCCAACTGCTGACTCTGTTATACACGGCTCTAGAGATTTTTATTTAAAACGAATCAGGCGGGATTCTGGAATTGTCCACCTGCTATTTAATGTGCACATGGATCGGTCCTTCATACAGTTACAAAATCACAATCATATCATGGTAAATATTGGAGATTTTCTTGCAAATACTTAGAATTTCGTTGTAGGTCCTGCAGTGAATTACTTTGAAAAATTGCTGCAGCTTCTTCATTCTCCTTCTTCACCCATCAAACTTACTAGGTATTGCAGTATATTTGCGATTCATTCTACATTCCGTAGAAACACTAGCTGTGATGAATTCAAAAAGTGCACTTTTTGTGGCCCTGTAGAAATACCATTAGCTCACTTAAATGTAGTGATCTTTCATAATGATTATTTGTAGAACTACAAAGTGTTTTCTGCGTCACCTAGTGCTGAAAAAGTTAGTGAATCCCTGAATTCGGCCAATTTTTTCCTTTACTTGGCTGCCAAATCTGCCAAAGAATGCGATAGTTCTGATGTTTTGGGATTTTCCGGACATTGCCAACTGGAGGTTGAAACGGATAGGTTTGAAAAATCTCATGCCACACATAACCAGACAGACCAATTGCAGGTTTTATAAACTTCTGCCGGACAAATCCGAATGTCCTTAATGATCCTTCCCAAATCGATTACTTTGTAAGACATGAGGTGCTGCATATTCTGGTATTTTGCATTTCTCCTAATTAACTGCTTTTAAAAGGGCTTTTCACCATCCCTATACGCTTATTTTCGTGATAAAGACGGTGTACCCCTAACGCCTCGAGAACCCGCTACAGGATTACCTGCTTTGGGCTGGAATAAATCAAAAAAGTTCGTTAACTATGTCTTTTAATTTTTCAGTACTTTGTTCCCCCAACTTCAAATCCTTTTGCGATCTATTTAGAGGTATTTATCAATGGAGTGATAGGGTTATCAAGGCAACAATTCGCAACCGAACCAGTGCACTCGGAACGTTTCCAAAGACTGTCCACACTGTTGTGACTCCAGCTGTCTTGGTAATTAAATCAAAAGCCAGCTTTTTCCTATTTTCATCCGAGCTTATTATTTCGATTTTTTGCACGCATTTTGATGATAAACGTCACTAAGTTCTAGCTAGTCATTTGAGGTAAAGCGATAGGTGTCTAAAATAAACATTCCTGACTTAAATATGTCAGGACATATGAACGACCGTTTACACAGCAATATCCTTCAGCCTTGGTTTGTTCTGCCACTTATAGGTAATTCTTAAGTAAACTGGTTTTAGATAATTTCTTAGGTTTTAAGTGAGCATATACTTCCTTACTGAAGACATTTTGACTAGCTATCTCAGCCACCAAAGTCGGATTAATGGTTGTGGTTTCGATATTACTTCTTAAATGCAATGTCTTTGCAGCGTGTTGCTCGTGAATACTTTGGCTGTTCGGACCTTGACGGGGTTGATTTAGAGGACCAAGGCGGACCCGGTGTCTCACTTTCGCACTGGGAGATGCGCATTTTGGGCGTAAGTTGAGTCCTCTCCAACAATTCACCACTTTCCCAAAATTTGTTAAGCTACTCAGAAGCTCAGTTATTCACGGAACCCCGATTGGGGAATGCCGAAGTAAAACTGATTCACGTATCAGAAGGGTGGATGCGAGAAATGATGTCGGCCATTGATACGCTACCTAACTAGACCGTAGCCGAAGCAACAGCAACTCACCCTCTAACCACCTACGGAGAAAGCGATGGGACTCTAGCTGATGCCTAAGAAGTCGTGGTCCGAATAGCCTTAAAGGATTTTGCTCTATAGAAAATATGTAGTCAAAGGTGAGAGATGGAGGAAATGGGGCTAACCATGTTGTATCAATGGCAAATTTGGTAATTGTGTTATAATATAAACCCGGAAATTCTTTCAGTTTAGTGGAATGAATTACTGACTTCAATAACGATATTGTTTCCTTGGATTCATCGAACCGTGTTTGGAGTTCAGGTTGTTCAGTTTTTCATGTTTTCTAACGTTCAAGTGTCGTAACAGATCTGAGTTCCTCAAACTCAAAAGGGAGGAAATAGGTCACTGACGAAAATTGATGTGACTATCTGGGTTTTTGGTAAGAGAACTGTTGTACTAACAGCCGTCGTTTGAGTGTTGTAACTTTTTCCATTGTTTTAGAATGAGTTGATGACGGCAACCTACACAAACGTCGTCCGATTATCCAAGCTAACCCTAGCTTTCCTTGAGGACACGGGGTACGTTCCTTACATTCATTAAGATGATTTTTCCTTCAGTTGGTACATTGCTAACTACTCAATGGCTGATGAATTATCGTGGGGTGAAAATCGCGGCTGTGCCTTCGCTAAGGAAAGCTGCTACTCCTACATGTTGGACCAACTATCTAGGTAGAACTTTCCTTTTGTTTGAATGATAATTTGTTTAGAAATAAGGGCGTCTCACCCTTCTGTCTAACACCGAAGACAAGAGAAACGAAGGATTTATACTCCTGTACTCCAGATAAACGAAGTTTTGGGTTTTGCAATCTCGTACAACATCGACCCAGGGTCCTTTCGGGTACAAATCGGTCCATGTACACGTACTTTGGTGATCAGTCATTCTTCAGATATCAAGGAAAGTACTTGTCACCTTGGTACTTCGGTAAAGTACCTCTCACGGATTACTGTCCCTTCATACAGGCAGGTTTATTGTCTCTTTTCGTCCATTGTGCCTTAAAGGAGGTCACCTGGTTAGATACCGACGGCCGATACTCACGAACTAGTGTGTGTGGAGACGAACGCAATTCAGTTGGTAGGGCTTGTGTTGCATTTATTGGCTTCTTATTTATTAGTTCTAACAAGCTCTAACAACTACAACTTGGAGGTGTACGGTCCGGATTCAATATGCCTCCCGATTTCAACCAACTGGACTCTGGTGGACAAGAAGTCGGTGGTTTATGAGACGTCGAATCGTGGAGCTGGGTGCTTTAAGGTAGTTTGGTGGCAAAATTAGAAAAAACTGAATGCTAAGTTTGTTGATAAATGGAAAGTCAAAGCAGCACCGACAGCTAATTTTTTCTTTCAAACTGTCAAAGCGTACTTTCGCTTTGAAAGCTTGCAATTTCAGCTGTTGCGTTATCATTAAGTATCTCGGTGAATTTTTCAAAATTTGTAGTGGTATCTAGAGCCAAAAACATTCAATAAGGCGTTAAATATAGAAATAAATTATTGGTAGTGGTGTGAAGTTCGCATTTGTTATGCTGTTGAGCAAAAGAAAGTGGTTCATGTTTGGATATAGGTTGATTTATCAAAAAATTTTATAATTGTGTAACACCTCCAAAGAAGCACTGAAGGAAATACGAAACCCCTGGAAATGGAGTTTGTGCGTTAATTATTATTCACGCTAGCTTGATCGATGGGTCCACGTGACTCGATAAGAAAATTGTTTTGTCAACATAACATGACATAGCGGTGCTTATCACCGGTTTATCCGATTGGAATCACGCGACTCGAGGAAGCTGCGTGATCAAAAGGCACGCATGCAAGTTGTTCGCTAGGTAGAGCTAGTGGAATAAGTAATGTCCAAACCTACCCGTCCAAATAAAATCAAACTCTACTTCTCTAAGTGGTGCTATGAAAGTTCACTTTGCTACTTGAAAACGGTCAATTGACTATTTCACCTGGAGCAAAATTTGTATGGGTACGTGCGGTTGTCCACTGTCTAATCAACCACATTCTGCTTTTCTCTGCCTTCTAAAAAGCTCCACTATTTAGTGGTGTGCCTACCTCGCCATCTTTAAGAATTGCAATTTTCGCACTGTTAATGAGGCGAATGCATCAATTTCATATTCCCTCTTTCAGTACATTACTTTAGAAGGGCGCTTTATTCATTCATTTTATTAGGCCTTGGATTTTAGTGTCGATTTAGGCGCTAATCACTCCTACCACTTGCATTAGTGATTTCCTATACCTTTTGACCGTAGTAAATTCGAAGTTAACTTTAGTACGGTAAGCGCCTAATTTTCATCGATTTTTGTTTATTCGAACATAGTACCGGTGTAGTCCCGAAGATGGTGGTTTGGTGGTGGAATTGGCTGGTGGGCTGCAGGTGTTGTGTCGTGCTGGAGCCCCAACGACCCTTGTAAACGTCACTGTCTGCCTCCGAAAGCCCGAATTAACCGTTCTCGGCCAATTCCACTGCCCACAATGCACTTCTTTGTGCCCTGTAAGTTAATTTACTTAGTTGTATGCTTAATTTAAACTGTGGAATAATGTGATGGAATATTGGATTGAGCATTAAGAAGATATAAACTGATCGGTGGCAAAATAGCTTGGTCTCACATGTTAAAGATTTGTGCTTTATTGTAATTAAATAAATGCAGACCGGCCAACAATCAGCTTCGATTTGGGCCCTCATTATTCACTCATCCTATATATATATATATGCCCAAAAAATCATGTAGATCAAAATTTTGATGGCATTTATGAGCATTGATATCTTGTATTTATTATTATTTGCAGCCTTCAGTGTGAGAAATGGGGTGATTAAACACGAATGTTTGCTTGTAAATGCATGCTATTAAAATCTAAAAAAATTACATGCATCCACGTTCATGTGCCTACTTCTGGTGAACGGAGATTAATAAACATGATAGGTATTATTTTAATTAAGTAGAGACAAAGATTCTATAAATAAAGCTAAAAATTGTGTGTGCTTTATCCAGTGGTCCTCTAGTTCTATGTAAATATCTCTGAATGGATAAATATGTGATATGGATTTTGTTTTCTCAACGTCGTGTGATCCTAAGTCGCATGCACAACTGAGCACTCGTGTTATGGTCGTTGAATTTCTTCATTTTTAATATTTCAGAGTGAGGTCTGCCTGCTGAATCGTAACAATCAAACGGAACCGCCACCTTTCCTAGAGAGTCGCCTATCTCCTTCTCAATCCTCAGTACTTTTGCAACCGTGCTCAGCCAACACGCTTAACTATGCACTTAGTACTCTTCTTTTATTAATAATCACTCTCACTCAGCTAGGAGGTAATATCTGAATGTGATTTTATAGAACTACTGAATAATCTTCTCACATTTTTCTCAAATCAGAGCAAATATGGAAATCAACCATTTTCAATAATAATTAACAGAATATTTGTTACCTACGGCTGTGCTAAAATGAATCATAGTCCCCACTATCAAGATGACTGATTTCCTTTAAAGTGATTTTAAATTAAAAAAGGCTACTAAAATTCTCAAGATTTAGTAAGCACAGTAACGCTTCTTTATTGACTGAAAATGTCTCTGGCGGGTATGTACATGAAGATCTGCACTACTTGACCATCACACCGACTAACGCAGTGACGCCATCTTCCTTCAACTGGCCATATCCGGCAAAAAATAGGGCTCCAAAGGGGAGGGCGTGGGCCGTTGTGACCGCAATAACTGCACAGATCACACAACCGCCAAAGAAACAAGCTTAACGAATCCACATACTCACCTCCCAACATAAAGTGAGCAAACACTTGGCCACTGGTGGTAGAAGCATAAGGCGACATGCGGTTTGGAAAGGTCATCCATCATGGAAACTCGGAATACGTAGCCAAATATACCTCTGGGATTATTAGTGTTTTGTCTAATGCGAAAATTTAATAGGCAACAGGGAAGAGGAAGCGTCCATTCACCAGGTTCAACTTTATGTGTTGGTGTTTAGCAAGGGCGACCGGGTTTTGCTGATGAGTCATTTACGCGAGGTCGCTCACCAGGTTCAACTTCGACTCTGTGTTGGGGATTGGTTCGTTTGTCAGTCCTCCGTAAACTTTCGGGTCAAGCCGGAAATGGCTAAGTGTATGGCTTCGGTCAGCAGGTCAACCGAAACGTAGACAATAAAATAAATTAGATCGGACCGAATGAGCTTTGTCATTAAATAAAATCTTATATTTAGACTGATGAGCAGGGATTGCATCTAGTTTCATGGGTTTTCCTAATTATTCCTATTTGCAACGTTCACAAAAATCCTTCAATTTATCTCAATTAGTTACAACGCATTCTACCTTGCCTTTATCCCTTTTATTTCCCCATATGTATTAAGTCCCTTTTTTGTTTAAACTAGATAAAAAACGCATCGCGCCACTGTTTATTTACTTATATTGGTAACACTGATTGCGTTAACGCAAATATAATTAATACATATCATCATCTTTTAGCCACTCACTGACTCCTTCCATGTCGTCAGTTCAAAGAAGATATTCACCTGAATACAAGCAAGAATTTTGACTCAGCTATAGCTTCGTCCAAAGTTGACCTCAGAACAGCAAAGTGCGACTCATGCCCTCAATAAGCCCATAGTTTATAATGCGTTCGCAACCAATTTCACCGATTTGGGCGTAGCTTCTTTTGCTAATTAGTTCATACTAACTACGTAAAACTATGCACGCTATAAGGGTTTTAATCCTTCTTCAGTCATACGCTAGGTGATGATAATTAGATCGGCTGATGAATAGAGCCCACTTGTATGGAACCACTTGCATCATGAATCTCAATCACCCCGGCCATTAACATGAGGGTAGGGGGTCATGGTAGCTTCCCAATGCATACGACACTAAAGAGTATGAAAACAACAATTCAGCTGCACAAACTAGATAATTGCAATGGGGACTCGAGGCAGCTGTTGTGGATAGAAGTTAACTACATAAGAGATTATCTGACTGCGCTCGAAGAGTAGCAGATCTTCTTGAAAATCCGCATACCAAAAGCTGGGGGATTAGGTTGAATTCAGGTGCCAACGAGGAATCACTAATAATCTTGGTTAGACCCTGGGTAGTCATTAAGAAGCAATCGTGTGAATGGCAGCAGCAGAAGTGGCTTCTCCCCTTCGACCGCACCTACGGGAAAAGCCAAGAATACTTTTCTGAGATTTTTTACGATTGCCATTACTACAAAGCTATACATAAATGTACATACTAAATATAATATTCTATATATTAGAGGTGGGTTCCTTAATTCAGAGTTTTGTACAAGAATATTATTCAGACTTGGATTCAAGGCTTTTTCAGCGACATTTATAAATTCAAGGTCTATTTAAAAAAAGCTCAATCAAACGCCTCTTTCGGTGCATTATACTCCATACGCTATACGCGAACCAGTGTATAGCATCAAAAAACTTAGACTTGGTGATCTAAAAAGGTGTATTAAGGGGAATTTTTTCACCGAAAACACGTAATATTAATAATAAATCAGAAGATAATTTCTATGGAAACCTTTAATGTACATTGATTAAGGTGCGGTTAAACAATTCACTCAAATGCAAATTTGAATACTAGATTAATGCCAAAGTCCATTAGCCTAAAATCACCGAAACTACTTGGACACGTACCCGAGAATGAACCAGCATGCCAAACGTTGTTACATTCGTGGAGAGCTAAAATTACCTCTGTGGAAAAAGGTCAAAGAAAATTACAAAAATTGGGTTTTGCTAAATTTTTTGAGTTGTAGTTTTCTTATGATTATTTCCGAAAAATCAACAACCATTTTCAATCAATTTTAAACTTCAGTGAATTCCACTGATACATCTTTCGTGCAAAACGCTACTTTTAACAAAGTGTACACTGATTTCTTAGACGAAAAATATCTTTTGTGGATATGTACATAGAGATATGCTGCATTATTTGGCAAACACCTCCTGTCACAAAGTCGATATCGTCCTTAAAATGGGCAAATTTGGCTGGTTCGCCTTAGGAGGTGAAAAATAGGAAACCGTTATCACTGCAATGGCCGCACAGATCACGCAGTCACCCGAGGGAGATGTTCAGTAAGGCTAAAGAAAGGATTTTAACTACGAATTCACTGGTTTACCTCCCAATCCATAGGCGAACACGTAGACCACTATTGGTAGTGATAGACCGATATATGCTGTACAAATAAGATCTCCCATAACTAACATAGGGATTCTAAAACCAAATATATCGCCGGGATTAATTATGGCTTTTGATATGGCAAAATTTAATAAGCAACGAGAGAAGGCGTCCTCCACCAGATTCAACTTCGAAGTTGTGATCGCATTTAGTAAGCACGACCGGATACTGCTGGTGAGTCATTAATACGAGATCGGGTTTAAACAAAAGGCAAAGAAGTACATGGCCTAGGTCACTAGATAAAAGATATGAAAATACTAACAAATTAATAGACCCCAAAGGGAATAGACTCTGTAATTTTTATATAGCAACTTTAAGCTAGACTGGTGGTCAAGTCTCAAATTAAGTAACCTCAGAACGAAACTTTTTCGCATTTTATTTAACAGAATGCACTGATCTTCATTCTAATTTTCTTCATCACTTCTTTGTAAGTTCTTCCAGCCATTTACAATAACCGCACTCTATTTCAGATTCATTTGCTGTGCAAAATACGATAAAATCCATTTAAATTCATTGTAACACTGCATTTTTGCACTCTGATGTCCTCAATGTTTGATTAAGAGAATATTTTAAGAACTCTGTGAAATGAAGAATACTTGATGGATTATAACTTTGCCAACTACTTATTTGTGTACAACCACATGATTTAGTTGACACCAGAGGTCTGTCACGTATTCTCCAGTAAAAGAACCAGTTAACCGACCCCACTCTCATTCAGTCAAAATAACACCCGAGGACATTTTATGGGCTGGAATACACTATAGGAAATTCGTTTATTTAAAGTTTTTATCTACATCTACTCAACCCAGTTCGATAGCAGTAGACTAGCGTTCGTGCCTCCAAAACCGAACGAGTTTGTCAGCACCAGCCTTCGTCTGCTCTTCGTCCTTTCAGTCCAGTCAGTGCACGCGTCGAAAGAAATCCTTTCAAACAGCCCACGAGCCATCCTCTCCGCCGAAACCTTGTCCATGGAGTGAGCAAGGGCGTCAGCCACCTCCTGAGGTGTGATGGGCTGCGTCAGACTGCGATTTCCCACACAGGCGCCGTGCTGAACTGCCAGGGTGCTGTAGACGGCCTCAAGTGCACCGGCTGCGCCCAGGCTATGGCCGAGGTGACCCTTGATTGAGTTTACGTGAATCGGGTAGTGGTGGTCGTGGCTTGGGTAGACAGCTAGCAGCCTGGCGATGGCGGCGAGTTCTATGGTGTCACCGACGGGCGTTGAAGTGGCGTGACAGTTTACGTGACCTAGCTGAAGTAAGGCAGACGAGTCGAAGATCAGATGAACAACGAGGCATACTCTATGGTTGACTTGGGAGGTCAGACCTATATTTCTATGCTCTTCAATAAAGCGGTGGGGACTTCCAACTTCAACTAATACAGCTAAATACCCACTAAATAGAAGATCTATTTTGATTAATTTTACCAAGATCTAGAGTTAGACTATCGTTAGACCACCGTTTACATAAAAGACTATTTAAATTTAGAAATCCAGCAATGCTAGTCAGGTCGACAATTAAAGTTAATCCGGTAGTTGATGACGACTATAACCCCCCCCAGTCCGTTATTTCGATATCAGAGAATCCATTCAAAGATCCCGAAGCATGATGAACTTAGCAATAAGCATTCTTATGACACAATTAGGTCTGTTGAACAACATTAACCAATGGGTTGATTCGAAAAGACGTGTTTTATAATCCTACCGATATGAAACATTCAAAAAAGTCAAGACCCTCAAGGAGTTGGAGATAGAAATAAATACCGCTTATGAGCATAGTTGTCTTATGGGAAAAGCCAGACTAAGAATCTTTGGTCTGGCCAAAGTGTGACAGAAACAAAGTAGACACTGACTGAAAAAATTGCTAGTTCTAGCACACCACAACTAGGTGCAAATCGACCAACAACACCGCACAAGCAGCTCTGATCGTTGATACCTACATGGTTGAACAACATGTAGTATGGAACAACTCACTTCATCGAGATTTTCCACACCAGCGTCGTCCAAGGCCGCTTTCATGCACCGGAAGGCTCCGTCACCGGATGGTTCAGGCGAGACCAGTGAGTGTGCATCAGCTTTAAAGAAAAAACGCGGAGACTACCAAAATTAACAGAACTGATAAAGTTAACAGAGTCGCTAGACAACACGTTTCAGTTTGAGATGAATTCGTAGGCACGTGCCACTGATTAACTAAAAGGACAGCCCTACTGATGCACAAAGATGGCTGCTCTAAAAATCTCATTTAAAGCGGACAATAAATGAAAGACTACGCAGTAGTTGGTAAAAGTATTAGCGCCTCGCGGCAAAATCTACGGATTAATAGCACTGAAACGCGTTGTATTAAAACGATTACGTAGGCCACAAAACAACTTCAGAGAACTGACTAAACGATTGGAACTTATGCAAGAGATGTCGCTTAAGGTTACCAGACGACTTAATGTCTCTAGGGACTTATTTTAGGACAGTAGAGACGGCCAAAACCCTGCTTATTACCTACGAAAGTCCCGAATCTACTAGAAATTTAGTCCCACAACTCTTAACTAGAACAACAAAACTTTACGAAGACGATTAAAATTCGCGGGATTTTTAAACAGTAAATTACCATGTTTCACAGGTTAAAAAGCATCTGAGCACTTCACAGAGTGTTCGCCTTGATGTTAGTTAGCATACGTCACAATTTCAGTAAAACTAGAATGAAGAGACATAGACCACTCAGACCTTAGAAAAATTTTATGCAACTCATGTTCCACAAGCGAATATTCCACAAGAGGATAGGTTGATTCAAAGAAAATAGGATGACGAAAACGTAGTGGTTACTGAACTGTAGTTTTAAAAGACCGTGGACGAATAATTGTTAATTCCGCGAACTTTCTGGTGAACACTCATATCAAAACAATAGTCACATACCAGACCTGCCGAATCCCAGCACTTCCGCGATGGGCTGGGGTCCAGACTCCGCGGATTGGGGCTGCCAAGCCTCGAGGACGAGGGCTGCAGCGCCCTCCGACATGACGAACCCGTCGCGAGCGGAGTCGAAGGGTCGCGAGGCCACATTCGGGTCCGCCTGCATCGACAGTGCTCGAATTCTCGCGAACGCCATCAGTGACCAGGGATTTAGGGGAGCCTCTGTCGCTCCTGCCAACACCATATCAGCCTCGCCGTGCTGAACTGTAAGGAAATCACAGCTGTAAGTCTACGTGGTACTAGAGGAACTAACTAGGCGGAAATAAGAGCTCTAATAGAAAAAAACCCGGTAAGTAACAAGGCTACTTCAAACGAACATTGAGGAAAAAGTACCGCACTCAGGAGCTTAGAATGAAAATGTGATAAGAAACACACTTAAACGGCACAACTCTGAATCTGTCTGGCAATAGAAAGGAAGTGGTGGGATACCATTGTCGATGTGAGAACGCAGGAGTCCAAACAATTCTCAACTTCCTAGATGTGACTGCTTTGACTATACTGTTGAATTTTGCCCTCAAACTCTAGCCCTTTACTAGACACGTACAGCTCTGGTCCAAAAGTATTTTCTACCACTGAAGATCCACTTAGTTACTGAAGAATGATACGTTACTATCCGAAACCTCAGGTAGAAGAAAGGCACTGAATTCAATAAAACGTTCTCAAAATAGACAATACCACATGGGAGAATATTAAGAACAATAACAGGGTTTCTGGATATCATATAGGAGGATCTCCAAAAATGGGGTAAAGCGCGACCAACTACTAGCGAGACGGCACAAGTACAAGCATGGTCACGTGAGCTGAGCGGAGGTGGCCAACTTGGTAACTCACTGTCTCCTTCACCCAATCAACAAACGATTTGATATTGCTAGTTATCTCGACAGTTGCAACAACATTTCCAATATTACCATATTGTTATAAATACCTGACATTTACCATAGTATATGAAATACTCTGCAACTGAGTAACGTTAAGACTGTGCCCTTTTCCATTTCTAGTGTTGGTGAAGTTACCTTTTGCAGTTATGTGAAGACAGTTATAACAGATCAGATCACCTTTGGCAATCCCACCAGGTTGATAGAAGAGGTACCGTTTTCCCATTAAGTTCAATTCCTTTTACGAAGCCCGTGTCTACGAAGCTTAAAATTTTGAGAAAAGATTCATCTTACTTTGCCAGTCACAAGTCAGTCCATCAAAAAAGGTGAAACAAGTTGGCGAAAATAGAGGAGAAAAGAGCAGATGTTAAGTAGAGATTCAAGTTGATTGTTTTTAGATAAATCACTCAAATCAGTTAGTAAGTAGGATAAACTTTTTCTAGGGCTGCTGCTTCAAGGAGCTTATCATCAAACTCAGCTAGACTATGTCCGGTTGGACTTTCACCTTCCTCTCCATATTATGAGTGAACGGTTCTAGCTACTGTTGAGTTCCCTTTCTTGAACTCAGAAAAAGCATTGCGGGCCTCGAACGGCTTTTGGGTACTTCCGTTAGTTTTTTAATCAAGATTAAATTTAGTATTCTGTAAAGCAGTAAAATTTGATCAGTTCAAATTCATTTAAACATAAAAATGCTGTTCAACTCCAGTATATATTATGCTCTTTAAATTCAGTTCAATTTAAAAAGGTATTACTCGGACATAACTTATGGAACGACCTGGTAGTTTAATACAACACGGGAGTACGTGAAATTTCATAACACCACAACCAGGACATTCCATGATTTGCATCAGACGTAACCGCAATATGTCCACACTTAGCAAAGGCCTCATGGCAGCGCCGTGGAAGACACCCACTTACTCATTCGGAATGCCTCGCCAACGGAGTGCAGGCCAGAGGCACAAGCGGTGCTGCAGGTCATGGAGGGACCGCGCAGACCCCAGGCGCGGCTGATGTGGGCCACCGGCATGTTGGCGAGGGTTCGCGGCAGCACATGGGCGCCCATTCCCCCGTAGCCGCGCTTGGCGATGCGACTCTGGCTGCTCAGCAGTTCCGACACGCCCTCCAGGCCAGTGCTGAAGTAGGTTCCTGCAAGCAAACCAACAGAAGTTTAGCCATGAGGGTGCTTCTTATTCACCCTCGCTCAACTGCACCTAAATAGGTACAAGACGTGCTCAGTTATTGTGAGGTAGTAGCAAATAAAGTGGTGGTATTCAAATAAAGAGAGTCAAACAATTTGATTCGTATTCACCTGTATAATGTGAGTTTAAGCTATCTTGGATAGTTGAAATTTATTGGTCGCTTGATATCAAGGAACAAAGGCAAAACAAGACCTTTCCACTTGATTTATTGTACTTTTGGCCATAAGTCATTTAATACTATGATACCGCTTTTGGGCTTATGTCGATCCTTCAAACAATCAATATAACTTTGAGACTTGGGACCGTAATACAGGTCGACGCAATCCTTTCACAAGACCACACAATAAAACAAAAGTTCATTTAACATAGGATTTCTCTTACAATGTGGCTTTCTGTGGGGTATTTATTCAATAGGTCACACAATTAATTACCACAGTTAACATTGGACACATTATCAAAAGTGATTGGCAAAAATGGAGAGTTTACAAATTAAACTTAACAATAACGTCGTTTCTACTTAACCAGTAGGGAGATTGAAACGAGGGGGTTTTGAAGACCTTGTTAAATACTTAAAGAGACATTATCTCCCACTAATAATTCCATTACTATGATTAGAGTTGATGGAATGGGCTTGTAGCGCGTTTATCAACTTGATTTACGTCATCCAATAGGAACGACCCACGCATGTCTATCAACGCAATTACGGCTACCCAATTAGAACAAGCCAAGGATCCGCTCTACCAATCAACGACGAGTCAGCCTTAACCGAAATAAGTTAACTATAAATAAGGCAACGACCGGCGTGCATACCATACATACCATACACCAACAACACACGGCACACGACACGACACACACACTTCCTTGGCGCGGCGTGGCTGATACGAGATCGACGTGCAACTGTTCCATCGAACCAACTCCCGTTCTGTGTACACTTACACGTGCAAATACACAACGTACACAACCTGCTAACGTGGTTCTCTCTCCCTTGGTTTGGAGATTATTGTAGTAGGCACTAACCACTACAAGCTCAAAACGGGACTCATGATAGGAGTGTTGGAAACTTCCTTCAAAAATATTTGAGGGAAATATTCACTTGAATACCTGCCGCATGTATTCACATAACAAAATATCAAAAATTACTGACTTATCCTTAGCGATTCTACTGAAAATAGGGAACTAAAAATGTTATAAAGATCTGGAAAATTATAGGGGCTAGAAAATTCCTTCATCGCAAGTCATGATTTAATCATGGTAAAAGAGGAACGCACCTGCACGGTAGCTCCTGTCGTCCAGCAGAGAATAATCTCGCGTTGAGGCGGAAGGATCCCGTGGCAGCCAGCCCGACTGCTTGAGGGCTTCATGGGCGGCCAGCATGCCCAGCACACTTGCACGGGACATGGCCCTGCGATCCACCTGCTTTTTCACGCCTCTGAGAAGAGCCTGTTCGGCCTGGAGGCTGCGCCATCGGGATTCCATCGCCTCATCGTCCACACTGCCACCAATGCGACAGGGACCCTCACCAGCTGAGCCCTCTAACTTGACAGGAAGAAAATGCATTTACGACCTCAGAGTTGTGGGTTCGTTAGGGGAAACGAGTTGAGTGGAGAACTCTACCTGCAAGAAGGGCAATTCCGCAGTCATTTTTCAGCAAACGCTGCCAGTTTTCAGACGCAGTAATACCGAGACAGGAGACGATGCCAACACCGCGGATCACTACTCTTCGAGCCCTTGATAACATAGCTTAGCTGAATTGGGAAAGGCATATAAACCACCCCAAGCACATGAAAAAAAGAAGTAGAATGAAAAAGTTTGGAAGGCAACTTTGTTTATTGGCCGATCACCAGATGAACTCGTGAATACTACGGTGTAGTGCTTTAGGGTGAAATGGATGTACAAAAGGGCAATGTTACAACGTACATAAATTATAACACAGAGAGAGGATTAGATTTAATCTTCCTTTTCTTCAATCGATTTACTTTGTTCTTCCTTATAGGCGATGATTATCAGACCAAAGAGAATTAAGTGAACCATTACAACGGCGACGATCGCAGAGGAAATATACACCGAGCCATCCGAGAAATGCAAATAATCTAAGAAAATTATTAACTATTATATTGTGCCACCTCTAAATACACTACGTGAGGAGAAATAGGAGAGCATCGGCAAAATCAGCATGAGGAAAGTAGTGAAGACGAGCTTCTTTGGAGTAGAATATGTCTGACATAGCATCTTTTCTGAAAAGTAGATCAAAAAACAAAATGTACATAATTGTAGAATATGAGGAAAATTTAGAACGAATGGACATGAGAATAATCATGATTACGTTTAGGCGTGTCATAGGCACATAAGTTCAGTAAAAAATAGACTTTAAAAATATAATATAAACTAGACAAGAATACAAAAATTTTAGCGGCAATGGCCAAATAGCTTTTTTAGACTTGGCGAGAAGACCAACCCAGCAAACCCAGGTACGGTACTATTTGAAAGATATGAAAGATGATTGTATGAGTAAAAATAATTGCATTTTATGCATCAAATTTCGCACAACTATATATTAAATTGTGCAAAATAAACTTCACTATAGTAAAAACAACGAGTTAAGGATACTTTACAAATTTTTCAACTACTAATAGTCCATTTTGTATTAGCTAACTAAGTAAAAAAAGCCCCCTAATTCATAACCGGTTGCTTTCTAGGCCATTCAGTAGGACTGAAATAAGGCAACAGCGTTTACTCACGCTAGACGAAATCTGCTGGGCCACAACCAGAGTATTATTATGATGTATCGATTTTGTTTAAAAGTTGTGTTCTTAGTTTCTGGCAATATTTAATTCAGAACCATGGCACAATTTCGTGTGAATATGGGGAGTTTATAATAAAGCACAATTCAGTGCTAAATGTTTTTGATTCGCTGCTGTATATAGCTAAATAATTGTAGAAGTTCTCAGATATTAGTTCTAAATTTTGTCATTATTTTGCATATTTGTTTATAAAATTTGGCCATAACGCAACTGCTTTAAGTATTTTCATCTGACCAGTAATTATGGACTTGCCTACGTCGAAACCTTTCTCGCCATCAATGTCACACTCTGAAAAAGAGAGATGGATTTGCATCTATCCGGTGTATATAAATAGTCGAGTTACGAGAGCAAAAGGTCGGAAAGTGTCTGTCGAACAGGGTGTCGACAATCCGAAGTATACTGAGATTTGTGCTGTTTTACAAAGCATGGGTATGCAGCACCTAGCGGAAAACAAGGTTTACTCTCGTGAGAGAGATCCCGCTGAAACTCAGAATCGCTGGCGGGTTCGCGTTCAACTCAGAAATGACGATGGCACTCCATATCTTCCAGAGTAAGTTAATTTTCAGTTATCACAGTCCTTTCCAAGATTTCCTACTCGCCAATCTTTGCTGATTCATCTTGGAAAAACCATCCCGAATCTAAAAACACGACATTCTGGTCCCGAGCACAACCAAAGTAAAGGAGGAAAGAAGGGGAAGAGGCGCTAGACGCACAAATCAATCAGAAATATGTTTGCCATCCGATATGTATATTCATTCCGTTCTACTTTGCACTTGACCCGTTAGTCTCGTCAATAAATGTTGACTCTCGAGCCCGGAAACATTATTTTTAATTTCTTACCTCGTTTTCAGATACACATTTTCATTTCCTTGCTATTGATTTACTTGCGTTTCAATAATAACCTGTATAAGCTCTTATTTACGACCTGATGAAGTTTTTGGAGGAAGACAGTGAAGGAAATGCAGTAATTTTATTTACAAATTAAAAAAGTGCGGAGGCGTCATTCAATTCCAGATGGAGAAGAGGTCAGGAAGAAGAAATCAAAGGAAAATGGTTGGATATAGGAAAGGCGGGGTACCATTGCATTTCTCGTCAGGACCTAGGTGGCGCTTTTGCGACTCGACATGGATTGTACTAGTGACCTGGATGGTTGTGGTTGCTGGCCCAAGCCGTTCTTTTGCGAGGAGCCTAGGGACGACTTTCCAGCCGCACTTTTGCTTCGCAGTAGCATGTTCTGTCTGTACAACGCGTGGTTCTCGAGCTGCAGTTGATGCCGCTGCTGCACTAGCCGCTTCAGTCGCATCTTCAGCCGCTCATTTTCACTTCTCAGTTCCCGTAGTCTACGCCGATACAAGGTCGGTGGGTAGAAGTCTTCACCCTCCCCGAACCCGTACTCCTCCTCTTCGTCCTCATCTTCATCGATTTCCGCACTCATAGCGGCGGCAGCAGCTGTGGCCGTAAAGCCCTGATACCTCTGTCTAGCGGCGTAACCCGCGGAAGCCACAGCAGTCGCATTGCCCTCACCCTCCTCCAACTTGGCGCGTTTGGCAGCACCGAAGCGATGCTGCTTCCTGTAGACAGGAGTGCGTTTCGGCATTTCTGCAACATTGACAGGTTCGGTCTTCGATTTCTCCTGCTCACTTTGCTGATCTTCCTTCTCCATACTGGACATACTACCCAAAGACTGTGAGCGCCTGCGTTGGGATTCAGCATCCACGATGGGAGGACTACGTCCAAACGTCCGATCAGGCGTTTGGGAACGTGGTGGAGTGATAATATTAGTAGTAGTAGTGGTGGTGGTGGTGGTGGCGGGAGTGGGTTTCGCGATCTGTTGGGTAGGAAGGGCAGGGGGATCGGCGAACTCCTCGATGTCCTCGTCGAGGCCGTCAGAGAAGGCCTCGGTAAAGGCGTCGTCGGGGTCATGAACCATATCGAAGGCGGAGAAGCGAGTGCGTTGGCGCCGCAGCCGCGGGTGGACGCCGGAGGCCTCAGCGGAAAGCGACTTCTTCGTCGCCACGAGCAGCGAAGAGGTCTCGGGTGACAGCGGGATCCGCTCGGTCACACGCGCCACGCTCTGCATTTCGTGCTGCAGGAAAAAACGATGAGACGTCAGTTGTCAGTTTACCCAAAAAGTTCTGTTAGACTTTCGAATAAACAAAACAAGTGACCGAATACTATGTAATAGTTAAGATTTGATCATCAATATACCACTCTCTCCGATTACCTATGGCTTTCTTCCATTTATTATCAAGCTTATTTATATCTTGATTATTTTAAAACTTGGTATTGATTCGGAAAACTCACAAATCCCAGTTTCAACCTCTTCTTGCTGCGTTGCAAAATCTCTTTCTTCGAAATGACTTCGTAATCTAAGAAACAAATGGTAGTAGTGTTAAGGAGCAAGGTCGGGAGAATGTAGATGAGTTTTCCATCAACCAAGTTCTTCGACCTCTTGTGACGTGATTCTTGCTGTGTGGGGGACGTTGTGTGTTCGTGATGAAGTATCACCCAATTTCGATTAACTGGAGTAGATTTTATTCCTCAAAACTTGCTTACGGATTCCACAATTGAAAGTGCAATAAGCTCCTTCACGGACTTCTTCATCAAACTCGACTGGACGTCGTCCCGTCCGATCTTCATCTTCGTGGAGGGTGAAATCTCCACTTCCACCGAATTTCATAAACCATTTTTGCAACCATTGTCTTTCATTTATGCATGCCCATCCATAAACTCACTAAAACATTATGTGCCTCGATTGATTTTTTAATCAAGCAAATTTTATCCTGTTCCGAAAGACAACATTTCATCGGTTAAGATGCATCGATACACACTACTAATGCTCAGCTCCATTAAACATTATAAAACGTTTTTAAAATTACGTTCATTTAAAAAAACCAAATTCGGGCAGAACTTATGGAATGACTTGACAACTTCCGTGGTAGCTATTTGATAGAACTGGACACTGCTTAGTACAATTGACGGAATATCCACAAAATGCAAAGTGACTTAATCGGTTTAAATGGAAGACACATGCTTTGCAGTTCGAAGCTGCAATGAACTGATTGATTAGCAACTCAGCTCTGGCCATAACGACAAAACATGGACCAGAAAAAGGCCATGGATCGTATGTAAAGAGGCTTACGACACCTTGTGGAGACATTTAAACTTAGCTAAATTTGTAGTGGCTGGTGTCTCAAGATTCGTCAACAACGGCTATTATTACTGAGCCCTACTTACAGGGGTATTAGGAATCGGAAGTGACCCACTTACGCAAATATATATTAAAGTAACTCTACGAAAATGCCTCGTCATGCAATGGGAGCTTATCCCTATGACCAACCGGAAAATCTAAAAACGAAATGCGTAAATTTCAACCCATAGTTGGGTCCTCACAAAAGATAGAAGGGTCAAAACCCGGTGATTTCAACTCACTATTGCCCGACCAGCATACAAAACGATCATTCTAGTTTCGCATAACTCAGCTCGTTAGATTTCAGAACGTTCCCATCTCCACAGTGTTCTCATTAGAGTTCCACTACAATATGTCCTGGACACATTCTGGAGACTGGCGAGAACACGCCAAGACAAACACCAATCCAATCCTACTCACGCAGTAATATTCTCGTGCTTTCTCTTGCCGATATTGTATTCAACGGGTCATAAAGATAGGGTCATTCGATTAAAAAAGTTTCCAACGACTTAATCTGAAAGACCCAGGGGCATCAATCACATTCTAACTCTTGGGAAATAGCGCGCCTTCATACTTCCTACCCCGAAGTAGCCCGTGGTGAAGTAGCTTAACTCTAGAGAGTAGACTTACAGCCAGCGATGTGCTCTCACTGAACGCAGCCATGGCAGCCGCCGCAGCAGCAGTAGTGGCAGCACTCTTCTGCTGGCTGTGCTCCTTCACAGCCACAGCCGCTGCCATGGCAGCAGCCGCGGCGGCCGCAGTCGTCATGGTGGCGGTGTAGGCGGCAGCGGTGGCGGCGGAAGCAGTGGCGATCGATACAGGCGGCGGCTGGAGGAGCGGCGGAGCTGTCTGTGAAGACTCGAGCAGCTGTGGCTGCTGTGCCGGGGGCCGAGGGGAGAGGTTGAGGTGCGGTCGGCAATAGAGCCCCTCGCCGTTGGCCGAGTAGGCGCAGAGGTGACGGTGGATGAGGGTTTCATGACCGCGAACGCCGTCGCAGTTGGAGGGCGAGTTGATGCCCGACACGAAACGACTGAAAGGCAGACATGGTTGGAGGAAGAAGCAACACCAACGGGCACCCTATCTAGAATACGGCTTGAGCTCTTACGGAAACAAGTCGACAGCCAGAGCCACGCACATCTTCCATTTCTCCCCCAATCAAGTCCGGCTACTTTGTC
Source organism: Anomotaenia brevis (assembly GCA_030710315.1). Taxonomy (NCBI): domain Eukaryota; kingdom Metazoa; phylum Platyhelminthes; class Cestoda; order Cyclophyllidea; family Dilepididae; genus Anomotaenia; species Anomotaenia brevis. The sequence continues at coordinate 510,511 of JAUOZQ010000005.1, forward strand.
CCCTTATGGGGACCGATTCGATTCTAACCAAACTCTTGAAACCTCAGTACTTCTCCTAAGACATGGACCTTGACGATATTTCTTTTATAAACCTTATTCCTCCTCCTTTACTCAGTTTTATTTTTTGCCTTCTGGACTCACTATAGCCTGTCCATATTCGCGCGAAGATCTTAAAGAGCACAGCAGCTGCTACTTAGAGCAAAGTTAGTAGAAAACATTAAGAATAACCTACTTCACAAACAAAAGTTGTGAATGCGTAAGAACTGACGACCATAAGCCTCTTAGAAGACTAGGCAACTAACCCACGCATAATTAAGCTCAAATTCAAGTTGTATAGAATAACTGAGCTGACTGGCAGGTTTTTTGGCAAGACCTTGGCTCAAGTACGTGGTGACTGAGTCAATGAAAATAAAATTAGCTTAAAATTGCCACTATACCCGAAACGCACAAACAACATTCATGAATTTAAACGCTCAAAATTGTCAAAAAAGAAGAGCACCGTATTGACTATACAGGTTGTTAGGTGTTAACGCACACTACCCATCTTCCTTTAAACGGTTAAAACCTTTCTCCATTCATACACGTAATGACAACGAGAATGGATGACTGAAGCACCCTCCTCTCAGTCGATCCGTTTTCTCATTGAAGAGAATAACTTGCACCTCGATGATAGGGAGGAGATTGGGATAGTTGCTAGATGCTCAACCTTGAACACTTGAAAAGCAAACCGTCGATGTGAAATAGAGAACTAGAACGGTTATAATGTCTCAATGAAACCACTACAACAGCAGATGATCCGGTTATACGGGAGAGGGGGGGACTTGGGCTGAATTCAGGTGCCTTCGTGGGATCGCTGATCATTGTCGCTAAGGCCTGAAAGATAACCAGGGTAGCTGATAGTAAACAGCCAGCAGGAAAAGTCAAGAATGCTTGTCAGCCAACGACTTCACCCGTCCCAGTGTTAGGCTTCAGAACTCTCCAATTTTGAGCGCTGTCACCGCAAAAAAGCACTAAACACAGTGCTGACGGTGGCAGAGAAGCTCGGTTACTCAACGACAAAATAAAAGCAGCCTTTGATAGCCTTCTCAGGGACAGTATAGGTCCAGCTTTCCCTGGGTTCCAAAGGAGGGCGGGTTAAGGTTGCAGAGGCAGTCAAGGTGATTAAAGACCTTTAACAACAATGGCGGAATTTCTATCAACAAATTTCTTCCCAATCTATTGCATGGGTAGATATAAACCCCTTTTTGGGTTCCCTGATGAACCCGTCAAGTTTCTTCAGACTAAGAATGACCGTTTAATGCTTACCCGAATTGAAAAAGTGGATCCTACCTTGAGTGGGAAGTGGCGTCCAGAGGTGCACAGGAGACCTGCGTGGCCGAGTGGACGTGGGAAAGCGAGGAGGTGGCGAGGTGGGCCGCCGAAATGGCCGCCGCGGCGGCGGAGGGATCGGCGGAGCTGACGACAGCCGCGGCCGCTGCTGCCGCCGCCGCAGCCGCCATCGCGGAGGGCGACGCTGCGGTCGCAGCGGTGGGCGGAGGTGGAGGACCTGCCACCACGTCGATGGCGGCGGCGGTGGTAGCGGAGGATGAAGCGGGGGGATGAGATGGGGGCAGAGCGGCGACAGAGGAGAGGGCATGGTCGTCAGTGATGCTGGTGCTGCCACATGCGGGGGGATTTGTCGAAGAGGCGGCCGCTGCGGCATGAGAGGCTGCGGCGGCTGCTGCCACCGGTTGGGACAGAATAGCACCTGGGAGGGGAAAAAAAAGACGATACACTTAGATTCGGCGAAAAGGAGGTAAGCAGTGACCAAAAGGCCTGTCTATTGATTGAGTGGACCTGCTGAAGGCTAACCAGTAGGCCGCACTGGAGGAAGCGTAAACCGCACTTACCTGCGCGCACATCGAAGTGGTCGAGTGTCACATTCCGGCGGAAGGCTATGCAATTCTACGCGCCAGTGCTGCGTGCTTTCACTAGCACGATGAACACTTAAAGGCTTAAGTTTACTTTGATTTTAACAGAGCGAAACGGAAACCACAAGTGTAAAATAAATCGATTCGGGTAAGGTGTATGCAAATATCATCACCATAGTTAATTCTCCGCTACCCAAACCCCGTATAATCTAGTTGCGTCACACCCCATTTTCAGGGTTCGGTTGTTCATTACGAGGCTCATTAGCAGATCACAAAAGTTTCATCGGGTCTACACCACTTCACGTGATGCTCCGTGGTGTAAATAAATAGGAAACGAATAATGCGTTTACATATTGCTACCAACTAGGATACCCAACATCCGGCGACAATGTAGCTTAACATTCCATCCGGGCACAAACAACCCAATGACGGTCTGGTGCAATGCTACGCATGCTCTACCATCTCCGGCACTTAATTAATAGATCCGACTATTCATTTGAGCTTATCTCAGTCAATAGAGGCGCTCGTAGTCTTCAAACGAAAACCTCCTTCCTTCGAGTGTCTTTAAAACACCATAATGAGTTAGGAGCCCTGGGGTAACTTAAAAATGGTTTGTTTTCCAACCCTAGTGCGATACTCATCCTAGAGTGCCCTTATAGGCCTCCGATCCTTGTCTGTCAGTGTCTCTTCATATCCCAACATTAAGTAAACCCTTTTAAACGATTTCTTTTATACCGACTATTGGATCTATTGAAAAGACAAGTTAGACCAACAACAAACAAATGTTCCTCTTCAATCATGACCGACTAAACTATGCCGAGTAAAGTCACTCATCACCATTTAAATTCCTCAATACTCTTACTTCGGGATGCTCTGTTGATGGCTCACTTACAACCTCCTAGTAGCCGAGATAAATGGGGTTTGATAACGTTGGAGGGTAGACCCACCGAAACAAGCAGCGGCGGCCACAGCGGCTGCGGCATTGGCTTCCTGCTGCTGTTGCTGGCTGTGCTGGCTGAAGGTGGCGCGCGCATTCACCGGTTTACTGGCACCGTCGGGCCCACCGACGTAGAAGGGAGACCGTTGAGACGAGTTACTGACGATCGGCCGATTGAAATCTGCGCAGAGATGTGCAAAATAGACGGTGAGGTGGGACAAACGTTTAAGAGCGTCCAAATGGCCCCTTAGGCAGCATATCAAGTAACGAAAGTTCAAAATGAAAACCTCAGGCGTGGACGTGAAACCTAGAGGCCGCTTAGAGAACTTACTCTGACGCCACGAATGGTTTCAATCATTAAAGGAACTGCTGCAATTACCTGTGCAACATTTTCACCATTTCAGGTCCTACTTATGATGTACAGAAGACTTGAGACCACCTGCTAGGGAATGGTAAAAGTGGACACACCTCTTAAATAACTATGAGTCAAAAAATGAGGACCAAATAATCTGGGAAATTTGCCAATAAACTCTGCTTGGCTGGTTAGAATTCCATGACCAACTTAAGGCGATGGACCATACCGGTTATGTACGATTTCCGAAGAGACTAGCGACTGTTTAGAGGTTTTGGCTCTCAATGCGTTTGTAGGAATCTTATACGGAAGGCTAGAAACTCACCAGAGAAGTGATTGCAACTGCTGCTGATGGCACCCAGATGACTCATCATGCCGGTGGCAACGGGGGTTGATTGAGGAGCTGGCGCGGAGGAATAGGCGGATTCGTTGGAGTTTAGCACGGTGGAGTTGGTCACTGCCCCAAGGATCGATTGCATAACGGGAATGGTTGCTGATTGAGAGGCTGTTAGAGCCGTCTCGGAATACTGAAAAGCGGAAGGCAAATCCATTTAGGGATGAAGCTGCAGTACCATAACAACGCCACGTCATAAAAATTCCAGTCGTTAAGAAAGGATCAAAATTTCTCAGCATTGAAGTGGTACATAAAAACTCGAAAGGGAGATTAAAACGAGCAAATATAAAGGGTATGTACATGCTAATTAGATTGCTTGCCATAAGTGACTGATTTTATGAGGATGATAAGCAGATAAGAGATTATAATAACAGGTATAGGAAAAAACTGCGATAGAGACATTTAACGTAGTTTCAAACACCAAGAATTCGGGAAGAGCTGTTTGTCATGGGCTACCTGATAAAAAGCACCATGCCAAAATTCAACGCTTGACAAAGTAACCTAACATATCCTAAATTTAAAAGTCCTAATGGCTTCTTTCTACCTTTATTGAAATCGAGTTATTAGCAAATACACAATTTCCAAAAACAGGAATGCGAATAGACCAGAATACCGATAGTATTTTAGACTAAAAATGTGCAATATAGTACCAAAAAATGCAACGAAAAATAGTAAACTATTAGTCATTTTTAAACAACTGAGATCATGAGCACTTGTAGAACACAAGTACAGGGTTCACAGAGGATAGTAACCTGGGACGAGTGATAAGCATGACATACGCGATTAATAATCCACTTCATTACGTATAAGGATTTTATTTTAGCACACGTACCTATGATGTGGAAATTAGCAGTTTAAGATATTCGGATCCGGCCCTAAATCCCTTAAACAGAACAGCAAATAATACGCTGGAGTTGAAAGGATCATTGAGAGACGACATAGTGCCTAGAGATGCTTCAATCTTATTATCCAGAAAGGAGGCTCTCGATAACCTACACTTTGGAAGGTAAGAGTCAACCAAACCATAAGGGGTTTAGTGACTTCAAAGAAAAAAACATGGAAGAGACATAAGTTAAACTGTCAATACATAGTTAAAACACCGATACGAGCGGCTTGACTTTACTTACAAGAGAACAAAACATGAATACATAAAGTAGACGCTTTCTACGATAAACGAAGAACGTATCCAAGTAGAATCTTTGGTACATGATTGCAGAAATAACACTCATAGTAAGATAACAAACGGTCTTTAAACGTTTTCGAGTCTAGTTTACAGGTCCTCAAATAGTTGGATCTAAGTAAAGCGCTCACCCGATGGTTGAAAGACTCCTGCTGATGCTGGTGTCGCTGCTGCGTCGTGGCGAACGCCGTTGCGGCCGTGGCTGCGGCGGCCGCCGCCACCGCTGCTGCTGAAGCCGAAGGCAGGGCCGAAGCCGAGGAGACTTGCATTCCACCTCCAAGGTTCTGCTGCTGTTGATGATGATGGAGGTGTTGGTGGTGCCCGAGATTGTGTAACTGGTGGTGATGATGAGCCTGTGCTTGTGCCTGCTGTTGCTGCTGCTGCCCATGCTTCTGCATCGCTAGGTAGCCTGCAGCTGCTGCCATAGCGACCATGGCTGTGGCTTCAGGTGTGGTGACAGCAGACTCTGTGGAACGGGGAGGAAGGATTCCGAGTGGAGCAGAGGTCTCACCGAAATAATGCTGTTGTTGTTGTGGAGGTGGCGGAGGAAGAGAATTGGAGGTGTGATTAACTGCGACGGCAGAGGGAGCAGGGGGCTGGGGAGCAGAACTGTAGGGGGAGTTGTAATCCTGATAGCACGAAGCCTGTTGATGGATTGATGCAGGCGCACCAAGGGCAGGAGGAGCTGGGACAAGGTCATGCTGGACATCGCCGGTGGGTTTGCCATGTCGGAATTTACACGCAGAGCCACGATGGCATTTGTGATTAAGGAAATCCTTGAATATAAATTAAGGGTTTTGAAAAGAAGTGAAACAAAATAACATTAAAAAGGTAAAGTTGGGAAGAAATATTACCTTGCACACAGGTACATCAGCGTCATATGAATCTAACTCCGAGTGTGTCGGGGGCGGTGGGAGTCCATGCAAACGAAAATACCCCTCCTCCTTTTTTGTATAATGAAGAAACTTGCAAGAAGCCCTGTGACATATTCCGTTTTGGAAGTCATGACAGAATACAGGATCGCGTCTGCAGACAAGATTAAGGGTGGTAAAAATGACTATTGACAACTAAACCTAGGATGTCTTTAAGCATAGATTTAAGACTAGGGAAACTCACGGTGCATCACTGTGAGAGGCTGTAGCAGGATGTTTGTACTTGCACTTTCTTCCTCTCTTGCAAACGTTTCGAAGAAAATCTTTGCAAATTTCGTTATCATTATCAAGGTTTTCGGTAGGCTTCGCGCATGGAGGATTTTGCTGCATAACTATGCGCAGAAAGGAATGTGATGTGTGGATTAGGCTGGAAAGCTATGAATTTTTGCTAAGAAATATGAAATGAATTTACACAAAGCATCCAATAAGTTAGAAAATGCTTACCTAGTATTCTAGTTATACGAAACGGTGCTGAGCGCGAGTGCACACCAGTTCATAAGTACCTCATTAGCGTATTCATCAAAACCATCATTTTTCACCAACTTTACTTATGTAGAAAATTTAACTTACCATCTTAAGTGACCATGTCACAGTAAAGTAAATCAATCATTAACTTTTCAATAAAAGTGCGTTTCGTAGATCGAATTTTGGTCTAAGCCATTTATCATGTTGACACTCTCATGCATGCTACTGTGAAAAGTGTTAGCTTCCACGATATCTTCAGAGCGTGTTTGTCTTGTGCTAATCTCACGACCACATTCGGAGAGACTTTGTTTTAATATTGGAAACAGTTATCTTTGAAATACAAACCTCTTAATGGTTTGTTTAGTCGCAAACAGATGCCTTAAGTCAACCAGTAAATATTAGAATTTGCAAAATTCTTCCAAGATCCTTGAACCTGTGTGCTAATATTGTTTTACAAATTCGATTGAAGTCGAATTTTCATGCATCGCCTAAGAACATTTTTGGGATGAAGGGTTTGTTTTAAAACTATTGTATTTTTTGACCAACCATAAGAAGAAGTTCTTTTAACAATAAAATGTACAATATAAGATGTGAATGAGATCTCGATTTGCATTTATGTTTCTCTTTACAATTTATGCAGACAAAATCCCTCTTATGATAGTTGAAAAGTACTACCTCAATAATTAACGCATAGATATACCACTTTAACTGATCGGTATATCTGCTACTTTTATAAGAATTCACCAATTAGGCAAGCTCAATGTGTAAAATTGCAATAATTTAGAGCATTGAAGTTCAGTATTCCGAAAAATTTTCATTTTACATGCTTTATATAGAGGACACAACGCAAAACTGTGAAAAAGTGAAATGCTGCTCTTTTCGTCACGACCATTAAACCATCAAATACACAAATGCCAATGTTATTTGTGTTGCTCCAATAAAGCGGTAAAACATGTAGGACACAAATGCGTTTTTGAAAACCTTTCAGAATATGTTGTGTCTTTATTATTTACTAATAAATGTCCTGAGGATGGAACTATAACCATTAATAGGAGATATAAAGCCCCTTGTCTTCCTCATTTATCAAGAGGTTTCCTAGAGAGCAGATAGACATTCACTTATTGTGAAAAATTATAGACAATTGTAAATTATTCTATCTTGATAATCTATTTGAACATTCCAAACAGACGAAAATGCAACACCCAGAATTCATTCAACTGTATGTCAATAAAAATTAAAATTTACCATCATGAAAATATGTCAAAATTTATCATGAAACAGAGAACCATGTCTTAGTACAAACCCTATAAGCGCGGGATTCTTTTTGGCCGTGGTAACCTTCACTCCATACAAACCCTAATAGTCACTGCTACCACTTTGTGTGTTGTGAACCAGCTACATCGGCCTGTGATATTTGATATGTCAAAACATTATGTGATTCGCATTCGGAAGCCATCATTGGCTGTTTCCCTATCCATATGCGTTGGAGGAGCTGCCGCATTGTGTACTTGGTTGTTCGTAAAGCGAATGCTGTCGAGAAGATCACGCCAACAAGAAAGCTCCTTAGACCAGTCTCGATCTCAAGTCATGGGATCTGAGACTTACTTCGGCACGCAAAACCACTTCGAGGATTCTTTCTCTGTCAGATCTCCCATGACCTTATTTTCCAATCGTATATCATGCAGTCGAGCAATTTCGCGTCCTGGTTCTGTCAATACCTCTACTTCTGTCGTGGTGGATTGTGGAACAATCGGACTTCGAACACTCGACCGCGTGGTGGACCAGCTGGAAGATTGTATTCGAAAAATTAATCGTATGCTACAACAAACCAGTACCAACGATCCTAGCTCCGAAGTATTCATTAAAGAACTTCAAAAATTCCTGGAGACTTCCTACCTATTAAGGGAGCAGTTCAAAAGGGCTTTCATTCAAGAGGTACCAAATAACGTCTCCGAGTTTACCTGTATCGATTCACTCTCCGATGCCGACACAGATTCTTTCTTTTCCACGGTTGAAGAAATCGACCTCTCGGATCTTGATCTTCAGATGATGTCTCATTTGAATCATCCTTTCTACCGGAACGCTCTCAAAGAATTAAATGACGGAAAGCTAACCTTTAGGTACGTTGCCAATTTATGTTGTACTATCATTTATTTAAATAATGTCGGCCATCCAAGTATAAGCAATCGTCTCTTGTGGAATAGTCAGCTATGAAACGCTTTCGCCACTGTTTATTTTTTGTAATTTTCCTGTGTCTTAGGTCCGTGCGCACCGAAATGATGAACTGCGAGTCGGACACTGAGTACCTTGCAAAGCTTCTGTGTGTTCGCCGTGTTTTCGATTACCTCCTTTCTCTTGGTGACCAAGTTAGCTGGCTCAGAACTGTCGGAAGGGCAGTCGCCAGCAGTACTCTCCTTTGCCTCGGTTGTGATCCTACCGACTTTGAGTCATCTTACTCGTAAGTTTAGACGGCCCCACACGTCCATATTTGCCTTTGTTTACACGTCCCTTCTCCTTGACCCAGATTCCTCATGGATTACTTGAATTCGCTGTCAGGCCCAGATGCCATGGCAAGGTTTGTCGACGAGCTGAACAGCAAGGGCGTGCAGGCCCTCAACTTCTACGACATTTTTTTCGATCGAATTTTAATTGATGCCCTGGAAAATCTCGGCGACCCGCCCTCCACCATCCTGGCGCTGACTCGAAACTCCTGGTTGAGCCCCAGTTTCAAGCGGTCTGCCCTGGACTCCGCTGTGTGGACCCTGATGGCGGCCAAGCGCAAGATGCTCAAGTACCCGGACGGGTTTTTCGCGATTTACTACCGGGTGGTGGAATCGGTCTCAGGTGCCTTGGCCTGGGGTTTTCTAGGGTCTGATGAGTCCCTCAACGCCTTCTGTGAGTCGATGCGTGAGGAAGTGACCACATTCCTGCGTTTCCTCTTCAAGTTTGCTGAGACGCCAAACAAAAAAGAGGGAGTCACTTTGGACAAAACAACTATTCACGAACCAGAAGATTCCGGTGATACTGCTTCCGTGGCGTCGGTGTATCTAGACTTAAATGGCGAGAGAAACCACTCCGAGGAGGATGACGATGATACAATCACGCCGGAGGGAGATGAAAAGCGACACCAGACAGCACTTCGAGACTCCTACGTCGGCATGGACTTCACGAGTGTAGATGCAATGGCCGCTTGTGTTTACAGCAACATGGGCACGCTGCAAAGGCATCTCTCCTCCCTCATATCGGACTTTGCAGTAAATAATCACATTACTTTGAACCGCAACCTAACCGAGAGTCTCAATCTGCGAGTGCCACCTCTTCCTGTAGCTTCTAATGATTCTATTCCTCAGATGTGATGATGTTATCCTGCATGTTGTCGAATTCCTGTAGTTTTCTATAAAAACTTACCGATGTACATAAAGTAGTCTTTTACCATCTGTTCCGTGTTTAGCATGCTGCAGGGAAAATCGAAATGCAACGCTACATTTGATGAATACTTAATCTTAGTTAGTAGCACGTAAGGTTAATTTATGCACTATGTGTGGTGAAAGACAAGACGGTTACAGCACGACTAGTATTCTTTCGCACATATGTATTAGTAGTACATTAAAACAGAGGACAATAAGAAGAGAGGGCGTGGGGACGAAGTCAAAGTTATGGCAAGAGAAGAGCCGTTATTTGAAATGAAATCAGTAGACGGGGATAAGTAGAGCGCTAGGTCATTGTTGTCGTCGTCGAGAAAGAAGAGCAGGAGGAGCAAGCACGCCCCTTTCTGTGCGTAGATGAAGCCACGTTGTTGAGAAAAGACTAATAATAATTCATGATCTGGAGCTGAGAAGCCACTCGCTTTGTGATAACTGGAAGGAAGGGATTCCACCCAGCCCTACGATGGACTGCCGTCCTCGTTACCCGTGCCGGCCTTTCGGCCAATCAGTAGATGAGTCCTCATCTCGCCCTTGCCCTTGACGAACACGTTGCCGCGGTACTCGAAGTCGTAGTGCTGCTCCAGTCGATGAGCCACCTCTTCCGTCACCTGTACCCTCCCCTTCTGACCCGTGGAGTACATCCGACTGGCCACATTCACCGTATCTCCCCAGATATCATACAACAGTTTGGTGGTGCCGATAACTCCAGCTGTAACCTCGCCAATATTGTAGCCGATCTTCAGCTCAAACTGGAAGTTAAACATTTGTCGGTTGAAATCGTCGAGGGTCTTGAGTAGGGCAATGGCCAGATCCATTAGGGCGCAGAGATGGTCATCGGGCGACTTGTTCTGAGCCCTCTGAACCAAATTCAAGCCCGACGCAGCCATGAAGCACTCCGCGATGGTTTTAATCTTCTCTACATCCTTGAACCTAACCGAAGTCAGCAGGTGCTCGAAATCAGCGAAGATCTCGTTCAGAACCCTCAACATCTCCTGTCCACCTTGGTACTGCTCGTCGTAGAACTCGGAGAAGTTGGCAATCGACGCAAACATGACGGCAGCGTCGGTGACATGCTGGGAGTATTTGTTGGTTCGTCGCAAGTCGGTCAGCACGAAACGAGGGATAATGTTCTCCAGCAGCCATTCACCTTGCATCTTCTCCCTCGTAATGGCGGTCCTGGCTCTGCTTGCCTCGAAGTCGCGATTGAAACTGACTCGGAAGCTCACATCGATGTCACGGTTTAGGCAAAAGATCAGGACGAGGTTAAGAGCCAAAACGACAGTGAGTTCCCATGGGAAAAGGCTGCTTTCAGTGGCAGCAAGCCAGTTCGGAGAAGTCCCCAAATCCCTGGCCGTAGTGACAGCCGCGAAGCCAGCAACCTGGTCAGGACACGAGTACTGTGTCCCTGTGAATGGCCAGTGGACCAGTAGGCATCCGATGACGCACAGAGCCGCAGCAGATAAGGACTTTGTCCACGACGAGTAGTTGGGGAAGAGGGTGAGGTTGAATAACATGAAGGTGAAGAGCAGGCCGTGGACCATTCGGTACTCTCCAACCGAGAACTCGGCGACTGCGCCAACGTCCATCGACCTGCTGAACCAGAAGAGGCAGATCTGGAAGTTAGCCAGCACGAAGGCGGCAGGACTGCTGAGGATGAGGATGCCGAAGATATTCCTCACGTGCCAATTGAAGAAACCTAAGTAGATCTTTTGGAAGAAGCGCTTGGCACTGGGCCAAACACCGGTCCAGGCGAGGACGTCGAAGAATACAATGGCCACGAAGATCAAATTGAGGGCGAGGATGATGGCAAAGACAATGAAGGGTATTGGCAGTGTCAGACGCGCCTCGGTGAGGTTGGGGAAGTTGATGAAGCAGGCTAGGGTAACGAGGACGAAGAAGATGCAGTGGGCCAGCCCATTGGTGACGGGGGTGAGTCGGGGCGTTGCCAGGGTAATGAGGAGTGACCTGCGGGGGATGCGGAGCACCTGACGACGGTAGATGCTTTCGAGGTTGGGGGAGAGGAAGCAGAGGGAGAAGCGCGAGATCGGGGGGAATTTAAAGACCTCCTCAGGCTTGGAGAGGTTCCAGAGGGCGTCCAGCATCTCCACGTCGGAGCCGCGCGACTTCACCTCGGGCTTGTCCGAACCCGCCGTCGAGAGGGTGATCTCGTTCGAGCCGGTCGGCGATGCCATGATCTGATCCGAGGCAGGCTTCAACTGGTCCTTCACAAACTGCGGAGCGTTGTTCTGCTCCGTGGCGCTTGGCGGTGGTGTAGACTACATAAAAATGGATACTCATTTGCAAGACTTCAAAATTCTCCATGATGCATCAATTCGGGCTATTGGGTAGGTTGTTAGGTCAAGTCTGGAATCTAGCAGTGGACTTATTCAATTAGGGACTCTAGCTGACGTTGGCGTAGAGGTACGTGTACTAATCGGATGTTGCAAACCTGGTGACCCATACTCTCTGCCCCTCAATCAACACGAAGATTGAACATGCTGTTTGTACATAACCTGCTGATTGCTACAATGTCCCTATCCAATCACTGCTTAGATAGAAATTAATGGCTACCATTAGGCTGTCAATACTGAACCCACATTTGAATGATGAGGAGTGAACCTACTGACTCCTACAAACTCCGTAACTGGGACTGGATAGATGAATCTATACTTCCTCCTGTCTCCCTGTTGTTGCTCGACTTGTCTTCTAGTGATTTGGAGAGGATATACACATATACTCTCGTGCTGTCAAGGCGGGATGTAGGGACATCATCACAACACCTCTATAGAGTCAAATTTTTAGCAGTCCCGATTTGAGCAAGCTAATCAGCTCGATCAAGGAACCCCTTAAGCGTTCACACACACCAAATGGGATCTTTCTCACGTTCCACATCCGTCCAAGCACGATCATGATAACTCCCCTACGTGGTCGAAAATTAACCATAAAGTTTATCTAAACAAACTACTACACATATTCCCCTATCTGTACCGACTTAGAGAACCAAAAAAGATACGGTCTTTTCCCCTGACAGACATGAGTACCATTACACTTCAATTCTAGAAGGGTATTCAGGACTCATCCGTCTTGATGCTGTGCCATTTGGTGAAGTTAGAGCATCCATTTTGCCGAACAGGCAATTGAAAATACAAATAATTGCTGTTCTCCACTCTAAATTTTATCGAAAGAGGTGCATAGGAAATGAGGCATTGCCTAGACCACCCAGCGACACCCGCGAAAAATAGGCAATTTTTTATGAAAAAACCAGGCGTTGTATCACTAGCCTTGTAAGGTAAATTGCCCATTATTTAGCCCACTCTTTTAATTATCACCGATAAACGCAGGCAGTTTGCCCCAAGGTTTTCCACGAACCTGCTCGTATAATCGAGCATAATTGTTAGTCTCCCCCCCACCCCGGTGTATAACTTATAAGGCTATGGTGGGGTGGTAAAAGAGTACACCACTAGAGCAAAACAGAATGATTTAAGCTGGCAAATAGTTGAGTTTCGACCAAACATATTCCCAGAAGTTATATTCTCGTGTTTGGAAGATAACTGCGGCAAATAGCAACAATTTACCTTGTCCAACGTAATGATTGGCCTCTCGTCGAAACGCCGCTCGATGAAGTATGTTTTGATTACTAAAGATAGATTGGAAAATAATCACATAAATTACCATACATGCAAAGCATGGATTTGCCTACTTGTAAAACGAAACCAAGTAATTTGTTCTAATAAAAGTTTTCTAACATTTGGGGGAAGTCGATCTACGTGTTTCAAAGATTAGGTGCATTAAACGTTGGACGCTAAACGGTATCTCTAAGCTCATCACACACAAATCAAGTTAAACGGTTTGCTAAATTACTAATTATTGCAATCGGAACCCATACACTCATATCCGTTAAACTTATAAATTTGTTAAAACTTAGGACCCCATTTTCTCAGGCACACATGAGGTTCGTTCTCATTCTCTATAGGAAGTAACAAGAAGCGTGCCGGTGCACTAATGAAGGATTTCTCGGGGATTTTGTTGCTTTCCTGTTAAAAGCATGTTTCAACAACGGCATTATTGAAATTATGGAATGAATTTTTAATTCTTAGTAGTCAGTCCCAACATTGACACTTGAGCAAAGAAATGAAGGACATGGAAATGAACGGGCACATGGGGATGGCACTCTGCCCTTTGGAACCATTCCGTATGTCATAAATGATGACTTGCACGATAAATTGAGCAGTTTATGAAAGCTCCGAGTAGACAATAGGACAGGACCCTCTTCCTCACGAAGGCAGGTGAACCCGATGAGGCCTACGGATTTCACTCATGCAAGCCCCTTTTTACTTCCCCAAAGCGAATCAATGGTTCTAAGTGTCCTTCCGGATTGGCAGAGAACAAAGAAAACAGCCGTAGCATAAAAATCAAACAATAACGAATAAACAGAGCACCAGCAGGGAAGCTTTGTGACACTGCTTAATGTCAAACCAGCCTACTGGATACTGTTAGTGCATGTCATAACGATTAAATTACAGTTGCACCATTGAGTTCCCCAAATTTGCAAGGCTCCAAGGATAATAGCAAAGTTATTTATAGCGGGGCCAAAGGCAGGTGCTCTCTGCAAGTATTGCCACTGAGTTGTGTAAATGGCACAGTTTCTCACTGTTTCCTGGAAAACAGACAACCAGAAGGGCCTCCAGAACCACGGCTCCCAGCTAGGGGTACTTACGTGAAAAAATCACCAATGGAAAGCTAAATACTGTAGGAGACCATCTTCCTATGCGTTTCAACTCCTCGGTAGGCCTCATCTGGCTTTACCCCCTAGTGGGAAAGTGTTCACACTCACAACCACACTTGAGCATTAGGGTTGAGCTTCCTCAAATGAAACGAGGCTTAATTAAATCTTGTGGAATCAGGGATCGTTCCAAAACTCATCACTGGCTGACGCGCACCCACACGTTCAATTGCGATAATTAGATGTGCCCAATCTAGGGCTCATCGTCTCCATCGCTCAGTCAGAATTCAGAAGATCAAACAAGCTGATTCAACATAGGCTAACGCGACAGTTTTGCAAACAAGCTAAAATGACACATTGAGGCACACAACTACCCCCTCCTACTCACAATGTAACTGCGTCTGGTAGCATAAATCCGTCCTCACTTCTATATTTCTACCGTTCAACTGGTTCTCCTCTGGTTTGAAGAAGACGGTTATAGATAAAGGGGGTCGACAACCAGCTGATTACTAAATCACCCCACAGATCCACCTCAAACAGATAATGATATCTCAGACCTCCATGAAAACGTTATTTATTTCTTATTCCAAATTGTTCATTCGAAGAAATGACTTTCGACTGCCAAGTCCATTAGTCCAGTTAGTTATAACCAAGTTAAACGAACACATACAGAGCGTTAAGTGCGCACTGATTCAGCACACGCTCTACCCACATGCGACTCCATTAGACGACGATATTTTGATTGCCATTACGCACGGGGAAGTAGTTTCCGTCAAGCTGGTCTAGACGTTTCATTATCGCCCGCCCCCTAACAAACAGTAGACCGCACTTGTGGTTTAGAATGAAAGCGGGTAGTCGTGTTGAAAGGGTAAGGACGGAAGATGTCATTATGCCAAAACGAGAAAGGGGGAGCTTAGCTCCGCAATAAACAAGCGCATAAAGACTGAATTCATTTGCAGCGCTACTCCAATATCTTGGCTTAAAGTATGCTTCACGGCTGGATTGCCTTCATTTTTGTATAATGCGAATTGCCTGATTAGCAAATGATAGCTTTAGCACTAAAACTTAAATAGTATTGGAATTGTGAACCAATGAAATGTGTAATTCTAGAATACTTGAAGCCTATATTAAAATACTAGTTTAAAATTTTGGCAAAGATACAGTATGAAGAGCGGATATGGCTAATGGTTTAAGATGCAGGGATTACTAGGTAAAGCTGTCCCACTGAGTACTTACAGGACAGTGGGGTAATTCTAACTACACAACTACTCATAGAAAAGAACACATGTTACTACATTCATCAACTCTACTAGCGAGTTGTTAAAATCCACTGTAAATTCTTATTAATTATGCGATGTTTTCAATCTGTACTTGAAAAATTGCAGGCACACTGGGTCTTAATGGGTTAACAAGGTGCAAAGTCTACCAACTTCAAATAATGGTTTTTGGGACTGCACGAACGGGAGTCACTCCTATCGATCGCCTACACTTCAGTCGAGCCATAACGTCTAGCGATGATCAACCCCTTTTCATTTTAGTTTGACAAACAATTTTTTGGTATGCTAATTTGCTTCATTGTTATTTCTCTGTTCGAGATTCCAGTGAGTGGCACTTCTGCTCTTGAAAAGTCCAGTTACCGGACTAATCGACGCTTAGAAATGTCAGCCAATCTTGATTGCAAGAAACTTCTACCAACGACAAACTGGAAGGAAAGCTTGGCAATAATGGCAGTGAGAAATGCCACTATTAATGAGACTTGACTGTCAATGGAGGCCGAATTTGCAGAACCAATCGTAAAGGTAGCATCTGGCCGTTGGATGTTGGGGGCAGCTAAATTAGCTCATTAGAGTAAATGTGATCCTTCAGAGAGCTCAGACAAAGGGGGGTCTGGTTAACTCGGGACTTGAAACAGTTCACTCAATCACAGTATCGAGTTTGCTCTGCTCTCCTAACCTCCATGTAGATTAAAGTGTTTTAAAAACGTGGATTTCCATCATTTGGATTTGAGGACAGTTTTGATGGGACAGATGCAGTGAGGAGGGTTGGACACCAAAAGATCACGTCCAGGCAGAATTAGCTGACAGATTGTTCCCCCCAAGAACACGTAACACAAAGAGATTCCACCAGACTAAAAACGGTGACCATTGGAGACCACAAATATCCTCAAATATATTCCAAACATCATTTGAATGAGAAAACAATGGTGGCTGCACCCTAAAGCCCAGAACTGAAGTTTGATGTTGATTGGAAGTACATAGGGTACAAATGTGCATTTCACTCAAACAATCTTGTTAATTTATTCGATCATTGAATAGGCATTGCGGATCTAGGAGCAGGGCTCAGTTGACACAGATCGAAGGTGCTGCTTCCGGTCATCCTTCATCCAAACGCACGTAGTCAACACTTCTACTCTTCGCAAAGTTTCGGCCATCATCAAACGCCTGAAGCGAGGTCGATACCAGTGTGAAAGTGAGACCCCTTGATAAATCTTACTTCGCGGGTTCGGCGAAAATAAAACGGATGACTCAATGCACCTATGGTTTTCGTTGAAAATACTTTCCTTCATCGGACATTATCAGTAATAAGTGACTGAGACCGGAAGTGAAGATGGAAGTTGGCAAACGATGCTTAAAAATGAGTAAAAAGTAATGAAATGAAGCTCATCTACACGTTTTTGTAGACAGAAAGGGGAGGAAATCACCAGCAAGGCCTCGGACTCAGATGAAGAGTGGTGGCAGCAATTACCTCATCGAGTTGATTGAAACTAATCGACAGGTGAGGGGTCAGGAGAGTTTGCTTCTACTCTCTACTCTACGGACGCTAACTACGAATGGACATAATTATTCAGCTTCCTCTAAAGTAAGGCTAAGGTAGATTCACTGAGTTCATCAATCATGGCTCATCTAGTCCATTGCTAGGACAACAGAAAATCTACCGGTTTCTCTGAAATTGACCAAATATTTCATTTTCAACTAAATAACTGGATTTTCACGACGCGAATGCAAAATATTCCCTTGTGTTTCGACGAACAAAAGGAAAAAAATGGAGTGAGAGATGTGCCCTCTTGACATCGAGACTCCTTAAATCTCCTCCTCAAAGGAAGTATGGGATTTTCGCAAACAATCGACCCAGTCTAAATGATTCCCCTAAAGACGGGAATAGCAAAAGGCATCGGAAAGCATTCTTCGAATTTCACCAGTCCAATTTTCCACAAATTTAGGGGAAAGTCAATTAAATCCCAGTGGTAATTAGTTTACAAAAATAATAGAAATATTCCACTAGTGGACAGATACACTATATTCGAGGTAACGTATTAAAAATCCGACTTAAAAGTCACCCGAGTTAATAAAACCTTTCAGTGCACTCAAAATTCAAACACTAGAAGCTCCATTAACTTGAAACGACTGCTAATTTTTAATACAAAAGAGTTCGTTGCGACTCAGTAAATGTGACTCGTCTTAGACTGACAAATGCGCTGTTTTTTATCGCATGAGTAAAAACCCAACACTCATCTGACCCAATGCTACTTCTCAATCCGTGGTTTAAATATGAAGTAGACTCTTTTTTTCCTTCCAGGTGTAGTGTAGAAAAAATCCGTAACTGGTTATTGCGCGACCTATCAAGAAGTAAAAGTTAAGTCATGTAGCTAATGAAGTCACTAGAGTTACATTAAAGGTAGACCCTTCCTGCGTATCCATCGAAATCTGGATATTTATAAGTTTTTCCACTCTACAAATATCCCCCTGCATATTGTTCACGCGTTAATTCTCGTCCTAATCCCTCGAGTGTATCATGAGGTACATTTAAATGAAAACCGAAAAATTCTGGGTTTGCGCAGGTGCCTGGACTGCAGAGCAAGAAAAGAAAGAAGTTAACCTAAGATAAAGAATTACAAATACACTAGACTGCATACTTCTCCTTAGGCTCTTGTCAGTGCTACTTCCGAAGGAAGGAAAAAACCTCAAGAGGCTGGATAAATTTTGCAAAATAATATTTGGTTGCTTTTTAGAAGTGTAAAGGGTACTCAAGCAAATTAAACTACCCTCAAAATTCTTCTTCATTTTGATGAATGTTGACAACGAGAAGAATGGACGATGACTGTAATCATGGAATAAAGTATTTTGTGCCATGACTAGCGCAGGACATTAAATAAGGGAATACTACGGTCCTTGGTCAACGCCCCCCGAACACTGTGAACACACGGTTCGGCAAGGGACACCCCGAAAAGAGCGGTGGTGGCTAGAAGAAAGCCGAACAGCAGCACAGCAGGAGACTTCCTCGAAAATTTCCCCAAGAGGTGTTTGCTTCAGGCTCCGGGTTTTGTCCGATTGAGGCCATAATAGATGCCAATTGCGGACGTTATTTTGAATAACTCTTTGACGACACTAGAGCAACTTTCTCGACTATTGAAATTTTCTTTTAAATACGTTAAAGCTAGTGGATGACAAAAACTCGTTTTTTTAATTCTGGCGAGTACCGAATTCACAGCGACCACCCTGGCTTACACACAGAGAGCTCCTAAATTAAATGACGGCTGAAGCTTGGTAGGATAAATGTTGTTTTCCAAATATCTGGGATTGCATTAGGGGTCGTGGAATATGGAAATGAAATTTTGCCTCCAGGGTGTGCGGTGTGTGCACTTAACACCATAAATCGTTTGGGACACCACATGTAAGACGGATGCGTGAGGTCAGCCAACCCATAAACAGCGAGATGCATGCAAATTAGACGTATCGTTTATAAAAATTAAATTTATCCGCAAAAGTAACTGTCGCTAATATTTACCATCAACTAGTGAGTTGACAGATGCCTTTAACCCTCCTAATTCTTTGACACAATTGCAGACTGTACTCACACCTACAAGTGTTTACATGACTCAAAGTTTTGCGGAAACAGAAAACAAATACATAGCTTGGGAAAAGTTAAAAAGGGCATCAGAGATAGAGAGAGCGCGGTTCAGAACTCACGAGCCTGATCTTGAGTGTGCTTGATAGCGTAGCGTTGGTCCTCCTTGTTGAAGTACTCAACAAGGACCTTCACTTTGCGGATATCTGCAAATAAAACGAACGAAAATATTGCGTTGAGGAGAAGGATATGATAATTTCTTCATTTGATACTGTTGGGATTCTAGTATAAGGAGCTGAAAGCCATCCCCTTAATTCAAACGAAGCCACCCATTACCATGAATCAATTACGATTGTACTTTTCACACATCTCTTCAATGGCTTTGAGAAATAAAATCTCAACCGTAATCACTTCTGGATAAAATTTTAAGAAATTTCGTTTGACTTGGATAAACCTTGACCAATATAAGATTGCAGAAGTTAGCCAGTTGATTTCTACAGACCAGTCACTCGACCTAGAGGGCTAAAACAGCATCGAACGGTTGGTTCCGGGAGTAAAGGCAAGACTGCAACGGGGAAAATCCGTCAAATGCAGGAGACGGGCAACCGGTGTAGAAAGAGGTGTTTTTGTACCACTCGCTACTGCCTATGAAAACTCGTCCAACCGCGCAATAGGGGGGGAAACCAAGACAGAAGTATCCAACCGAGTTATTGCATTTAGTAATGCAAGGCTAGACAGAAGGGAATCGAAACTGCTGCTATAAGGCTGCTAACGATGAACCAGTAGTGCTACAGCCGATGTTTGTCTACGTTCTCACACCCATGACTGAGGCAGATTCCTTCCGGTAAGATGTGTTACCATGGAAACCTCCGTCACAGACCCTGGAACGTGGCCATTTTTTATCCAAAGTAGCCTCGCCATCAATTCCATTCGGTTAGGTAGGCGAAATACCCATCAAACTAGTTTAAAGAGGTCCATTCTTTAAGAAAAGCAAAAAAAGGACACCACAAAAATTGAATAAGACGAATTTCCAGAGTATCAAAAAAGGAAACCTGTATACTTTCAATCAAATCAGCTTACTCTTGTACCTACACTAGGCCGTTCTCTGTGGTTACCACTTAAGGGTTCAAGTTAGAGTAAGCTTACTATCCCTTCATACAAAGTTTCAACACTCTCGACAAGAGATTTGGCATCCAAGACCATTTTTTTAAGAGCATTGAAACAAAAGTCCTCTGATTGTCACTCCACTATTATAGGATAGAAACAGAAATATGCTTGTTCTGTACCCACATTTCTAACGATAATAAATTCAAATTGTTCTAACGATACCACGAAAATGAAATTAGAATTTTGAAATGTCCTCTTACCTGAGCAGTCAGTTTTTCAATAAACAAAATAAAAAGTGGCTGCCCACACACAATTAATCACAGAACACTCTGCTTCTATAAAAGGCGTTACCAGCAACCACTCGCCGTTTCATCATAGAGATCAGGTGGAAACCTGACAAATTTTCTTAAATCATCATAAAAAATAAAGCGCTGGGAATTTTGTTAGACTTTGCTAGAAGACTATGAATATGCAATGAGTTCAATAAACTTGTCGTCTCTCCAACGCCCACCATAGGCGTGTTCTCAGGCCCAAGTTCTTTAAAAAATATCCCAATAAGACGACGCACGTACCGGGAACGGGTTCGCCTTCCGACACCTCATAGATGTCCTTGACGAATTCCAGGGTCGTCTCCGAGATGTGGACCTTTCCGGCCTTACCAGAGGACTCCATCTGATTGGCCAGGGTGACGTCGTTCGACCAGACGTCGAATTTGAAGCGTCGCGTACCGACCAGTCCGCAAATCACCTTTCCTGTGTGCACGCCCACTCGCATATTCACCTATGGAGAGATGGCCACAGGGTGTTCTTAATGAATTTTACACAATGTAAGTTGGCTGTGTTCAAGGTGTTCACGCACAGTAAACTTCCATCAAAAGTTTCAACCCGATTCAGCACGGAGGAGAATAACTGTACCATGATTATTAGCATCAGCCGTTCAAATAAGAAGATTGTGTTTGCTACAGCAAGAAATGGAGATTTGCGATCGAGAATACAAGGTTGTGGTATCTAGAAAGAATCATAACAGATAATGATCTGATTAAGCTTGAGCAGCAGATTTCCCCCTCGAAAATCTGCAGAAAACAGTGGCAGGTGAACTGACTATTTCAGCCTCTAGCATGAAGCTTGCAATCAACGTCGACCTTCTCTACTATTCACACAAGAGCTACAGAACGCAACTTCTCACAGAAAGAATTATTAACTAACTTTTACAATTACTTCAGATATCGAAACGATGTGTGGATGAGCCCTGTGGTCAAGAAGGGCATTAATCAACGTGCTATCAAAAGTACTAAACCCTAGTTATCGACGGCAGAAGGAAAGCAATTATTGAGACGACTATCCGCACGAGGGAAAGTGAAAAATCAGCTTAATCTAGATTCTGAGGTCGAGAGAAGTTTTATTAAATTTATTTTACATTTAATGTACATTGCAGTAACTAACCATATTTCTTTTTCCGATTAGACTGCCAAACTTGTCTCAAATGTCTTGTAGATGGTAGCACTCTACCCAATACTAAGGTCTGAAAATGAGTCTAGAACAACAGAGTATACCCAGCTTCATCTACTCCGTATTATACCGTGCTTTGATGGGAATCGATGCACCCACCTGTTCCTTGTGGTCCTCATCGAACTGCTGGATGGCGACGCACATGGAGCGGCCCATTTCGACGATGCGCTCTGCGTGGTCGGGGACCTCGTTCGGGCAGCCGGACACGCAGTAGTAGCAGTCGCCCAGGGTCGCAATCTTCTCGCACTGGATCATCTCGCAGAGACTGTCGAATCTGTGGGACAGAAGCATTCATCCGTCGTCAGTTCTGACTACTTTTGCGGCTAGTTTGGTTTGGTAATTTTAGACCATAGTTTTTGAGCCCCCTTTATCGATCGGATACACGATATTCGCTTCCACCTTTCCCATAATTAATTATAGTTTTAAATAATTCACGAGAGATAAGATCCCTCTACTCGTGCCAAAAATTTTATTTTCTCTAAGACACAGAAAGTGAAAATTCTGCTCTTAATACAAATAGTTTCTTGCGCCTTGTCATTTTGCCTCCGAACGGCGGAAGCCATTTATTTGCATGAAAAATAACCGTTTGAATACTACTCTTTTCGATAAGCAATATGAAGTAGATAAGACACTTATAAACGACAGTATAGCATATGGTTTAAAGAAATATCGGATTTTCTTAGTTGGGACCATTTGAACCCAACAGTTTTCAAAATCCGTGGGATTAATTATTCTCTTTTATACTAAAACGGCAAAAAAAGGCCGATGTCAGGAAACGTTAATAGCAAAAAATCGCCAAAAATTAGGCCTCGACAAAAAAAAAAATAACACAGAAAATAGGTGTTAGTAAGTCAAGGGTATACAGATAAGTAGAAGCATGATTCCCTTAATGTTGGACTAGGTTATCCTCAGCCATCTCGTTTTACATAGGTAGCCATACGCATCAGACCAGAACCTATATAAGCATACTTTAAAAGCCTGATGAGGAAGGTACAGGAACTGGCACTAGATAGAATAAACCGAATATCCAGATAAATCTTATTTTAAAAATATTAGTTAAAACCATAAACAAACCTCAGGCTCTATAATCAATGAAATTCAATGGTTAGTTTAGCGGCTATTTATGGTGGATATGTGCAATGCTTGAGTCAGGTACGGTTAGAATTCCAATCCCGAGGCACAGTGACTATGTACATTGGC
Organism: Anomotaenia brevis; assembly: GCA_030710315.1. NCBI lineage: Eukaryota > Metazoa > Platyhelminthes > Cestoda > Cyclophyllidea > Dilepididae > Anomotaenia > Anomotaenia brevis. The sequence goes on from JAUOZQ010000005.1 coordinate 533,489, forward strand.
TCGAAAATATTTAGTTAATAACCTGAATCGTAAAGGTTTTTTAATGATTTGTGGGTTAGAAAATCATCTCACGACACCTATTACAACAGTTGGTGGTAATTCCTCAGTTTGAAAATACTCCTTACCTTTGCCGAATCGATACGGGTTCGGTTCCTCATGGAAGCGTCGAACAAAAATCGGTTCCTAAATCGCTCTCCTGACGTGACTACCTTTAACAACGACAATACACTACAAGCCAAATCAACTTATATTCAAGGAATCAGGACCTTATTACAACGTATCCAAGTACCTTGTAGTTGCACAGCTGTCATTATTAACCAACCGAAATCCCCTAAAGAACTACATAGGTAGTGACAGGGCAATTCCCACAACTACAAGATAGCCCAACTTCTTTATAGATATTAAACGTTCGTGTAAAATACAAAAAACTACCTGAGCCAGTTTATCCAGCCTTGCTTGGGAGGGCAGATTCACAAAAGCTTATGCTAGTGAAAGACGAATGTAACTGCGCACGGATTGAACCACCACCAATCTGCCGTAAATTGGCCTAGTTCAGGCTTGAGATTGCCACATAAACGCAGATTTAATTGTTCGGCGCTTTTCGTTGTGAATAACAACAATGCTTCGGAACTAGAAACTAAATTAGTTTTTAAATATAGCAACAGTTACTTAAGTAAATTAGTTGGGACTGACCAGAATAGCGAATCGAAAATAGCCGAAATTAAATGGGGTTTGTGTGGTTGAGTAATCAATTACTTGGGCGATCTCCTTGCGATTTCTAAATAATTCACTAAACCTCAAATTATCGATTTACCAACAGAAAAGGGGAGAGGGGAGGAGCATAGATTTAATCAGCAAGATGTAGTTGCAGTCCTTCAAGACGGCGAGCATGATGCCCAATAATAACGGAAGTGCCATCAGGAACGTTGATTAGATGGGGACATTTAGGAAACTATAACTTTAAATTTGAGTTCTGACATGCATCAGGGTTTCAGTAAGTTGACCATTTGGGCGAAACTACTACTAACAGTTGTGAACACATCTGTCCTATCTGTCGGTATTACAAATACCCAACATATTGATTGCTTTTCTGGTCAATTACACCTCACAACTGGAGGAATAAGCAAATTCTGCATTCTGTCATATTACATAAGGTCCAGACGGCATACTAATGAATTTTGTGAACGCTTTTACAACAGCACAAACATGGAGGGACTTATTGAGCCAAGCTGGAATGCAAACGGAAGTCATTTATTCACATTTAGTTACTTCCAGGCGCCAGTCGTAGCTGTGAACCGAGACTACAACAAGAAATTTAGCTCCTGAATGGGAATCGAATAAGCCTTCTCCAACGGCACACACAAACGAGGGGGTAGAAACTCAGTTTGTCGACAAAAACCAGCCAAATACCTAAGGAGAGGAGAAATCATCACGTTCCCATGCCACTGTGGTGTACAGCAACGAAGAGGCACTGCAGGGATACAAAAAATAAATCTGCTATTGAGTTCCCAAGAGACGGGAACCTCGCTAAGAAACACGAAAACGACCTTGAAAATGCATTGTATAAGATGCAGTATTTACGAGCGGTGAAAAGGGAAATTTTCCAAAATTAAAAAAATTTGTGGGACAACGTTGTACTTGAATAGAGCAGGCAAATGAGATTACGAGTGGAAGAATTTCAATTGTAAATGCCACTGCGTTTGACAGAAATAGCACAGAACATGGGAAAAAATTCCAACTGAAACTGATTCCTGACACAGTGAACCTCTTTAGGTGCATTAAAACCTTTGCCAGGGCAAAACACGCTAGTTTGCATTTACGCGACTCCAGAAAGAGGAATCGGCCCTTTCGCCCAGATTTTTAAAGGACGCCTCCCACTTTCTCATATTTGTACTTTTAAAGATAAGCACTGCACCCACGAAAAGTCCTCCTCTCAGAATTCCCCTAAATATGTCCGGATCTTCTAATTGCACTTCTTGTAAAACCCGTACCAATTCTATCTGCGAATGCGACAAGCTTACTTTCACTAAGAACTTCCTAGTGCTTTGTTTAACTTTTCATGCCCTAATAAGCAGGAACAATGCGAAGATTTCTGTCGAAAACGCTTCCAATATTGGAAGCATGTGACAGAACTCAAACAAAATTGAGGGATTCCCTCTTCGTCTTCAGTATACCCCATTACACTTCCATCACAAGCGCTGAATCTCAGTTTTCCTATTCCTCATATAAGAAATCTAGCGGGGTTATAGCCTGCTCCGTTCAACAAGCTCATGAGTTTCCCTTTTCACGCATAAATGGCCTTCCCACAGAGCCATTTGCGCTTAAAGGAAGCAGAAGAAAAAAGTTAGTGTTCAAAGGTTTAGGAAAAAGATGCTCAGTCCCCTCCAGCTTTGCTCTGGGCGCTACTTGGCAAAATTGGTTTAAATCTACAATCCCTTAAATGGGTGAAGTAATTTTACAGCCTGGGAAGTAAAAAGTAGCCAGTGGCCTTTCCTCTCAGCGCTGGAAAGTAAATAAATTCAGCCCTTGATGACCTTCAAAAGCGACCGAAGAAGCTCGGATATCTTTTGGAGCATCTTCGGCAGTTGCAGCTACGGCTGGATGAAATCGGGAGCAATGACATTTACACCCATATTCACGGAAGATTATAATCCGATCTCATCTGAGTGTCAGAGGGCATTGACATCCCACAACTAAGATTGACAGATGAAATAACTAAGGTATGGTAAACCGATCGATCACAAACTGTCAGGAGCTGATTCCAATCCCTTTTTGGGTATTCATGAAACCCACGATGAATGTGGGTACGATCGGCTATTGAGGCTCCAGAAAAGCGACCCATCTCCCATTGATTAACTGGACCCCTCGATTAGTTGACTGTCCATCTCCCCTCAATCCAGACATAGAAGCCCAGACAAAACATAATCAATGCTTCTCCGCATTGATTAAACTTTTGATAAATCGAATTTTTATCAGATAAAACCCCAGTAGTGTTGAATGCAGCCACTTTTATACTCAGAAACCTTAAGGACTGCGACTATCCTACCAATAATAGGGATTTGTGAGGATATTATAAATCTTTCGTTCAATCGATTCAAAATTTAAAGCAATTTTCTTGATTATTCCCCCAAATTTTGATTGATAGATAGACCAAGTTAGTTATAATACATCTTGGGTAAATTCAAGAACAAAATGGAAATGATTTAGTGGCGACTTTAGAATAGACGACACTATTTTTATATGCAACAATATAGACTAAATTTACAAGACGATAAATTTTCTTTAAGACAAAATAACACTGGAAATTAGTGAAAGAAGGGAAATTCGTCGCAGTCTGAGATTACCACGAACCTAGCTAACATGAAATATATCGATAATGAATTTGGCAATATAATTTCGAAGAAATGTGGTAACAGTTCAGCCCTCAGCCTGCACCTCCATAGTCATTTAAACAGTGCATCGGATTGGCAAGCTCAATATAGGTTTACCCAACTTTTCGAGGTGCAAGAAGGCTGACTATCAAGAGACAGGACACTGTTTTACAAAGAGGAAAAGGAGGGACTCACCGGCCAAAGAGGTCGTTCAGAAGAAGCAGGAGCTGGGATGCGGTCTTGTTTGAGCTCATGTTGGTGAAGCCGACGATGTCCGCGAAGAGGATGCTCACGTTCTCCATCTGGCTGACGTGGAACTTGCGGAACTTCACCGCGTGGCCTGTGGACAGGCGTCGGTGCTGGTGCACACCCGAGCCGGAACCCAGTCGGGTGCTTCCGTCGACTCCGCGGGCAACTGCTGATTTCGGAAACGAAATGGCTCTTGAGAACCGCGTCACAATAAACCTATCAGGTGTTCCAACCACGCTATAGCACTACTTCTACCGCTTCCTAACATTAAGACATTCGAGAGAAAGCGTCTTAGTTTCTACCACATATTTTATCCGTACCGGAAACGCAATTGCACATTTTTTCCACCTACACGAACCCACTTGAGTCTCTTAGCGTGGGGAATTTATCAGCCTCTCCCTATTGTCTTTTTCTTACGAGTTTCTGTTAAACAGTGTAACAAATGCATGCGTTTGATTAGCGAAAAGTAACTGAGACAATGGAAGACCTCTCCACTGATTCCAACAACCGGAGTGAAATCGATTCGGTTGGTCAGCTCTTATCGAGAGTAGTCGTGTTTTAGAAGTGTTTTTTTCATCAAAATGCAAGCGTTGATCCGTAAAAGAGTTCCCAAAACAGCAGAAAAAGTAAAAAATCTACTGGAGTTGAGAGGGGATGACAGCCCTTGAGGGCATGCATACCTCATTTCATTTTCGTTGGGATATTGAACGAAGAGGACAAGAAAAAAGGGTAATTTTGCTGATTATCAAAATAAAATGTCAAAATGACGGGACTTGGGGAGAAAATAATGCTACAAATGAACTACTTAAGGAAAGAACAATATCAATTTAAATAATACACGATTAAAAACTTGTGACTCATTTCATAGGTCCGTTATTATTATCTTCAGGATCTCCAAAAGGCAAGGGGCATAAAACTGCCAACATTTACACTAATAGCTCACAAACAATCGATAAGATCCGTAGCAAAGATCAACCGATAATGGTTGACATTAGTCTCCCGTACTGGATACTAAGCCTTACCGAAGGGAGCCACGATGGAGCTCTCACCCAGAGGACATAGTTTCCCAACCTTCCAGCTCTTTGGCTCATTAACAAGAGATTTGACATCAAATTGAAATCATGTTTTGCAACAACTGAGTGTTTTGGTAGCAGATTGTCCAATAAGTTCTGTCCGAATTTAGAATAAATAAAACAAGTTACCAAATGGTATATTTTACTAAATATTAATTCATTAATGTACTTTTTCTGATTATATTTTCCCAGCATTCATTAATAAGCTTACTAATGCCATAAGGTGGATGAGTAATTTCCTTCCAACTAAGTTCTTCAGCCATGCTCTACTGTCTCGACGAGACATCACCCGCCTTTCGATTCACTAGAGCTGGTCTTTTCTTTCCTCACCAAGGCTGACAGTTCATTTGAGCATTTTGTTGCTGAAAAAGATGGCAACCATTTAAAGCGGAGTATTCCTAGGCGATCGCACCGGATAAAAAAGAACCTTTTTCCCACGAAGTTCCCTTCCCGGTAGTGGTTGGTGGCTTTTACGATGCTGGATATTTCAATAAAAAACCATGTTTCGTTGCAGGTCACAAATTCATAAACCATAAAAGGTAAAACACGTTGACTAGAGTGGAGACAAGAAGTGCAGATATCAACTAGAGATTTGAGATTGTTTTCAGAGGCACAATTCATGAGGCACCCCACTTTCCAAGTTTAGAAACTTTCCGAAGTTTTTGGAGATGGCGACGATAAACAGTTGTACAGTTTGAACTAAACATAAGTGCCTATTCAAACTCAAACCGATAAAGCAGGATAAGCTACTTCAAGAAGCGGCTTATCAACAAACTCACTGGACGTCGTCCAGTTCGATCTTCATCTTCGTGGAGGGTGAAATCTCCACTTCGACTGAATTTCGCAAAACATCTTCGCATGTTCTTTCATTCACACAACATCTCCATGAACTGAGTGAATATTTCCTGCTGCTTCGTCGGCTGCCGAGTTTCCTTGCTTGAACAAAAGTGATTTTTGGGTACTTCCACATTAGTAGGATTTTAAACAAATATAAACTTCAGTTTTGAAAACAAAAATTGACCTGTTTAAATGTATCTGAATATGGAAATAGTGTTCACATTGGACTTTACAAATTCTCTTAAAAATTCGTTCAATGTAAAAAAGGGAAATTCGGACGGAACTTATTGGATAATCTGATACATTCGAAGGGCTTAAACAAACTTTGCTCTTCGAAGTCCCAAGGTCGAAAGCCTGAAGTGCCACATTGTCCTGGTACTAGTGGGGTGAAGGCGAGCATTTTGTCGACAAAGAGGATTCCGGAGTTTCGGTGAATTGCATTAAAAATCAGCTAAAAGCAAGACATCAAATTAATTGAAAAAAAAAATCCGTTTCAACCGAACACGTCAAAAACGTCCAACTTTGGTAAGAAATATACCTTCAGTGCAAGCTGTAGGGTTGAGAAAAAAACGAAAAAAATGCCAAGTCTTGGCATCCCGTAGACTGGTACTCTTAGTGCCGTAATTTCCAACAAACATCAAAAAGGAGCCTGCTACAACTGTTGTGGCTTCTAAGTCGTACAAAATGGGGACAACGATCGGACTTCTGTTTGAACGAATGAAATTCTATGACAGACAATGTTAAATGTTGGCTAGTTATAAACCTCTTGATCTATTCTCATCTCCTAGGTGAAGTGACTTCCTCTATAAGGTGTTTCTTACGAACTGTTTCCCATTTTTTCTCGAAAGAAGATAAGGGAAATAAGTGCTCCATAGTGGTAAATCGGCCGCTTCAAAATTGTATCAACCTTAAGCAGCAAAGAGCATAACGTGTTTGTTAGGTACAAAAACATCTGGATATACAGCTTGTTCGCAAGCTGCATGCGTCAATCATTGGTAAACCCACTACGGGTGCTGCGCATTTTGCTTCCCATATGTCTTCTCCTTACCGCATCTTACACGGAACACTTTTTGTAGACTAGAATACCTAACGCTAGGCCACGCAAGGAACGCGCATACTACACCGTTGTCCGCAAACTTTCCTGCCTGAAACCATGGGAACTGACCTCATGCCCTTTTTAATTAATTAAATCTCTAGTCTTGCATTTTCCCACACTACGGGGTGGTATAGACACCCTCAACAAACTATATCCGAAACTTTACCGTCTTAAATCTCCCGACTAAGTCGCCCAATGACGATAAATCACCTTAATTAAAACGAAGACCCCTAGAAAACGAAAAAAGTGGATTTAAACACGAGCTGTATAGCTGCGCACAGCCCTGCTTAACGACAGAAGCGCTCTCTTTGCGCAGATTGTAACACTCCGGAAACTGGGAATGAAACTTTTACGACTGCATCATAAATGTGTCAATAGGGAGAGAACTGGGAGCAGCTCGAGACCAGTGGTAGCGGCGACGACAGCAGACAATGGGAGCGAGAGAGCGTGGAGATTGAGAAATAAGGACAGAGCGCTTCCAAGACATGACCACTAAATCCGTCTTGCCATATTGTAGCTGTTGGAGCTCCTGTCCCTAGAACCCAATTAGAGCCCATTTCGTGTTTTCTTATTGTCTCTTATGGTTGTACTTCTGTGGACCAAGCCCTACCTTGCAGATAAAACACCTGCTCACGCGAGGCATTATCAGCGTTCTAATCACTATTCTGGAGAAAGAATGCTTTACCGATTGCCTCCTAAGATGGCTAACTTAGCTAATTCACAGGCAAGGCACTAATGGAATTGGACCTAGGCACCCAAAGTAAACAATGGAATAAAAACCGTCTTGATTTCTTAAATGAGTTTAAAGGGCATTGCAGGAACGAACAGGAAGAAGGAAATACAGATTTCGTTTATTGTCTAACAATGGGTAGAAATACCAGCTTCTGAACGCAATCGGAAGTGAAATAAGATTTTACACTGTAAATAATTTAATAAACTGAATACCTTTTGGAGAGACGATGATCTGAGAATTGCAGTGTTGAGAAATGGGTTTTTAAAAGAAGAAAAATTGGAATCGGAAACGAAGAAAAAGAAGTAAGTGCGAAAAAGTTGCTGGATTGGACCACGGACCGTAATGTAGAACTAGTATCAAAGTCGAAATAATGACAAGAAACTCATTGGGTAATTCCGCCAGATATGGTACGCATGGAAAACCTACGTTACGTCTAGAAATCCAAGGATGAATCCTATTTCTTAAAATTATACTTCGCAAAGTAACGACTATTTGAGTCGATAAAGTGCGAAAAATGACGTTTATCCATGCGCACCGAAACGGAATTTTGCACTTGAATGGATGGGGATCAAATGATAGCACTTGAAGTTTCTTAAGCCGGAAGAAAACAACTATACAATCATGCAGAGCAAAGGGAATGAACTAGGAAGATACGCAATGGTAGCTTAAGAAAAGATCCACAACTGATTGATTCCCTCAGACCATCAACCCACATTGTCTAGGCTTTGTAACTGGACCCAAAAACAGCTGGATACTCAGCCTCTTGGGCGGCAGCCGTCAATCATCGGCAAACATACTACGAGCTTTTGCCCCTTGAGAGCATTTTCTAGACTGGCTCATCTAATGCTTAAAAACAACTTAAACGCTCAATTTTTCGGTCACGTCCTCACCCAGGTTTTGACAAAGTGGTCATCTTCTTCCTCACCAAATTTATCCCGTTGCAGTCATGTTTCAATTCACAAACGTTCCCTCACTTAAATAATTGGCATCCCGTCTAAATGTATTCACACAAATTACTGGTGAAGCCACAGACACTACCTAATGCCCATCTATTTCCCATGATCTGAAAATGCAGAGGAAATAAAATTGTCTGGGTAGAATGCAAGGAAGCTGCAGCCGATCAGTCCAACAATCTAAAATGACAACTGTTTTGCACAAAAATGTCTGATAGACGTAATAAAACCAATTGGAAAAGTCCAAAGTCACGTCTATGAAACCTAAAACCACTTTTGAAAAATTCCACCCAGAACTGTGGCCGTTCAAATTCAAGGGTAGTACCTTAAGAGTACACTGATCACAGGGCATTCAAGCTTGAAAAGAATTTTTGCAGTTGATTGCTTTAGGTTAGACAAAACCCCTTTACTCACAGGAACCAGGGCTTGAAACTATAGAGTCGAGATTAAGAGTCTTCTGTTGCATCGACGCAGGAAAACCCGAAGCATTTCTAGATGCCCTAACCAAGGTAGAATGAAAGGATACCCTGGAGGTGCTGTTTCTTCCTGTGGTAAGGGAGCACTTGCGCAGTGAGTCAGGCTGCAAACACCAGTTTGTTGGATAAATTTTCCTGTCCAGTCTAAGCATGCCCTTTATAGTAGTTATATGCTGTCCTCTTGAGGTTTTACTACAAGTGTAGGTTATAAAACTCATAGCTTATCTAGAGGGCATTAAAAATACGTTCTATAGAATATTACTAGGACGTTATTCCATGTTTGTTAAAGATGCTAAAGTGCAGTACGCATCCTCTAAAAAACCAGAACAGATAATTGGAACCTCTGACCTGATTCAGCATGGAAGGGAATAATTTGTGTCATCATGACGACTCGTACCAGTCATCAAAAGTGTAGCGTGAAAACAATCCCGGGGCATTAACTAGGAAATTGCCGTGGTGAGTGATGGCTGTGGTTGGAAGTTAGAATCACAAGGAACCATGTGATTGCGCTCGCACAGCAGATTTCCGCCTAGAAATATTGCTGAATAAACGGCTGCAAGAGGATCTTGGAAGCACCGGAATTAGGGCTTTCCCAAGTGAAGTGAATGTTTCAGCCTCTACCATGAATTTTGAGTAACTCATTCAAGCCTCACAGAGGTCAACTTCAGCCAATTACAGCAGTTCCGCACTTTTGGACTTCCCTGAACCTTCCAGATCTTAACCTGAGTGGCGAAATTTACGTATGGTACGTTGTCGCACGGCACTCATCACCACTGTGACAGTATTACGAAACCCCACCTAATTTGAAATGAGAATTGACGGAATTTTGAGGAAACGATTGCCTATTCATCTCCAGATTTCAAGTTACGTCGGATTGGGGTTTCAAAAGTGTATCTTCCATGTCTGCCTGATATCTCTTGCAGTCGCCAACATCATTCCCTTTTCCTGACGAGTCTGTGAAATTCATTGCGAACATCCCGTAGACTTTCAAACCTGCCAGGCCTGAATCCATGGGAAATACTGTGACCAAGTACCAGAAAAGACTGCAGATGATTCGCAGCCGACACACATCAGAGACAAATGCAGTGGCACTTGGTACGTGTCAGTGCCGCTCTGCACGTGTCCGACTCGCAGGTATCCACAACGGCCTTTTCCATGATGTGCAACAAGTGCAAGCAAAGCATAGTGCAACGTAATTGTTTGTTGTAAGGCATCTTTTACGGGATGGCGACAAACTACCCAGGCAAAGGTAATGGAAAGCGGAGAACTTAGTGGATTCGATGGGTACTCATGGACACTGTCCTTAGCAAAGCTCTTAGTTGAAGGTTGAGGAATGATGTTGGACCCTCATAGAACGACAAAAATACCGCGGAGCTTATGGTGGGAGTGAAATATATTTTCATTAGATGTGGGTTCTTAGAACGGTGGCAATGAAACCCTGGCGAACGAGGCGAGTTGACAAGGGATTTAAGAAATCGAGAAATGGGTTTGCATAGTACAACTAAATTATGAAGGTTACTGGGTAGAACCACTGCACCCTCCACTTACTTTGGATTTACCGTGGATACCATGTGTTTGATCCTTGTCCGTTCTTTTCTTCTACAGCATATGTGAGGTAGTTTTTGTAGACTAGATCATCTAACACCCAGACGCAGCGCTCCACTACCCAGTAAGCACCTTACAGTTGTCGGGTCACTTCCCTACCTGGTCACCTGAGGACTGGCCGAATAACTTCTCAATGGATTTCACCCTTTTCAGACCTGTCACATTCTCAAATCATAGCTTTAGCACCTAGTGACAAAGCTAGAAATGTTTTACCCTTCATGAGCAGCTGTCAAGCGCATTATCGCACAGATTCAACTTCCACAGCAGGTGGGGGTGAACTAAGGTCAATCAAAGGGGTAAGGTGACCATAAAAACGCTACTGGCATTCACTCCCTCCCCCACCTGTCAACCTCACCTCAATCCTCTTGAAAACTCCCCGCCCTCCCCCTGTCAGTGCATGCCCACATCGACCAGTGTAGACCTGCTGCCCGGCCCATCAAACGCACCAATCAGGTGCCAGTACCACCTTAACCAATCACCAGGTGGCATCCGCTGGGCCACCGTAAGGGGGTTCAGTAATTAAAAAAAGGTGCACTTGGATAATTACCCTTAAAGCCAGTGTCTATTGGCGATGGAGACGCAAGAGCAACTTCAATGAAATATGGGAAAACGTTCAACAAAGTGAAACAAAAATACTAGTCTTGTGGTTAGCATACGTTGTGGCAAGAACATATTTGCAGTGTTAAAGAAAGTAAAATTGGTGAACAGATCATGGCGAACGATTAATGACCTAGGGTTGGTTAAAAATTGAATAAGTGCGTGTGATTAAAGATGGCTGATTCCGTTTTGAGTTATGTCTCAAGAAGCAATAATGACAAGGTTCGTTAAATATTTACGACCATAAAAATGCAGGCCCACTATTGTAAATTGATACATAAAAAAGAGGGGAGGGGGTATTTATTTTCAGCATTGTTGTCCAGTTCATTTAGTGAATGTAATCGTTAGACATCCAAGAAAAAACTTTTTGCTTTCATTGAGTCTACATCACTCAAACTAGCGTTGTCAAAATGGGAGTAGTAAGAGACGACACCATACATTACGGACTACGATTCGACCCAGGAGACCTCAAACTCGGCAACTGCTGAATATTTTAAGAAGCTGAGACAACTCGCATTTGAAGAAACTTAACACTTGCAACCTTTGCCATTTTAAAATAACTTCACAAAAATATTCGTTAGCTGGTGGCAAATTATCCAGATATTTTTAACTTAGGAGGACGAAGCCACTTCGGACTAGAACCAGGTATTTGGATCCAGTAGTGTGAATACATTTAATTTCAGTTTAAAAGAGTTTCAGCTCGTTTATGACTCTCACGATTGGTAAGGCCAATCTGTAGAAAGAGCCTCCAGAGTGAAAAAAAGTGAATTTAATAGTTGCGTGATTTTTTCGGTCCGTGCCTTGGTACGCAGTAAATTATTCAGTGGTTAGGGTAAACCACCCCACAGAGGCGTGCAAAAAGTAGCTTTAAAAAATTCTACAGTTGAAATACCCAAAGGAGAAGTGTACAGCACGGCCCTCGTCATTTGGCGATAGAATCACTTCTCCGCTGAGTGGTTTAGCCACAAGGTAGAGGGACGAAAATTATCGGACAGTGTTTGCGAAATGGTTTTTAACTACCAATAGTGGAAGGAAGCGGACAATGTCATTATAAATTCGTAGGGCAGTGGTAAATGGGGTAATAAAACAGGGAAGGTATGAATTTATAGCAATGCGGGAGAATGTCAAATGCGGTCTAGTATCAAATTTTCACAAGTATATTGAGGCGATTTAAGATAGTCTAACGTGACCCTAAGGACATATGAAATTTGGCGTTGGCAATCCAAACGAAAACGACAGTAACTCAGTAAATCATTCGTCAAGTGACGCAAGACAAAGACTACTATTCACTTGACCCCACCCAATCTTAAACCCAACAATAAGACACTAATTCAAGCATTCACTCCCTCTAAACAAGCCCAAGCAACCTAACCATAACCACATCGGTTCGAAATGTGCTGAAACTCTAATAACCCAAAAGCTTTTTTAAGCGAAGTCTCCACCGTTCAAACGAGGGTCTTAAGTCCGGTCGAAAAAACTGTCTTATTCTGCCTAGGCGGTACAACGAGGGACCAGATGAATATCCAGTACTTTTGCATAAATAAAAGTCATCTTCAGCAAAATTGTCAACGCGCTAAACAGTCGGTGCAAAGGCGAAAACCGCAAAAATTTTCATTTGAAGCTAGAAACAACGAATTTGCCCTACCACGAGTGTCGAAGAGGGGGTTGTTGAAAAGGAATGTTTAACTGGTTTTGTAACTCAGGGGTTCATCACAGGAGCTTCTAAAAATAGGGTGCGTTAGAAGGCCATGAAATTAAATGAAAATGAATAATTAATCGAGATTACACAAGCAGATGCAGGCGCTGAAGCAAAAGGGAATATATCTTAATGGCTTTTGATGATGGCAATCAAACAACGGTTGATACAAACGGCAATTAACTTTTAAAAATCTACTTCTATTTACCTTTTAACTATCACTCTGACTCCCAGGTATCATAAAAACGCAAGCGATCGAAGACAAACATCTAGGCGGAGCAACCGGGTATTATATAAGCAAACTATAAATTCATCTAGTTTCTTCCCTTTTACTTTCTGATTTACATTTTACCCAGTGGCAGTGTGAATCACCGGAAATAATATAGCACCTCTCCGAAACGAATTCGGAAATTTCTGACATTGTAGTGGGAAATCATACTATTTAGATTCAAGAACCTTCACTTAGGGAGCTAAACCACCTTCACAATGAAGCTCCAGTAATCCCCGAGGGGTAATCACCAAATGAAGATGAAAGAAACCCCAGTTCACTCACCCTTCTCTCCCCTCAGAGGTTCGTACTCGTCCGCACTGTATTCGCTATCCTCCATCTCATATTTCCACTCCTTGCCGCCCTTCTTTCCACCCTTCTCGGCTCCCTTTTTCCCCGTCTTCCTTCCACCGGCAACATTCAGGTCTTCCATGGGGAGAGCGTTTCCACCGCCAAAATCGTCAGTGCTTGGACTGGCCTCTTCCTCCTCCCCTTCCTCCTCGCTGTCGCAGGAGCCCTGCATCACCTCGCGAGCGACCTTAAGGGGCATCAGGGACTGGATCATTTCTCGCTGTAGTTGCTGCTCCTTCTCCAGGGCCTTGCGCATCAGCGCGCTGTGACCCAGACGCATGAAAGTCGAGCGTCGACGTACCTAGACGAGTTAAAAAGGAAGGCTCATTTATTTGCGTCAGCCCTGCAGAGCACATTTACCCAATCTCATTCCCAATCTTAGCTCTAGAGTAGAGGTGTCTGTCCCTTAATTAGAATTAATTCCTCTTAAGTATTAATGCAGGTTTTGAGTTTGAGGATATCGGTGTAAGAGGAGCTCAATTTCTAAGGAGTGCATAATAACCTCATACGCATTTCTAAAAAATGCCGCTTAAAAACAGATAACTAATTACAAGGAATTAAAATTCAGTATATCGATGATAAGTCTGTAAAATTATCCCGATGAAGGCTCGAAAGTCAGTTAGCTTTTGATTTGTCCTACACTTGATAAAGCTATTTCTAATCAGACAATCTTTTGAGAATGCGTCGAATCGAGGTCGTTGTGCATTAGGGCCAAACTGGCAAGGTATTGACAAATACATGGAGAAAAAACCATGAGAGGGTGGTAGTGATGACAAATCTAAGGCCCTATTAGAGGGGCTAAATTAAATTACCAGTGAGAAAGTCGGGCAAATAGAGTTAATTAAAAATAGAGAGGAATAAATAAGACAGCTCACACACAGGCACCCTGAACGATAAATCAGCCCAATAAATCATGATTTGTGTGTGTTGGTGAGCACAAAATTGATCATTAGCTTTCTTTGCCGTGTAAATTGGTCTAGTTGGCAGTTTAATAAATAACAAAAAAGTTGCCTATCATTTCTGTTCAATAATCTGGATGTTTTCCATTCTTCCGATCAGTTGACTAGAATCCCAGAAGAACAACCCATCAGAAAAGTTGGGCAACTGAAGTAGCCCAACCGAGTGACTGAATGTTAGAAAATAACGGTAGAGAATGTAGATAAGATACGATTGAGGGTAGCCTTTACCTTTCTTCTGAGTAAATGGAACCCCAAAGTAATACCACAACTGACGTAATATCGGGTTATCTCCCCAAAGAACTTGATTTACTAGAACAGCACACAAAAGACCTTAGATGAAATAGTATTAGTGATTTGATACATATAACTAACACAAATATAACGTATTCCAGGCCACAGCTTTCCGCGTTCATAGTACGATTAAGGGGTGATTTCTTTTGCAATGTGATTGCAATAATATTTACATAAACGGTAAGTAAATTTATAGACAAAATAGACCTTATGACAGGCTTAGAAGGAATATACTAGAATGAAATATACTACTTTTGAAAAAACTGACAGAGTGCGTGACTAAACTCACTTGCACCCTACAACCGTTAATGCTAATGGCTAAACCACGTCAACCAATTGGAAGCCCAAGAGCTATATTCCTTTTATTGGGCCATTGAATCATAGAAGGCGATACAGTTTACAGACTAGAACAACTAGAAAAAAGGCAGGAAAACACTTCCTATGCTATTATTTAAGAATAAATGATATCAAATCATAACCTCCCCTGACGACTAAATTTAACCTTAGTGAGTTTATTTAACCTAAACTTCAAGTAAATCTAACATGGACTCAATGGATAGGGCGGACAATGGAGCCATTACGGTAGAGATTTTTAAATGGATCAGAACACGCTACCTCCAAGACACAGTTAAAAAAGGTATTCCAAACTAAATGGTTATCGGTTTTCATTATCACAAAACTAGATTAAGTCAAAAATCAGTTTGGCCAGAACTATGAAAAAGTGAGAAGAGGGCTTCGATGGACATTCACTGCCTTGCATTTTATATAGTGGACCGACTACTGGAAGCCTACATTGTGTTTGCTAGGTTTTATTTAATGTTGTTATAATATGGAAAATCGTTCAGTACTTTCACGCATATTGTGGCTCATAAACGGAAATTTCCACGACTAAACACCGTGGTAAAAACAGGTAACTTAACTCTCGGCCTGACATACATGCTCATAAGACACCTGAGGGGTGAAATACATCAGATGTATGATAAACATCCACAAAGTGGTTATTAATGCAACCTATTCAGGAATATAAATTGAATAATAAATGTAAGAGATATTAACCACTTTGAAATGGAAAAATGAATCACGTTTCAGACGTTTTACGCAAATAAGCATCTAAGTAATAATCATGCTAGAGGGAACCGAGACTCTGGGAGACCTCCCTACAAAGTTCTTCCTAATGAAAAACAAGAACTTAGAGAAATTGAAAGCAATGAAACTTACTTGTGATAGAATGTGTTGAACGAACCCGATCATATGCGTACAGCAGTGCAGGAGAACATATATGCAAATGAGTCGGGCATTTATTTTGCCGCAAACCGAGCACGAGAGAATGATGTGAAGAAGACTGACTGGCCCGCCGATGAGAATGACTTGCCAAAGTCTGAGAGGGATATTTATGTATATTATTAGGAGCAACTGCACAATAAGACTGGCATTGAAAGCGGACGATACTCCAACAGTTGAGGGGACAAATGCGAGAAGAAATAACAAACTGAAGAACAATGCCAAAATTATGTACAGAACAAGGAAATTTTTCTCAAATATGACTTTTGAGCAAGTTAGCCCGAATAGCGTTACGGCAACGACGAGTCCGGTAGCTGCACCAGCAACATAAATCATCCACTGCTCGGTTCCAGTTACCGCAAAAAATACCATCCATGTTGCACAAACAAGAGCAAAATACGATACGGCGATTCGGAACCTTGACAGTGAATGTGGAAATGAGCAGAGCGTGTAATAGCTTTCAAGAACGGTTGAATCAAAACGCAGATTCAGAACTCCACCGGAGCAACGTTCAAAAAGATGAAATTTAAATTTTCCATCCTCAGTGGTGCTTTCCGCCTGCTTAGGCTCGGTCATGGCATCAAATTTTGACTAACAGACTTGGGCAATTACAGATGTGAACATCAAAGACGACGCGCCAGCACCAGCCAATAACAAACCGACCCTGAGCCAAAAGCAATACCGTGAATATTATTTGACGAGGTAGGTCATTGCAAGGTGCTCAAACAAATATGATCAAATGAGTTAAAAATGTTTATTCTTTGATTAAAAAGCTCATCGATAAAAATAAATTTCTATTTTAAAAAATACTAAATATAGTGCATAATATTTTAGACTTTATAATTCAAAATCAATATTACTTACTTAACAAACAACATGATTTCCCAATGGTATAGTAAATTAAGCAAAACTAAAATATTAAGAAGGAGTGAAAATTAAATGGGTAAATCATACACAAACAGTATAACTCTTCATTACCATTGATTTGCTCTTTCTTTGCTGCCATACGAAACTGAGTTCTTATTACTTTACATCCTAAAATACTTTTAAGATGGTTTTGGATATTTTTTCGATGCGTATCTCTATTGCTAACTGTTTATGGCTAATATCTACTATCTTCTGCTAATTATTTTGCTACATGAGTCCAAGAAGTCACGGGCATTTGAGCAATCCTCTCTTGTCGCCTCCATGAGTCATACAGATATAACCGTGGCTGCTTGATATTCTGTGAAAGAGGTGCTGACAGTCCATTAATAGCGGGTTAAAAATGGAATTTTGATTCAACACGAATCACAGGTATCGGTATCTTCATAACATCACTATCACTAAAGGAACTCTAGCCAAAAAAGTTAACTACCCACAATTCAGTGAAATTGAATCTACAGGTTCCATAAATGCTTTGTGCGTATTTAAGGTGAAAATTAATTTGGTCTTTATTAGCAGCTCCAATCCAGAATGTTTACCTGTAAGTGGTATTAAAATTTGGTGATTTAATTTGAATAAACCACTATTTTTGGAAAATTCAAGTACATATCTACTAGTCGTCAGGTATCAAGGCTAATTCGAAATAAATGTTGTCACATATGCAAAGACTTACAAAAATGATTTATTCTCACATAGCCTACCCTGTAGAGAAGTAAAAAAATTATTAATGACGACATTAAGGAGTATTCGAGCTTAAGTAAATAATCACTTTACCAATTTCTGAATTTTGTAATCCCTCACACAAAGTAGAATCATCTGTCGGTCCTTCTGGTAACTAAAAGTAGTTATCACTTTAATAAACTTCCAAATACGTTTCAGATAAGAGAAAACCTAGGATGGAAGTATAAACTTGTATTACGAGAAAGGACTAGCACTAGAACTAGGACGTCTTGCTTGTATGAAGTTGTACGGAGTTGTGTATAATAATGCTCGTGACAGGACACAAATTGTGACTAAGAGACTTGTTAGAGTCCTGTCCTTGAAACAAGTATCCACAGCAGCACAGAGCATAAGCTCAACAAATTATTATTAATCAATACATCGTGTAAGTTCGAGTTCATAAAATGTTACGGTTCATTGCGCTATTAACACGTATTCGAAAGCTTTGTTGATTGATGAAGATGTTCCCAGTGGGCCTTCAGATCAGGAGGCATCGGAGAATTTCGGGCCTGAGATTTTCTAGGCCCTGGCCAACACAAGGCCAGGTCACGAAAAGCATTGAAACACAATTTATATCAGTTAATATTTCTTTTAAATATGTATAACTTAACGCATGTTATCATATTGTTTTCTGTTTTAGTACCCATTCGATAGGAGTTGCTCAAAAAAATTTCTAGATAAAAAAACACCTTAATATTTTAACGCCTTACACTCCTATGTACGCTTCCATGGAAGGTCGGTGTTGATGCATTCAGTTTATTAAAACTGATACATCCTAAGCGATTATAATAAAGCAAGAAATTTAATGATAAACTAATCAGTGGTTTAATCGACTGAATACCAAATCTAACCCAGCCCCTGAAATTATTATTTAAACTGTTCTACTCAATTACATTAAGTCGTTATGTTACTGTTGTTTATGCGGTAATTCTTATTGGGTAGGCATTTTTTAAATTTTTTTTACTCCTCAAGGCTTCACCAAGGAAGTTAGCAAAAACTATAGCAGTTTTTATTGACAAAATCTCACATGAATATGAGCACTGTGACATTGGGTTGGAATTCTGGAGTCCTCAGTACTAAAATTTTTTTCGATTTTCTAAATTGACACCCTCTGGCGCGTTCCATAGCACCCTAGTTATATGTTGTTGCATGACTAATTTAAGTAGAATCTCAATTTCATTTTCATAATGTTAAGCTTTTGATGATATAGGCAAAGTGCATCTTGAATTTGTAACTGGTCGAAAATCGCGAAATGATTGCTCAAGCCATTTTAGAGAGAACGCTACCTAAGGTTTCTTCAGAAAGGCGTCACTTAGAGAATCCTGGGCAAAGTGTGAGTATGGAGGGCTCTACGTCCTTAGTTGTGAATAAATCTGCTGTAAAATGTGTTAAAATAAGTCTTTAAGTTGAACTCGTTCTTAGCCTCTACTTATTTCACCCAAGTAGACATTATTATCTATGTGGCACATTGGACAGAGATTAAAACCCAAAATGTATTCTTTTTTTCATTAATATATTACATCTGGATGAGCTTAAAAATTTTTTCACTAACTTTTGAAGTAGAAAGAATTTAAAGAATTTACCTGCTATGGGATTCGCTAGCTACATTATTCGTTAAAGAAGGTACGAAGGAGGGCACTTGCAAGGGATCCGAGCAAGGACGGGAGCCTGCCACAGTGCCTAATGACTTGATAGGATGAAGACTTAGGAGAACCGAGTATCTAGTAACAGTAATAATGCCAATCGATTACAAAAGAGTAAATAAAGAAGAGAAAGTCTTCAGTCATGAGTCTGAGATTGAGGGGTGTATCAGATTAAGCACCCAAGGCTTCTATGTAGTGGGTGTACAGACGAACCAAACGGCATTTAGCATTCTTTTATAGGTAACATTGTGTAACAGTGCAGCTCCCATTATTAGCTAGGTTACTCAAAAACTTGCGATTTTCTAATTTTTCTTCCAAGAGAAACAGAGAAAGAATAGAGCCAGAAACATACAAGTAATCAGAAATTATTCTGGACGTATGACCAAATCCCTAGATCCCTTGCTATTTGGAGATGCGTATTCTGTTTGAAGCAGGCGATGATGAGAAAAATATTCCTCACTTTTTTTCAGTCCATAATTCGAAAGTGATTGTATAAATGTTTTCTCGGTTCTACCTCAGTGGGTTGAGGGAGGCTTATAACCTGTATACGATTGTGGGAATTTTAGACGCTACTACTACGCCTGATTGGAGACAAGTCGCGTTGCCCACTTTAAAGTCAAGCCCACCTTGTGGTTGTTATTCTATCCAGACTAGAGTTAAATTATGAACCACTTACAGCATTAAGCAAACTTGTAGTTCAAGGTAGCTGAATACAACTCGTCTTACACAACTCAAGAATGTTCACATCTAATCAGTGCTATGGGTTCATATCTTTCAGAATGCATGGGTATTTCATGGCCATTTTAAAGACCTTAATTCAGTAGCCTTATTATTGATGAAAATCCCTTCCATTTATGAGTTTAATTAAAAAGAAGCACCACGAGCCTTAGATGACAAATTTAAATCTTATATTTATAACAAAATATTAACTGCATTTCTAATTGGCAAATGTAAACATAAGTTTAATATCTTACGGAATTTGATGGTTATGAATTTGTCAAGCACTCAAAATATCTTGCGAAATCACAAATATTGGAAGGACCATAGAGGCTTGAAAGTACGCACACAGGTAATAAATGGGGCTGGTTTTCTTCTCAGATATTTACATCGGAACCATCGTAATTTATTTTACAATGTAAGCAGTACTATTTGCGATTCATATTCACCTTTCTTATACCTACACAACTACTGAGAGCAAAAAATGGATAAATCTCTCAATATTTGGCTAACAAGTAAATTAGTACGTTGAGACTCACAAGTGGTACCAGTCCCGCAGTTGTCACATATGATCATGCTACCACTCTTTTGCAGGCAGCATATTGGGCAGTAATGAACCATCATTCCTTGTACATGTGTAGAATTTGCGTTAAACGTGACACAGAAACGAAATTCCAGTAACTTCACCAACTTACACAAGCATAACCCATTCCAGGACCGATAGGTTCTGAGTACTGCACCACATTTTCATTTTCGGAGCCTAGATCACTGCAGAATGCAGTCACCCTTACTTGCGCTTGCTAGACTCTCTCCAGTGTCTGACACTTGGGCTCTTGCTTTAGTTTCTAAGGATTTTAAGCATGCAAGCTTGAAAGAGATAATGTCAATGAACCGAGCACACCTTCATTAGAAACTTGGACTATCAGCCAACTGACAAGTCGTCGACGCAAGTTTCGAACATAGTAGATGGGTGAAATTGTATGGGGCAAAACTGTGCCTGTCTCAACTGATGCCATCTTGGTTTACTTCATCCCTTATTTATTAATAATAACCATCGAACGGTACCATAAAAACGTCCAGTTCTTGTTGATATGTCCTTAGTCGTATCATGTTAATCGATAGAAAACTTCGTGATTAGCCCCTATCGATATCCCCTCCCTCTCCTTTGACTGGATCATTTTATTGAAAAGACGCAACCATAATTGGTTCTACTGGCCACAAGTCAGAACTGGCGCAAATTAGCCGTTGACGGTATTTTTATAGACATATATGGACATACATCCGACAGAAAATGAGTCCTCTCGTCTGCGTTCATCGCTCCTGGTGGGTGAGCTATTCTGGCTCAGTGCGTTATTTTCTTTATCCCCAGTATCAGAATCAGTGATTGTGTTCTTACTTCCTGCTTCAGTAGGATTATCTAAGCATAAATCCGTAAGATCTTCAACCGGATTTGAACTTGAGTTTTGGGCATTCGTGGCCGCATGCACAGGCCCTTCTCACGGATTTATGGTTGAAACTTCTCTCTTTTTAAACCTCTGATAAAGTGGATAATGCAAATCAGCCCTTCGACCGTTTAAGGCCTTTCCGTGGCTCCAAAAGCATCGTTTCAGTGCATCTAGATCTCTTACTTAAAACCCGTGAGTCTTTTCACATCTTTCTAAAGACTAATATGACGTCCTCGTACAACTCGCCATTCAGAGTGAATATTATCCACTTTGATTCATCCTCCGCGGAGTCTTCACTAGATGCATTTTTATAAGAGTTCTCTGTAAATACAGTTTTCTGAGGTATTATCACACATCGAGGTAAAGATTTCATCGTCTCGCTTCAACCTTACACAACAGTGCACTGAGCTTACCGAATAAAAGTCTCCTATCAATTGATCATTGCTTTAATACCTCTTATGTAGCCTTTGAGGCTGTTCCCATATTGACACTAGGTAGTGACTATCCTCACTCTCAGAAATTCCATTGCTGGTTATTTTCCTTTTGTAACGACTTGCTGAGCTAATGCTTCATCAGACGGACCATATACATTCACTTTTGCTTCTAAAATGGGAGTTTTGTTACCCAGTGCAACTCTATCTTGCATCTCTGGAAATCTGCTGGCTTTCATTGGCTTATAAGTGCCTCTGATTATCAATGACAGCTATAGTAAAGAACACATTGCAAACTTTACCAATCGTCCTATAAATGTCACCGAATAGGGGTTTCTGTTATTATTTTTAGAATAAATGTAAGAATTATACTTATGTCTTGTCCCAAACAACTCCTCTCTCATTTTGTTCAAGAGCGATAAGAGCCAGTTTCACCGGACCCGTTTCGAAGGACTTGAGGATTCGTGGTTGACTTTGAAAGGGTCCTGAGTTACCATTATATTACCTAAATCAAAATTAAATGGATTTAAATTAACTAACACAAGGCTTGCAATAACGGATTATGCTAAGAAAATCAAATCATCGAGTTTGGAGCGAATTTTCTTGCAACAGGAAAATTCGTTCATTTTTAGTGCTCGTTGGCTGCCATTAGATGGAAATTTTGAGTGTCTTAATGAAGATCAATAGTAAAAGCATAATATGGTAATCTTGCCATCATCAGATGTTGCTTGGGTACTCTGTGACCTTTGACCGGGGCCATCTGCGAAGTTCGACTGGACTCCCTTAGTTGTGCTGTTTTTAAGGTGTTGATGTCTCTTGGGGACACAGAAACAGCCTTATCAGCGAGTAATGGACGCTTATTTTTGGAATTTCTCCTGGAGCTGAAGTCGAGACTAAGCTACTTGTCATTCCTGTTCTGGCTGAAGAGGGTAGAGGGCGTTGGGTTGGAGCACAAAATAAACAAATGTATCAGTATAATAATTCTTGCATATATCGGTAGTGGTCACTATACACACTCAAAAAGGTTTGATTACGGGTGCAATCGATCAGCTTACCCTCGTCTACATGACCTATTTCCATTTTCGAGCCCCAGTCCAAGACCTCTTGTAGTATTACCGCCACTACCTATCATATGAAAATCAAGTCATTCATAACATCAAGTTGATTATAGCAGATTTAGGGACGAAATAACATTTAAAAAATGCAAAAAAGAATAATTATCATTTACTGTGTTATTGTGAATTATCATTTCATTCTTAAAAATAGCAACATTTATGCATGTCTAGAGGTCATTGGTGAAAGTTTCACCGCACAATTCCAATTTCCATCATATATAAGCCAGCTGAGCTTTTAACGTGCGTCCTCCTAATCAAATTGGCGTACTTATTACTGCGCTGCCTAGTACTTTTAAATACTAAAATAATCAAAGAAGTAGACTAGGGTACTACATAAAGACAGAGTGATTATTTCGAAAGAGGTTTGATTCCTCTACAATAGACTAACCTGAAAGTTATCAACCCTTCCGATAACTTAAACTATGTTTTCTTGTTGTGGTATTTCTCGCATTTCTCAAGAAATAGCCAACCTACCTATGTTAATATTTTTCTGATCGACTACCTACTTGCATCTACCCTTACTTGTTTCTATAGGCTATTAGTGAAGCCGTCAACCAAAAGTTTAAGTAATGCAGATTTTTTGAATTACGTACCTGGTAAAGTATCAAATATTGAGTTCACTCCAGTAAGAGCAGTAGCTTTCGAAAAATCCACAAGGTTCGTATACGTGTCTGGAATCGTTGCTACTGCTGCTACCGGCTGACCAGAAAGAGTATTGGGCTATTGGCGTACTGGTGGAACCTGGGTTGCCTACAAGAGAAATCGACTGTGCCATTGCTTGGAGAATGGATTGCTGTGCGATATTGCGATTCGGTTCCCCTTGTTTTATTGAAAACTTTCTAGCTTTTAATTTATATACTTGCCAAATCACCCCAATGGAAAAAACTTCAAATGCTTTTAATGATAGACAGAAGTCGCGTTGGTAGACAGAGTTGGGTACCACTAGTAGTCCTGGGAGAGTGCTGATTCAGTTGGCCTATCAGAGCCATTGCGATTGGTCAAAGATTCTGCTTTGCATTGAAGTCATTTTAATCGGGTCATTTAGATGAGAATTGGAAAAGATTTCTGTCTGAACAGACTTACTAGATCTGACTCGCACTGGCTTGGACATGGTATACAAAATGAATGATGGAAGGAAGAGTTCGAAGCAGAGTTCTCTTGGAGGTCGAAATTAGCCAATAGAGGCCTACATTTAAATGGAACTGTTTTCGCATACGAAATTTCGGATGATATCTAGTCATTGATTTCAACTCATGGTCCTTTCAAGGCTTGGTGGAGACGAATCCAGGGATTCATTTAATAAGGCCACAAATTGGACTGTCCAATCAAGCCTAGCACTTAACGTGTGTAAAATCAATATCGAGTCTTTTGAAAGATGGAGTGCGGAGAAGGTGAGAACACTGCAGAATGTAGCATGGACCTATGGGGCTTACTGAAGAAATTTTAAGGAATCTTATTCGGATGGTTTCCCCAGCTGTATTAAAGGTACTCATGCCTACTGCGCTTCCTTTTGAAGTTTAAACTCTGCTTCATTCAAGGGTTATGACAGCGAGATGAATGACTGAGACCACGACATCTGTCTAGCACCTCCTTCTAAAAGGGCAACTGCTGGAATCAAATCTGTTTCATGTGATCCCAAGAAGATATTCCCTCTCAAGCGGCCTCTAGCAAATGTGGGTTTGACATACAAAAGCATAAAACTAGCGAAAATTGGGCTCAGATATGACTCGTGATTCATTAATCATTTTTACATATCAATGAAATTAAAGTTATCTCTTTTAAAACTCTGCTACCATGGAAGTACCCAAGAATGGCTGGCTATTAGTAAATTGTCAAAAAAACTCAAATCCTGTCTCCGTTCTTGCCAATTTGTTTCGCCTTTTTTGATAGTCTTGCGAACTGGTGAAAAAAGGATCTTTTATCACAATGTTAGGCACATCCGAGGATGAAACTTCATGGTAAAATGTTTTTGTTTTAATCTCTGGGATCGCCGAGGAATAATGTACTTTCAATAATCTACTGTCAGCAATTAGGGCGTTTGAACAAAACTTCGAGGAGGAAATAGACCAGCTCTGTTTAATTGAAAGGGCGCGTTTTTGTATCAAAACAATGCACGACGAAGAAATAATTAAGTAACAAAAGAACAAGAGCTTAGTTGAGAAAATTCCTCATTCAAATTTTTTCTCCCAACCTTGCTCTTTTTCTTCTTCCTCTTCTCCTTACTACCATTTGTTTCGTAGCTTAAAATTCCTTTGGAAGAAAAACCTATTGCAACGCAGAAAGGGGTTAAAACCAACATTTGTGAGTTCTCAAAAAAGTTACCATAATTAAAGTGTAAATAAGTTTGTAAATAGGTGGAAGGGAGTCATACATAATCAGGGGAAGTACATAGATGACTAACCTTTTAGTGAAGTGACTGTTGGTCACTCGTTTTATTTATCCAAAAGTCAGACAGAATTCATAGGATGGCCTGGTATTTCCGCGTTAGTTCCGGTCAGACGTGCTATGGCGTGGAAAAATTGGGCATTTAATGGAGATAAATAGTCAGGCTTTTGCAACGAGTCCATCAGGTGGGTGTCCGGCTATGTAGGGTTCCTATAAATATTCTAATCAACCAGATATTACCATTCTTCGACTTCTCATTTGCATCAGGAAAGATTGCTTTAGAGATTTTAAGTTTTCGCAAGACACACTTTGTCAGGTAACTTTATACCTTCTAGGTGGCACATTTGCTACACACTGGGTATTCGCATAGTTAAATAGGAACATTTCCATGTAACCCATCAAGTCAAGACTTTTTCATATCCAAGGTCTATTTACACATTAAGAACAATTTTGGAATTACAAAATCACGAATACACAGAATATACACATGGGTTGGGTTTCCGCACCAGCCTCAGTGCCTGCTAGTGCTACCCCTGCTGCCTTTTAAGTGCTTCTTGGATTTTTTGGTATGCGGGGCACGGCCACTCCGTTTTTCCTGCTCCTTTGCGCAATTCGGGCAAAACCAGGCCGATTCGGTCACTTCTGTCATGCCTAGGCATGCACTAAAAAACAAGAGGTCACTCAACAAGAGCATTGTGGGCACAAGGGGAGAAAAAGATCAAGTGGAACTCACCAGTGGTACCAGTCAGAGCAGCTGTCGCAGCAAATCATGAGACTGCCATCATCCTCTCGATGACATACCGGACACCACCAGATCTGCTCGCCTTTTTCGTTCTAAAACATTGAAGTAAATTACATCAGCATTCTTGCGGGGGGTTATTCTTCGCATCCCTGTTTAATCGAACATCCAGACCCTTAGTGTCTGTATGTATTTCATATGATACTAAATATTTTAAAAGTAGGATGATGCTTAGTAAACTTGCCACCAAATATCCTACTTGCCCTCGCTTCTTAACACTCATGCCCTCACTAAGCATGCCTACTAGTCACATTTGGTGATAACAGAAGCGTAGCATCTCGCAAACTACACTAGAGCCACAGTGCACAACAACAAGAGGCTGTTTCTACCCATTTGCTAATCTGCATTTGAAAGTTTAACCTGGGTGACACCGCCAACAGGCAGCAAGATTGCGCAGAGCACAGTAATCACCAGTGAAAGCCAAGTAACTCAAGTAACAAGTAACTCAAATCCAGGTCTGCAAGTTTGGCTTGGTTTCGCAAGACTAAATTAAAAGCAGGATCTGGGTGGAGTATTTTGGCAGGCTACTGAACTTTTCACAAAGGGTGGTGAAAGAACACAATAACATTTTCAGGGTTTCGTGGGACAAATGGAGGAAATCGAGGGAGCATGAAATAACTCTAATCTAAAAACTTTTCCAAGCGAGCTGTAACTAGACCATAACGAACACCCGGTGATTACAAAGTAAATTCAAGTTCTACTTCAGCTCTACCTGTAATGTCCATTATTCCCCTTTCTCACAAGACCAATAGCCCAATACCTTTCATTAAACGTGTTAGCGACCACTGCCATCAGTTAAGAAAGGGATTAGTGCCACGGTGACTTGGGAGCACTTACGATGTAATACGAGGTGCCAGCAGCGGACGCAATAACTTCCTGCGCAACCACAGGAACTGCCTGTGGTTGTGGTAATGGGATCGCCTTGATCTTCCGACGCTTCGCACCCTTTCGGGTGCTCGATCGACTGCCACGAGAGTGCACGCTGGCGGTGTCCACAATGCTCGAGCGAGCGTCCTCGGACGACGACACATCGAAGCCCTTCATGCGCCTTCCACCCAGCGAGGGAAGGGGGTTCCCTAAACCTCCCGTCTCTTCTCCATCATCGTCGGAAAAGACCGAGTCCACCAATGAGCGCTTAGTGGTGGCTCTAGCGGGCCCGGCTGCACCGATGGAGGGAAGGGGATCAAGAACCGGTGGGAGGTGCTTGTTTCTTGAGCTACTAGCTCCACCCCTACTTGAAGACCCTGGAATCAGAACGCAGCAGATTAACCCATTTCCAGTCCCAAGCAATAAAAAGGTTAATTTATAACATACGGGGTGCCGAGGAACCCGGAGGTGGTGTATGAAGAGCCAGAGGTAAAGGCGGGATAGATGGGGGAGCGATGGTTAGCGGCTTCAGTTGAGGAGGCAACTTCCTGCCTCCAGTTTCGTTGAGTTTTTGCAGACTCGGCAGAGAGTTGGAGTAAGAGGATGAGGCAGCCGGAGTCTTGATCTCCGTCAACTTTGGCAGCAGCGGCAGGTTCGGAGGACGCGACGTGTGCTGCTGTGGGGCGTTGTAGTTCGGCATCTCATCATCATCGGAAGTCGAGCCACTGCTGCTACTGCTGCTGCTGCTGCTCTCCTCACTGCTAATACTACTGCCCCGCAGTTTATCCTGAGCCAAGCCTGGTCGAGAATCAGCGATGCGCACCACACTTGCACGTCTGTCAGCATTCCCGAACTTGATGACACTACAAAATGGGAACCAGTTCAATCGAATTAGAAACTTGAGGCTTACAGCTTCCCCGGCTGTGTAGGAGTGGCTGTGGCGGTGGTAAACGCAGGGGGAGGGTGTAGGATCGCTGGCCTTGTATCCCTGGCCACGAGTGCCGGTGGGATAGCGGCATGGCGCCTTGCCGAGGTCTCAGTGTCCGAGATGCGTTCCGGAGAGGAGGCAGTTGAGGAGCTACTACTGCTGCTTGTACTGCTCTCGCCGTCATCGGCACTGTTACCGACGGTAGAGTTGATAACAGTGGGCGTCTCGTTCTCCCGCGTTCCGTTGCCTGCTAAGCGGATCTTAATGCGGATCGGAGGCTCTGCAGGAGGCGCCGTGGGGGTTGAGACAGGGGGTCCTAGCCTCTGTTGCCGTGGTGACACTGGTGCCGGCGTTGAAAGGGTGTTTGATCGTGATGGCGGCTGTGGAGGGAGTGGTGGTGGGGTAACAGGACTGAGCTTTAGCGCGGTGACATCGCTGATGACAGGTGGTGGTGGGTTCTGAGAATTAAAAGAATTCGCAATGTATGCGGGGTGACGAAGGTTTAGGCTGCTAATCACATCTCCCAAAATTAACTAGTGATGTTTAGGAATTACAAAATACCCCACTGAACGACATACCAAATACTTAGGTACATTATCTACTTTTAATCAAGTAACTACTAGTAATACATTAAACACCTACTAATTTTACCGTGCAGACCAATGAGAAAGCATATTTTCTGCAAATGAAAGACATACCTCAACAGGTGGTTGTCTAAGAGGAGGGCGATCCGACATCACAGAGGCACTGCTGCTACTGAGCTGTCTCGACGGTGGTTGTGGATGCGGAGGCAGTGGAGCCTTAGACTTTCTTGTATCAACAACGGGGGAGGAGAGAGGTGATGAGGCAGCGCTAGAATTGGAGGAGGATGAGGATGACAACGAGGACGATGAAGACGAGCCAGAGTGCACCGAATTAGGGTGGCGGCGCATGTTGAAATGGAGGGGTGGGAGATAAGGCTCCGGGGCTTGAGGCACGTCTTCGTCAACCATGGGTATCGTGCTGGCATCTGAGTGCAATGACTTGACATCCTCGTGCCCACCAAAGACTGCCTCTTCTCCGACCTAGAGGATGGATTTTCAGTGTTGGTAATTCGCGGCTATTCTAAGATAACATGATTCACACCGTTTCGACCGGACTTAACAATACAAATTCACTAAGATTAAAGGAGAAAATTATTTACTCACACCGACAGAAGCCCTGTCATCAACACCCACATAAGGACTGGGAGTGGACACAGAAAGATGTGGGCTAACAAAGCCCTTTGCAGACCCTTCTTGACCACCTGAGATGTTGGTAGCATTCGTCGATTTCGGAGACTTGTACGAGAACGGAGTTGTTGGGGGCACTGAATTGCAAAATTGGGCATGCAATTAAACAGTTAACAAACAAGTTCTCAACGTAGAGGAGATGAAACTTACAGGCTGTACCCTCGGACACAGAGCGGTTGAAGCTTACCGCTCCGTCATTTTTCGAGCTACTCATTTGCGATGTCGAAGGGCACAGCTCAGGAGAAGAATCAAATGAGCCCAAAATGGACACTGGGCTCCTATTTTCAGGCGTGTCGGCCTTAGACTGAGATGCAATCGTACCCATCTGTGCATCCAGAGGACTTGGGCTGATGGGAGGCTCTTTAGCTGAAATTACGTGTTGGACTGGTCGTCTAGCAGCAGCAGGATGAGACCGTCGACGATTCGCAGCGCCCTTCTTTCTGCTCTGTTGATTGCGATTTTTCGTAGTGCTTGGTGGTGCTTCCTTGACAACACTGCAAATTGACATTGCAAGCATTCAAAAAAACCGAAAGAAAATGACGCGGTATCTGGAAAGTCAAATACCTCGTGGTTGGCACAGTCAATGCTTGTGTTGAGCTTATAGAAGCTGGAGAGGCTTCACTATGAGGCTCAGGTTTGACAGCATCAGAAACGGTGGCTTGAGACTGCGACAAGGTACTGGTCCTTCTAGGTGATGCCGGAAGGGTGGCCTAAATGAAGCGAACGTAATATCGGAATGTCGCAAACCTTAAGAGCACTCCTCCACTTCTCATCCGCTGTTAGGGCAGGTCTTGGACTGCTGGGAGTTTGAGCATCGGCAGAAACGTCTGAATCTACCAAAAGAGGTGATGCCCGTGGTCGGCGAAAAGTCGACGTGGACGACCGAGCCGAACGTCTGGCTGCCGGCGTTATAGGGCGTGGAAGAGCCGCTGCCAGTATGGGCGAGGGCGATCGATGCTCAATAACGCGGCCAGTAGTCCAGTCGTAAGAGATTCTAGTTGGTTTATAGGTGGATTTGCGAGCCCATGGAGGCAACTTTCGGAGGTTCTGAGGTTGTGAAGAACCTGACGACTGATTATTGGCGGTCTGTGCGGTTGCATTGTCAGCCAATTCAGATTTGGTGACAACCTCGCCGCGTTGATCAGTAGAATTATTTTGTTGGTTTTGGACTGAGGTGTTAACAGATTGAAGTGGGAAATACACCACTTTCCCAGCAAGAGGAATAGACATTTCGGGCGGCTCTGGGAGGTAGGGCCCAACCTCACTTATATAATTGTTTAACTCAAAAGCAGAAGTTCCCACAAGATCCAAAATAGCCACACCATCCATGATATCAAAGAAACTATCACCATCTAATAGGTGAACGGATTTATACAATACATACGTGCAATATTAGCGATTGAGTTGGATACGTTAATAAGATATTTATACAAAATCATTGTAAGTAAGTCAATCGCTCCACTGCTTGCATATTCAAAGCCGACGTGGTGAACTACTCTCGCAACAACATCGGTTAACACGTCTTTCAGAACGTCCGACATAGTTTAAATAGGAGATTAGTAAGCTACAAAATTTAAAGTGGATCATAGTCATAAAGTGCGTTTTCAATTAAAACGGCATCAAAACTAATGAATTTAAATACTGAACCTTCCATAGGTCCAAGATTACAGAGCGCGAAGCACGCCCACAAGAAATTAGAAGCAGTGCTTGAGATAGTAGGGTATTCAACAGCTTATAAAAACACTTGATCGTCACTTAAACTCCAAGAAAGTATCAAAGTAAAACATTTAATCGAAAATTTTGTATTCATGCTTAAATTAATAAATATTAATTTAGGGATGCAGTATGAAAGTGATCGCTGCACTCGGTTTTCTTAAATTAAAACGTAAACCAGAAAAGTGCTAAATTAATCTTACTGACGCTACATCAAACGTATTTTAGGATAAATACTGAGCTTGAATGATGTATCGCTAATTCTGGTGGAAAGGCGGTCCAGTTCATCTACAACGAAATAATAGCAGTTTTATTCTAACCAATAATTTAACTAATAATTTAAAAAACGTTAAGCTGATCAGATAACTGATAAAACCGATTAGTCACCTAAATTGTTAGGAAACTGACATCTTCACAATTTACCTTTCAAGCAAGTTTTGCTTGGTAGACTTTATGTTATGCATTCCATTGGACCTTTTGAGCGTTCACTCGAAAAATTATGCTAGATTAAAATTTGTTACAGCACAAACTGCATTCTTTATATGCAACGATTATGCTTTCCTTTTTGCCGCTCTAATCCTTGCATAAATTGTCGGAAAAAGTAACAAAAACTAGTGAAAAATACGAGGAAGCCTATCGGATAAGCAAAAAATTATTGTTAAGGGCTATCATGAATGTTCGAATTTGGACAAGCCCTACAGATATAGACAAACATATATTGAGTGATATAATGACGTTTTAAAAAGTTTAAGATGCCTATTTTGCAATTAAAATAAGTAAAACCAGCAAATCAAGTACATCATATCTTTGGATTATAATCCTCTTATTAACTATGGTATATTTGTTTATGTTTCTTGCGTTACCTTATAGCAGCTATAATCTTGTTGCTATAATGCGCATTTCTAGCAGGTGAGATTTTATATAGAACCCCACATTAGAAACAAAACCTAGTTTGTCTGTTTATACGGTAGGCCATTTCTCTAATTTAGTAGTTTTACGTTCATTCATTCAATTTGTGCTTTTCTACAATTGTAGCTTGTCGAGTGCCCACTTCAAATGGACAAAGCCCGATTGGAGAGACTACAAGGTCGAACATCCGGTGCCTGTTCGTCATGTCAAACGCCTTCAAGAGCTTGGACTAAAAGACCCCTGGGTTAGGTATGCTGTGCAGTTTCAGTTCATTTCACCTCACCAGGAATTACATTTGGATGTACTCACCCCGTGTCTACAAAACGCCTTGGCAGCTATGCAAAACCGTTTTCTTTAATCGCCTCCCCCATGGTTTTGCTCTTGCAGTTGCTTATACTATTGCCCAATCGGCTTTCCTGAAATGGTACAACGAAAATGGCTACGGAGAACCCCACGCACACTAACTGTAGATGTAGTTACGACTTCCCAAAGTAGCCGTTTTGTCCGTACAACCTCTCTAATTTTTTTGCGTACTTTGGGCACTTACTTGGGGAATTTACTATTGCCAGGGAAACTGCTGATAAAAGATTTCGCCCGAATCTTCCACGTTGATTAGATAAAGGACAAGGAAACCGTAAAATTAACATTTAATTCAAAGTCAATATCATGTTCTTTAGTCACGCGTGGTGACATCTAATTCCGTAACAAGGTGTATCTAACACTTTCGAGTTGATGTGTTTGTGCTACGTAATGATCATCACGCAGCACCGGACACCGGTAATTCATAGGATACGCAGGATAGTCGCACAAGGGAAGATCCCAAGAAGTATCAATGCATATATTTACAAGACTTATTTTAGTTACACGTGGTCTTCATTTGAGCAATGATATTGGCACGCTGAACTTCAGAAAAATGGTTCACAACATCTGGGAACATGAAGTCAACCGCCTTGGGGATTTTCAGGTACCGTATTTTACGGCCCTTGCTTGCTCGGACATCAATTTCCTTTTTCGGTTTTCTAGGACATTAGGAATAAACACAAAAAGAAGCACTCACTTTGACCTCAATTTAGAATCGTTCCATTCGGACGACTCAAATGGTCGCTTTGATTTTTGTAACTCTGCCTGTGATTCATTTCTAAAGAACTTAAGCTTATGTTTCTAATTACCCTTGAATTGCAGGAAGTTCACCGTAATTATAATTGTCGTCAGACGTACCTTGGTCCATGTTTGCACACGCGAGCCGGCGCCCAGCACATCTACGTGAGGAGGCAGACCGAGTGCTGTATAAAACAAATTGTCGGGAATGAGATGACTCAGTTTCCATCAATGCGTATTTTTCCTTAAAAAATGTAGTTTAATGGGATCTAGAAATAATTAAACTATTCACTGCTTTCAAGTTTCTTCGTGATATAAATCCTCTGCCTCTAAAAATAGCTATGACTTGCATTTTAAAACTCTCTTGGAGGATCTCCCATTTTTATTAGTCAAATCTTTTTTTGGTGGATCGTTATGCATTCGGAGTTGTAGTTTCTGATGTTAAAAGATTTCTAAGTACCTTTAGTTTAGTAATTTTACACATTCATATGTTTCCTTTTTAGGTAGGAACGTTTTATAGCTAAAAACTCATTAATATCTTTTTAAAGAGCTTTGCCACCCTCTTGAGTGTGATAAAGAAAAAAGATTGCCCTCCATTTCACACTAATAAAAAAACTGCTTTTGATTTATTTATCGTCTTAAATTAATTTCGTTGCATTACCTTTGACATTTAAATACTTTAAGCAATCTTTTTGGCACTTCGGCCAGCCTGTGCTACCGCAAGTGATTATATGATCACAGCTTGATACACATTTTAAATCATTAGCAGATGGTATCCATGAAGACACCCCAAGACACATTAATGTCTATTTAATATCCCCCTTTCAAAAGAGACTAGTGTCGCTTCACCCCCTTCTTAAAACATGCTTGTGATTTTCACTTTACTTCTGTTGGATCCTTTGTCACTGCTTCTGTGTTCAAACGTTTATATACTATAGTTTTTGATGTAATTGATGCGAAAATCTTATGCTGCTGTTTTTAAGTAGGAAACCACTTCCTTTTATTGATTTAAAAACTCGAATTCTATTACATTATATAAAAATACTGCATTCAATCCCTGTATCTGATTACAGTTAAAATATGTCTTGATGTCTTATTCAATTTACAGCTGAGAGGGGGATTCAATCGTTTTAATTGTCTGTTTGACCTGCAACAAAATGAGATGTCGAGCTTACTGCTATCGTCTGCATCTGATATTATAGTTCGGGCCAGGACACTCGAACTGGAAAGCAAACTTACTCAATCACTTGTATGTTATCAAGAAGGCATAGGTTTATTGCTAAAATGCCTCAAAATCACAACAGGTAAAGTAAATATAATCTAATTCAGATCCTAAATTAAAAACGAGTTTGAAGGATCGCATTGAGTCTTACATTTCACACGCGGAGGAAATAAAGGCGGCATTAAAGCAAAAGCAAAAAGGTTTGCTGATTTGCAGCTGTGTTTTTTGTAGATGGAAAGTACCATGAACACATTGAAATAAACAGTGGAGATACCGGCTTTGGATACCGAAAGTTATTTAGCAGGTTTCTCGATGACGGTACTGTCACTACAGTGTACGTAGAGGATCCCTATATTAGAAATTCGAGCCAGGTAATGTGGTAAAATTTGCATAAATTTTAAGATCGAAAAATTTTCCCACTTTTGTGAGGTCATTGTTGGTTCTGATTCTCCCGTGCAGCAAATTATACTCGTGACAGGGGCCGATACCGGAGTAAGTCTGGCTGTAGTTTTTCAATGCCTCTGGAATGATCAACTGGAAGTTTTTCTTCTATTTAAGCTTCACATTAGATTCCCAGGTTAACTACAAGAGGGTTCTATTAGTGAATAGTGTCCGAACATAAGAATACAGTTACAATATTGTCCCGTAATTTGACGTTTCTAGACCTCCAAAGATCAATTGAGCAAGTTCGAGTCCCTCAAACAGGATCTTAAGGATCACAAGGTGGACTTTACATGGTCGTTTTCGTCAACACTACACGATAGACAAATTCGGTAAATAAACGTTTACGTTTGCTTGTTATTGGTCACGAATTAGTAGAATACTTTTTATTTATAATAGTTATTTGTTCATTTTTATGCGCTCGTCTAAACTCCAAAGCGATGAATTTTGACTTCTCTACTGTAGAGTCCTTATTAATGACATTCTCACTGCTTTCTCTAATTCAAAATACCGGCTTGTCTTTTAAATGTATACCACTTCTTTTTGGCTTTATCGAGAGATTCGTACCCCAAAGATCAGCTGATTTATGGCCGAAAGGTGTAGAAATAAAATTCTAGGTTTTCCATCGCCAGCTTCGAGACCTTGAAAATAATTTATGTACGGCTTTGACAAAAATGATATTTTAAGGGTTTAATTTTATAAATGATACCCACATTTGCCTCCTGTCTTGCTGCTTTTGTTGCCTAGTTAGTCCGCAAGTTTGTTCAGCGTTATATTCGCGCTGGTAGGTTACTGCCACTAACTTATTTGCTATGGTTTTACTAAAAATCAACCCTGTGATAAGCATGAAAGACCTTGGATGTTACCGTTTCCCTTAAGTCTTGCATTAAGTTATATGAGTAGCTTATTACTTTTTTGCTTTAGAGATGGTTTTCTGTCTTTGTCATTTGATTTATTCAAAATCGCTTTAGGGCTTACTACTTTTGCGCATTACTTCTTCCTCCATTCAAGACGCTAAAGCGTAGGGCTCTGCCCCTTAATAATTGTGGCGAATACGTTTGCTTACAAACTAAGCAAACACTGTCTCAGCACACCAGTCATGATTAAACTTGTGCCTAACTTGGTTAGTGATTGCTTTCTCTTTCTGTATTCTAGGTTCAACAATGGCTGGGTGGTCAAGATCGGACGAGGTCTGGATTACATTAAGCATACCCCGAACAGGTTTTTCGGCCTGGGCGTGCATGATTTTGACTTTCGACCCTGCCTACAGACCACTGTTGACATATTCTACGAAGGCAATCCTCCATAGTGATCTCTTGCTTCAAACCCTTTTATACCTTTGTTATCTATCTATGATACATTATTCAACTTAATTTTAATAACTAACTAACACATGGAAATGGGAGGGAAGGGGTATGAGGGTACAAGTTAGGTCACTGGGCGGGTATCATAAGGCAACTGCCTTATATGAACTAATCGCTTCGTAACGACCACTCAATTTGCTGAAACCCGTCAACCAATATGATTAGGTCTCCACATATCAGCCAATTATGCTTTAAATATCTACTAATGGATTTCTTGTCCCAGAGTGTGCTGGAGACGAATGCTCATAACTGATGTTCGACAGGTTTGTGGCGAACTAAGTGGATCTCTTGTCCGGGGTTCTCCAGTGGTTGGTAACTATAGTCGTGATCAACTTCATACTACTCAATATGCGTCTAAAGCCTTGGGCATTATTGACTACTCCTGCGTATCCCATTTCATGACTGTGATTATGAAATAGTACTGGGTTGACGAATCTGCGGGGAACAAATGCAGGCAATTGCAGAACGGGGATTTATGCATGTTATAGGGTCTCCGCTACATTTGCTAATTTTTTCGACTGATCAACTAGGTACCTGTATGTACGCTGGAATAATAAATTGAGATTGTATTGGTATGGAAAAGCAAGACAATCAGGACGTCTAGTTCTCATCGACCTAATAATCAAAAGATACGGTTACCATCGGCTCATGTATCCTTCTTCCGGTCGAGGCGAAGATAAACTAGGCATTGTTCTAGATGGAGAAGTTAATCAGGTTGAGAGTTTCTTGGTATCCCTAATTGCTCTTTCGCTTCCATCTAACTTTCTATCCCCCATGTACAATGAGAAGTGGAGAAGGTGTTTCGTAGCATTGCATTCAGATTAAAGGACCTATTTTGAAAGAAATACCTAACGTCTTCAGTACAACATACAAACGACCACTCAAGGAATTAATAAAAGGGAAGTTGAAATAATTTCTGAAGTTTTATTAATGTAGAACCTGTGATATCACAGAAAAACTCTTGCTAGAATTTACCACATTGACATTCGTCGAAAGACATATCGTGCTCACAATAATGCCTTTGGCAACACCACCTCAGGTCATTATGAGTGGAAATTTACCGGAAGATGTTTACTTCTGCTTTTCAACTTTAACCCACCACCCAGAAACACACACGGGATTCGGACGAGCCTATTATAATCGAAGGACAAACAAGGGGTTGCTGAATTGCAGCGGAAGCCTAAAAGCTTGACAACACCTTGCTTCCTGTGAGCGCGGTGATTTGGAGAAGGCACGGTACTCTGTTTTTTAAATCTTTTCTGATTAATTCATTTTGTAAAACCGACTTTCACAGACGTCTTCATGGCTCCAGCTAGAGCGAGCAAATTCGGTGGCGAATTCGGCTTATGAAGGGAACAAAAATGCTAGAATTAATAAATCTAGATCTATTTCATTCTGTAAATTGTGCTTATCAGGTTTAAATAATTACTTGTCTTCAGTCTTAAAAATCGCTATTTATCCTGGCTATAAAAGTCCATAAAAAGCACATGCAATTTAAAAATCACCAGGGCCTTTCAACCCAGAACGTGGTGGGAACGCTTCAATATGGGCCTGATGCATTGGAAACAAGCACCAAAACATAGTTCACATCCCAAGTAACTCGTCTGGCGGTCGAATAAGCATGCTTGAAGTACAAAGCTAAAAATAGAGATAAACACTTTTCATAAAAGCAGAATTGTATAGTAACCAAATACTCTCATTTACAATTACCGTTGTCTCTAATTTATGCCTCTATAACTAGTGCCAAATATCTGCCGTTCAGAATCATTTTGACCCAAGCTTTTGAGCCAATTAAATATCCTTTTGTGATACAATACGATTGAACGTGTTTGTATCGACCAACCTGAGTGCGAAAGGAAAATAACAGCGGTTCGATGTTTTAAAGCTGTATAAGCCCCTCATAGGCCGGCAGAGAAAACTAGTTTTATTCATTTTATTAACCAAGTACCATTTGGATGATGAGTAAGTTGTCCAAGGTGACACTTTGCGTGTGCTACTGAATGAAAATGAAAAAATTCTTTGAATATATTTGACATTATTTACAGAAGAAGCAAATTATATAGCAAAATGAAAGAATCCCAGGATCCAATGCCTCTCAATCAAATTGCTACCAACGCAGCAACTGGATGAGTGTGAGCACAAAGTGGTCAACTTAACTAAAAAATTTCAAAAGTATAAGGCTCAAAGGATTTAAAAGGAATTAAAACATTTGAATAAATCAGTAACATAGTTCGACTTAAAATGGTCGAGGGTAAGAAAAAATTGATAGCAAAGTGGGTGTCGTTTAGTGTATTTGTTTCTTAAGACAGGTGGCAACAAACCTGGCTTAGGAAATCACACTAATTTAAATAAAGTAATGAAAAATATGAGTATTTTCATCTGATTGGTCTGTCTGATTTAACACAGATTTTTAATTTCCCCAACAACATAGAAACGTTTTGGTTTTTAAAAAATTGCTACTCAAACACCGCTAGTAACATGATTGCGCTTTTGAGTGGGATTAATATTTGCACTTTCCAATATTTAACTATGTTTTAGTAAAGGTTCTCAAAGTAATTTACACTAGGAATAACACATTTTATGTTAACCATTTCTCACTCAATTTTTACTAATCTTGAATGGGTTTTCACTACGATTTTAACAACATCTATTTTAATAAATACTAAAAGCACATTCACTCCGATTTTTTCAGACGTCGTGGTTTCCTGACATTCCTTGACATGAGAGATTCTTCGAAGAAATGTTATCGATGGACGTTCTATGCCGAAGATTTCAAATGAACATGTTCTAAAATTAAATCTTTGTTATTTAGTTACAATTTAATTTTTTGCATTGCGGAGATTGTTTTTAACTCCATATTTTCCGCAGGTCCTTTCAAAGCTTCAAAATATTGAATATTAAATTTGATAAAGTATGAAACGGTGACTTCATGAAATCTTTTTTGCAATTTATTATTTTTAAATCCATTAATTTCGCAAATGGAGGGAGGGTTCTAAACATTCTCATTTCAGTTGCTGATATTGCGATCATTGGTGTCGATAACATCACATCGATATTATATATTCGATTTGAGATTTTAGTAAAAAGACATTCAAAACACTTCAATAAATAAATATGCATTAGAAATAATTTCGAGGAGGAAATTCTTAGATTTTTAAAAGGAAATTCCATGAAAATGATGTTCAGTAATGCTAAGATAGATCGTGGGCCCAATAAGTGATTTTGTCTATTAAAATTTTCAGTGGAAGGGGTCTTAAACTATTTTAAATAGGTCCAGCGAAATTTTGCCCAACTGTGGTAATCACTTCAGATTATTATAAGGGATTCTAAACATTACATCACATGTGGAAACGGATCCCAATTTCTGAGGAGAGTGAGAGAGAGAGAGAAGGAGGAGATCAAAAAGGCATGGAGAGCAAAGACGTCACTCAATTTAGACAATAAGATAGTGTGACTAAAGAAGTCATATCGACGCAAAGGACCGCATACGAAAAACGTGACTCAATAAATGTGAGAGTATGCATACAAATTGAGAAAGACCATTTCCTATAATTTTCCACATCAATGAAAAATTCAGCATAATCATTTAAACTACATATTGAGCATTTGAGAATTTGCATATTTAAGAAATCATGAAAATGTTTAGATAGATATAACATTTTTGTCATCTAGGCAGGTAATATTGAGGCTTTTAGCGTGATTTTGGGTAAAATATCTATACTTAGAAGTTACAAAAAGTCTTTTTTAATTTTAAAATACTTTATCTACAGTTTAAAAATTGTGAGCGTTTTTTACTAGTGGGTCTGTTTCTCAATAAGACCCCAGCCAGCTTGGTCTGAATTATTTTCATTTATTTCACATTGACCTATTTTTTCACTATTCGATTTAAATAGGAGACGAGGATTGTAAACAGAGGAATATTGTGACATTGATAAATTCCGGTAAAATTATACAGAATAACTTGCCATCGACAATATATATATGCCTATTTCTTATCTATGATTGGTTAAAGAACAGAATTGTGTTTATTGTCTTATCAGTAAGACTGATTTGAGTATATTGTTTGGTCGATCATCTCCTAAGATTGTCAGCTTGAGATTTTATAATAGTTCTAATTCAAAATTTTCAATTACTATTGCATTATGCGAATTATGAGTAAATGATACTTAATCATGCAAATACAAACCAGATAGGAAAGGTTTGAATTTCAAGGTATTCATTAGTCAGACATTTTCTTTTTCCAAGTACATAATGAAGTTTACTGAAACCGGTAAAAGTCTAGATGACCTTTAAATCAAATTAATCACTTCGGTTTCTTGGTAGCATAGCCACTACAAACCGTAACAATGTTGAGCGCAAGACTAAGGTGCAAAAAATCAAATTATTCGAAATAATATAGAACAAATTAACCTCTGTATTCAACTAAAGTTGATTTTTTAATAATTGGTTCAAACTAACTTTTAAAACCTAATAAACAAGAGGAATCAGGATGTAAATACTTTCTTTGAAATCACATGGATACAAGTTGTTTATCATAAATGAGATACAGCCATAAGAAAAATTGATTCCTCCAAATGAGCATTCAATGCAAATCAAGAAGATCTGCCTTTATTCTCAATGGAACATTAAAGTACAGATAATTTCACTATGACACCGCAAAATTCACGAATAAATGAATTTACTATATGGTATCTGAACTAGAATAGCTAAGTTTTGCACCATATCAAACGATTTCAACCATTCGCTTAACTTATTTGAGAACGGAAATTTTATTTTTAAACCCAGTTAGAATAAAAACATAGCAATTTAAATAAAAAGCATGGTACTGTATCGAACAGATCTACACATTGAGGATGATTTAACATTAATTGGCAGCAGAGTCGGCATTTCACATCATGTTATAAATCATAGCAAAAATGGCTGATAACTTCACATAATTATTTAGCAATACAAGGTTAACTGTAATTCAAACAATGCATTACAGGTTTATGACATAATTTTGAGACTCATTGTACACAAATATATTTTTGAAATTTAGCCATAAGCTATTCGGTCAAAAATTTGCAGCAATAGACAAAGGAGTAGCTATTTAGTTGCCCTGTGGTTTGATATTATAAATGACCATTCTAGATTGCGAATAACTTGATGAATACCGACTATTCTTACAACACTTTTGGACAATTTTATCAGAAGAGTAGAGTCAAGTCAAACATCTATCATGGAATTTTTAAAGCGTAATGCCACATAACCCTCGAAATGAGTTGCATATAATGAGGCAACACTTTATCAATAGCGGAATGCTTTCAAGGTTTTTGCCAATAGTGTGAACGTCTCATACAAGTAAGTTGTCTCTTTCAGAGTGAGAATTTAAATATCCTAATGCAATTCCCATGTTTTAATAAACAAGTGATATGTTGGAGTTCAAGTTATAGCGATGTAGCTCTACCTAAAAACATCTCTCATGGTAAAACCGTAAAGCACTTGTGTGTTGTAAAAATCCATACCTTACAATGGTTCGAAATATCCCAATCAAAATTTTCATTTAAATTTTGGAAGCTTTTTCAAAAATTATACCATGGAGTGTTTCTTTAGGCAGCCACGAGTAGAATAGACTTCAATAGCAATTTTAAAATGAACTTATTGTAGGAGAATCAGAAAGTTCAGGTCTTTATTCGCATAAGGAGTTGCGTTTTGGTTGACAAGGGATCCCTAAAAATGTAAATGATTTCATAAGAGTTCGTTCTTCGTCATATGCCTTTGTGCAGTCAAAAGATTCATTTTAACCCCTAAAAAT
This sequence comes from Anomotaenia brevis, assembly GCA_030710315.1. Lineage (NCBI taxonomy): Eukaryota > Metazoa > Platyhelminthes > Cestoda > Cyclophyllidea > Dilepididae > Anomotaenia > Anomotaenia brevis. Next base: position 575,111 of record JAUOZQ010000005.1, read on the forward strand.
AAAGGTAGGAGTATGAAAAATCATCAAATGAATATACCTTAACGATACTATGCAATTGAACTCGACAATGCCTAAGATAACAATAGAGTATTGACCTTTGTTTTACGGAAGTCGATTACTAACTGCCTGCAGTGCTAGTCATTTCGACTTCCTCGTTCATCATGTCACTACATCTGTGAGTCCAAATGTCCTGTTTTATTTACAATTGCCACATTTTTGTGCCCCTTCTTAATTTCTTTAACGACGATAATACTGCCTATCCAGTTATATTTTCACGTGGTATCGATTACCACCCTTCAGAAAAGCATATGGCATGCTGTCACTTGTCATAGAATGCAGGACTAGCTTATCTAAACTCTTGAATATTCCCATTATTTTATTGACAAGTAAGTCCTTACACCATACTAAATATACCTTGATACTTTAATACTCAAATGAACGTGAAATATCAAGACTCTCGACTTGTCTGTTACCTAGGTCCCCTTTTCAAACGTTTACATTACCTTATGATAGGTACTCTAAAAAATGATCTTCGTTTCTGTTATTTCTGCGCAAAGTAGCTGTTGAGTAATTTATCTACAAGATTTTAGACTTTTCACGCACTCCGTGTAAAAGAGCTTTCATATGGATTCTAGAGTATCCATGTCCATTTGTTAATATGATTGTTAATTCCAAAGCCCAGGATCAATAGGTTGATTATTTAATCCTCATTTTTCGAGTTAAAATGGAGCTCGAAATATGAGTAACAGCTACTGGAGTGATTATGCATACTGTCATGCACGACCCTCAAAATCAAATTACTTGTTATTTCTGCGTGTTATGATCATGCTTTCTACTTCACTTTGCCCACAGCATCATGGAAAAAAACGTATTACATAACAACAAGCTAAGTTGCTATGGTCCAACAAGACGACGATAGGAATATTACATTTACCATTTGAATTGTGGTTATAAATTTAGTATTTATTGGGAGAATTGGCACTTATTTTTCTATTTACAGAACCTCTTATTTCATTCTGTTCACGTTCTTCTTCGTCGGTACATCATATTGTCTTCCAAAGGTAAGCTACGTGTTTTTAATGTTATTTTTATCAATTACGAATCAGTGTTTTATGGGTACACGAAATTAGGATGGGAGAGTCAGAAATAAAAGAATTATTGAAAAGGTTAATATTTCAGAATGACACCGGTGTGTCGGTGCCTCCATTGCCCTGGCATGAGGACCCCGCCGACTGGTATCCGTGGGTGAACGTTAACAAGGCGGACTCTCACCACGCCGTCTTCCGTCTCTTCAGCCCCGTCGCCGAGGGCTACCTCCAACAAAGCAACTACACCAACGAGATCCTTGCTGATGGAGAGAATCCCTTCGACCCTGACTGTAAGCCTCACGTCTAATCGATGTATCTACATTCAAACCACTGAAACGTAGACGGTTAATGTTAGGAACGATAACTAGACAGGGAAAATGAGTAGGGCTGTGAGAGCACAAATTGATGCGGTTACTTTGCTTTCAGTGGAGTATGAATGGATCCCCCAACTGGAGCACAAGGGAGCTTATTTGAGGAGCAAATCAACCGGCAAGTACATTTGCTTTAACCAACGTGGCAGACCTACTGCTCGTGTAAGTCCACCGTCCCTCAATATCTTCTGATCCCTACTAGATTAGGATGAGAAACCACATGGTACATAATCTATAAAATATTAAATTTTTAGCCTAAAGCTGACCCCGAGTACTGTCTGCTGCACGGCAAGATCCCGAACCGCAACCTGCTGCCCATTAAGCCGAAACGGAAGTCATCAGGCGATGTAGCGAGTCGCCACGACCCGCATCCTAGGATCACGCTTCCCGCTTCCATTCACCTGGTGCTGCGCTCACGCAACCCAGACTGGTACGTGGGTTTTTGCGCGGACGGACGGGCGTTCGCAAACCTGCGGCCGTACGCGAAGGCCTGCCACGGACTGGAGCTGACACGCGCCTGGAACGTGCTCTACGTGTGCCACCCGATAGCGAGGGAGTGCCGAGCGCCGGTGTGCACCTGGTGGTACATTGAGGGGATGCCGGAGAACACCCGATGCCCCGAGCACTGCCGCATCGCCATCACCTGTGGCGGCGTCGACATGACTTCGAGGGTCTACTTTTAGTCAGCCAATGGCTCTCTGTGTGCGATCTCTAGTGGTGTAAATTAGTCCCGAGGTGTTCGGTAGATAAATGCCTATGATGTTCGTGTAGAGTTTTGAAATATTTGTATTTTCGATAATGTCTTCCCATTTTCTAATTCTGTGTCTTGTCAGGAAAAAATAAACGGCAATTATTTACGTTAAAATTAATCGATTTAAAAGAATCTCAGTAGACAGTGAAATTGTGCCATTTTAGAGTGTTACTCAAAATAACCACCATTAGCGGCTATTACAACCTCAATCTGGTCTCCAAAACCGGGAATAAAGTTGACATATCTCTGGAACGTCGATCTAATTATTTCGTTCGATTTATTCCATATGGCTGTAGTACAGCGACCAAACATGCATCATTTTTCATTGGTAGGTTAAGATCTGGCGTTTAAGGGACCGAATCCCTCTGCTGCCACACCTAAGGCCAATTTTTGACTACCATCGTTATCCTGTATTTAACAACATTGATCAACAATTCCACTCAGGTATTTTAATACACCCCAAGGCCCTTTAACACTTTGCAACAGATTTTTGAGATTTTATTCACGAGCGTAATCAGGTGGTTTGTCGTGCTGCTTTCTAGCTAAATCTCTGAGGCTCTCCACTGAGGTTATTAAGTCCGTTCCTCCGGATCGTTATCAGTGTTTAGGATCATGATTTGCTAAATATGGACCGTCATCATCACCAAAATATTGGTCATTTCCTCTCATGAATCAGGTGTGTGGGTTCCAATGATACACTCTCGCAATTACCCACATAAATGCGAAGGATTTTCTGCACCTGATTACTTTTTCTATTTTCCCTAGAAAAAAGATTATGAAGTCGATTAACTACCTTCCCTAGAAAATTTGAATATTTTTACCAAATCTAAATTCTTACTGGACAGCAGTTGAGCTGATCCTGTTTCGGTATAAGCACAATCACCATCAATCGGTGCTTTGCAGACCAACTGTTGTATTCGTGGTGTTAGTATGTTTCTCAGATGGAGTTCCCTATTTTTTTCCAAATTTCTCTTTCATCCGATACAGTCCTTTCAGTGGTTTCGGAAAAAACCTGTTATCTTTCCACACAAACTTTAAACTATTATTAGGCCAAGGTTCCACTACATATGCGAAGTTGAACTCCCTGTTCGATTCTTAGTGCCGAAACCTCACTGCTTATATATACATACATATATATGTATATGTATTATATGATATGCATAAATACATATTAAAGTGCAAGACGGATGTTAAGATGTAAAAAGTGACCAATGAATAGTTTTTCAGCTATGAATAAAGGACAACCAATGCAAGAAAATAAGATTCCGAACATGTAAAATTCATTCCAGTGATCCTTGGCAAAGGATATTATGGTATTATGTGTTTATAGTAATAAACTAATACACCCGATGTTAAAGACTTATAATAAAGAGTCTAAAACTAAACTCGGCTAAGTCGAATTTTGTTACCATATCCATAAATTAGATCCATCTTCACATAAACTGTATGCTCCGTGCTGTTCAACAATGAAAAGTTATAAGTATATTGAAAACCTATTATTAAAATGATCATCATAAAGAACATTTCTTACCACTTATTTTAAGGGTGTGGCCTAATTTTTGAGGTTAAGCAATGCAATCTGCCCGGATATTTTGTCGTGTAATTTTTTATTGTCGAATCGATGACTTCTGAGAGAAAAATCATTAAAAGATATATACGATTTTATTCGTGTATGATTTGACTTGATATGATATGACTCGCCATAATTCTTCTATTGTTACTTCCACAGTAGTGACAACCACTGACGGTTGTAAGAATTTTCATTTGACCGCATTTATTTTATTAGCTCGATTACTACAACATTATGCAAGGTTAATATTTATGGAACTTTGATTGCAAATAGGTTCATCCAAGTCATACTTTCCTTAAAATGGTAATGCGATTCGTGTTTTTTGTGAGTCGTAAAAGAGTCCAGGTCAGCTAATTTGTTTAGAATCACTTCAATCGTGAAAAATCCAGGGCATTCATCTGAAAATCCAGTACTTTGTGCTTCAGCTCACTCTTCGCACTACTATGCAGGCTTTCCTGATCTTATTTAAAATGTTCCCCGTTTGCTTAGTTCCAATCCTTTAGCAATCCAAGAAACCCAAAATATTTAAGCTAACGCATTAATATGAACCATAAAGACCACTTCATCACTTAATACAGTATTCCGTTTTATTATTTCGGCATTGCTGTTGAGGCCAAATCTCATAAATTGGAAATGAGATTAACTTCAGAACATTTAATGATATACAATGAATTCAGCTATACATAACTTGAAGTTTTAAACCCAATCTGATAAAAGCTTATCATTCACAGTTAATCGCCGTGGGGCGCCTTATTATTCTAAGAGTAAACTTTCGAATTGCCCAGATGTACAGTTCTGCTGAACAAACACGTACAGCTCGCTGTCACAGTCAGCTTCTTCCCACCAGAGATGTTGGTGATTGCGTTAGAGACTTAATGTTTTATATCTACTCGCGTTGCCTTTTAAAGCGCTCCGGTAATTTCCCCTGAGTGTGTGTGGGATGGACCTGAGGGATCCTTTAGTTATATCGGTCCGACGATATTGCCGTTAGGTGAAAAGTCTTATTTCATGCCTCCGCCACTAAGCGCTTGCTTCTGGCTATTCATGTTTTCTCACACCATGTTTGCCTCCGAATTGCAAAAACGGATAATAGGCTCATTTGGGTAGCGCAACGAGTCGTGCTGGTTTCTCTTTCGGGTAAAAGTAAGGCAAAGATTGTGTAGGGAGGAGCCAAAGTCGTGTTGACAATATTAGATGATATAAAAGTGACATCTTAAAGATATATAAATCATTTCAAAAATCTCCAAAGATGTTCAGTAAGGACGGTTTTGGCGGAATATAAAAAATAAAGGTGCGTTTTCACCCTAATTTCTTGCATTATTTCTTTCTTTTTTATCCTTTTACAGTGCTGTATTACAAAATTTCTGATATCTGATTTTCACGAGTGGTTTAACCGACTCCTGCAATATTTGCAAGAAACAGATATTTTCCTCTTCGATGGTCCAAGGGTTTTAACTTTAAAATAATGGCTATTTGAATGATAATGGCATTTTAACTGACCGAAAAAGTCTTACAAATGTTACCCTCGGAAATCACATCTCTTTTCTGTATGAAAATTTCGATATTGGTGTGAAAAAAAGCCGAATTTCGAATAAATAAAACTAGTGGCCAAGTGCAACTTTAATCATTGATTCAATCTTCCATGTACATTCTATGATCACATATAATCTCCTTCCATCCATTAACAAACTTATTAATATGTTTTTTTGGGAAATTCTTTTGGTTTCATCGGCGGTTTCAACCTCTTTCTGCAACGTTGCGAAGATGATTTCATAAGCTACGAAAAGAGCTTGGTGGATGAGGAATTTTCTCCCATCCGAGTTCTTCTTCGATCGCTTGTGGAATGATACTTGCTGAGTTTGTGGGAGTCGTGCTGCACTGTCCTGATGACACATCACCCCTTTTCTATCCAATAGAGCAGGTCCTTTTTCCTTAATGAAGCTTGGTTCAAACGCCCTGATTGCTGAGAGTAGATTTGAGCATCGATTGTTGCTGAATGATTGGCAGCAAGTCAAAGTGGATAATTTCCTGGCGATCCCCCACACTGAACGAAGAACCTTTTTCCTGGCGGCTGTGGCTTGAGTCTTTCCCTTCAAGACCCCGCCATTGCCCATGTGGCTTAGCATTTGAAAAAAGGTTCAAAAAAGGTGAAACAATTTGGCGAGAATGGAGAAGAGCAGATGTCAACTCGAGATTTGAGTTGATTGATTTCAGTCAATTAAAGAGACACCCATTTTCCAATCTGAGGAACCTTCCCAGGTTTTTGAAGGTATCGACGACGAATTTTGGCATCCTTCGAACTAAGCTCAATTTACAATACATCCTCAAATGGTAAAGCAGGATAAGCTTTTTCTTCAAGGGCTGCTGCTCCAAGAAGTAGCTCATCATCATACACAACTGGACGTCGTTTGGTTCGATCCTCATTTCCACCTCTGACTTTCGCAAACAGTTTCTTGCTCCCGTTTTCTTTCAGTCAGGCATTCCTTTCTATAATCTGAGTGAATGCTTCTAGCCACTTCGTAGACTGCTAAGGTTCTTTCCTTAAATTTATGGAACATTAGGCGTTTGAATGATTCTTGAGTACTTCATGTTAGCAGGGTTTTGATGAAGCATATTTTAATTTTATGCAAAAACAAAATTCGATCAGTTTAAATCCGACCTAAGTTAATGTTCGGCCCTATTAAATATTATGAAATGCTTTATGAATTTCATGGAATTTTAAAAAAAGTAAAATTCTGACAGATCTTATGCGATTACACGATAAATTAAATTGAAAATATTATGCACCATTGGTCGTCTTCTATTTGGCAAATTCAGTAAAGCGTAATAAATGGCATGATTACACTTTTACAATAAACTTCACTCGCTATTTCATTTCTAACTGCAAAAAATGCTGAGTCAGAGCTTGTTCTGAGTATTTCCACAGCTTTTTATGCTTTTACATGCAGCTCTCACAAGCGAGTGCTCAAAAAACCGACCTCCCAATGGTTTGTGAGAATTGTGAATTATTGCTTTGGAACTGTTCACTGGTTTGACAAAAATTTGCAGTCAAAAAACATTAGTGCTATTTGAATTTTTGATGGGGCTCTAAGAAGTTAAAGTACTATTTTCTCTGCTACTGGAAATTAGTAATTTTTCTTTATTCCCCCTCTAGTAATTTGGGGATGCTTTTTTCATCACCTAAAATAGCTATCAATGGTTTTGGGCTTCATGGGCTATTTTATTTTAGAGCTCATTCTAATGGAATTTTGGAGAACAATATTTGGCTGATTTTTCCAAATTTTTTAATGGTTTTCACGCACACCACGTTTTTTTATTCTAAACCACTCTCCTCGTTCATATAGGTGATGGCAATGAAGAGAATGAATGCTGCATTGAACCCACCATCAATCTAGGATGACTGGGGCGCTGCTCAATGCTCATCGTGAACACTATGAGGAAAACGATCGAGCAGAAGGAGCAGAGAGATTGTAATAGAGACCACGAGGCTTGACAAATAGTTGACAGCACCATATCAGAGCAACGGATTGCACTCGCACAGCAGATCGCAATTAAACTGCTTTTTGAGTCTTCAGCGTTGAATTTCGGGGCACTCTGGCAATTCCTACATATCAAGGGTAGCCAATAATGGCCGTGCTTGTGGAAGCGCAGGATTCGGCTTCACCTCGGCCAATTTTTACGACAAATAAACCAGTCCCACTGTGCGGCCTACACCGAACTCTCCCCATCTTAACCCACAGATAGACTTTTATGGATTATGGCGAGCTGTTGAGATAAACACTTATAACCGTGCTGCCGTAGCTGGCATAGCCTCCTCCCAGCACTTTTGAGGGAGAATCTGCCCCTCCAGGAGTGGCAAGCGTTAAATAAGGTTGCTCCAGGAATGATTTTGAGAAGTACCTTCTGACGAAAATGATGTGATTTACTCGTATGCTAAACTTCTTTTGAATTCATCATATTTTGCAATTGACGAAGACATTTTTAAATTTACTATAGGACTGCCAAATCCATATCTCAATTACTGGTTGCTCAAGTCATTAACTAAACTGTGTTAACCCCTCAATTGTGTAATCCGTGAATATGCTCCTACCCAGGGTTATAGATTCCGACTCACTACTTTTTTTGCAAAAATCAGTTAAAGGTGTTTCCTTTTTTGTTATATTCGCTAAATTTGGCATTTCTATTGAATTCCAGTTTTTCTTCTTGGAAAGCAACTAATTAAATTGAATGGTTAGATAACATACTTTTCAGCTCATGCCTTATTCGCATTCCAGCCAGTTTCAACAAGGCTTATATTCTAAATGGTTGGATTTTTTGGCTGTTCTTATTAAATCAAAACCTTAGTTTTTCTTTTTTTACCCACTTTATTCGCTTAAACGTATTTAAAATCCTCTTTTCAATTTGTTTAAGCTCTTAGAAAAGCTACTTACCATACATTGTCCTTGCATGGGCTTTCATTATTTGCAGAGCGTTTATAAACTGGTAAATCAACCAATAGTTATGCAGGAATGACCAAGTGACCAGCTTGACATCTTTACAACCCTCCTCATTAAGAATATATTCCCCATAATGTCCATTTTACCCACTTGGTGTTACAGATAAATATGATGCCACTTCAGGATTTCCTGCAAATCTCGTATATTCAGCATTATTTTGCAACAACCAAAACTAGTTTTACCTTTTTCAAAAAAGTTACTCAGTCTATAAAAATCAAGGCTTGTTGCTCAAGAAATTAGCTTCCACCATTCGGGATCTCCTCACTTGTTCTTTTTATCCTTTTCTCTGCTTTTGCGAGTGAGAATAGTATTTGCGAAAGGCTAGGTAAAATTCCGACGGCCTCATAGAATAAAACAAGTGTTCTGACGTTAGAAATATACTCTAAAGATGGATTGGAGACCTTTTATACATGGATCTCTCATTCAAATTATCCACTGGGTGGGATTTATGAAGTTGACTTATCAGATCCCATATTATACATCAGCAAACCCACTTGTCCTACCTATTATAAACCCGATTTTGGAAAATTCTTTTACCTGTAATATTCTGGACATTTTAAAAGGCAAAGTTTTTGCATCCTTAATACTTATCATGTATTGTACTTCATAATCCCCATTTGTTGTTAAAAGTCATTTGAGAAAAAGCATCCATGTCTGAGACCTTTGTGGTAGTCAGAGAAATTCATCTTACTCCTTGAACATTTTACGAATTCTCGAATAATATATACAGTGGCAGGACTTTAACATGAGTTTTTGATCAGTATATGATTACGTATTTGGAGTTTATTAAACGACATTTTATGCCAAATTGGATTTTGATATTTTTGCATTTATTAAACCACAACCTCAAGTTTATTTAATATTTGCCAGAAAAGAAAGACAGTAGAATGCTAAACTTATTTGGAATTACTGAAAATGCTAAATCAACGATATTTTTAAAATGACAAATTACTGTGATAAAAAATACCACAAAACGAGAAAAAATCCAAATCAAATTTTTTAGAACCTACCTGGGAAAATGAGATAACCTATAGAAACCTAATTGTTGAAGCATATCACCATCGATTCGATCTCTACATTTTACTGTCTCAAATAGCGACAATATGCACGATACTACATCATTCAAGTATTTACGCAAGTCCCTTTTATTACGGTTGAGAAGACAGAGAAATTTAGTAATTTCTATGACTTAATCCAAATTTCAACACCAGATCATCATACACTGATTAAAAGTGGATAATTTAACAATATTCATAAAATTAACCACGGAACAACAAAACGTAAACCAGTCACTTTTCAAGGAGTTGTAACATTAATTTAATTTTGATATCTGTAACGGAAAAGAGTAGTGCTCCAATGCTATTGCATACTACACAAAATGCAGATGCCTTGTATGTACAAAGAACAACCGATTTCCAAAGGATTGGACGATTTCACCTATAGGAGCTGTTCGATTAACTCGCTTTTAGAAGCGAACGTGGTAACTGGCTCCAGGGCCCACCAGAGCTTGTTTGTAAACAAACGCAATAAAAATAGGCCAGGCCGTTTGTTTGAGTTGACAGTTGGCCAACTAACAAGAAGGGAGGTGGTTCTTCCATTGGAAGTCTTTCTTGCCCTAGGCAGGTCCATTAGGGGACAGGCTGGCTAGCAAGTGGAGAGTTTGTGTGTGAATTCCAGCAAAGACGGCGCCTTGTCACTGCTAAGTGACGGTTTTATGCTGCTACTTAACTAGTCTAGTTCAAGGTTCAAAGCTGGCGGCCCTGGGAAAAAATCATCGAGGAGTCTCCTTCGTTGTACCGAGCCGAATCGGCTAATTGAAGTCCCTCGGACTCCTCGCTAAAGCTTTGATGCTTGCCTAGAGGTGAAGAACACTTCCCGACTTACATTCGCCTGAAATTAAAATTTAAGCTACTGCAAATTTCGAGATCAAAAGCGAGGAAACCTAAATGGATCCCCCGGGCCTAGTGGCACTATGGGGAAATTGTTAATAAATCCCGAGTAAGGCTTTTATTCCGAGCCTGAGACATTATGAGGTTTTTCAATTTCCAGTCAGTTGAAGTATTTTTAACTTTTGGCAACCACAGCTTTCTACAAGAAAACGGTCGTTTTTTCTGAAGCCCCATTTTAGGAGTGGTAGAGGAAGAGGAATTTCGATATTTATTCGAAAGGGAATAAAAGTGTTGGGGAAATGCACCAACACTAGGTCAGCCGCAATTGAGTCGGCACTGGTAGTTATCTAAAGCAGTACTTACGGATAAGGTGACAAAACTGCATAAAGGGGCTTAAGATTTCTCCTCTTTAAAGATAGGGTCCCGCTTAATATACTAAGTGACCCTTTTGGACCATGTAGGCTGGGTGCCCTTTTAGCAAGTCCTAGCTCAGCCATAGTGAATACTGAGAGGTTTTTGTGTTCTTCGTCCTGTTCAATTTCTATTTCACATTCCAATTAAATTTCATCGTTAATTGCTTTTATAAATCTATTTTTGCATTTTACAATTCTATTAGATCTATTGTTAGTGGAGACTCCTGGAAAATACGTCTTGGTAATTGTTTTTAGAATAATTTGAAATAAATCCCAAATAAAAGCAAACCCATGACAATAAGGTCGAGGATTTCCTTTCACTGTTTGGTCACTAAGATGATAATTTAAAAGAGTTTTCTTATATTAACTGGCAGTATGCATTTTTAATTTTTATTAGGATTTAAATAAAAATATCTAAATACTTTAGTTAGTCCCGAGACGTTATATTAAGATTTTTAAATCAAAAAGTCAAATATTCTAAAACAAGTTTGGAAGCAAATATAGGGAAATCTAGCAAAATTATTTAAGTCCAAACTCCTACGAATTCAAGCAGGGTGATGAAAAAGTTCAGCAAAATACCCATGGATATCCAGAATGATCGTGCTCTGAACCGTTGGACTGTAGTGCTACGATCAAGGTAGCAATCTGTGGTACACGTTCCAGAAAATGACTCAGAGAAAAGCAAAATTATACAGCACATTAGAGTGCCAAACCGGCTGGCCATGCACACTTAAATGGTCGCCCTTCAAATCTTACCGTACCTTACGCTTATCATCACAATAAACCTCTCCGTGGTATTAATTACCTAAAATCCAATGTCCCCTTTTATGTCGATGTTCTAAAAATACTTCTGTAGTAGTAAACTTATCGGCAAATCCTTTTTCAACTTCTTGTTCATTAAGTCACCGTTTAAAATACATTTCAGCTTACTTCCAGTTTTTCCCAGCTTCTCAACTTTGAAATATTCTTTGTGATTCACTTCCTGAAAATCACTACATGTTGCCTTGTCAGCTCTTAAACTAATATCTAGCAGCGAATAATGTTTTTGACATTGTCATTTTTCCTAATTTAATCTTAATACTGCCTAGTTAGGTTGCGGAAATCCTGGCTCTTCCGTAAGGAAAGTTTTTAACTTTTTAAACCGAAAATTGCGTGCATTTAACAGCAGTTCCTAGAATCCAAACCATAACTAAAATAACAATTAGATTTTATCAAAACTTGCTTTGCAAAAGTAATTACTGAGAGAGGGATCAGTGTGAAACAATCGAAAATTGTCAAACCGATCTTCTGTCTCCCACTAAGCCATCATCATCACCCTCTGAAGCTCCCCTGAACTTTTTCGCTTAGTAATTTATCTTTCTCTTATTAACCGTTTTAACTTGGTTTATACTAAAAATACTTTTCTCCGATCTACTAAATGTAGGAATTGCAATGAATTACTATATTTAATAATCCGAAAACCATTGGAAGTAGTTTTATGTTACGTAATGAAGGAAACGCTTGTTTCAATTTATTATTTTTGTTATATAAGGTTCTGATAGAATTTACGCGAATAGTGTACTAGTTTACCTTTATTCGAAGAAAAATATATACACACAATCGCTCTGAGAATAAAACTTTGTACATCCTGTCGATCACAATGCATAGACTTCCTCGAATTCAAGTTGGACTTTTATTCAAGTTGGAATGACCTCCAATGCTCAAAGCAAGAAACATACTGTTGCAAGAGGGTAAGGAAAGGAGGGGAGCTCTTATTCGTGATGAGTTGGGGAGGAGGAGGTCCAAAGGGGAAGGGTAGACAGTGACGATAGGACAACCACGATACAACGGAACCTGGAGAGGACACTAATATCTGGGTTTGTAGGCGCTGAAGGCGCCACTTATGCCACCACAAGAGATTGCTAGTTGGCAGGCGGAGGAGCAAGACTTTCCATTGTGATGATTTCCCGGCAGGCATTCATGAGCCTGGCATTCCTTCGGAACTGGCGGACAGACGTAGAGCATGTTCCATTTCGTCGGCAGGTGCATACTATGACAACTGCCTGAGTAGGGCTCGTTATTAGCAAACGCCCGTCCATTTGCACAGAAGCCGATGAACCAGGTGGGTTTATGGGTTTTTGACACAATCTGAATGGCAGCTGGGATGGAGAACTTTATGTTGGGATCAGAACGAGCAATTGAAATGTTCGAGCGTTTCAAATCAAGAGGAGGCTTTCTCTTAATCTTCAATGCTTGAGTGATTGGAGGCCTTCTTTGATTTCTAGTTAGGTCTTGCCGAGGAATAATACCACTCAGAAGACAGCGGTGGCGGCTCAGACGCTTCTAATTAAAACAAAGGGAAGATTGGACGTTTAATAGCACTAATCAGATTTATTTTGAGATATAATCATTGCAAGAAATTAAGCTACTTATGTTCCTTGGTATTATTTAAACCAATAATAAGTATTGGCAAGCTGACATAATCGTGTTGAGTCTATGCCAGTGGCTACTTTTAAATTCGATTGTGAAGGGATCGCAACTTGTACTAGGATAATTATAGGGTCTGTATTTTGTTGCAGAAATAATGATAATGAAAGTTGCCGTCGAAAAATAGACGGAATAGTTGTCTGAATGGCAGTGACTTACTCGAGCCGTAGGTGCGCCCTGCTTATTGAAACAAAGAAAATGCTTCGTAGCTTTGTTTCGAAGGTAGGTACCGAAATATTTCGGTTGAGGTATCCACTCCCATTCCACTACAATAAAAACCTTTTAATAAAAAATTTCAATAAAACTATTAGGTGGGTTCTTTGCAAGTAAATTTAACGATTTAAGACAATATATATTTAAAAATGCAATTTCTTCCCTGCAATTGTGGTTATAGGGATCGCATAATGGTTAAATTTTACAAAAAAAGACCTAAAACCGACTAAGAGCCACTTTCAATCACAGAAGTTTAATTTAATTTCAGTTCATTTCATGAATGAGGCATCTAGCTGTCTCTTCAGTTTTATTTGAACTTCGTTAAAAGCAATTTTAAGTACCTTTAAGTAAAATTCAAGTTACATTCCATAAAATTAAAGTTATCTCAACTTACTAAAACCGAGTGAATCTAATATTTCACAACAAATTAAGATGACAGTTGTTCCAATCAAAAGTTATTAGACAGAGAACCGATTCACTGACCTTCATAATATGTGGAGGAGATAATTTGTATAAACCTGTCATATGCTTTGTAGCTTTACTGATTTGTTAAGATTTTAGTTGATATAATGCCCTTTTATGCAAGTTCTATGATTCGAAGAAGACCACCGGCGTGTTTGCCCATTTAACGTCGAGTTCCCACCAAACTTACACAGTGGACTGAAGGGTTCCGTCGTCTGTGCTGCGATTTCCCTTGACTCGTTGCTTTTAGCAATGTAGGCCCTGGCGTCAAAGCTGTAGAAGCGAAATACGGGGAACGTGGTATCTGGAACTGTCTCGTGGATGCCACTCTTCAGCTGGACCTTCTGCGCGGCCGTGGTGGAGTTGACCTTCGACGTGGGACTTGTGATCTGTGAGTAGTAATAGGCCAGATTGTAGATCCATATATTGATGTATCCGTAGCCACGAAATTGGGCAAAAGTTGAGGCAACGGTGGGTGAGTGTGGATGCTCTGGTAGTTTGTCACCGGGGTCTAAATGCCGATTCTAGACAGCGATTCAAAATATTAGCAATCATTTCTCGAAACTGAAAGGTCGAAAATCGATAAGTAAACTCACTTGTGGAAGCTGTACAGAAGGTCCAATCATTGTTAGGACCAAAAATATCGCAACCCACACACTAAAATAGAAAAGAACATTATCACTGCATAATGGTGCTTGTTTTTAAGCGGTATATAAGGTTTCTTCAAATAATACTAAAGTAGCATTTATTGATAATGACAAAATCAGATTATGGTTTCAATTGTATTTGGATAAAGAAATAAAACCTATACATATATATATATATATATATATATGTATATGATGTTCAAAAATGAAATGAGATATGTTTTCATGTTTTTTGGCAGAAAGGAAATTTCACGTAGGAAAGTTTCTTCTTCAAGGCGGAGTTACTAGAAGTACGCGTCCTAAATCATATCTATAATTCGCTGTATGTAAAGTTATATGAAGGTGCCATAAAGCAGGACAGAGAACTAGATTTCGTTCTCCTTGCTCCTATACACCCATAGATGTCGCTCGCTAATTATCCGCTGAAGCGTTGCGTAAACCATATAAAACAGTATTTCAACCATCACCAGCAGCAGGACCATATCTCACTCAAATCTCCCACCCAATGGTGAGGGTATGGGAGCAGAGCGGCCCAATTCATCTGCAGATCTCGCTGTGTGGTTTTGGGTGCTCGCTGAAGGTGATAAGTCCTGGTGGATAAGCCGCCCTGAATGTGAGGTGTCTGCGGGCGGGTGTGCGTGTATCCTACAACCCGCACTGCGGCGGCGGCGGCGGTGGTGGTGGCGACTAGCCCTGATAACGGCCGAACACACACGGTTGCACACAAACGCACACTCAAGTAAAATCACATAACTGGAAGAGCGGTGTGCAACGCAATGTGGCCCGCGAAATCCCACCTACAAAGCCTGAGGGCAGCCGGAAGGGCTCGCAGTCGTAAGCCTGAGGAAAGGTTAGATTATGACAGGCATTATTAATTGATACGCGAGTGTGGTGTAGGCCGAGCCACCAGTAGTGAGCGGGCGTGGGAAACCAAGTACGTGGAAAACCACCTCGGTTTCGTGGTGTTTTCGCGGTTTTTCCAAGCCAATAAAACCTTCGCGTGGGTGAAATAACGGAACCTGGAAAACCAGCACTTTTTGCGACCCACACAAATGCTCTCTCGGTCTGTAGAGTGCTTTTACACCACCGAATATTTTTTCTAGCCTGTCCTCTAATGCTGAGTGATTACTGATGTATGAGAAAATCGGTCATTTGACATTGACTGCCTGGTACATCGTAGATAAGAATTGGTTGGATATGGAAGACAGAACTCTAGAAAACTTATTACTACACCGGTTTTTAGCTTAATATTTTCCTGGAATTTCATGAAGCCAAAATTTATCTTTTAAGAAACTCACTGAGCATAACTCGGTAGGCGATTGTGTGCATTAAAGCATTTAGTATTGATTTTACATCATTTATGAGTCTATATGGGATGCAAAATAATGTCATCTAAGCAGGGGGTTTGAATGAATGGACACCGTATAAAGAGATTGGAAGTTAATTTATAAAATCAATCTGTCAACACCTATAGATTGCGCAGTTACTGCTACATAGAGGCCCCCTAATGAAATGGTTTTGTCATCGAATTAAACCGGATGTAACCCGAAACGCTGACGAGTTATGGTTGTGTAGCTACTTAAAATGGATACAAATGAAAACACCATGGAATGTAAATAATAATAACAGATCAACCGAATGAGTGGGTCAAACCACTTTTGAAGTGAATAAAAATCAAGTGATGAGGAATAATTTTGTTTGAGGGGTCCTTAGGTGCCATAAACATTGGCAAGCATCAGTCTCGAGCTCTAGGATGCTTTGTTCACCCAGTGCGTGAGTACTCTCCTCTCTTAAATCAAGCGCTTGGTGATAAAAATACCTTCAAATAGCTTATTAACGGGGGAATTTAGAATATTCTCATTTAAAACCCAAAATTTAATATTTAGTTTGGCATTTTCATGGATATAAATCATTTTGAAATATTAATATAAGCAAAGGACTTCTGATTCCTTCCCAATGAAGGTTGAATTATGAAAATTTATTTAAATGCTACCCATAAGGTCTGATTTATGCAATTAATGAACGATTTTCAGCCCATGAAAGCTTCTCATTACGCACACCAAAAATGTTGTTTTCGGTTAATAAAATGTCAATTGAGGATCCATTGAAGTCTTAACTACACTTGCAAAAGCTCCAATACTATTATAAAGAGAAAAATTCTACAAATTTCGTTTAAAATCATCATGCAGACAAAAATCTACCGTTCTGAAGGCTTAGTATTCAGGAACATAGAAATATGCCTTTCTTTAAGCAGTAGATTTAGCATTTGTTATGAGTTATCAGGTAGATGATTGAAATAGAAAATAGAAAAGTTGATATTTTGGTGAGATAATGAGAAATTATCGTGGGGAACTGCTAGAAGATCAATAACAACTGAGGATCTCAGAATGAAACTGGGTGTAAGAAGAACTAATAGGTATTATAAATTCCCTTAAACTTTCTTTTGCTCTCATGCTGAAAGATTACGACCCAGATATCCATGTTGATTGTGGATTTGACGTAACAGAATGGTAAATAAATCTACGTTACCAGTCGCAGTTTTTAAGTTATAATGCAGAACAAATTACCTTTATTAAAACACATTATTGAGAAAATACTTTTGCATTTAGTGGTATGTATAAAAAATTTCCACCATGATTTAGCTTTAAACATTTTTATCGGTTACATCTTTAAAGTCATAAGCTTTTTGAATTTAAGTGAAAAATACAAATATTCGCATGGTTTTTGCAGAGAAGATAACAAAAAGTCAATACCAAAACAAAACAAACCGAAAATTCCACGGGTTGGTGGATTTCGTTTTGAAAATTGCCCTGTATCTCCTAGGAGACCCGCAGGATGACAGCACGGTTCGTGACAAAGAATAAGGAGGGAGAAACAACAGAGAAGCCGAATGCAGATAGATTGAAGGCGGAATCGTGGAATACATGGAGGCTTGCGGCCCAGAACATATCTCTATGAGACGAAAGCAGACGAAGGGGTTTTTTAAACCCAGAAGCAGAAAAGTTGTTTCGATCAGTGAGTTGGCTCAGGACAGGGAAACAACAGTACTTTCATGTAGAACTGGGAGATTGTCTTTTTTTGCGATAGTCTGGAGGGAAAGAAACAACCGGTTTAGTTAGCTCCGTATCAACCTACTTACTTGAGCAAAGACGCACGCAATCTAGAGGATGTGGGGAAGTTAGGTTGAAGTGAGATTTGTTACTGATACTAGAGTGAGTTAATAAAATTGTTCGAGTTTGTGTCACGCAAGCCCAGCAATGCCTCACACTCAGTCTTCTACCCTCGTGATAACAACACCAACCTACTAGTATTTATCTCCCACCACACTGCAAAGCCCTCGAGATTTATTGCATCTTTTTTGTAGAGCGTTTTGAGAACAGCTCGTTTAAAATACTCTAAAACTGAAATATTTATGTGTTTTGAGGTGCCATATTGGTCCCTAAATGCAATAAGCATCTGTGATAATTATTTAAATGGACAAACAGTAATTTCTTATATACCTTGAAACAAAGGGATAAATGCCTTTAAGTCATAATACGGTGCTTCATTTCTGGTGGTTGTGAAGTCCAAAGTTAATAATATAAACCGACTCTGATACTAGGAGCTTGGAAGGCTTTAAATGGATTACAAAAATACGAAGAGAGATAATCTAGAAATGTAAATGCAGTAAACTAGCAAGATCTTGAAAAATTGACCTTTAATTGAAACAACGAAACACGACTTTTTATTTTACACTTATCTAAATACCCAAAGCATAATTAAAATGGAAACATTAACATTTAAAGTATTTTAAAGTAATTATGGGCAATATCAAATGTGATATAAAAATTGTTTGCAGTGGTTTTTATATGGTACCTTAGTTGTACCATTTTGCTTACTCTTCACTATCAACAGATCAAAATTCTTACTTATGACAATGCAAAAGGTAACTAATCGCCCCACTACGACAAGAAAAATGCTACCGAATACCACTGAGTCAAATCGAAAGAAACGGTAACTGAGCTATAAATCAGCACTACGTTTTCTTAATGCCAATGTTATATAACCAAAATGTGATAATGAAGCGGATATGTTTAAAGACATGAGTAAATAGGCTATATATAATCGAACAATCATAAAACGTGGCCATAAATAAATTAATACATACATTTAAGCAGTCGGCGCTGACGATAACTTTTCCTCAAAATAAAACATGATAACCCGTGGTTTAATCGAAATGCTACTTTACATACATAAGGTCATAGTATGACAATATAAAGCAATATAAATACGATCAAAAGCAATAAAAATGTAATAAATATTATTAAATACTTAATAAATTAAATTTTTACGGTCTGAAATATGGATAATGCTTGCCATTATGGATGACAATGTACCCAGTAAAAAATTCACAAGGTTGTTCCCGGATTAAAAATATCTACTTTTAGAGATTTAAATGTCTTAGCTACTTTGAAAATTTATCATTGATAAAATTAGACCTGCAATAAATGTAACACATTTCCAGGAGGCTAGATTGTAAAGCAGTCATAAGTAAGATACGGATGCCGTAATCGATTGATTCAGACTGAGAAAATAGCCGCGAGCCAGTGTAAAACTCACAAATTTAAGTATTTCCCCAAAATTATAATTTTAAACACTAATTTACATCAAATGACATCAGAGTTTACAAAACGTACATAGGACACAAAAAGTACACAATCTTTAGACAATTTCTTACACATTTTTAAGAAACGTAAAATTAAACTAGCTCGTTTTCTTGAAAAGAACTTGTCGATTTTTGGATTACAAGGGCAACAAATTGAATTTCATTTATCTATTTAAAAGTTTGTAGGCAGTTTTACCTTCATAATATTTTTTAAGGAAATGCTCTTTGCAAAGAAAATGGTCCACTACGAATGTTGGAGTGTTTCAGATGGCTTGCCCTCAGTTTGAATAGTAGTTGTCACGCTTTTGCAGCGTAGTGGGTAGTAGGGCCATGAGTCAAATCATTGAAGATGAAGAATTTACTATCGTGAAAAATTTTAAAAGAGTAAATTCACAATTTCCCCAACATTTCTTTAGGCCAAATTGGAAAATCCGAATATTAAACCACACTCGGAGGAAGAAGTTGAGGAGCTGGGATTATTACCTGCTTGGGTCGACGACGATGAAGGAGATGACCGACAACGTGAACCCATTTTAACGTAAATCCGACTTAGTCATTTGCATTTTTTAGTCAGTCTTCGGTGCTAGATATCCATTCCCGGCTCAGCCGCAAGAGACGGGCGCAGGCAGACAAGAAATGGAGTGATGAAAATGATAATGTGGAAAAGTTGTATGAAATAATTGCACCAAATGATCAGACATTCTCTGGTGCTGACACGCCAATGCATCGCCTTAGCGACTCAAATATGGAACGTCTAGCGAGGGGACGCTTGACCTCTGTGGAGTTCAATAAACGCTATAGGATATTCATGTCAACGAGTGAAGATACGTCGTTGGCTCTTTTTAACGTAAGGGCTACCCACTCAGAGATATAATTGACTCCCACTTCTAGTTTGGAAAGACGGACTGCACACTGCTTATTGATCGGGTATTTCAAAATTTCCCTATTACTTCGGCGAAATTCACCAACTCTGGCGAAAAAATTATTCTGACTGGACAAAAGCGTTTCTTCAAAGTAAATTTATGCGCTTTTTTGTTTGTCATTTATAGCTCACTCCCGTTAGCTGTTCTGCAAGTTTTGTTATCATTTCGGTTAACATTTTACGAGTATTCTACCTCGTTTCCAACTTTTCAGAAATTTTGAATTTTACTTAAAGGTATTCAGTAACGTATTTATACCCTTTTAAATTGGAGTTTTCGACTTTAGGTGTACGATCTTAACCGCTCAATTGAATCCCATCCGAAAGTGGCGCTTGAGCTCGGTTCCTCTGGAGGTTTAAAGGCTGTTCAGATTTCGCCAAAGGACGACACTGCTGCGTTTCTGGCGACCGATGGCGTTTATCTGGTTGATCTTCGTGTAAGTCCACACTTTTTTGTAACAACAAAAATCCATTTCGATTTAAGCCTATCAGTTTCAATTGCTTATGTTTGAAGTTGTCTTTTTTAATATCGTTGGCAAAATGACTCCTAAATGTATGATCGTCATCGTCGATAGTACACATTTGTGATGGACGCTTCGTGCAGTGTCATGAAATCCCTACCTCAGTTAGTCAGTTGCTTAGACAGCCTGTTTCGCTCAATTATTTTCCATTTTGCAATTGGTGTCACTTCCGTCTTGCTTTTCCGATTTCGTGGGCTACAGGTTCACTGCAGTTACTCCATTTGAGCATTTCATCGGTGTTGTCTGATAAGAGGTCTCGTTGGGGGTTTTCTTATTCGATTTCCGTTACTTGTCGCTTTTTAATCCACCTTTTACCTGCAATCTTAAGCTCTAATGCACTTCCGCGAACACTGCTTTCCCGGAAGTTGCATTCCCTCTCTATTACCTTGTGAAAAGTATTCTCTACAATCTGGGTTTTTTTCTATTTAGTCCTTTCAAAAAACTGCTACAGCTCGCCTAAGTGGAGCAGCCGTTTCTCACTGCTACTCTCGTGACGGGGACCATTTAAACGCCTTTTCAAGTGAGTCTATTTCTGCAAATTAATGCTCTAACAATGTCGATTTTGGTGAAACGGGCGCTTAAATTTTAGTTTCATTTTGTACACCACTTTTTGACCTACTTGATGTGAATTGAAAGTCGTCGGGGCCAAGTAGTGTTGATTTTGTTTTGCATCCTCCCTGGCTTGTACCAGCATTTGCCGAATATTCCAGTCGCGTTTTGTATCTTAACTCTTCCGTCAATATTGAAGTTACTCGTCGACAAGCAGCTTTTCTGGCTGTTTTTTAACTTGAATAGCTAGAACCAGGAAGTGCTCTTCATTTTCTTGGAAATGAATGCTTAATTGTTATTAATTTCCGAGATCTCTTGCGCTGCAGCTTTATTTCCTCGATTGGGATTTTCGGTGAAATGTTTATTTCCTCTCGCCCTATAGATATATTCAAGTTTATTTGAAATGGGAGTTATTTTCGTTATTTCTTGCCGGAAATTTTATCACCAGCCATCTTGAACGTCGTATTTTCTCCAACGGGGATCATTATCTGCTGTTTTGCGGTTAGCCATCACCTCATTAAATGATATATATAGTGAAAGTCCCAATCGTTTTACTCTTCTGGAAGAAAAAGCAGTCTTCCTTTGCTTATTTCCAGAAATTACCCTCTTCCCTCATTGCTGTTTAAATGAATAACCATGTTAACAAGCAAAAATTAACACACTCCTTTTCATTCTTGCTCCTAATTGGGAATCTTCAAAGCACCGCTTTCCTCATCCCGCTGCTCCACCTCTAGCCACAAATCTCAATAATTCTGCTTTAGCCCAAAATGCACCCTCTGGCGAGTTCTAAGATTTGTGGTTCTGATTTTGCCGAATCGTTTTTATTCCTTATGGCGAATCTCATAAATGAAGCCTGTGTCTCCCAAGTTTTCGAGGTAGGAGCAGCGCTGATTTATTAATTGGTACATCACTTTCAGGAGGTGGGAGTTGTGGTACATGGGGCACGGAGTGATGGCAGAAGACAGATGCATTCAATCTTGTCAATTTTGGGTCTTAATCAGTTAACGGGTGTCATAGGACTTGTTAATTTACATCAAAAAACGGGAGAGATTTCAGAGTGAGAAACGTGTCGACCTACAGTAAAGAAGGCCTCTACTTCACTGAAAAGTCCAGATCATATGTTCAGCAGTCCCCCACACTGCCCGGTGATGTGAGTCCTGAAGTAGCCAAATGGGAGCAATTGCCGGTTGCATGTAGATTTAATGCTGCTAAAGTCTTCAGTCCTAGCACGATTCACCTTGAAGTTATTTCAAACCCACTTAACTATCCCATCCATCCTCCATTTAAGTCACGTGAGTTAAAGCCCTAAGGTGGCTGTTTTCTAGGTAACTACCGCTACAAATTAAAATTTTTATGCTTCTTCTTTCCTTGGCATTAGCTGCGGCCCGAGTTTCTCAACATGGGAACTTGATTTACGATCGTGGGAGACAATCTGCAAAAACTGGATGAGTATTTCGGGCGCTTTTCCAATTTTTTCGTTATTCAAAACGAATTTCTTCGCGTTTATTGGTTTTGTCTCAAAGTCCCAGTTAGCGAAGACCGGAGTTATGTTCAATCCATCATCCCGAAATTGTTATCCCTTTTCGATTAGTTAAACTTGCGGTGCGTTCGTCGTTGTAGATTATTCCATTGTACCTAATTCCTAATCACGTTCGACAATTCGTGGTTATCGATGCTTACATTTAATTGAAGAAACTAAACTATTGGGTGACAGTGATTTTCGCCTCGTTGTAACAGGAATTCTAGAACTGCCAACTTGTTATCTTGTCGAGTCGTTTTCTCATCGCCGCCATTTCCCTTTCAGTGCTTATTCTCCCTTTCACAAGCACAAGCCTCACGCCTTTTGCATCGGTCAAGGGGAGAGCTCCTTTGAAATTTTGCGTGACGACAAGTGCTGACAATTCGGCTCTAAGTGGAGCGCGCTTCTCCGGGGCTTTATTTACACAGTTTCCTATCCCTTTCTCAGTGTGTGTGAGGCAAATTTAATGGAGTCTGTGTGGTAGACAACTAATCTTTGAATAAGTAGTATTCAGTTCTCCACGTGTTTACCTACCCGTGTCTATACCTTAATTTTAAAAGATCTTCACAGCTCTACGTGAAAGGTGCTTATTCCGCTGCACTACATAATTGTATTGCTAGCTCGCAGTGATGAGTTAAGTACCAGTGGCGGCTGTAAGAATTGTGACTTATCTTTCCTATGCAGATAAGCCGGAATGGTTAACAGGTCTGATCCTTCCTGGACCTGAATTCGTCTACATTTGTGTGGGGAATTCATTTCCCGAATTAGGGGCTATCAGGTCTTCGTGACTTCGAAGTGTCCGACTTTTTAACCGTGGTGGCCACTCCAATTCTCTCCATGTGGGACCCGAAGATGCATCAGGATATCTATAAACTGATGCTTTAGGTGCACTCAAGGTCTCAAAAAGCCCTTAAGGCATCCAAAGCAACGTTTTCGCTGAAGCTAAGGAAGTATCCGGACACCTGTAGGCTGCAGAAGGAGTTGGGGAGAAGGTGTCTCATCAATACGTTAAACGATGTTCCTTTTTTTTCTTTACTTACATTTTCACTCGACAAGCTCTCAACAGAAGGGTTGTTTTGGTGGGCCCTGTCTAGGATATTTAATACAGAGAAATAACGTTCTTATGCTCTATTTGGCCAAGGTACGCTGATATTTTAGTTTATCAAAAGTAGTTCTTTTTGTGTATTTCGGCATCTAATTATACCACTTGTGTCCATTTGTTTCTGTTTCATGTCTGCGCTATTTTCACTGACTTGGAGTGCACTACTCCGCTAAATTTGCAGCGTATCGCCTGAACTCACGTAACCACAGACACTGAGTGTATTTTCTTCGGCAGATTGTCTTCGTGTTTTACAATCCTTCATAAATCCAAAGCCAATTTCGTGTATAATTCGTCTCTGGGCCAATTTTACTCGTTGCTCGTTTTACAGCGGCCAGCTTTAATTGTCCCTCAGAGGCGGGTGTGCGTTTTGGATAATTTATTTCCTGAGAGATATCTCTAGCTAAAAACCTTAAATGTCTTAATTTGGGTCATATAAATACGCAAATATTTCATTTCCTCATTTAAGGAAACCGAAAAAGTCTCCCTAGACCCACGGGGTTCGGATCTCCCCCTGGTGTCCCTTTTGCTTTCAGATCCTTCTTCAACATGCAACGGGTAGTTAGATAACACTTTGCAAGATGTAGTAGCGCTTACAAGACTTTGTTCTTGGCTCTATCCTCGGTCGTTCTGCCCTTTATGATGTGCCTTTTTCATTAATTTAACAAATATGCTCTACCAGAGCTAAAATACCCACTCCTTCTATTATTACCACCATAATTATCCATCTTTGAGTTCTCCCCACTGGTGTCTTGGGGTATGTACCAATTCAGGTTTCGGTCTGATTTTTCCGTTCAACACTGGGTCCTGTCGCTTTTGTTTGTTGGTGCCTGGTGATTTCCTTGTTCCAGAGTTCCTTTCAAGGTTTACTTAAAAGTGTAACTGCAAATCCGATCACGCGTTTGATGCATCTCAAAGATTGCATATTGGATGAATCGATTGAAACAACATCTCTTATTTTGTCTTTTTTTGTGGGAAAGGGGGGTCGATATCCATGTTCCCTTTGTGCTTTGACAGAACGCTTCAGGACTGCAATTCCAGCCTAGCTTTTGGGTGTGGTCATTTTTTGCATTCACACTATGTTGTTTTTAATGGTAATTTCATAAACTTGATCTTCAAAGAAGTAAGATACGTTTTGCTTTTATTATGGCTACTGCAACTAGCTAGCGTCCTTCCGGTATTTTTGGGAGCAGTTGCCGTGACGGATCTATTGTGTCGCTTTTCGTTTTCCTTGTTTCGATTCAACACTGATTCATTTTTCTCCGTGCACAGGTGACGGGTCGGTCTTCGTGTTCGATCTTCGACAGAGCGCGCGTCCGATTCACCGATGGAGCGACTTCGGCTCCACTACTGGCTGCAGCCTTGCCATCTCCGATGACTCCCAATACATCGCTTGCGGGTAAGTCTTTTTCCAGTTAGCAATATTCCGAATTATCTCTGGAAAATGTGAGCTATCCACCATTCTCTGGGCCGGTCAGTATCAGCTTTAGCTTTCCTAGCTTGTGGGTAAAATCGTCTCAAATTTTTCACAACAACAAGTCTCCAAGCGTAAAAAAGTGTTCTTCTTGTCTCTTCCTCGGTTTCTGCACACAAAATGTGTCTCGTGGAAAAAGTCGCGTTGGTTCTTCTGTTCCCACCCAAACCAATCTCAAGTTGGGCATTTCTTGAGTAAAATTCACGCCCTGTTGTTTTAACAATTCTACTCACATGCATATTTTACGTCTGAATTTCATCAACATAATTATTTATGTGGTTTGTCTTCCCTTGAATTTATGTTCTCTCCGCCACCAGTGGTGTAGCTTATTAATTTGGTCCTTTAATGAACCATCACTTAATTCCGTCATTTTTTGTAATGTGATATCTAATGCGTGGTTACCACTGGCGGACACCATTGGGGAACCCAAATCTGTCATTTATCGTTTTAAATTGTACCTAGTAAATCTAACGGAGAAGCTCTGGTGAGATTTCTTAGGATCTTGCTGACAGAACCCTGTTTAAACGTTCTAGCTCCCGAAGCATGCTTCACGTCTAATCGCAGATTGTAGTATATAATCCATCTATTATTTTTGAAAAGAAGGTGCTCAAGCTTTGTGTACTAACGGACGGGCGGCAAGTGTGTTTGATGGTGTACTCTGAGTAGAGGAAAAAAGTTTTTGGTGTCTATAAACCACTAGCCCTGTTTCGAAGTGGCCACCACGAATTCATCAATAATAAATCCTAAATCATGGGCTCTGACGCTTTGGGAGTAAAAGTGTTTTCGCTCCCAGCATTCTGTAATTGTGGACAGGGGAATGAATTTGTTTCTTCGCCACCCCAAACGGGCAGTGGAAAGCGCCTGAAGGGGCTTCAGGGAAGGACGAAAGCGGCATTTTGAAGTCCAAATGCAATCCCTTTTTTGTTTATTTCTTCATCTTCTCCACTCTTCTCAGTGCTGGTTAACTTAAACTCTTTCGCGGAAACGCATTTTTAAAGTTAAATAACTCCACCCAGACTAGTGTTGCCACTCGTACAATCGTGATTATTTTGTATCAGTCTTGTGGTAGGCATACTAAAAGACTTCATTGTAAATAACGGTGGAGGAATGTGCTTTGTGCAATGATTATCAGTGTATAGATGAGTCTAGGAGGTTGATGGTCTAGTCTGTGAAAGGTGTAAAAAGGCATGATGACGAGATTTACGGAGGCCACAAACGTTTTCAAATATTCATTTATGATAGGCGGTGCAGTCTGGATGAGCATGCAATAATTTGGACTTCTTTATTCGTATTAACCCCGGCGCTGTTGCAACTTCACGTAGCGATAACAGGCTCTCCAGGCTAC
Source organism: Anomotaenia brevis (assembly GCA_030710315.1). NCBI lineage: Eukaryota > Metazoa > Platyhelminthes > Cestoda > Cyclophyllidea > Dilepididae > Anomotaenia > Anomotaenia brevis. Next base: position 601,548 of record JAUOZQ010000005.1, read on the forward strand.
CTCTCATGGGTTGCCATTTGCTGCCCTAGTTTCGAGATGCGCTCAGTTACTTCAAACGTGTCCAGTTAACCAGTTTGACATCCTTTGAAATTGAACTGCCATATTTTCCATGCATGACGCACAGATCTTGTGATGTATGCGCCACCTCCCCTTCTCCGCTTTCAGCTCTCTTAATACGAATTCCGTTTTCAGCCCTCGTTGAACTTTTCGTAGATACTATTTTGAACGCTTCAATCACGTGGAGAAATCGCTCAGCTTTTTTAAAATTATCTTCCTTCCCTAATTTGTGTTCTCAGTAGCCTTTAATCGGTGCCCATTACTCTTTTACTGCGTGACCATAGCTACACTTGTAGCTGGTCAAAGGGGCGTTTCAACGCCCTTCATTACCTTATTCGCAGCTTTGCAGTGAAAATACTACCTCTTAGCAAGAAGATCTCGTACCGCCTTCTGAGTTCCTCCTAACCTTTAGCCATTGAATTAATTTCTCCCCATATGAGATCGGAATGTTATGGATGCCACTTTGAATGGTTGAATTACGAAAATAGTGGTAATTTTACCCGTGCAGGCGTTACAAGGAGTCCATCCAATACGCGCTTTGCTTGTTAGGTGGAGGATGACGTTAAGGGTATGACCTATTCTAATCGAGAAGCCAGGAGCAGCAAATGGTAGTGTGATCATGCAGCTGGCTAGTTCGTTGTAACAGTTAAACTGCGTTGCAATTTTGAATTGGGATGACGAGCGTGAAGTGGACCAGTCCATAAAAAGTTAATGACAAAGTGTGAGCACGTGGTGACCATGGCAACCCTACCAATGATTCGAGGGCTTTTTCGTACCATGGTATGCCTACAGGCTGGCGATTCTAGTGCTAGTCAGATTTTTGCCAATAGTATCGAGTTTATCCCTTGATTTTTTGACTTTCCCAAACAAAACGCCGAGAGACATAAAACCATCTCTCATAGGAACCATAAATGTTACTTTAATATCCACTTTTTAATGTTAACAATTGTAAACAATGCTGGTGCCAATGTTTATTGCTGCTATATGGTAAGGCCTATAAATGCTCCATTTCTTAAAGCCGACCTTGGGGCGTGTTCATCCAGGTTGTTCTGGGCGAATTTGACTGTCTCATCAGGAAAATGAAGTGTTTGGTAACTGAAATATTTAGTGAATTTCATATACATTCATTAGCCGTGAGAATTATATGACTCTCATGAAGGAACTTTTCTTAATTTGATATAACCTTGAACGAGGCTGAAGCAGGCTAGTTTTAACGACAGCGTTCCTCGGCGAGTTAAGGTCTGCGGAGGAATGTAGTCATCTAAAAAAATTGGATGATAACCTTTCGGTGTGATGTCGGTCTCCTCGAGGCATGTGGAGATGGTAGCGAAGGTCTTTATTGAGTTTAAGCATCAGGATAGAGGCTGAACCATTAAGTTGTCAGTTCAAAGGAATCCGAACTCTTACAGCAGTACTTTTTGGGGGATTTTCGAGGAAAACTTCAGTGGGAGCGTAATCAGGTGGTCTGTTGTGCTATTGACTTCTAACACCAGCCTCGTTGTGTCCCTTTTAGGCCCCCATTTCATGCCTCGGGGTTGTTTTCTCTGTTCAGTCTTGCTGTTCATTGAGAAGTAACCATAACCTGCCGGTCGACTCGTCTTAATGCAGGTTATTCTTTCTGTGCCTAAACAGGAGGTTTTCAGTTCTCTATTCTCCCTGTTACCACGTATTCTAAAGCAGAAGGTGGGCTTAAACGTTTCTGGGATGAAAGTCTGAACCAATAATATTCCTTAAAATAAATTCCGAAAACCCTGAAACTGATTTTTCGCTAGAACTTGTTTCGTTGGGAATTTGAACTTCTATCTAGCCAACTTATGGTCCTTTTTTCAGTTCGGAGTCCGGCTTCGTGAACCTGTACACTCGGGAGTCTGTGATGACCAACCTGACCAAGTACCCGAAGCCGCTGAAGTCTGTCGGCAACCTGACGTCAGCCATCGACCAGCTGTTGTTCCACCCCAACTGCCAGATGCTCTATATGGGCTCCTCCCTCCAGCCAGGCGCTGCTAGACTGGTGAGTCCCCTTCTGCACTTTTGAATCAATATACTACCAGGGAGAGTTTTTCCACGACAGTACTACTCCATTGAGTTGGACGCAAACTAGTGACAGCAGTTGGATTTAGATTAATTGGAAGGGGTGGGTTGATTATTTAGTACATGAGAAGACTTCCTGTTTTTTTCGGATTCCACCAGCGTCAATTTGGCGTGTTATACTCAATTATCAACGCGGCGACTATTTGAACATCAACATGGGAAAAGCGATGAATACACGCATCCATCCACCGCGGATAACACCTTTGATGTGTGTCCATTGTTTTGTTTTCTATAGGACTTCGAATAACACCAATAAAGACCAATTTGAGAGTTAGGGAGACCTAGGTTCTGGTCCCTCTCGAATCGCGATGCCATTCTGCATCTAGATCTTTTATGAGCATACCTGGAAGTTCTGTTTTAAATACTCTGCGGATGGGAAGTAGAAACAAGGAGTACTGCTTTTTATTAGTGAAGACAGTGTCCGTAGTGAGCGGTGGTGGTAGTGTTAGTAGTGGGGCGTTGCTTGTGAGCGTCTGATGGACTAGTCTCTAAAAATTACAAAGGCGCTGTCAGGAAGGATTTAGCGAGACCCAACGCGCTGTTTCCCTGGCACGTTTATTAGTCGTTGGCAGGCGTATTCAATGAAATGGGTCTCTAGCCTCGTTACTGGCTCCTATGCTACAAGCACAGTTGGGGTAGGGAAACTAATTGGTGGACAGAAACTTGTTATGACAAATTCATGGGAATTTTCTTAAGAGTCTTCCTTCCATGTCCTTCCAAACTACGGATTTTTCGATGTTGCAGTTATTGCTTCAGGTTAGTAGGAAGTAAATCAAGATTTTTTTCCTTAGTAAGACCGCAACCTTTTTTGTTCTCATTATCTAAATGTCATAATTTCTTATTGACTTCGTTGGAATTCCAGGGTGTAGCTGAGCCTCTTTTCTTGTTGAAATTCTTCCGGCAGCTATCTTCTTTGACAGATTAGTCAGAAATCACTCTTATAAGTTTTCTGCAGAAAATTTTTAATTCAGAATTTCACTTAAGATTCATATAAAATTCTCACATACCTCCACCTCAGCCTCTGTCAATCAAAATCAAGCGTTATTGACGGGTATTATGGAAGGGAGAGTATTTTTAGCCATAATTTTAGTATTTGTGACTTTTTTACCATAGTTCACCACGACGCACTGCTCAGTAATTAACCACGGAGAGCTTTTTTTTCCGCAAGAAGAACACGGAATTCTCGTTACGTGGTCATCGCAAACAACGCTTATTTTGCAGCTTTATGGATTATGTAATTTAACTATTCCCTGTCTAGGTAGTGGCAGTGGGTGTATCGGTAGAACTCGCCTATTAAGTTGTGAAAACAGTGCTATTTACACAGTGGTACACTTAATAAAAACAGTTTTTTCTATCAGACTCGTAAACATTGCATCTGTTCATTCGGACTGCATAGTGGAGACACTTATCGATCCTTATGGGTCGAAGCTATTGCCTTTGATAATCTTGCAGTTCACCGCTAGGTGTCCATTTGTTCAGATTGCAGTTGCACCGGATGGAACATCTGCCTGTGTACTTTTTTACCATAATTTCTACGCCTTACCTCTCCTAAAATTATGTACACCTTCATCACCCATTCTCCCTAAGCTCCGGGTTTAGCTACCTTTTAAGCGGTTTTAAGAGACGTTCCATAGATGAGAGTTCATGCATCTGAGAGTGAGTGAGCAAAGTGGGGCGCACAGATGAAGACATTTAGCTAGTAATGGCGGCTAGACTCGGTGGTCTAGACGGCACTGATGGCCTGCTTCGCTCTGCCTTGTAGTTCGACGTGGAGAGCCAACGGGTGCACGCGGGCTTCCCGGCGTGCATGGGCCGCCTCAACGTGCCGACGGCGGCCGGCTTCAGTCCGCGCGGCGGCTTCCTCGCCGTGGGACAGACCAACGGACATGCCGCCCTCTACGCCTTCGACTGGGCCGGCAGCAAGTACTGACCCCTTCCCCTTTTCCCCCTTGTAACCTATCTGTCTGTATAAATGCTCCCAGACTGCTTCTGCTGTTTCTTTCCTCGTTGACGTATTCGTCGGGTTGAGACTGTGGTAAAAGGCCATGCAAAAATTTCCTACAACAGGAGACGGAATCGTAGAGATAATCACTTCTGTGCAACCAGTATTTATAGACTTGCAGGCTAGTACAGTTTTTAGTGGTTAATTGCTCACTAACGAATTTAGATGACAATCAAAGGGGTCTGTTGGATCTTCTGAAAAGTACTGTCTGATTTTTGAATGAAACAAATGACTGGAGGCCACACTTAATTAAAGATTCAACACCAATGCAGTTTGCCATATTATCTATGACTCTCCATACATTAACAAGCTTGTAATTCGGAGAACTCGAAAATGTCACTTTTAACCTCTTCTTGGGGTGTTGCAAAAGCTGGTTCTTTGAAATTATTTTCGAAGCTATTAAACAAATGGTAGTAGTCTGAAGGGGCAAGACCGAGAGAACAAGTTTAATTAGCAATTTTCTCCCAAACAGGCTCTTCGATCTTAATTCACTAGAGCAGGTCTCTCCTGAAGGCTTGCGTTATGTGGCAACAATTCACAGTGGACTATTCTTTGGTGGTCCCATCAGATTGACAGAAAAGGTCTTTTCCCATGAACTTGTTCCCTTCTTGGTGGCTGTGGCTGGGGTCTTTCCCCGCTTAAGGAGTCACTGTCTACGACACTTAACATTTCCTTCTATTTGTGGTCGCTAGTCGTAATTCTTTCCGACAAAGTTGACAAAATGGGGAGAGCCGAGCAGGTGTCAACTCGAGATTTGGGATTAGATTCAAACGATACATGGATATTCACCCAGTTTCCGGGTTTAGCAGCTTTCTCAAGTTTTTGAAGGTGGTAACGACGGTGCACATTTGTATGGTTCGGACTAAGCTTAATTGCCAATTCCTCAGTGGTTAAGGCAAGATAGGCTTCTTCAAGAGCTGCTTATCACTGAACTCAACTGGACGTCGGGTTCGGTCCACTTCGGAATTCCGCAAACGCTCTTCTACAGCCATCTTCTTTCACTGCACATTCTTCTCCATAAACTGAGTGAGGGTTGCTAGCCGCTTCAGTTGTTGTAGAGTCTCATTTCTTGAACTCCTTAAACATCATTTGCCTCAAATAATTTCTTAGTAACTTCCATAGTTTCATAATTAATCACGCAAATATTAACTTTTATTGTCATGGAAAATATAATTTGCTTGCTTTAAATGGACCGAAGCGTAAAACGAATGTTCAATTTCATTGAATCATACTAATATTTTTTACATTTTCTCCAATCTAAAAAGGTAAAATTCAGACAGAACGTAGTGGATAACCTGATATGTAGAAGCATGCTGGTTGGTGTGTTTAACCCTCAACATAGAGCTCCCAATTCGAATAAAAAGCCCAGTCTTCAATAGGAGTCAAGTAATTAATATAATCAAAAATTATTTAAACTTTGCTGACGTTGAATAAGGCCATTGAATAGTAACTCGTCTGAGACCTCCATTATTGATACTTTTGTTATATTCCAATTAAGCCGGAAACAAAGTCAAATCCCCCATGGAAAGTGAAATGAGGCTGCTTATTTGCAACTTGCGGCTTAATTTAGCTTTGAGCTGGGGTCTGCTTTAAATGACTCCTTTGTGGCAAACCACAAACATTTCCAACGTAGCTCATTCGTGAAATTGGGCCCTTCGGTAGATCCATTTTACTTCAAGTGTAGTCCTGAAAATTGGCAATCATTTAATTAGAAATGCATAAATAGATAAAGCAGATTTATTGAGGGCTACCAGACTCTGGTTGTATCTGCCTCTTATAATTAACTATGGTTTTTAATAGATTACTGTCAAATCTATCAGATCATGCCGTGAGTTCCGTCCTAAACTCAAATTTTTAAATTGAGCGAAATTTAAAGACCATCGCGTAACACTTAGTGGAGCTAAACATTATTTTTGCCTTAAGATACATTTAAACAGAACAAATTGTACTTAACAGTACAATAAAATTAAAATTAGCTTAATTAAATCTCTGCTAACATGGACGTACCCAAGAAACATTCAAGGCACATAATATTTATTCTCGCCAAATTGTTTCACCTTTTTGGATAGACTCTTGACTGGCGACGAAAAATGGCTTCGTGACCAGGGAAGGACCATAGCCACAGAGAAGAGGACATCATGGGAGAAGGGTTCTTTTGGTTCAGTCTGATGGGAACGCCAAGGAATAATCCACTTTGAATTTCTACAAAATGAGACAATCAATGCTCAAATCTACTGTCAGCAATTGGGGTAGCGTTGTGAGCAAAAGACCCGCTCAAGTGAATGGTTGGGGTGATGTTTCATCAGAACACAACAAGAGCCACGACACAATAGATCGAAGAACTTGGGTGGGCAAAAATTCTTCATTCATCCTATTCTCCAGTCCTTGTAAAATCATTTGAAAGAAGGCATTTATGAGTTCTATGGATAATAAAAATCAAAAAAATTACACCAATAATGGTACTAATAAGCTTGCTCATGGAGGGGACGAGGTGGTAGATAATGAGGGAACGTAATATTTGGTCACCTGTCTTAGACAAAATCAGGACAGAACTTATTGGATCACCTGATGTTTGAAAAACAGGTTACGCTGACCTATGGCAAGCTACCAGACTAATAGTGTATCTGACGGTTCGAACTAACTATGCTGTCAAATATACCATTTTAACATGATTCTTAACATGATTTAAAAGATAGTTTATGAGCTGACCTTAGGTCGTACAGATGGTATCACTCATCAATACTGATCTCTGTTAGAGCGGTGTTGTTTCTCTTTAGAAATTCTACAAGGTGTTTCGTGCCTCTTTAGCACTTAAATTGCATACTTTGTTGTTGGGTACATTCCGTAAAATCTTTCGATTACTGGTCATAATGATAGCAAAGAACGTGGTAGTAACGTAGGCAGACATCATAGATTTTATTACCTACTCTTGCATCTGTTGAAAAAAAAATCAAAAGTCCACTTAATATTAATGAAAAGATGCTGTTGTGAACAAAATAGCTGCTAACCAAGTGCAGAGGGTCCATCAGGCCTAATGCACCTGACTGCGAAAACTTCCTTCATTTGTCAAGTTTGGCACGTGAGAGTAATTACTAATTTAGCCATTCAAGTAATTACAGGTTTGTAAGGACTTCATCTCATAATTTCCTGACTCAAAGTTGCCCCTGCTAGGCATTAAAATTACACATCAGGTGACTATTATAAAATAATCCGCGTGCACTATTGTTAAAAAATCCAACAGTCCTCTATATATTGAATAGTAGATTGTGGACTTAAATTTCAGCTTCATAAAAAGTAGTTTGTTTGTTTACACATTCGAGGATTGATCAAAAAGTTGGTAAAACTTGTTTGGCAGTGGTAAAGATGTCGAAGTACTTCATTAGATGTTTATGGAACTCGGACTCCAAAAATCTGCAGTACAAAGTGGATTCAGTAGATCAAAGGATGACTTTGAAGTTAATCCAAAAATGGAAAATTGTTGACAGACAACTCTCAGTCGGATAGCTACGTAGTCAAAAATGTACTATTCCAAATCAATTATTGTTGGGGATTTGGGTTTGAGAAAGCTTTGGCACGATGGGTCCTGACAACACTGGAATATCCTGATCGACACGATCTTCGAAATGATTTCTCCTTATCATTATTAACCAAAATTGCAGCAGAAAAGAGTATTTTCTGGCAATTGGCTCTACCATTATGATCTTGAGTCCAAAAATAATCCATGAAATGGCTCCCACGTGGGTGGAAATTCGGAAACCAGTGTAAAATTCAAATCTCAAACGTCGGCTTAGAAGGTGATGGCCACAACTTTCTAGGTGAATTCCGAGGATGCTGACAGGTTACCTGGAAGGTTAAGGAACAAGAATTTGCTATACTGCTTTACAAAGGGAGCCCTGAGTGGACAATTTGATTAAGGAACGGAAAAGGAAAGAACTTCATGTTTGGGTTCTGTTTCACTACCGAGACAATTCTTCTTCTTCTTCGAGAATGTTCTCAAGATTTTCAATGTCAAGTTCAATCTACTCACCCATCACATGAGCAAAGGATTGACTTCACCACCAGACTTCTTCCTTTTTTAAATCAAATAAAAGCGTTTTAGAAGTTCAGAGAGCAATTAAAACTACCTGGTTCCAAAAATGTCCTCAACATTTCTTTAGAGAAGGACTTCGAAAGTGAAATCGTCTACTTGAGATGTACATTGACCTTGACTGGCAACGATATTGAGGAATTTGATAATGTACAGATGCTCCTTTTGTTAGGTAAATAGGTTTATTGAAAACCCTTGCATTTTATACAACATCTCCATTAACAATGATGTGAATGTCTATCACTAACAATTTTCGCCTAGGTAACTAAGAAGAAAAGCTAGTCACAGCGTAACCATGTTAATTCCATTTATGTCGCCATGTATTAACTATAATTCCGTAATTTTAAATGAAAATTAGTTAGATGTGTCTGGAATAGTTGAGACGACAGCAAATGGTCAAAATTTATGATGGACTATGATTGTCAGTCGTCAGACGTCCTAGTGGAATGTCACCAGACGACCGCTGGGTGTGAGTCCCGTGTAATTGGTATGTTATCACTTTAGGTGTTCTAGTCAAAGCCGCTTTAATGTAATACTCATAGCTCTCTAGCTATTTATTGATGGCTGTTAAAAACGCCATTCTTATCCGCGTCATCAGAAAGGGAGTCCGCTTTAACCCCGTTTTTCGGCTCAAACGAAGGGAAGTGAATCAGTCAGTACCCTCGAAATCTGTCGCAGTTTTTGGACTGCAAAAGGTAGTTGTAATCTTTAGGGAGGCATTGACGAGACATGCAGATCAACAAACCTGTCCTGAAAGGGTAATTAGTCACAAAACTCTACGTTGGAATTAATTGGGGGACAGTTAAGACTATTAATGTAAGGCACTAAGAGGGGCACAAGACGATCACGCCAAATTAGAACAGCGCCTTTAGCCTGCAACTGATAGTTTTGTTCCCATTTTCATTAGCGTGGTTTTGATCTAATCTAGAATTCTGAAATCGCCCTTAACAGTAGAACTGGAGACTTTTAAAAAATACAATCAGTCGCATCTGAGTACGCAGAACGGTTGTTTTTAAAGAAAGTTCAGAGCTTGGGCTAGAAATCTTATTTAGATAGCATTGTAATCTATGTGATTGCTTGTATATTTAAACAAAGAGATTGTAATAGCTGAGAGATAGTTAATTTCAAGTTTCATATTAATCAGCAACAGTTGATTGAAGGGTGATTCTTAAAAGTTTATTTATGGCGAAATAGAAAATATGTTGAAGAAAACGATCCAATTACCATTGATGTAGGAAGTCTTCAGATATAAGTTTTTGTGTCAACTTTAAACATAAAATTTGAAATTACAGATTTGCTAAGATAAACACGGACCCAATTATTAAACCTACGAATGAAGGAGAATATTAAGATATGGTCGTGATTATTTGATAAATGAATAGGGAGTTGAATGTGGTAAGAAGCTAATAATTTTCTCTCGTAGACCTTTAGTCCACATTTATAACTTTGACATAACCAGAGAGAATGTGTTCAAGAACAGCGAATTAGTTTAATACTTCTGATAGGTATCCCACTGTGTATCAAAATAGCACCCGATACTAGGCACAGTCATCATTGAGCCATTTTCTTTGCTTCAAAGTTGGTTTCTTCTTTTCTTATGTTCACTCGTTCGTGACGAGCTGAGGACATGCGAAATGAAAACGAAATACCAAATAGGATCTCGCCTCCCTCAATCTTACAAATTAGCATTTATTTACCACGGGTAGTCAACATATATTTTCAATGGCCTTCCTTGTAAATGACAGCAGTGCAGCATTTCCTACTTCCTTTGCCCCTGCGTTAATACCACATGGTCTTTTGTCAAATTGATTTATACTTTGGGAACCTTGACAATTTAAAAGATCAAGGGGTAATTTTACGTCTCTTTTTTGGTTACGCTAGATTGAAGTGGTATCTTGTAATAGAGAAACATGGTCGGATGTTCTTTGTGGGTCCCATGAATAGACTCTCATTTAGTACAATTTAGGTTTCCAGTTGTGGAAACGATTCTACTGTGCGAGCGTTGCCCTTAGTTTCTGGACCATTTTTTACAATTTCCAGTACTATTAACACCCCCGAATACTTCAAAGGGAATGACTGTCATCACCAGGAAATAGATAGATCTTTTTAAAGTACGCTAAAAGGAAAATTGTGTTGCAATCAAAATTGCACTTAAAAGGGTTTTCAATTTCTTATTCATGCTTATTAGAATACATTTGCTCTGCTTTTGATTCCCCTGGATAGGCATAAAATACTAGGGTTTCATGAAATATGTATTTATTTAGTAGCAGAAAAGGTTGAGATATATCGAATTAATGTGAAAAAGTGGTGGGCTCCTTTCAATGAAAAATTGCAAGTGGATGGCTTTTGGCTTGAAGGAGCCCTTAGAGAAATGAGACGAAACCTTTACTACACCCAGTTATCCAAGGGAAGAAACAGAAGTACCATTGAACAACCCTATAAAAATTATTGCATTCGAAAGATTTATTTTTATAAGAGCACTGTGAAGGACAAAAATGGGAATAGCATTTACCAAGCATTCTTATCAAACTTCAGAACTCTTATTAAACAAGGAATCGAAAGTGGGCTGAGAAAGTAATGATAAATAGATCCAGTCGTTGAAAGATCAAATAGCAGAAAATCTAACCGCAAAAGATGAACTCAGTGGCTTTTAACTTCTCTGAAACGATACAACTCGTAAAATATTAATTAATTACATACATACCAAGTTGGTAAATCTAGCTGAACACCACGAAATGGCACTTGCTCGCTTTCGAAACGGAACTCGTTTAAACCGAAGGTTTTAAAATCATGGATTTACGCTTGAGCGATCAGAATTGGGTTGCATAACGAAAAGACGGTGTATATGTGGGACTAGTAGTTTAATTGCGCTGTGGAAGGGCAGAGAAACTTAAGGTAGCTAGGAATTTTTTTCAAATTCTACGGTTTTTCAAGCTAGGAAAGGTATTGTTTATTGATGCATTAAATTCAATGTGCACCAAATCTAGGTTCGTCGAATGCAAGACAAGAAAGAGAGGTAAAAGATTATTAAGAAGAATTAGTTGTTCTGTTACATAATTTGGAAAAGAAGTTGGAGATCAAGGATGGAATTACTGTTTTACTACGGAAGAAAGATAACGAAGTGTGCGATTGGTCAACGATCACCTTTACTATGAAAATACCCTCAATATTGAGAGAAGACAGAGAGAAATGGGAAGAACAAATGCATTTGACCCGATTCAGATACACCAGGCCATCCCGTAGGCTCGGTCTAAATTCTGAATAAATGAAACAGGTGACAGGATGTTACAGTTATTTTGAAAATGCTAACATCAGTGTACTTTCCTGATTAACCACGAATTACTTTAATCTATTAGCAAACTTATTATTACTGGAAGTGTAAAATTATTTTGGTTTTGATTCAAAGAACCCACAAATGTCACTTTTAACCTCTTGCTGCCTTACAAAGGCTGTTTCTATCAAGTGGTTTTGTAAGGTACGAAACACATGGAGGTCTGAGGGGGGAGCAAGGTCGGAGAAACCCGGCAGATGAGGAATTTTCTCTCAACCGAGTTCTTCGTCGATCTTTTGTGACGTGATTTTTTCTGCGGGGGTTGTGCTGCACTGCCCTGATGAAACATCTCCCCTTTTCGATTCACTAGAGCAGGTTATTTTCCTGCTCAAAGCTTGCTTACAACGCCATAATTGCTGGCATTAAAGTTGAGCATTAAGCGTTGCTGCATTAGGTGGCACCAATGCAAAGTGCATTCTTCCTTGGCAATCGCACCACAATGGTAGAAGAAGGACCTTTTTTCCTATGAAGCTTCCTTTTGGTCGTCTGCGGCTGTTTTTTACTCGGCTTACGGAGGTTAACAAAATTTCAATACTGGATCCACTTTTCGCCAGTCTACAGGCGTGAGTCTACCCACCTAAAAGTTAAAACAAATTGGCGAGAACGGAGACGGGAAAAGCAGAAACCGTCAATTTAAGGTTTTAGGGATTGCTTTAGGACACATTTAACACATTTGGGAACTTTCCAAATTAAAGGAGATGAAGATGAACAGTTGCATGGTTTAAATTAGGCGTAAATGCCGATTTCCCAACTGATGAAAAAGGACAAGCTTCTTCTTCAAGGCTGCTTCAAGGAGCAGGTCATCATCAAACTCAACATTGTCCACTTCCATCTTCCTTCATTGTTGTGGAGGGTGACCTCTTCACTTCCGAATTCCAGCAACCATCTTCGTTCACTCACACAATCCTCCTCATAAACAGAATGACTGATTCCTGCCTCCTAAGTTCGCTGCTGCTGAGTTTCATTCCTCACTTGAACTCATTAAACATTATGTACCTCATAAGATCCCTGGGTTCTCCCATGTAAGCAGGGATTTATTCTAGCAAATTTTAATTTCAGTGTTCTGTAAATGAAAATTTAGTCTGTTTGAAGTATCTCGACATAAATATATTGCTCCCTTCCATTAAACATTCTAAAATACTCTTCAAATATTGTTATCTTCAACAAGTAAAATTCAGACAGGACTCATAGGGTGACCTGATAGAGTGCATGGAAGAGGGTAGGTCGGCAACCAAGCGTGTATCCTCAGTGTCCATCGCCGCCAGTATCCATCACATCTACTTCACGCATTCCAATCGGAACACCATTTGGATTGCGAGTTGATATATGTTCAGCAGGCAAGTTGTTTGCTTGCTGGTTGGGATACAGTAAGCGAAAAATCACCAGATGTTGACGCCTGGGCATTTCCCAAGGCCCCGAGAGGAGGATGCGTTATCCGTAGCACTCGTTGCCAAATTATGTGGGTGGTAATTAAGCCATCTAAAAGTGGGGAGCAATTCATTGGTGCAGATATTGTAAATAAAGTGCTATACAAGGTTCGCCAGCGGTAGCATAATGCAGTGGTTAGAACAATACGAGAATGAAAGGAAACACCATTTGGTGGCCTGCATAGGGACACAGCAGCATGGCTGCGCAATGTGCAGTGAGTGGCAGTTCAATCCGCTCTACTAAAAGATAAAACCAAAGATAAGATATCTGCAAAGATGCTGGAGCGAACTCATTTAGCACTTTCCCTAGAGGAGGTGTGTCCTCAAAAGCAGCTTTGATTAACAGCAGCACGGAGGTGATTAGTGTCCTTCGCAGTATTCTCGATACTCTTTTTCCTTATGTTCCATAATCGAGTTGTTCTCTTTCAGGAATCAGGTAGGAGTTTTAGTCATCAGTTATTCTCATTATCATCACATGCAACATTCTTACTTTTAGGAGTATTTTGTCTGAATGATCTAAACGCATCAGAAAGGTAGCGAATATTATTCTGTGAAATTTGCCTGCATATCGAGCTGCGATATCTGACTAGAAAATAAAGCTTTCATCCTTTCTTCAAAAACATGAAGCTATGGAAGTCGAACTACAAGTATCGTATCAGCCTTCATAACGCACCCACTAGTGAAGACAGACGCTTTTGTAAAAGGGAATGTTGAGTGGCACTTATTTTGTTGAAAATGCCTCTTTTTATACATTTACATGCTATAGACGATACAAATTATATGCTTGGTGGTTAAACTTGTGGCTTCTGTATCGACCCAATGTTTATTTATATGAACACCAATCCAAGTCTATAAAAGTTTGTTGATTGTTAAGTATCGGAAGTAAAATGGTTGCTAATTTCAAGCCATAGTCGACAATACTTATTCGATTCTTTTTTATTCTGAGCATATTCATTGAAGGAATCATATACAGAATCGACTTCTAAAAATAATCAAATACTAACAATGAGGAATGACTAATCACTTTATTAAGGTATTGACTGACACGTATGACAATAAATGTTGTCATTTTCCTCTATTTAACTGAGGTTTCAATGAATGGTTTCTCTTTTATCTACTCAATCATCTCTAATAGAAGTTAATCATGAAAAGCACTTGAGAGTTCGATATTCGAATGCCCCGAAGTAAACTTTGAATTACTTCCATAAATCAATTAAAATAGTACACTATTTGGAAAATCTCGGACCTTCATTATTACTTTACAGTGCCTGAGAACAATCCAACGAATTTGCTAAAGTAAGAAAGCCCAAATTTGCCAAACTTATAATGGATGCATCTAATGCTTATCCTGTGTTTTATCTCTTGGGATATTCATTTGGTTTAACGTTGATTAGGGATTTGTATTATGTTAAAGTAATGATGCTACAGAGCATGGGTTACTAATGCGGTGAGGGCAAAACTGTTAATGGTCATAAGAACAGAGAAAGTGCTAGTCCTGTTTGAGAACGAACACACTGTAAAATTTTAAAAGTCATTAAGTAATGAGAGTTTGCATTATAAAGCTTTTTTGAGAAGAAAAGTAGAAACAATAAATAACGTTAAGTTGCGTTTTTGAGCACAGTTTTATGAATATATTCAAATCATTTAATAGCGCTTCCTCCTTAAAAAACATAATTCATTAAAGGTTGTTAATTATGTTGATTAATTTTCTATTAAAAGGCTCATTTGGGAATAATATTTCTTATATTTTCTCCACTAGAAGTTCCCGTTCTTTTGCGCTTGCGAAACAAATAGTTTTAGTAATACGGCTCCAATTGAAAAGAAGAGTGACTTATTTTAGCTGATTTGTGAAATTGCGCTAATTCGGTCTCTTGCAGTCTACGACAAGGGCATTTAAGTCACTTAATGCCGTAGTGCAATAAGAAGAAATGTCTTGTGGAGGTAATGGCTTCGCAGGCGCACTTGGCGTCTCAAAATTTTATTTGTCTATCCTAGATATTTTACCTCTGGCCTGTCTTTTCATCTTCAAGTACGTTGGAACACTGGTATTAAAGTAACTAAAACAAAGATAATTTTTAAGAACGTTAGGGTGAGTGAATAAGTATCAGACCAGTGAATGGGCTTTTTTGATGAGCAGCAGACAAGCCTTAGCCAAGCTTGACAAGCCTGAGTAATGATTAAAATTTATGGATTGGTTAAGTTTGCTACTTCCCTAAGCTTTGTGGTAATCACTTCGGCTGCAATCGATTTGAGTTCAGTGCTCTACTTCTTCCCAAAAGCAGCTTAGAAAGGTCCCAATTGAAATGAGAAGTTTGTATTGGCCCTGGTGAATGCCAACCATCATCACTGGCTGACGCATACTCAGAGTCACTGAGCTGGACAGATGCGACTAAGTAGATATTGGACAGCTTCCCATGCTGGCCAAACCAAGTCACTCAACCCCCCATAGTCGTCATACCACACGTAACCGTTCTTCCAGAATCGAGATTCATAGATTGTGTGCATTCATCCTGAAACTTATTGGCCCAACGTTCTAACAGTGAATCCTGTCAACACATAAATTGGTACTCTTGCTTACATTAGCACGCTTCTTATAAACACTCTGGTAGAAGTCTTCTCATCTTATACCGGGGGTGGGTGGTTGATCCGTCTTGGAGAGAGCTTGGTACAGCAAACCGCTAAAGGTTTCGAAATCCATTATGATGATTTATTCCACCATTTCAAGATTAAAAGGGCCAACTGCTCACGGATTTTTCATACGACTATCGACAGGGTTGTTAAATGAGATTTAATACTGGTCCACAATGAGGGCACAATCAAAGGTGAGGTAGCAGTAAATCAGAGAAATACGGCAGCGAAACCATTTTTGAAGATAATGTCAGATAAAAAATATCGAACCGAACTCGATTTGAACGAATAGAAAATCATTTAGATTAAAAGTGGTTTCAGTGGTTCTAAGAAGGAAGAGGGACTTTGAATAAGACTATTCTCATTTGCGAACTACGGAAACTTCGAAGAATCCCTTCTAAAACAGTGGCAGATGCTTAAAATCCCATTGAAAAGTTTAGAAAATATATTTAGGTCACAAACCCACGACCTACTCGGGGAATTTTCAGCCCATGGGTTGACTAATTTGACTCTTCTTTATGGCCATAACTCAGAACGATTGGTTCTAATGTCGTTGAGGCAGCCTGCTTAACAGAGTCTTTGTAATGCTCTCTCTTTAGCATTGTTGACCGAAATAGAAGCAGGCAAATAGTAATTTCTGCTGAGAATTATCACCTTAGACGGCACTTTGCGTTATCGGCATGATCTGTTGTCAAAAATCAGTCGAAGAACTGGCTCCCTCTCATGTCAGCTCCAAAGCCCTAGAGGGTGTGATACTGATCCATTACTTGGATGATTAAAGAGCAGTAATTAGAATTTATTCTGCTGTTTCTACGGAGGAGGCTAAAGTTGGACGATATGATTAAAAAACGGAAAGGAGAACAACTTAATGGCAGGGTTCCGGTCAACCATCGCGACAATGCAACAACGCCGCATTTTCGAGGTTGCTCTCACGATTTTCGATTGAGAGTACTTCATCGTCCTTCTTCCTCTTTCCGAAATTAAATAAATCCCAAAAGAAGACCACTTTGTGAATGACAGGCAAGAATCAAAACACTGTGCAGCCACTTCGCCCCGAAAAATTCCTCCTGGAACTCGACTGGAGAAGTGCCCTGACATGAATGGCAACCATGTGAAGAAATAAGTGTAAGTATTTATATGCTGTTTATGAGAGTAAATTAATTTTCAAGATGAATGTCCTAGCAGGAGTTGTTCCGGATTAGCATTGGGTCTTTATCTATGAAGGAGACAATGCCAGACCTACTACGACATTTGGGAACGTTTACCTTTGTGTTACATCTTTTCACACTTAAAGTGCTTAAATTAGCATTCTCCCATAATGGCTTCTACAGGATAGGAGCTTTTAAAGTCATTAATGTGATTTATTATCTTTTAAATTGAAGATATTGCTAGCAAATCCATTGGAGTTCCTTTTATTTGTTAAATAATCATCCCATTAGCTATTTCATTTGAATTTCATAATTCCAAATTTCATGACGAGAACCTCAGAAGCACTTTTCATATCTTTGAACATTAAAAGTTAATTTCATTTTATTTAAAAGCTAGCTTTTATAATTTTGCAACTGAGAGCCATACTCCTTTGTTGGCTCCATTGTTTTATTGGGAGGGGTTTAATTCGCTCAATAACCCTTCTACATGAGTAACTAATAAATGGACTATTTGCTTTCACCGATTTGCCTTTCTAATTGATTTCTCCTTTCCGGAGTGGAAACGTTTTACCTCCCGCTACCCACTACTCGCAAAATCTCCAAGCTGCCTCACACGAAAAGCATTCTTAGGTTTAAGTTTTCCTCTAAATAGTCAAAGGCATCGCAATTAAACAAATGCAGTAAAGCTTAAACGGCGACCCTTGAATAACAAATTTGATGTTAAATTTCCAAATTTGCAACTGAGTTTAAGAAGTACATGCCAGAATGTAGTATATATCAACACCTTAATCAGGGCATTGAATCAAATCACTCAAATGGAAAATGGTCTTCTTCCTTCAGTTCTGGATATCTAGGATTAAATCCACTTAGAAATTCTGCTTATTTCCAGCATTATACAGATTAGTTGTCCCTTCATTTCAATAAATCCTCCTGCATCATGCCTTGAAGCCGAAAACATTATATTCTAATACTCGTACTTTACAAGTAAGCTTTCAAAATTAATAATTGGTTGTTAAAGGCCCCCTTTAAAGATAAAAACCCTCTTCTGAACTCATTTAAGCGATGAAGATGAGGAGAAGGTACCCAGACTAGAAACTACCTGATTCACAATCGAAGAAAGCCACTTGTATCATGTTGATTCTCGCAGCCGACCGTCAATTAAATAAGGTGGATTAAAGAAGTTGAACAAATGCTCCCCAGAACACCATAAGAACAGGAAAATTGCAATGGAAACTATATGACTGTTACTGATGGGAAGTAGGGGATTCATTTCTGACTTTGGACTAGATTTCTCTTAAGCCTATTAAATTTTGCAGTTATCAATGACTGTTATTCTCCTGATGTAGGTTAGGTTGCTCAACGTTCTCAACTTTATTTCCTGCTGGGCAAATTAATGCGTTTTATTGCTTGTAGATTGCTAGTCACCATTCGGCAGAAGATTAGTGTTAGCGGAAGCCATTGTTTTAAACGATCAAAGTGAGTATATTAAATGAAGTTTACAAGCCCCTTGACCTAGATTGACCCACCTTTCCATGCCTAAACAACCCCTTACTTACGTATCTCCAGAAAATGGCATACTGCTGTATAAATTGTCTATCTCCTCTCGTCTTTTGGTCCAAACTTTTGTGTGTGCAGAATGAATTAGTGTGTGATTTGCTATCTCAAACATCCTCCTATCGATTGCGCAGGCTTTTGCGTCAAGTGCGAAAGGCTTTGGCTTTATTTTCCACGGTAGGCCGCGGGCATGTATGCATGAGTACAACTTGGAATGCTCACAATTCCCACTAATCCTGAGAGGGGTGGACAGATCTTGAGTATCCAACTTCCTAAGCTCAAATGCTTAAGAAGATATTGATATTGATAAAGTTGTATGTAGAAAGAGACTGACCATCTGTGGGCTGTGGCAAGAACGAAGACTACTCTATTTTTAAAACTCTGGAATTAATAGTACGTCTAAATGTTGTAACGGAGAATATAGGCACTTTAGACGTCAGAGACTAAGTGGCTGAACGCCCATCACATCACGATATAAGTTTAGTGTCGTTTACTGGGTAAACACAGCATGCATCTGCCAATCACCATTAAATTTACCATGGATACTACGTGCATGGTCCTCTCTGTTGTCTGCTCCGCTACTGACGGTATTTTTTTATGGACTAAACCTTCTAGGGCTCTTCGTTTCCTGTATTTCAAGGGGATAGGATTTGGTGCTCCTCCCGACTGCGCACACACAGCTCCAGCTTTTGCTCGGTGGATACAGGCTTTGCTTAGCTCCTTCAAATGCTCATGGTTGATTGAGGTCGTTCCATAACCTCTGGTTGAACTTTACTTAATTATATTGAACGAAATTTAAGGAGTATTTTGTAGCGTTCAACGGAAGTGAACAAAATTTTCTCTTAAAATTATTATCCTGCTTTGTCGGTTGAGCTGTAATTGACAATTAGACTATTTTCAAACCAAACAACTCCTCACCCTTGTCGTCTTCGAAAACTTGGATATGCTCTTTTACTAGAAAAATGAATCGAATCAAATCTATTCCCACCAACTTCCTTTACCTGTTTTGATGGATAGAGTTGTGACTGGCGACGAAAAGTGGATCTTTTACTGAAATGTCAAGTACCGTAGACCGCGACCTAGTGAGGAGGAAAGACCCCAGCCAAAGCCGACTAGAAGCTAACTTCCTCGTACAGAGGCTCTTCTCCCACTTTGAATCTTTCGAACCTAATGGAGTCACAGTAGCGGGTAATAACGCAATTAGTGCGTTTGAAGCAAGCTTTGAGGCGAAACATTATCAACTCTAGTGTATAGAAAAAGCACTGGTGTATCATCAGGACAATTAATCACTACTCCACACAGCGAGAATCACTGCCTAGTTCGTCCCTCAATCTACCACCAGTTGATGGCTTACAAAATCATGGGAGAAACAGCTTTTTCAACGCCACAGTGAAACTAACAGTTTTGAGCTCTTTAAATATTCCAAACCAAAAGATTTTTACAATATGGAAGGTAAAAATAAGGCTCGTTCCTGGATAAAGGAAAGACATTAATAGTCAAGGAAGGCACTTTACTTAAATGTAACATTGGTTTCACATATTTTATTAATTCAAAACTTCAATTGAAGTTGGGATGACCTGGTGCACAAAGCTTAGAAGAATTTTGATACAAGTCGAAACATGAAGTTGTTTTCGTGTTCTCATTAAGAGAGTGGGTTATTGAAAATTCAGAGGCAACATACCTTAGAATAAGTAACGAAACACTAGTGAATGTACTTACTATTAGCGCTAGCTTTCTCATTTACAATGGTGGTTAAAACCCAAGTAGCATATTTCATGCTGATTCTTCATTGTCTTGACACATTGACGGGGTGTGCAAACTGTCTGTAGTGAATAGAAGTTGTTTATTGGAAACGTAGCCACACCAATTAAGATAATACCTGAATCCTAAGAAGTGAGAGGGTCTCGTTTTCGATTGCTGGTTATAAAACACATCTGAGTGCCCGTATCGTTCTAAAACTGAGAATCTCATTCACTACGGCCTTTTGTCCCTTGTAGCACCCCACCTATGCAGTGTTGGAACCAACCTTATCATTGTACAGTATCTCAAGAGTCTCCTACAACCCAACAGTTGGATGAAAGTCGTCTACGTAAGAAGTGGTGAATTCAGAGCTGAAAAGTGCCCAAGATCTTCCCCTCGAACGCCTCTGTGACCATTTGGCCTCCAGACTAGTCTGTGCATCTAAACCAGAGAGTGAGCCATGTCTGCATCGAAGGAGGAGGTGAGTTCGTTAAGTCGATTTACTGCGGCCGCTTATGAGGCCACTAAGATGGATCAGGAGAGCGTATCGGAAGCCAATCACCAAGGGCCTGTAATTAAAAGCCCCACGTGCTTCTGTACTTCAAACAAATCAAATGCCGCCACACGAAACTCATGGTTCCTTCTGTATTTGTATTTATGGAGTAGGGAATAGGAGATATAAAAAAGAATGGATACTATTAGTTAATATCAACTGTCTTAGCTGAAGAGGGTTCCTTTATGTCATGATTTCAAGAGAGGAAACTAGGCAGCAGCCGAAGTGGCTGGTAGAAACATTTACTCAGTTTATGGAGAGGCATGTGCTAATAAAGGAAGTTGCAGAAGATAGCCTGTCAAGAAATTTAGAAGTGGAGAAGGCATCCTCGACAGGATGTTTCTTGAAGCAGCAGCCATTGAAAAAGCCTAATCCGCATAATCAGTTGAGGAATTCGGGGGCAGTTCACCATTGGCATCTCCAAAAAAACTTGGAAAACTGGTGCCTCATGAATTGTATGAAAGCAATAAACTCAGATCTCGAATTAACGTCTTTATTCGTGTGCAGGGCCGTAATGAGAAGGTCCCAGCCACAACAAAGAAGGAAGCTTCATGGGTAAAAGGTTCGTCTTCTGTCAATCTGGTGGGTTTTCCAAGAAATAATGCGTTTTGAATTACTACCATCCAATAAAGCTACAAGTGAATCTCAAATCGACTGGCAGCAACTAGAGTGTTTGATGTAAGGAACCGAAAAGAGGTGAAGTCTCATCAGGACATTGCGTGACCCTCACACACACACCAACTGCGTCACAAAAGGCCGAGTGGAAAATCCCTCTTCCACCTTTTCTCCAGACCTTGCGCTCCTTCCTCAGACCACCTGTTGTTTTGTAGCTAATAAAATTATTTTGAAGAAACGGCTTTTGTAACGCCCCAAGGTGAGGATGAAAATGACATTTGTGAGTTGTCCAAATTTAAACCAAAAGAGGGTATTAATGAGATTGTTAATAGATGGAAGAAAGTCTTTCATAATCAAGGAAAGTATACTGAAGATTGAATTTCTAATTGTCAAGTTTGGTCAGCTACTTTATTTGTTTTATCGCATGATCTGATGGAATAAACCTGAGGGAGGCAAAACCAAAACAAAAGCGCACCCAGTATCTCTCTAATGATGGAGGATACATCCAAACCGGGTAGGGCTTCCTTACGATAAACTGTTGTTCTCAAGGAGGCTCCAACTTGTTATTTTCAGTCGAGCCAACTTTCACAAACCCAAAATAAGGACAATTCATTCAAATGTAGCTCTCTCGAGGTTTGAATTTTCGTGTCATTCGCAGAAGAGTAAAAAAGCAATTGTGCTGATAGACCGTATCCTGTGCCAAATTATCCATCATAAGCTATTTGATCCACTCAGGGTAGATATTATGCAATGATGTCTGAGTAAATAAAGTGATTCGATTTAGCCTATTATTTACTACGTATTTATCATAAATGCGTAATTTGCAGCTCTACCACCTCTATTGCGACAACATGACTAGACTGAAAGGGGACAGCGTGAATAGGGGTGGACCAAAATGTCTGTTTAATTTTTAGTAGCATTAATTTATCAAGGTTACATAAGCTATAAATGTCAGAATAGTTCATTGGGCTTTTAACTTGCTTGAAGTTACCTTTAATCACTATCATAAAAGCCTCTGTATTGCTCAGAACATCTATATATACTTATTTAATTTTTCGACCTTGGGAATGTTTGTTTTGGGTGAGGTCTAATGTTACATTCTTTGGCATAAATGGAATGGAAAGCAACACAGATTATTGAGAACTGGGAAGAACTTTAAGAAACCTGGGCCCCAAGTAAATTCAGAGATTCAGGAAAGGAAAAGACAACTTAGGGGACCAGAAACCTCAAAAAATGACGTGGAAATCATAGGAGAAAATCGGCGGTTAATATCAGTAAATCCGCTGGCTGGGGTCCCAGACACTTCTTACGGGTCGTCGACAGAATCAGTTCTTCAAGAGTCGAATTTGCGACTAATCAAAATGTTATCACGATGGGTCATAAAAGCGTTGCGGCCTCATCAACGGAGTCTTCCAAGTGCATTTTGAACGAAACTGAAGCGAATGAAGAGCGATTTCTGGGGGTTGGTGAAGCTGGGATTCACAATTATTGATAATTAGTCAGAGAAATGGTTCCCGCATGTGGAGCTTTAGGACCCAGTATCAAGTTCAAATGCCGAAATATGGGTCAAAATATTCTCCTCAATGAAACTCAGTTTGGTAATGACATGGAGGAATCTAAATATTGTGCAACTACTTAGCTCTGAAAACGTCCTGCAGCACTCTTCAAAGACGGTTTTGAACCTTGAAAATCTACTTGAGAAGTGCAATGCTCTGAGTACCAACTATATTAAGAAGTTACATATACGTTGTTTTGCAAAATAATCAATTTTGTAGAATATCCTCAAACTGCCTCCGATTAATGGGCTTAAGTTGAGACAGGTGCTGAATGACCATCTATCAGGTTTTTCCATATGTCCCGTCCAATTTTTTGATAATGTAACTCGAGGCCAAATGTTGCTTTTAAAGTCTCAATCACTAATGCAATTTCTCCATCTTTGACTTTCATCAATCTACTTACAAGCCTAGTAATAACTTAATTATCGTGTAACTCTTGAAGTTATGATTCGAAGTACTAACAAATGCCACTTTCAGCCTCTTCCTGTGGGGTTGCAAAAAGCTGTCACAAGGAAGGAATAAGGTCTGGGGAATAAGGTGGATGAGGAATTTTCTCCCAGCCAGAATCCCCACTCTTTTTGACGTAATTTATGCTCTCTCTCTCTCTCTGTATGGGGAGAGGTTAGGCTGCATTTTACAGATGAATCATCACCCCTTTTCGATTCGCTAGAGCAAAGCTTAGTTCAAACGTCCTAACTGCAGAGAGTAGATGTGTGCATTAATTATTGCTAAATTAGGTGTTAACGATTCAAAGTGCATTACTCATAGGCGATCCAACCAACTTGAAGTAGGAAGTACATTTTTTGTCATAAAGTCCCCTTCTGGACTTTGGTG
Organism: Anomotaenia brevis; assembly: GCA_030710315.1. Classification (NCBI taxonomy): domain Eukaryota; kingdom Metazoa; phylum Platyhelminthes; class Cestoda; order Cyclophyllidea; family Dilepididae; genus Anomotaenia; species Anomotaenia brevis. The sequence continues at coordinate 625,171 of JAUOZQ010000005.1, forward strand.
GCTGGGATCTTTCCCCTGCACTGTCTACGGCGCTTAATGTAAAACAAAAAATTCCATTTTTCGGCAGGGCACAAGTTCAACTACCAAAAAAGGTGATACAAGTTGACGAGAATACCAGGGAGAAGAGTAGATGTCGTGAACTCGAGGTTGTTTACAATTGTTTTTAGACACCATTCGCGCGGAGGCTCCCATTTCGAAGTTGAGGAACATTGTCACTTTTCTGATGATGGCAACGATGAAAAATGGTATGGTTCGATCCAGGCTTAATTGCCGATTCCATCCCGACTGAAAAAGCAAGATAAACTTCTTCAAGGGCTGAGTGCAGTTTAACACTGAGTTGGACAGTCTTCTCAAGGTTAGTTATTTTGACTTCCTAGTACTAACTATTCAGCACAAACTACTAACAGCAGGATATTCAGTAACTCTAGCAACATTTAACTCATTTTCACCCAGGGCTGTTACCTCGAAGTATAAGTGCTTGCATTTTAAGTTATAGTTCATTTTAGTGTCTGGCTCTAAAATGCCTGAGGGTTAAATCAACAACCCTGCCTTAGATACTACCAATTTTCTAACCTGCTTCCAGAGCTTTGTGTATAAATCAAAACGTTAACTTATACTAATCACCTGTGGGTATCATTAATAAAACCAGTTATGCAAGTTGTTTTTAAAATGTGGCAGAGAGAATCGGTTAAGAAATCTGGTAGGCTCATTTAAAATATATAAACACCGAATAACCATTTAATTAATTAATTATCAACTAATATTTGCTATCACTTATTAAATAATTTATTAGTAATTAAAGTGAGTTTTAAATAAGATTTTTCAAAAATGTTTGGTTATTTTAATCAAAGAGTCTTTTATTTCTCATAATATTAGTGTCTTAATGATTGTACTTGTATGGAATTAATGAAACGCCGGTTTCACCTTTATCACACAACATTAATTCTGATCTAATTCAAGTATAATAACTTTCAACAAAAAGAAATGAGCGGCAAAAATAAGATTTGACCTTGAAAGTAACTCAGTTTCATTCTCGTGTGGATGTAGAGAGATAAGATCAGATTAATATCTTATAAAGTGGATGGATGGGGGATTTATGGCGGGCACGTTGAGCTGCAAATCGATAGTACATTCGTCCAAAATGGTCCGTCAGTCCCTCTGGCCAAAGAGTCACACACAACCAGGCTTGCCAAAACAAACCCTGTTGTGCAATGAAGAACACCGATTATCAAACCTGCAAAATATCTTTTCTTTCACCACTTCATAAGTGTCAACATCTTCCACGATGGTGACGATTAACACAAATAAACCGATGCACAGAGTGTTCGTGTTGAGTTTGATAGTCTCGTCAGTAACAGACTATCTTCAAATTATTTTACTTGAGATAACCTCCGCCATTAGCTGATTGAACACTCCCCGGAGAAGGGTCGCCTCAAAAACCGCTGCTTTAATTCTGACAGCGATTAAGAGGGCCTTTTAGTGCTGGTGGCATGGCGATTAGTGTCGTTCTCGATTATGAGATTCCCATAGAACACAATGATTCATCGGAGTGGGCTGAGAATTTTCTGGAATTTTCTCCTAAGTGCAGCCGATCGTGGGCCAAATCTTGCAGCCTTAAAAAAACCCTATTTTTGGCCATTTCCGCTAGTAAACGGGCCTTAACTACGGTGTTCAGCAATTCATCGTAGGCTTTCAAATTTAGTACCTTTTTACGTTTTCGCGAATATCTGCCGTGATCGAGCAGTCGGGTTGTCGTCTGTTTTATTGCTTTTATCTAGCCAAGGAAACCTTTTAGTAGCAGTCACTAGGTTGTTTTCCAAGTGTATAAGGGGAGAATTGCGAAACAACTATAATCTTTGACTTGTTTCAATTGCCGGCACAAGTCCTCTTCTCATCTTCCGTAATTATGATGGGGGGTTCCAGTCATCACTCATACCAATGGCGGAACTGAGTTAGAAACTTTTAAGGAACCTTGAAATATCTAGAAAAACGATAAATTATAGGTGTGAACACTTATTTCAGGTTCCAAACATATTTCAGGTGGGCAAAGGAGTGTGGCTATTGTAAAGTGTTGCACCCCAGTGCCTTAGTTGGACTTCACAATCCCTGAAGACGAAAATCTTTATTGATAAAGTGGAATACAAAATGTGCAAAGCAAAACATTTTCGACATTTAAATCTGCCCGTTCTCCCTAGTGGCGTGTTGGAACAAAAATCAATCAATTTGTTGGGCCTTCCACTTGATAAAAATCCTTTGTAAAATATCTAATGATTCGCTACAGTCTTCTCAGACCCAACAGAACTGCTCCTCTTCAAAGTCGCTTTTTTTTAACCTGTGCCTGTTCCAAGTACAGTGGCAAAATCTTGATGCTGTGTTGCAATGTCAGTGATCAATCATATAACTCCGCTGCAGTCCTACCTCACACAGCCCTGCCTGTCAAGTTGAATCAGACAAATCTCATTCCAATATCACTCACTCCGGTGCTATATATAGAGGGCTTAGTTTGGGTAGCCTACATTGGCACTTGTGAATGAAATTGCTCCGCCCGCAAAGTTTGGTCGTAGAGAAAGAACCACTTGACTTTAAAATAGAAATTTCCCAAAAATTTCTCAAGACTGTTTTTTCATCATTATGCTTCAAAAATTTCAACTGATTATTGCATTCAGGTAGGTAAAGGTAATTAATACATTTCGATACAAGTACCATGCGCCATCTTAATTATATTTTCTCGATTTGAAACTCAGTCTGCTTTGTCTATTTATTTAATTAAACACTGCTACTTTTTTATTTGAAGCCTATTGAGATGCCTCAATGGCTATGAAACTGGGTCATTCAAAATAAACAATATATATATGCATTTTCATTTTAGGGATAAAAAATTAAAGGCTAATCAAACGATCTTGCCTTGATAATATCTCAAACAAATTGAGGTATGGATATACAACCATGGAGAGTGCATATTAATATTTTTACTTTTGTGGGATATTCACTAAAACCGTTATTCTTTCTTAATCTGAAATGTATAAAAATGGTGCTAACATCCAAATGAGTACGACTGGAGGCGCCTTTCAAGTTGGAGAACCGGGTGGGATAATCTATCGGTCGTCGACCCAATTATCCCCTCGATCATTTAGGAAGGAAATAGACCCGTAAGTCATAAAAAAAACTTTAGAAGAAGGTTAAATTATCCTCAAGGACAGCTGAATGAGTAAAAAATTACCATTTCAGTACTCTCTTAATGGGTCTTTGATAGCCCACATTGTAGCATTCTCTGTCATTTTAGGGGATATAAGCACCGGGAAGTTGTCGAAACACATATTTTCTCTAGAAAGACCCACGAAAGACGCCAAACCTCCTCACTTGTCCTACCATCAGTACAAACATCGAACATCCTGATTGGAATCTTCGATCTGAAACCTTCCCGTGCTCTCTCACAAGCTGCACACGTACAACCAAACCTTGCCAATAGACGGAACTCATCAGCTCTGTAACCTAATGCGTGTTCTGGTTAGAGGCGTTGGTTTTCATACCATATAAATGACAAACACGCAGTCGGACTCTGGTGATGGCTACTTGCTATGGGCACCGAAGCCGAAGACACTCGCCATCAAGCTGTTAGGGCACACACACTGTGTCACGCACCTACCCAATCCTACCCACGTTTATCAGGTCATCCCATAAGCTCTGTTTGAATTTTGAATAAACGAGGCAAGAGTCCGAAATCCACATTTAATTAAAGATTCAATCAACAGTTTACTTTCCTGATTCTCTTTGACTTACTTCCATCTATTAACAAGTTTATTAATGCCTTCAATCATTTATTTTTGGTTCGAAGAACCTGCAAATGTCAGGTTCAGCCCCTTCCCGTTGCTTTGCAAGAGCTGTTTCCTCAAAATGATTATATCAGCTAAGAACCAAACGGCAGCAGTCTGAAGAAGGAGCAAGGTTGTCGGGCTAATAAGATGGTGGATGAGGAATTTTCTCCCAACGAAGTTCTCCGATCTTTTTGACGTGAATCCTGTTGTTTGGGGGTTTGGCATTGTCCTGATGAGACCCCATTTCTTTTCGATTCACTAAAGCTGGTGTTTTTCCCTCCTCAAAGCTTGCTTCAAAAGTCTCCCTAACTGATGACAGTAGATTTAAGCATCAATTCCTACCGCATTAGGTAATGCTATTTCAAGGTTATTATTTCCTGGCGCACTCACCAGATTGAATGACAAAACTTGAAGTTCCCTTCTCGGCAGCTGCCGTTGGGGTCTTTCGAGGCTTAACACTTCGATTAAACATCCGTTTTTCGTTTCCAGTCAAAAGTCTATCCAATAGGGTGTAGTTAAATAACTCAGTGCTCTCATCTGCCTTATTCGCGATGGGTCCTCATGCAGATACGAGATGTAAATGGAAGTCCCTCTACAGTCCCACCACAGACTTGCATTTTCCACAATCTAAAAGAGCTACTCTGAAAGTTAACTTCTACCTGGACTGTTGGAATTTCGTAAAGGCAAACACTCCATTTCTAGTTGTAATTCTATCAAAATCAAAGAAGCATATAGGGACTCAACCATAATAGACTTCTTCATATAATTAAACTACATTTAATCAACGTTTACTAGTATAATCCGAGGATATTCAAGCCCTTAGAGGTAGTAGGTTTAAAGAAATTGGTGACCTTACAGGAAACTAAGACTGAATTAGGGCGATATTTGCACCAGTGAATGGTTAGCTATGGGATTAGGATTTAAGCGAGAACGATACAAAAGTAGATCTCATTTACTGCTAATGTAAAACAAAATGCCATATTTTGCCCATGCTACTTGTAAAGTGTTTTCTAATGATCTGTCACACTGACTAAGCCAAAGTTTGCTCTACTACTGGGAATATTGCTTTTATCAAAACGAAGAATTGCCAATATATCAAAACTAGAGTAGTTTTTCTAAACATTTAACTTTTTTGAGAAATTTAACACTCTTCTAACAAACTTTTGGTTGGATTAGGCAAATTTTTAAACTGAAATTCAACACTTATCTAGAACATTTTATGAAAGAGCAATTTTTGGCGCTTAATTTACTAGAGCAGAACGCTAATGGACTAGTATAATTTATTTATGAATAATCAGGAAATCATTTTTAAATTCATGATTCAGGTTTGAAAAACTGCGAATTTTGTAGGATTAAATGTGAATTTTAAATGAGTCAGGTATGTAAAGTCAAACTTAAATTTAAGCGCACACAGAATCACTAATATAAAATGTATTCAAAGTTGTCATGATGTAGCGAATTACTACTTACAAACAAAAAAGCCCTCGTTCTCGAGGTATTAATAGTAAGTCGTTCGCAGCTCTCCTCGAGTGATTAACCTAATGCCTTGGTAGAGGTGTGTGCATTAACTCACATGCAATAGAGTAATTATTGTTGAAGTGTCGCTGCGTGATCGGCGAGATTTCGGAAGGAAACCGCTTGATACGGATATGAACGTACAGAGAATAGACTGAAACAACGGTAGAAAATGGAATTTATGGGTCACTTTCCCAAGAGATAATGCATATCAATAGGGGAGATAGAAAACCAGTCGATTGAATAACCTCACAACTTGGACGATATTAAACTATCTGGTCACCCTATAAGTTCTGTGCGAAGTTTACGTTTCAAAATTGAAGCTATTAAAAGAGTTTAATAATGTCTAATCAAGCTCAACATTATTTGTGTGCTGACATGCCTTTAAACTGATCGAATTTTGCTGTTGAGAAAATATAATGAAGATTGAACAGGACGACGTCCAGTTGAGTTCAGTGATAAGCAGCTCTTGAAGAAGCCTATCTTGCCTTAACCACTGAGGAATTGGCAATTAAGCTTAGTCCGAACCATACAAATGTGCACCGTCGTTACCACCTTCAAAAACTTGAGAAAGGTGCTGAACCCGGAAACTGGGTGAATATCCATGTATCGTTTGAATCTAATCCCAAATCTCGAGTTGACATCTGCTCGGCTCTCCCCATTTTGTCAACTTTGTCGGAAAGAATTACGACTAGCGACCACAAATAGAAGGAAATGTTAAGTGTCGTAGACAGTGACTCCTTAAGCGGGGAAAGACCCCAGCCACAGCCACCAAGAAGGGAACAAGTTCATGGGAAAAGACCTTTTCTGTCAATCTGATGGGATCACCAAAGAATAGTCCACCTTGAATTGTTGCCACATAGCGCAGCAACTACGAACGTTCAAATCTTCTGTCAGTAATTAAAGCTTCTTTTATCGAAATGCTAAGCTTCGTAGACAGTAGCCGCTTCGTGAAGGGGAAAAGACCTCAGTCGCAGCCACCAAGAAGGGAAATTCACCTAAAAGGTTCCTCTATCAATCTGATGGGGTCGCCAAGGAAGAATTAATGTCAATAATTGGGGCGTTTTAATCAAGACCTGCTCTATCGAAACGAAAAGGGGTGATGTTTCATCAGGGCAATGCAGCACGATCCCCTACCCACACGCAGCAAGAATCACGTCACAAAAGATCGAAAGGAAAAATTCTCCTCCAGCTTATTCTCTGGAACTTGCTCCTACTTCAGATTACCATTTGTTTCGTGGCTCACGAATTCATTTGGAAGAAAGGGTTTTTTTGCAACGCCAGAGTAATTTTGCAAGTATGGTAGTAGGGAGCTTGTTAATAGATGGAAGGAAGCCAAAGATGATCATGAAAAAATATACTAATTTTTAAATCCTTAATTAAATGTAACATTTTGGTACTTGTTTATTCAAAAATTGGGACAGAGCTTATGCCATGACCTGATTTCCTTCGACGAAATTAAAGCTGAAGTTCTAGAAATGAGTATAAAAATGGTAATATCACTCCATAGGAGCACGGGAATGAGAATGGCTTTTCAATGGGTTGCAGTACAGCATTGTGTGTCACTTCTAGACCATCAAATAGTGTCGCATGAAGGGCAGAGAGGACGCACCAGTACCAAGTGGTACGTCTACTTCTCCAAGTAATGATTTGTGGGTGCAGTCTTTCTACGGGATTTGTAGGACGACAAGATATACCTTCTGCTGCGTATAAATTGTCAAGTCTGGGGCTGCTATGAAAATGCTAACTTCTACGAAGAGTTGACTTAACTAGATTTATCTATCAGCTTGTCAGCTGCTTCGGTTACCATTCTATTTGCCGCTTTTTGAGAATCAAAAAGACTTGTCATAAAAATCTGACTAGAAGAGTGGAGTGACAATGGAGTGCAGTAGTTTCGAGAATGTAAGTGGACATGACTGCCAACTTTGAGAAAAGGTTACTAATAAATTGTGGATGGTCTCAATGGTAAAATGCAAATTACTGGTACTCTCGTCACAACAAGATAAATTCCAGATAGTCTAAATACCATGTTATGTTAAATCTAGCTGAATTAAAAACAATCTATTAAAACTGTCCTTTTATAAGCAACTTTGGAAGTGCTATTTTAAAATAAAATTGGTCTGCTTTTCCGCACGCAGTGGGGAAGGGGCGCCAAGGTTGTAATAAGTCAATCAAATTCGATTTCATTGGCCAATTAAAAGAACTCTATGATCCCTCCGACATTCTTTTATTCGTCAAAAGAAAACGAATTCGCTTAAAGGTCGAGAGCTCAAAACGAACCAATTTCACTCTGCGCTGTTTGAATGTGTTTCGAAATGTCCAAATGGCTGTTATGTTGATCAACAAATGAGAATTAATAAAACCACTTTTATAAATCCAAGCCTTAATCACCTTCCAATAAAATATGTACTTTATTGCCTATTTTTTTCAAGAAAAATAATGGTACCTAAAATAGATATTTTTGAATGGTTAGAATGCAATGAATTAAAGGGAAAAAGCGCACCTGGCAATGAAGCAATTCGAGTGCATAATTTATTCACAAAACTGGGGGCAGTCGAGCCTTGAAAGTTGGAATAGCGACTGATTTTTTAGCCAACTAAATTAAGATTCACTTATTGCCATTTGAGTTCAGCCAAAAAGCTTTTAAAAGGGTTTTATAGGGAGTCATTTTCTCTCGTGTGAATTTGAAAACGATAACCTATATATTCTTGAATAAACAAAACCTCCTTTTCAATGCAACGAGATCAGGAAATATTTTTAAATGATGCAGCTGGTTGTTGATGAAGAGCCTAAGATACTGACTGACGGCTCAAAAAACACTTTAATTTATTTCTTGATTCATAAAATTGGTAAATTACGGTCAGTAATCGAGAGTTACTCAGTTTGAGAACATTGTCTTTTATCTCTTGTTGATAATAGCGGACCAGCGCTATGGTACTTTAATATTCAACACTAGTTATCATGTTTATTTTAGAATTATTTAATTATTTAGTACAGTTTTGGAACACCAAGCATAGTAGGGAATTAATCACGATAAGATATAAAGAAAGAATAATTTTTACTTAAAATGCGCAAGAGAGCATACTCTTGTTTAAATCTTTGAATATTTTGTTCTCGAGAGTTCTAAAAATATTTATCTCCCACCATTGCTAACATTGCCAGAAGAAAAATTCAGTTATAAATTCAAAAAATTAGGGGGTACCAGAAACTGAGGTTCTAAATAGAAGGCTGATTTTTCCTCTTTTTATGCATTTGAATTTCATAAAGACGTTCCAGAATCCTGAAAAAAGCCTAGGGAAATGGGTAGGCTTTAATATTTTCATCGAAAATTATAAAAATGCCAGCTTGGATGGGTACAGCCTTTCCATGGTTGCCTTGCATGGTTAATCCACCCCTATTTGTAAAGTGCAATTTCTGGGTGTCCGTCCCTCTCGATTCAAACGTCAGAGTGAACCCTTTTAAACCATAGCAAAATCGAATAAAAATATTTTGCTTGATTTAAATATTAAGAGCACATAAAAATCTAAAGTTGGCCTAAACCATCATTGCAAATTAATAAGGATATATTGGAGACAGTTATTTGCAAACCTCTTAGGAGCAATTTATTGAGATCCATAAATCATAAATAAAAAATGAACTTTTTAAAAAAAGTCCTAGAATTGTACACGAGATATTATGGGAAATAGAAATTTAACTCATGAGGTGGTTTATCAATAACATTTATTAAATTTGTCATTCTTACTGACACTTGCAGATAGCTTAAAAGAGGGACGTGATTGGTCCGTTTTGGCTTAGTAGTGTTCTCAGTGAGAGCAGTGGCCAATCTGCTGTGGGCACGATTATGCCACTGTTCCTGTTGAGTGCAAGCTGCTGGCTTCCAGTAGTGCAGACCTCGTCTCCTTCTGCGGCAGAAATGCCTACTTCAGCCTGGTAACACATCTTGCTTTCCCAAAAAAACAAAACCACCATGCCCAAACCACAAAAACCATGGCTTTTCTCCAGGGTGTATAACACGATCGAGGGTGCTGGACTGCTTCTCGGTATTGTACCATCAGCCGAAACCAACCTTGGCAAGCCCCCCACTACGCTACTGGAGAAAGAAAACTACTCCGCCGCCCTGCACAAGCGTAGAAAAAGACTCAAGGAGATCCGCACGGGATTCAAACGTTTCTTAGCCTTCATCTTCTCTCAAATCGGCCTTTCACTACTCGTAATAGGCTATACCATCATCGGAGGTCTGATTTTTCGATCGGTAGAACTGGAAAATGAGAAAGCTGTCAAGATACGGGGAAAGCAGTTGCGGGAGTCACTGGCCGACCAATTCTCAGGTGAAATCATTCGGGAGTTGAGGTTTCAAATCACCTCCCTGAATTCCTTGCATGATACCAGTTACCCAAGACTGACTGACGATGATAAACTGCTTGGGATACAAGGCCGAGTAAAACGAGAAGGGGTAGCCAAGAAGCTGCGGCGTCGGAGAAGTGAGGGAAAGGACTTTGTTAAATTGCGCCAGTGGCTCCACGTGATTGCCTACACACTGCGACACAAGACTAGACAAGAATTGCACAGTAGTCTGAGAAAGCTGACCAAGATGATGGATACTGAGGGATGGAATGGGGAGGACTCGATGGACGACCTCAAGTGGAGTTGGGAGGGATCGATTCTTTTTGCGGTCACTGTTATCACCACTATCGGTTAGTTTCCCCTCCCTCTGTGGCTCATAGTTTCCAATTTAGAAGGCATGCCCATAAATCTAAGCCATTTCTTATTAAGTTTTCGAAGTTATACAAAATTATAGTTAATCTATCGCGAACCTTATTCCCTCCGTTGCCATAAAACATCGTGAGCAAAGAATTAAACTGACGGGAAGATGACTTTTAAGTGCAACTGGTGTCATACCTTCAAGCTGCAGTGGTTACGGGGGAGGGGGTTTAATGCAATGATTTTATCCACCTATGTTATTCGAGAGAAACCATTTGTACTGTAATTCATGTGACCAATTCTCGTTAAAAAGATAAAGTATTCTTTTATGGCAACGTATATTAAAGTAATAGCTTCTCTTGTTGACATTGATCAAATACGGAATGAGATTGGAAAATGTACTCATATCTCATAAATAAATGGTCAATCTTAGGGTATTTCTCAAGAGATTTTTCACTTAATTTATATGAGTCTATTGTTACACCTTTTCTGGATTCCGTAGTCTATATTTATTCCAAAGTGCAAAATACAGTAAAGTGAAATGGTTAATTTTACAAACTAATTTCGTATTTAAAGTGAGTCTGCACTTGTCTTTTTATAGTCCTAGTATGGGTTGTTCGATGCACAACCATTTAGTATTACATTTCATCGAACCTTTTTTGCACAACATGTACATTTGATGGAAGGGTTTTAGTATCTGGAAATAACATGCTAATGCGAAGAGTCTGGGTGTTTCCAGGCGTAATCTTTGGGAAAATCAGGCTTTGCTCTCGTTGTTTGCGTCAAGCCCGCTGCCATCCATATCGCGTCTGCGGTCTTGCCTTGGTTGCAGCTTCAAAACTACAAAAATTCTAGATAGTTGACAGAGCAGTAATCCAAATTCAATAAATTCCCGATGCGAACTACTAGCGCTAAATGTAGTAGGCTTAGTCAAATTAAACTGCACAATGTGATTCCTGCAAATCTTACATTAATAGTTTCTGTTCTATTTTAGTGTCCAATCAATAGATATTTATCGGAAATCTAGCATGAATCCCACTTCAGCAAATGAATGGATGTGTTCTGAGCTCCTTTTCTCCTCTTTTGAACAAATGATTAATTTATGAATCTTTGTAGGTAATAATTCCGTATAAGGATATGTTCAGACCTTGGGACTTTTTAATATTTTTTTCTTGCTTGTCATTGCTGACGAAAAATCGCAAAATATTACATCTTATGATGTCGAATACATAAATAACTTTGAAGGTAATACTTCTGTTAAAATTTACATGAAGTTTCTAATTAGCCGAAGCTGCTCAATTACTTAATCATAAATGCTTTGACAAACAGAGATATGTCCTGAATATTATAAAAGGTAGAATTGAAGGCCTTGACTATTAATATATTTGTGACAAATTAGCAGTTAATTTTGGATTATTGGCGAAAAAAGTCTTATAATTTTATACTGGAGAAGCTGCTCATTATTTTGAATAGTTAATCGTGCATTCTACAATAGCTACACTCTCAACTTATCGAATCAAAACTGAAATAAAAGTAGTATTTTTACAAATTTAGCTCATGTTTCTCACACGAAAATCGTACGAATTCAATTTTGTTGGTCGTTTTGAAACGTTCAATTTGCATGATCTAGCTCTGTGAAATTAATGAATGTTTGGCTTTTGTTGCAAGGCTAGTTCTTAAAGGCAATGGTGATCACTGATTTAAATAACTGAGATATGCTTCACTTTACTATTTATAAAGCATCAAAAGTGGACTGGAATGAACACCACCATTGAAACTGGCTCTGGTTCCATGATCATTGCAAAAATGGTGCGAAGAAAGCCGAAGACTAACTGAATATTTGTAGAAAGATATCAGCATTGGAGAAAAAGCAAAAAAAACAGTCAAAATGATGACAGATAAACTAGCTTATGTGATATATTAACGAGCTCTGTAATGCGTCAATTCGTTTTCATTTAATTTATGGATATTTGTCTAAAACGAATACGAGGAGATGCGCAAAGACCTGACTTGATCATGTCGTCCATTCTCTAATTTGAAGGCCTCAGGAGGATGTTAGCAACCCGTTTTTCCAAACTCATCTATGCTTCATTTTTGCAAAAATGAATGTAATGGTTATTTTAAAAATCATCCAAATTTGACACATTTAGTTGCAGTTTATTTCCTTTACATCTGGAGTAAAAGAGCAAAACATGTAATGATATAACTAATTTAGTTTTAAGAAAATTCATTCCTCGAATAACTTCCTGTTATAGCAACCCTGACTAAAGCAGTATTTAATGAATTTTGTCAAGAGAAATCGAAATGCTCACCCATTTTTTATCTCTCTGTGTAATAGTAGCTCAAGTTTCAAGATTCCTCGTTAACAATGTGAAAACAACGGTATTAACTCCATTTCCCCAGTGAATCAGCAGCACTCCCGTCACGGATTGCTCAATCAACATTAGTAATCCTAGAGGTGAAAAGTGGGACAATTTTAAGTCCCTCTTAAATAATGTTTGTCTTGTTTTCCATTGCAAATTTTCTATTGCATTAAAGGACAATCCAAAATATGTATGGGGATGTCTAATTTATATTTAGTCTATAAAAACTAGCATTTTATCTTTATTGCATTTGACGATACGTTTTAGCCACACCTAATTTTAAGAGGGAGATAATTGGTGGACAGTAAACAAAGTTTCGAAAACCTATCCTTGATCGTATGCTTAATGCAAGGAGACAAGCGATTATGTTTCAAGATAGTGTAACTTTTGCTTCCTGCGTTTTTGGACGTCACTAGTGTAACAGCTCAGGTATTTTATGCAAGTCTAAATTTCGTTTTCCCGTCATGTATGAGTGGCGATTCCTGGTACGACAAGTTAAACCAAGCTTAACTTCCTCCAAGGAAAAATAAATGCACTCTATTATTTCCTCCGCAAGTTTTCAAGCATCGCTACAGTGAAATTTATGGATGAAAAAATCATACCGATTTGAATATATCTGAGCAATTTTAGACTCCTCCTATATCTTAGCCATAAAGTGGACTTAAACTACACCTATAAACCCTAACTAAGGACTCTAGGGAATATTTAGCTTTCAAGTTAAGAAATGTGCTTAGTTACAAGGTGAGCAAAATATACGTATTTTTGAAAAATCAAGCATTCAATAAATTCTACCTACACTATTTGCATCCTTAGCTGAATCTTACTAGTTTTGGGGGCAAACATTTCAGCTGAAAATAACTAGTTGGCAGGTAGCAAATTTAAAAAATTCTCCATTTACCATTTCAAGTATTGAGTTCCCTTATGGTTTGTCCAGCAACGCGATAGGAACGACCTTTTAAATGGATGTTTTAAATTTCGTTTGAATAATTTTATTGCAAGGTTTTTGTTGTCTTTCATTGAAAGTCCAAAACGAGAATTAGAGGTTCATTTATAATCCGCGATATAACTTTGCAAGGTTTATAACAATGAACGAAAAGAATCCTCACAACTTTTTAAGTAGTACAATTAACTCATATGATCTCATAATACCAAGCCATAATAAAATTATTTTTATTTTCCTTTTGATGACGAATAACCGCTGGATGTGTGAATACTGTATCAAATGCTTCGTGGGGTTTTGAACAGTAATTAATTCACAAATCTGATATACTTACAACTTGTTAAAAATTTTTACGTAAAAAATTGTCTGTAATAAAATAAAAGTTTGTTAAGTGTGAATACTTATAATTGGGAATTCTCGAAGAGAAGATCCGGGGTGTTTTGTTCGAGGTTCTCGACAGAAGGAAAAGTGTTCTGTACAAATAGACTTTTCAGAAATATGCACTTGATGACATGAACTGGCAATTCTTTTATGTGCAACTGTGTATTTAATTCTATTGATAACTACAATCAGCAGTGCAGTGAAGTGATTGCTATCGCTAACTTCTAAAAATGTCGCATAAACTCCACTTCATGCGAAGGTAAAATTTTTTCCTCTAAGTGTCGAACTAGGTATTTGTTTTATGCCTATTCAGGTTACGGACACGCTGTACCGAAAACCAATGCTGGGAAGTTTTTGACCATCATCTATGCCTTAATTGGCATCCCCCTAGTGTTCCTCTATCTGACCAACATCGGCGACTACCTTGCTTCTCTATTCCGCATCCTCTACGCCCGAATTTGCCGACGCTGCTGTGAAGGCAGTTGCGGCAACAGAGTCGAGCCCCAACGAAAGCTGAGCATTTTCAACGCGTTCCTGGCCCAACCGTCTGAAATCGATTTAACACAGCGAAGAGACTTCTTGTTGGACGAGTCTCTCCATCGGAACAACATTAACGTGATCCGACAAATCGGACTGAAGGCCAAGAGGACCTCCAAGGGGGAGGAAGTAATGACCGACTGCCTGGGGATCAGTGTCTTCCGTAACGATAGTGCGATCGAAAGAGAAAAAAATACGGAGATGGAGATGAAGAATATGAGGAAGAACTCAGTATGTTGTTGGTCTCTTCACCGAAATCGAGACAGAACGAGGGCTAGATCCCGAGATTTAAGGTGATAAGGTTTAAAGCATTTAGGGTCAATCAGTACCAGATTGCGAATATGATAGCGGCTTGGTAAAACTCCGCTGTGAAATGAGCGTCATAAAAGTTTTATTACATTATGATACGTGTCGATATATGATAACAGCTTTCGGCTTGTTAATATTATTAGAACTTTAGTCTCAGTACAGTAAATTTGTTTAAATTGAAAAAAATATGAGGGAATATATTTTTAAATAATCCCCAACGTGAATCAGTTAATGGGATTATCAAGTTAACAAGGGTTCGATTCATTTCAGACAGCCATTCTTTGAACTTTCCTCATTAATACGATAATCACAAACTCCCATATTGCTTGTTTGCGTTAGACTGTTTTTATCAAAAAATGCTTTTGAAGCAGTGAAAAAGCCCATTTTATAGCATCCATTTCTAATGACGATATCCGCCTTGAGCTACTCTTTTCGCTTATTTTTTTATTATTTATGAATCTTATATTATATTATTGTTGCTTCTACTAAACCTTTGCCATCTCGCCTGACCTAACCATGTTTTAAAATTGACTTTTTAGAAAGATTATAATTAGAGAGGGTGTTTTGGGATCATTTCAAAACATTCGAATCATTGCAAAAAAGTTGCTTCCATTTTAATATATCAACTTTAAACAATTAGGTGGAATTTTCAAATTTGATTTACTCATCACAATTACTTAATTTATTTCGACATTAATTTTTTCTATTAATTTGCTGCTCTTTTTTAGATATCTGAAAAGACAAAAAATGATATTCACCGGAAGAGTCTCAAGACCCCAATGAATCCATCCCAATCCTTTTGGCTCAACAGTCCCGAATCCAATTTGGAATCGATTTCCGAACCCCTACCTCAGTGCTCAACAGAGTCTCCCACTTCTTCGATGAAAGTACAAGATGTTAGCCCCATAACCTGCCCAGATATCAGTTTTCCGAGTGAGACACTGATGAATAAGTCCCCTCTCCTGAAGCAGTCAGGTTCAGGTCAAGAGGTCAAGACGGCCCTTGACGTCTTCAACGTAGCACGACCTGTGGCGATCCGTAATGCCGGCACACAGACCGTGCTGCAAGCGGCACCCAATGAAGAGCTAACTTACCGAAGTCTCTGCAAGTCTTTCGTCCTGGGGCACTATTTGCGGTCGTATCGTCGGGAGCGGAGACACCAGAACAAGCAGTTGAGAAAGAAGAGGTCTAGAGTTTCCCCCATGGATGTTGGGACCACCAGCACAACGAATGACTTCTCTTGGCGGGTTGAGCCACATCAGTCGCCCCCGAAAAACCTCTCAGAGTTATCATCATCCCCACAGAACGTCCAGAGCCCCATCGGAAACACAAATCTTTTGTTTCATAACAAGTCAGTCCCTTCAGTGCTGAATAAATGCAATAGGCAAAAGCAGTTGGAAAAACTGGTGGAAGATCCATCCAACGCAACGAAGATGCCTCTCCAAAAGTCGAGCTCATTTCAAACCACCCAGCAAGGGGGAAAAGTTGCTATCAGACGCCCTCAGAGCCTTATCCCAAAATCCCGATTGTCTATACTCTCTTCCCTCGCCAGCTCTTCAACCGATCTCACAGTTCGTCTGAGCTACTACTCGGACGAAACAGCTATAGATGCCGAAATGGTGTCTCCAGACAACCGGACCAGTGACGATGACTTTAATGGAGAGGATATTTCCAAAGTTACAGTGCCTATAAGTCTTTCAATCATGATTATGACCACATACATTCTAATTGGGGCCATCGTATTTTGCATTTGGGAGGACCCGAATTACCTGAAGTGGTCCTACTTCTGTTTCGTTACGTTATCGACCATCGGATTCGGAGATATAGTACCCGGTAAGTCCACCAAAAGTCGCCCGCTTAAAGGACTAAAAAGACAATTTATCTTCTTCCATTTGCAGCTGTAAATATTTACTGATGGAAATTGGTAGATAAGAAGGTCGTTTTCGAGGTTTAGTTTCGTCCTTGATGGGTTTTTTTGATAGCCAAAGCTGGGTTAACGGTGTCTTTTGGGTGGTCAGGAAGCCCTGAGGCATTTCCTCCAGAGAGGTTTACAAAAATACACTTACTCTTAAAAGACTATAAAGAAAACAATTTCTCTTATGTTTGCCTTTGTGGATACTATACATCCGCTTGCTCCGTAAGGCAGTGACACTCCCATAGCTATTGAAATGGCCTTGCGAAATTTCCTGCAGGAAATCCTGAGACATTCATTCATAGTACATGAAGTGGTGAAGTCTATTTCCGTACTCTGGATTCAGAGACAAATAACATACTGAACTAAATATAGTACTCGTTAGCATTCGATGAAAAAAAAGACCACATTCTAGAATTTTGTATCAAATTATCAAATTAAAACAAGTAGATTTCCTACTCAGTAGGTGTCCAAGTAACAAAAAAATATGAAGGACTTATGGAAAATTAACGTTCAGTTGGTTGGCTTTCAGGTACCAAGATCGATTCTACCAACCCCCAAGAGAAGCTCATAATAATCACCGTGTACGTGGCCGTTGGCCTCTCCGTTTTCGCCATGTGCTTTAAGCTGATGCAGGAGGAGGTGGTCTCTAAGTTCAAGTGGCTAGCTCGCTACATTAGCGACCTCAAGCGGAAGGTCCGCAAGCACCGCTTGGAGCGACCGAAGACCCGCAACGGCAACTCAGTGCCACCGAACGGGGCCACGCCGGCGGTCTCTGAGAGCGCTCCTGATTCTCTGGCTTCGTAGATCAGACGTGACTTCTGCCCTCGAAGTAGTACTAGGGTTTTCCTCTCACCCCTTCCCCCCTTCTCTCCCAGTATTGTAGATTAACTTCATCATGCGCATACCTAAAACCCTCTAGCATTGCTGTACACTAATTTCCTACTTCAGGAATCGAAAGATCGAGGGTGGTTTAAAGAATAAAATGCAATAACTGTTCCCGCATTTTGTATGCTATGTGGAATAAGAAAAGGGTTTGTATTTCCACCTGATCTATGTAATTATCTAACGAAACTTGGTTGCGCGTTTTTATTGCGACTCGAGAATTTGATCCGTGAATAATCCTTTGAATTAAGGCTATGGATAGAAAAATAAGGAAAACATTCTTAAAGAGGACCCTACTAAATCTCTCAATGACTCACAGCCGAAGGTTCTGCTGCAGGTGAGTGCATGTCTACCTAGCAAAGAATGTAAAGAGCAGTGGTCCTTTGAGATGCATATCGTTTGATATAGCAGATGGAGTGAATAACAAAAATAGTTTTGCAATTTTGGAAAAAAATCCGATTTCAGACATTTTGTTGAGTGAGACGATTTTTTACCTCTAGCATTTAGAGGACAGATGTTTGGATTCTTGGCATCAATGCTGAAGAATTTGTGGCATCAGAATCGCTCTTTCGAATTCCCTCATAGCATTTGGGACCTTGTAAATTGAAATGGATCTATTGCAATGTTATACCAATTATTTAACAATTGCATGCTGTAATTTAATTGAATTCACCAGCAGTTACCATTTAGATTTGGTGTTTTTAGCGTTAGCAGTGAACGAAGCTTCGTTGCGAAGACAACAGCCAATAAAATCCCTCTTTCGTATGTCAAATTTCCCTATGAATAAAATATGCTTGTACATGACCTCTTCTGGTGTTTCCACCCGTTTTCGTTCTCGCTTTTTCGTTCTCTGTATATTTCCAATGGATTCTTAAAAGGTAGAACTTACTAAGGCCGCCTCTTGTAGAAGAATAGCCAGCAACTAAGCCAAAGGTAACGTTTCTCGTTTTATAAGGATATTCCAGCTCAGTTGTAGGTTCCAAATAGACAGCAGTTGCTAGCACATCCGTCGATTCTCCATTTGGTCGTTTTGCTCCTTGAAGCATCCCTCGATTTCTCATTCATTATTCATGGGCTGATTCCCTACCTCGTTCTGCACTCTACCTTAGTGTGAACTAAAGCGACACCGCACCAAGACATTTCAAAACCCCAAAGATGTCTCCCAAGTAATAAGGTTAAATTATTTACCGAAAAATTTCATTAAAAGCGAGAAGCAGATGGAATAATTTCAGCGAATTCACGATTTTTGCTTTCATGAAAATTGTAGCTCATCGAGCAAATGAATAAGACAACAGAGTGTAGAGAGGACAACTGTCAGGTCACCCCATAAGTTCTGTTCGGATATTACTTTCTCAAATCCAACGAAAAATTCAAAGAGCATCTATGCTGTTCAATTGAGCTAAGCATGACTTTTATGATGGGATACGTTTTAAATACCAAAATTTTGTTCTACTGCACAATGAAATAAAGATTGAACTGATTACAACTCAACTAGCATGAAATCAAATTAGCCATATAATGTACGAGAACTCGTGAAAGTGAACTTAGCAGCAGCAGTAGCCGAAGCTGTTAGAAACATTTACCCCTTTTACGGATGAATGTGTGAATGAACAAACGTGGCTGCAGAAGATGGTGACTGACGAAACATGAGCCTCATATCGAAAAATATTAAGTATCGCTGACTGTAGAAGGGTCGTTAATGTAAAGTACGGAGGTGCTGTGCTACCTAAAGTGGTCGGATTAATATGTGTTACGTTCGATAACGGCCACAAGAAACGGGACGCGTCGTAACTCCAAAGTTTATTCAACAAATTGCAAGGTGTCATAGTAACGACTTAAACAATAGTACATATTATATAGATAATAACGAAAGTTAAATAAATTACAGTTCAAGATAATCAGAAAATTATATTTATAATTTTCTGGAGATACAACAGTGGTAGAGGAGGAAGACACCAGCTACAGTCCCGAAGGAAGCTACTTCGTGGGAAAAAAAGGTTCTTCTTCTTTAATTCGGGTGGGATCGCCGAGGAATAATCCACTTTGAATTGTTAGCACTTAATTCAGCAACAATGAATGCCCAAATCTACTATCAGAAATTAGGGTGGCGTTTGTACCAAGCCTTGATGAGATAAAAAGGCCTGCTCTAGTAAATTGAAAAGGGTGATATTTCATCACGACAACGCAGAACTATTCCACACAGCAAGAATCACGCTGTAAAAGATCGAAGAAGATCATGATTGAGAGAAAATTGCTCATCCACCAACTCATTTTCCAGACCACGCTCCTCGTAGTTTTCAAAAGAAGGAGTTTTGCAAAGAGAACGGAAGAGGTTGAACTGATATTTGTGAGTTTTCCAATCAAAACTAAAAGGGTTTTATAGTAAAGAAGGTACTAATTGGCCTATCAATAGATGGAAGGAAGTCGTAGGCAATCAGAGAAAGTACATTAATGGTTAAATCTTCAGTCGCTTATTGGATAACCTGATATTTGCCTACTTGGAAGTATTGTCTGCAGGAGTAGTTTGGCCACTCAGCGAATTGCAACGGTGAATATCTGCTACAAGCTCAAATGAAATGCCTCGTTGATTAATCATGTAAGTGATATCGTGAAATTTTACGTTTGCTATTGCATTATAACTAAGATACACTCCGGGAGTAACAATGGTGGGAATCAAAAAGCCTATTTTTACTGATAGGAAACTAGTTGCTCGTTAGAATCCAGGGTAGAATGTGGCTACAGGTTCGTAAGTGTAGGAATCGGTCATTATTGTCCTATTAGTGGAAATGGAAAGTGTTCCATTCCTTTTGATTGACTCGCAGTGCCTAGCTCCATGTTGCATACCAGAAAGATTAATACTCATTCTGTTCATTCCTAAAAGCCATATGGATATTAAGTTATCTTCCCTTCCTTTTTATTGACGTGACCACATAAAATATAGAGGGAACCCTGGGCCCTGACTCAAGTGACACAGACAAGGATCAATGACCTATTCGGGTATCTGGAAAAATGACAGAATTTCTCCCCAATAAATGTCGTCCCCTTGTATTTACCTAAATTTAATCGGTCGACGGGTCATAAGTCACGCTTTTGCACCCAAATAATTATTATGGAAGATATGTCATTGTCAAACAATTTCTATGCCTGAATTAACTTAATCTCTTGTTGGCATTTCAGCCTCATCTCATTCTTTGACCTTTCATAAATTCCTATATTCATATTGCATTGTGCAAACTTTGATGCACCTCCACGTTTTCACTCTGTAAATGCAACTACAATAGCACGTTGTGCAAGGCCTGTATTTAAGAGGATGGCCTCTTGCATTTTTACTCCAAACATTACCCTTATACTTTTCTGTTGGTTCAGTCCACCTCAGTCTATAATCAAGCCTCTGAGCATCTGATAGCATTAAAGATGTTTAAAATTAAAGACGCACCGGGTTTGGTCGGCATTTGCATTCCTTTGGCTTTATTTCTACCTGGAAATTTGAAAAAAAGGCTTCGCTTTCCTTAGAAAATGACCCATGACATCAATCTACCTTTTGCAAAAGGAGTTGAATTGCTGTGTGAGCCTCCGTTGTGTGTGCCACGCGTAAAGGAGTTACCAGGCTACTTCCTAGGAACCCGTTCATGGAAATGACAGGACAACTGCGAGGTTCGCATGTGATTCGGGATGTTTCGTTATTTGTGAGATCACATCCCTTGAGACCACAACTTGGCCTCCCCCTATCGATCCAACAGCAACTCAACTGGATCAGAGGCCACCAG
Source organism: Anomotaenia brevis (assembly GCA_030710315.1). NCBI lineage: Eukaryota > Metazoa > Platyhelminthes > Cestoda > Cyclophyllidea > Dilepididae > Anomotaenia > Anomotaenia brevis. Next base: position 646,296 of record JAUOZQ010000005.1, read on the forward strand.
CACGTTTAGCCAGCTCAGGAATCTATCCGAGATGAACAAACACTTTACCGTCTTCCAGAACCCTTCTTCTTCCGACTAGTGTTTGTTTGGTGGCTTACAAAATCATTTGACAGAAGAAACAACTTTTGTAACGCCACAGGAAGAGGTTGAGACGAACGTTTGTGAGTTCTTTGAATAATCAAGATCAAAAGAATTGCACAATAATGGGATTAATGAGCTTGTAAGTATATAGAAGGAAGTGGTAGGGAAAGTGCACCGATGAGTAAATTTTTAGTTATAGGTAACATTCAGTTAACTGTTTCATTCATTCAAAACCAGGACAGAACTTATGGGGTGACCTGGTATCAAGTAGCGAAAAGATAGGATGGGTATCTGGCGGCCTGGTATTCATCGAGGTAACCCCACCCCCTTTCCATCAATGGTCTAGTCAGTTGGAAAGAAGGTTATGAAAAATATTTTTGTGAATGAGAAATTTTCAATTTTTGGCTTATTTGTTCTTTAGCTGCCCCTAAATATCATTATTCAGATGATATATCCTAGGTATTTCATTAAAATAGCCTACATAGGTTTTGGTGTTGTAGTGTTAGGGGGTGAAGCCGGATGAAGCTCACAAGGAGAGTAAGACTACGCCTTCCACAAAAGTACCAATTATGCCCGCCAACGGTGGTTTGTTTCATGTATTTGCATCAGCTGCCGCCCACACAACGTCGTGTCAAAGTTAGTGACCTTTTGTCCCTTCCACCCTGTAGCTAAACCCCATGCCAATCCAATCAGCCTTCTGATTAAGATGCACTACTGGGCTCTCATTCTGGTGGAGAAATATGCGGGAACAGAAAGGGGGTGGTTACATGCCACAGATAAGCGCATTTACGGGACAAACACTTCAGGCTACACACTTGATGCGCGCACGCTGCATTTGGGTCTGGACTATCTCTTCTTTCTGCTGTCGTTCAAATGGTCATCTCGTGGATTCGAAAAGATGTCTATAAGTAGGGAGATTTTCTAATTCTGCGAAATTCCCACTCCTTATCAATGAATCCTTATGCACAACGTAGAAGTGATTCTGGGTATCCTACGGGTCGGCAATTTCGTAAGGAACTGAAAGCACCTTACACTTCACAAAAGCTGTGTCGGATGCTTCACTACTGGCCGCTTGCGCTTTAAGGGTCACAGAGGAAAAAATGCTTCCAGCCCGAGGACTAATGAGTGACAGCACTTTATTAGCCGCGAAAGTGCAGAGACTGGACATAATAGTTGAAACACCTTGAAAAATCAACAATCACAGCTTCAACTCTCCGAAATTTTGAATTGTTCCTTCACCTAGTTCATTTAGAGATGATGGCGGTGGCAGAAATCAACTTCTTCCTTGAATCTCTAAAATGGCCCATAAATTTTGAGAAAGCACCCCTTGAAACGTCAAGCATTCTGGGGGCGGGGGTGGGGGGGGGGAATTTTCTGTTATACTAGCGCTGGCCTGCCGACATACGAGGAGCACCAACAATTTGGCCTCTGAAAGTCCGAGAGGTCTGCCTTTTTAATAGGGTTTTAACGCTTTTTAAATATCTGTAAAGAAAGTTATTTTAAATAAACAAATCTAATAGCACAAATACTGCACAAAAAACTTTGAAATATGTCAAGTTTTCATGGCTTGTAATATTTTCAAAGACTAATGCAAAAACGTTAAGTGTTTCCATTATTTTGTCCAAAAACTGTACTTATTTAAAGACTTCGTAATCACTCCTCGAGACAGACAAAAAGATTTGCCTCTACCGCTTAAATTCATTTACAAGGTTCCTAATGAGCAGTCAGCATGCGCCAATTCATTTATTTGACCGCAACAAAGCTTCTTTCGCAGTGACAAATTTCCTGCGAGTACCTATCAGGAGATGAAGTAGGTCAGCATATAGGAATGTCAGTGCCTATCAGCACTGTCATCGGTCCAATCACGTACTACATTTGCAGAACCGAATTTACCCGATTCGCTCCATGAGCGATGCTCTCAGATGGCGGAAGGCACGAACTCCTGGAAAACCCCAGAGGCATTCTTCATCGATGCCAAAGATTAAGGCCTCGGAAGATCAGCTGCGCCACTACACTGCATTTGGCAAGAAACTTTTCCAGTTATTTCGAGTATATCTGCCACAATATCCACCATCTAGGCGTCATTCGGTTTATCATGTTATCTGTAGCGGTCACATTTTCATATATCACTGAACTGCCCTTACAAATCCATACTAGAGTCTGGGTTTGAAAAAGTTATCTGTAATATCTGTTTTACGCCTCTGATTGGGCAAAGGAAATCCCACGATCCACCACCTCGCCCCTATTAGAATGTTTTGTACCCGAATTTCCCAATCAGCCCCTTTGCAATAGCTTGTATCGCGCTATGTCCTCCTCAGAGGGAACTTCTATGTAAGACTTCACTAGATACTTTCCGAATGGAGAAGTTTGTTTAATCCTCCAACCACGGTTTCTCTGACTATATGGATTTATTTATGCCATCTCAGTCACTCAACCAATGGACACGAGGATCTCATAATGTCTTGCCATCGAAGGGAAATTTAAGGCACTTAGATTTCTATTTATAGTGCCTTCCATTAATTAGTTCTAATCAGTGGCCTTTCAAGAACCTCGACGATATGCACGTATTTCGTTACATTATAAATAATCACCTTAGCCTGAATTAACTCAGAATATTTTAGAGCTTGAAAAATATCATGCCTAACTCACTAACCACTTGGCAGCCGTGCTACGTATATCGATTTTCCTAGCGCTTGCGAGCTCAGCCATTAGGATCGAGGCAAAAATCAATATCGAAAAACTACAAATATCGCAACCTACTCCCTGGAACTACTGTCAAGCTTCCGGTAACCGTAGAGTGAACTCCACCTGTATGGAGTGGAAACATCACCATGAATCGAATGCGTCTCCTTCCGAATTGAATTTATTTGTAAGCAAACAATGTTCTTCTATGGATTACTTTTTGAAATACTATTTTTCATTGAAGGCCGCATACTCTGAAATCATCGCTAGTCATGACTGGATTCACTCCATTGTAAATGAAATCTGGTGATGAATGGAGGAGTGGTTCTTTGGAGGAGAGCAAAGGAACGTTCTGCACTGGCTGAGCATATTCAACAATCCTCAAGAACTATGAACACACCAAATTATGAAGAGGAAAAGAAGGCAAGCCCCACCGATTCCCCAATGAGCAAGGACTACAATTACTCCCCCTCCGAGTCCCAATGACAATGACTCAAATCTCCTTGCGCCCCAAATCGCCTGAGAGAGGGTTCGTGGGAGGCCCCTGGCCGATGTTTTTAAAAGAAGCTGAACACACTGCCAGCTTTAGTGAATTCTTTGTCCTTTAGCATGTAAATTAATGTAAATAATTAATTAATTATTTAATTAATTTAAATAATTAAAAAACAGCAACTTTACTAACACCATTTAGCTAGTTTCAAAAACCTTGTGTTTTGTAGAAAGAACGTATTTAGGCGCTCAAGCACGTGATGGCCACGACCTAGAAGTAAATCAATACCGTCAGAATAAATTTGCAACGACATAGTCGGACAAATCCGGCGTACGAGGTGCGGTGATAACAGAGGAGGGAAAAGTTAATCTTCAACCGGATGCGCACTGAAGACGCCGGTCTTCAGCACTCTTTCAAAAGATGCCAAAACTAAATCCACTTCAGGGTGGAGCTAGAAGATTACATCCGGTGAAGGTGATGAGCACATAATGCTAATCAGTCCTTCAAAGAAGTGAAGAAATTGAAAGAGGACTCAGAATGGATTAGTGAGTTCTCAGAAAGAACTTCGAACTTCAAAGCCCATAGCAGGATGAACCCCAGGGATTCCCCAATGATCGAAGACTGCAATTACCCACCTCCAGTTCCCAGTGACATGGATTCAATCCTCTGTTCCCACCCCACCTGATCACTGCGGGAGAGGGTCTGTGGGAGGCCCCAGCCGAACACTGGCCTTTCCCGGATACGCTATGACCGGGACGGTCGCTTTCACCACACACTCCTCACCCCCTTTCCCTCCACTTGTCATTCTTGTTGCTATTGCTGTTGCTTGCGCACAATCACGACTTTTCTCCTTTGGGATGAGAGATCAGACACAGAGGTAGGGGGAGGTAATAGAGGAGTGTCTATGCAAACCTGTGGAAATAGATCAGATAATATGGATCCAAACCAAGATATGGGTGTGGAAATTGTAATTGAAATGACAGCCTTTAACTCGGCTTGTGTTAAAGAAAATGCTGAACACACTACTGGAACTAGTGAATTTTGTTGTCAGCATGTATATCGACGGTAAAAGGCAGAGCAGAAGAGTTTAAAAAGCTTATTTTGTAAGCTTTGGGGAAATATGAAAGTGATTTGTTTTGGTAACAATATACTATGATTTTGCAGACCTCTGTTCAACAAAAACGGCCTGGACTGTGTGAGTTGGACTATTCCCCTAGAGCACTGGAATTATACGGGAAGGTTTTAACTGATGGAAGCACTTGAACAACAAACATTAATCGTGGAATAACTGCTGTTAATAGCAGAGTTAAGTTTGAAAAGATGAGACTATTGTAAGTCAAAATGGATTTTCATTGTATATCACAGCATCCTAATTGAAGGAGCAGAGAATTTAGGGTATGGTCATTCGTAGATAACTCTTACTCATTTCATGCCATACATTTTAAAGGATTACATAATTGAAAGGCAGCTGATATCCTCACTCTTCTCTAAACCAAATAAGGACGAAACAATTAGTCTTGCTAGGAGGATTGGGTTTGTGTCCACTACTTTATGAGCCGTGTACCCCCATAGTGTGTCTATTATTTATAAATCACGGCTGCTGTAAACTCTGCTCAGGATAATGATTTGATGCGTATATCCTTGAATCGGGAGAGTTTAGTTACATTCCAGCAGCATGGTCGATCAGACCGGAGGTTGGACAATGGAGGAAAGATATCACGAGTAGTGGACGCTTAGACCTAAGCTCAGGCCCAACATCGTAATTATATACGGGTAATTCACCAATAATGATGCTTTGTCGGCTATCGCCTTGCATAATGATCATTACGAGACTGAAGATTTAGAATAATCTCACACAAGTGGATCTGCCTTATCGCAAGTTCTTAAATATAATAGGAATATGGTAGTTATAAACAAGATTCTTAAAATCTTTTCAAAGACCTCAAATAACCCTTGAAATAGGTGGAAACATTCCGGAATGTCCCCTCTTCTCAAAAAACCCGCTTGCCTGAATAACCAGGTGGTGAAGGAGTGCTAGGTCAACCGATTCTTTCAGTCCATGGGGTCTCCGTCAGCGGTTGGCTAGGAAAAATAAAAAATGGTACATATTTTATATAAATATTATATATATATATATTAAATACAGAGTGTTTGGGGGAAATTTAACAGTCTTATTTCGAAAAAGAAAAAAAGCGGTTGATAATCGCAAAATTGTGCAGAGTAACTCCACTATAGTCAAACAGTTTCCCTCAAAATAACACTTCCATTAGCGTCTGCTGCAGCTTTACTCCGCCCCCACCCCGTAACCTCATTGGCGGATAAGATCTGGAGAGCTTGGAGTAAAAGCACAAGGACAGGTATGATCTTAAAAATTTGCTCATAGCCATTTTCGATTGTCTCCTCACGTGTAATCAGGGCGGTTCCAAGTCAACTTCTGATTACAATCTAAGCCACCCAACAGGGTTTTCAATCGGTTTTCCAAGAAAACTGAGGCCTGTATTGAAACTAAGAATATTGGGGAGTATATTACAATAAATGACTTCAATTCCTGAAAGTATAGTTTATGTTTGGGAATATTGCCCATACAATAGGGATTCGAAGATAGCTCGTATTCCTAATCTAAAGTTAAGTGCTTATACTCATGACGCAGGCAAATGAGTCGTTGAAGGGTTCTTTCCATTCATCGGTAGCTGATTACCATGTTATTAGAATGACAAAATGACTTAGTCCCTCTGTTCCCCAATCTTCGTTAGGGTGAGGGGTTTGTGGTAGGCCTTTGGGGTAAATCAGTATTTTCTAAACGCGCAGAGTAGTTTTCTTTGCGATGAAGTCGATGACGGTCACTTTCATCAAACTCTCCTCAGCTTACTTTTTTATTGTTATTAATAATTGTTTTCGTCCATAGTCATGTCTTCTTTCAGTTTTAGGGAAGATGAGACGTTGTCCGTAGGCTGGAATAGCGTTATAAAATAGTACCTTTTGAATCAGTCTCAATCGCCTTATCAAACTATACCAGGAAATCCCCACGTTCCTTAAAAAACGCTCGATGCAAACTGATGACTTCAAAAAACCCTAATATAAGTCAAGGTAGTTAATAATGTTGGTTTTCTGGAAGGAAAATTACAATCCGTTGAATTAAACACTTTTGGTAACGGTCTTTCAATTATATTTCCTTTTAATCAAACAGGCTCAATGAGTCTAAATAGGGATTGTGGGATATTATCGGTACTCGTAGTGATTGTTCATATTAGGTAAGACAATGCAGTTGGTGAGGCTATAAGCTAATTTTCTCATTTCGACAAATAGTAAGTTAACGGGTTTTCGCTAAGTACACAAGATTTATAAAACGGTACCTGATGCATGAGTACCCTTTAGGTATCCATATACTCTAATAAGCAGTGCCAACATTACACTTCGGGCCTTATCGCGTTTTAGCATCAACAAAACAATGATTCATTCTCTATTTAGGTCAAGTGAGAACTACCTAGAGACCAAGGATTGTAAGCAATAATCACACCTCATAAGGTATAGCAATTAGTAGTGCCTTCTTCTAGAACAAATTATCATGTGGAAGCTCGACAATGAATGTGGTGAATAAATGAAATAAAAAATGAAAGATCTATGAGCAGAAGTTATTAGAAATCTTCTATGTGGTACTACTCCTAGTCTTTTCCACGAATTCTAAATTTGTCTAGAAAAGATTAATTTGAGAATTCCACAAAAATAGCTGTAAATTAATTCTGCCGTTTGATAAATAATTTTAAAAAAGTCTCCAAAACGAGATTTTTTAAACTTGAAATGACAATCAGTGTTTAAGTATATAATTTGTCCTTATATGTACTTGGCGATTTACCAACTGTTTGGGTATATCTTGTGGTTGTTAGTTTAGTTTTCTCTTGATTTTCTGATTTTACACAAATATAATTTATTTTAGTTAGGTCTGCCATATCGTTTTTTGAACATATTTGTCATTTTGCTGGATAAAGATGAAGGATAAAAATCGACCAAGGAGCCCTCTTTCCAGCTTCGCCTGTTTTACTCAAGTAATACGCGACAAGCACCGTTCCTTGCACCCTAATGAAAATGTTATCTTTAGTGAGCTGGCCAAGCGATGTGCTGAGAAGTGGCGGGTGAGCTACCACTTTAATGATATTTCGTGAGTCAACCTCTTGTCATTTGTCTTACTTAATATTACTTTTTTAAGGAAATGCCCCCATCCAAGCGAGCTCCTTTCGAGGAGATGTCGCGAATCGACACGAAACGTTACAATCGCGAAATGAGTGAGTACGTTCATCAACAACAACAGCAACAACAACAAATGTCTCCTCAAATGATGATGCACATGCAATCGCAAGGCACTGGTGGCCATAGTGGAACCTGTGACGTTCAGCCGCTGTCTCATCACACTCACCACATGCGCGGTGGCAAAAGAAGGCGCCTAAAAGACCCGGGTATGCCCAAACGCGCTCTCTCGGCCTTCTTTTTCTTCTGCCACAAGTACCGCCCAAAAGTGCGCGCCGAACATCCTGAGTGGCGAGTTAGTGATATCGCAAAAGAGCTCGGCCGTCTTTGGGATGAGTGCACAGAAAAAGGCCCCTATGAGTTGGAAGCCCAGAAGGACAAACTACGTTATGAAGATGTGAGTTCTTAACCTTATTTCATTGCCGTTTAAGTATTTGCAACTAATTTAGTTTGCTGTTGCTTTGCTCTGTTATCTTCTCAAAGGATTCGAAAATCCGCATTGCTGTCGGTGTCAATACTAGATGGTAGACTCCATTAATACGGTACTAGTTTGAGTCCATTTCACGAGGGCGTGGATTTTATTGAAATGGTGGTTAATGGACCATTGCTGATAGGGGTTTCAAAACTGCGGGTTAATAATGTAACTCTGTATTATATAAGTACCAGCATAAATTTCGAAAGTGTTTCTGTTGGCTTTAGGCTTGAAAAATCAGGTGAGATTGAAAAATACCTCACAACCGCAAATGAAATCCTTGTACCACACGTCTCCTAGATTGACTCGAGTCTAACTCAAGGGGCTTGAATATCCTTCCAATTTCCATGGAGGTCGAGTTAAGGATTTTGAAATTCATCTTATTGTTTCTTTTCTTTAATCACAGGAGATGAGGCGCTACAAGGAGGGCACTTTCATCATGAGCCCGAAGCGAATGCGGGACGTGGGTGGAGCTGTAGGCGATGAGATGAGTGGAAACGCCAGCGTCGCCAATTGCTTCGAGATCGAGGGCAGTAGGGAAGTGGATGAAATGGACGGTGACGCTGGTGATGACGAAATCGATCAGGACGACGAAGAAGAGGAGGAGGAAGACGAAGAAATGGAGGATGAAGAGGAGGAGGAAGATGTGGAAAACAACGAGGTATTCAATCGGGGAATGGATGCGCGAGGCGCGGCTGTTGGCAGCGGAAACTTGACTGCTGAGGACGGCTCAGGTAACTTCATGGTGCCTCGATGAAAAGCAAAACCACACCACAAAAGAACTCCTAGTGTGCTCAAACTAACCAAAACCTAAAACCTAACTTCTGTGTGTGTGTGTGTGAGAGCGTGCGCCTTTGCTGCTAGCATCTGGAGTTGTACAAGTCTTCTCATACGACCGAAAAATACCAAATCTATTTTGATAACAAAGGTATTCATGCTTGATTTAAGGTACAAATCCTGCCGACCTAAATCTTTCCTAGTTAAGCACAATAAAATAGGAACTGTTACTTTAAGCTTACAAACTATGCTAGACAAGATATAATCATAATGAAAAGCAACAGTTTATTAAGAATAAAATGAAACCTGGACTTGAGCACATCAAAGTTGCAAGATCACTAATTGAGTGTGGGCGGCACCGGGATGTTCCCTGGGGATACTCGCCAAGAATTGTTCTTTCATACTCTAGCCCTTGTTAGCAGCTTTGTTTCAAAAGACTTTCATGGATTTCGTCGGGCCCTTCGCTTAAGCTGTATTTTTTTTCAATTTATTGTAGATGAAAGTAAAATTGTATGCCAGAATCTCTCTTCCACTGATAAGTGGGGACCTATTTGTGAATAATGTACTTTGAACCCAACTTGTTAGTGTAATAAGGTAGAATTCGCGGTTTGAAGATAAAGCAGCAGAATGAGGTCTTCATAATCGTGATTTGAACATCAGTTTTAGTATACTAACCAATCAGAAACCGGGTAGGTGTCTTATTTAGAGTGGTTCGTGTGCTTCCCTGAAGTCGATATTACTCCACAAGTGACAGTAACATCAAACCCATAAAGACGTTTCGGTGAGTGGGGTTTATCTAGGTCACAAAGTATCCGCTTATCCAAATACTTAAGGCAGCGAAAACCCAATCACGTGTAAAGCCCTGGTTGAAGGAGTTCATTACGAGACAAAGGTGCTCTATTTCTTTTTTTTAACCACTGAGTCGGTAGATAGGTAGCCTCTTTTGACTGTCCTGATTTATATTCGGTAATCGAACCACATAAACGATTGCTAGGTAATGATCGCTCTGGGGTAAATATACGAAAGTTGTAATTTGCAAAAAATCTAAAACTAAAGAGCTATCTCAAATAGGAAAATCCAGTATTTTTAGGTATTGTCAGGCCATTTCCGTAGTATTTGCGTGAGAAAAACCCATTGACCGTAGCCAAATATCTACTACTTATTTGGCTAGTTTTGACTATTTATTGAACCTAAGTTGTCAGACCAATGTTAAAGCAACCTTAGGTTCTCTAAAATATGGATATACGTTTCTTTAAACTAACTGAAGCGGTAGCTAATGCTTACAGTCATTGTTGTTACCTCAGACGCTTAATAAGCACCTACTAATTTATTTAAATAGTTTAACTTAGTGAATAAAATTGACACTAGTCACTTGTAGTAATGCTACATGAGAAGGACGCGTGAATAATACCAGCAACAATTCACGGTAAAGAAATCCATTAATGTTGTTTTGTACCTCTTTGGCGATGAACAAATGCTAGACAAACTGAATTAATCCGCACAAATTACTTAATTAATCTGGTTGTGCATACATTTCTATCGAAATGATGCAATTAGACCGGTCGGAAAGGGAATATATGCTCTCTTAAAGCCGTATAAGATTAATTGATTTTCTTATTTCCTTCGTTTCCGTGCATTCTTTAAAGTAGAAAATGTCTTCAGGCTGACCGATTTTTTGCCACTTATTTTGCTTTCCACGCACACCATCAGTTGTGGAAGACCCACGTCAAGATGTCGGCGCAGACGATCGCAATAAAATGGAGGCAAGCAGTGGTGGAGTTCAAGACGAGGCTGGAAACCTTCCCAAGGAAGCGGACACCACCGGACGGGCCGATGAGCACGGGGGGGAGGACGAGGAGGGGGCCACGGAGCTGGGGGAGGAGGAGGAGGAGGAGGAGGAAGGGGATCAGGAGGGCTACGAGGAGGCCCTGAATCTCCAGCAACCGCAACGGCAGCCCCAACGGAATCACGCGACCGATCCCTTTTCGGTGGCAGCTGTAGTCAGTGAAAATGAGTCCTTGTGAGAAAAAATCCCCCTAATCAGAAGCGAGCTTTTTCGTTAATAAACCTGTGTGCAATGTGTCACTCCTTGTTACGTGCATGTACTCATTTTTATATATCGGTGATGTTTCATCGACAATCCCTGTGAGGTTTCGTCGTAAACTAAGTAACTTCATGTTGAATAAATCACTTCCACTCTTCTCTTCAATTTTGTTCTGTATTTAAGAGAGAATCAATGCTAGAGCCGTTTTTGGTCTTCATTTATTTAATTATTTACGGCCTTATCGTGATCTTAGCTCTCCATGAAATATATGCTAGCGTATACTTGGAATACCGAACATTAATTTTAAAGTCCACATATTTTAGCACTTTAGTATCTGGTTGTTCATCCAAGTAGCTCGTCGTTTCACTTGTTCCCAAGGGGTGAAAGCGGTTTGATGAACGACACAAGTGCATGTTCGTTGCAGTCGAGGAAATGAGCGAGAGCTTTCGGGTGGCACATCAGGAACCTTGTTCAATTTATCCAACGGCAGTGTTCTTATCTCCACTGACCTTGAGGTGGGCCTGCTCAAAACACATAGCACTGTCTCCAGGCCTATTTCACCAGCTGAGGCTCAAGCTGCCATTAGTTTTCACAATATGTAGTGAATATTAGAAATGTGCTGTGTGTGCTATGGCTATGGATTTGTGTAAATGTTATGATTGCCGCATGTGTCCTCAAAAATCGCTGACCCGAAGGACATTCAGAACTGCCGCCTTGCGGTGCATAAGGACTCATTAGCAAGAAGTAAACCCACCACCGGGAAGCTAACTAACTCCAATGTACTTACGACTGCGGGCCCTGTTGGTGGGTTTAAGTAAGCACCTCTGTGGGACGTATTTCCCCAGGTGAAGGGCTAGCCGCGAACTCAAAAAATAGATTGAGTTACCTGCGTAGGGGTGACTGCATAAAATTCCACGTAGTCTAGAAACTAAGCGCCCCTATCTGCTATTCGAGTGCATCGAATGAGCAAGTTTGACGTATCCTGTGTATGCATACCATCTACATGCATAAGTTAGGATGGCTTCTGATTGCGCGCGTTTTTGCCTGGCTGATGCTTACTCTCGGTTCCCTTATCCTAAATGGGCTCCTTTTTCAATTCAGCTACACCCATAATCCTTATCGGGATGAGTGACTGGTTGTGTATTTGCTCTGTTAGTCACAAGCTTAAACTACAAAGCTAAAAGCTGTCAACATTAATTAGGAGGGAACTAGTTTAACTTCATAGCTGCCTTTAGACTAAAGGTTCTCAGCCACAATGGTCACAGAAATTTAAAGCATGTCTACCAGTGAGGAAAATTTCTAGTAATCTTAACTTATTCAGAATAGCAAGAGATTCATGTGTTAGTTAGCACTGTGGATCCTATCAATTATAAATGTAGCACTTAGGGATAAACTGTAGCGCGCCGATTAACCTGACTTACGCCATCCAATAGGATCGGCCCACGCATGTCTATCAAGGCAATTCCGGCTACCCAATAAGAACAAGCCAGGGCACCGCTCGACCAATCAACATCGAGTTTTGCCTTAGCCGAGATAGACAACTTCCGGCGTGCTAAGACACACACCGCCGTTCTACGGCGTGCTGTCAACACCGTTCCGCTGCCCTACGCTAGTCCTCTTCCTAGCAAATATACTCATTACTACGCAGCGTAATGACGTGGTTCTTTCTCTCTCGGGTTGGAGATTATTGTAGTAGGCACCAAACCGCCACAAAACTACGTTTTTAAACTATCCGTTGCTAGGAACATACTCATTTTTGCAAGCTGCTGTTTACAATATCCTGGATGTGGTGTGTCCTGCATTTGGTTAGTAACTAAGAGTTGTCAAGATTCTGAGGAAACTGGGTGAATGTCACAGAAAAAAGGTTTGTCCATTTATACACAAACGGAGTTAATCTGCAACGCAGAAGTACGAATCGCTAACCTTTGATCAGAATGTCATTTAATAACATGTATATGTTTATAAACCCTGTAAATGATGAGAAATTCCAAGCCCAGATGCAGAGGTGTCCAAATTCGTTAACTTACAGTAGATATGAAGTTAGGGATATTTGATAAGACTGCTTGTTGGCAATGCGAGCGATGATTCAAGCGGTGGTGATGTCGTGGTGTATTTTGCTCGGTAATCAAGGTCACTGAACCGAAACCAAATCAGAGACCTTAGAAGAATCTACAAGATAGGGTACTGTAGTATAACGGCATCTTTATCCAAGAACGGGTGTTGAGAAACAGGCGGCTGTGTGTGCAAACCCAGATAGAGCAGTCACATGGTTTTCAGGGTACAGAAATTACAAATAAAATTACCAATAACATAGTAAATGTGACCGTTATTTGCAGATGGGAACCAAAGAATGAATTTCCTGTTGCCTCTCAAAGAGAAGGATATACTACACGATGCCCATTAGAAGTGTTTCTTAGCAGCCCAATTTCTAAGTTGCAAATAGGTGAGCACATATCTTCGCAAAATTTGCACCCATTTGTGCCAATCCGCTACGTAGCTAATGGTGGGAACTACTAAGTATCTGCTTCAAACAGCTGTCATATATAAAATTGTTAATGCACCCTTATTTAGAGGAGTTTTTTATTGAGTCCTTGAAATATTATCACTCTGTATTTGCGCAATGGGAAGTTCGCGAAAAACTAAAATGATCAATTTGGGCTTTTATTGTGTAGGAGAAGAAGCTCAAACTAAAAGGTTCACCTGGGGAATAGTAAATTCTAGAATGGAGAAAATCCAACGTGATCCCTTAAGACAGGTTGAAATCTGTTTATGAAATTAGTAAGTTGGATTGGCTTTTAGAAGTTACTTGTACTCATGAATATGCCCAACAAACTCGAACCGATGAAAGAGTGTCGGTTACGCTAACTGATTACCAATCCTGTATTGAATTAAGCGCTTTCCCTACTTCGCTTGTTTCTCCCACGGAACATGCGTGAATATTCAAACTATGACTGCCAAGTGTCAGGCAAAATCTTGGACGAATCAAGACTCATGACACTATTCTCAACTTAGAATTCAATCAAATAACTTCACTTGTGTGGATGTCGAACTGGAGATTTAGTGCTAATTTAGGGCAAGACTGCTAAAAATGGCTCTATAAACAACTTTTTCCCAAGTTTTTGCCTGGTGATTATGATGTTTAGCTCACCACGGTTCATTTTCAGAGATAGCAGATGGCGATTAAATATATACGTCGTATCAAATGGTAACAACAACATTATCACACGAAGATTTGAAAGCAAAACAAACAAGATAATTAGAAACGCACTTAGGTTAGATAGATAAGTAAAAATCAAATAGTGCTTTGGAGCGCTATATAAGTAAGCACAATGTTCATTGTAGCAAATCAGCTCTGTAGACGGAAGATGTTAAAGGATATGTGTGGAAAATATTGCCCCTAGCGGATTGATAAATCAAATAGGTTATGTAGTCTTGCAAACGCAAAATGAAAGAAGATAGGATGACAAACGAAATTCTTCTTCCTTGGCATTATATTGGGCTTTATATTTGAGAAGAGCTTAGGTTATTTCTGGCAATTATACATAAATATTACTTAATAATTGCATTTATAACATAAGATATTTATCTGGATTGAAATTAAAAATAATAATTTGGACTATGAGGAACTGGTATTATTGTGACCCGTCCTAGTCGTTTAAATTGATGTAGAAGGAGCCACGATTTCGACTGAATTCAGGTAACAGGGGCGTCTTTCCTTTACTAAGTTTTAGTATTTGTTAAATGGTTGTCACCAAATACTCGGCAAGAATATACGTAGGTCTAATTAGTTTGAACACTCCATCGACGTTATTTCTAGTATCAATTTTGTAACAAACCAAATCCCGTTCTTTTAACATATCATTTGCCTTAAGCCAAAATCACTGTTATTGCCTTACTGTCATTTTATTTTCGATTATTTTATTAGCTTTTTCCTCACTTATAGAAAACCATACAACTGTTCTCGCGTCCTCCAGTTTATTTCACTAATTTAAGAACAATGGCCAATAAAATATCTAATGAAGAGTGGAAATCAAAATTAACCCCGGAAGTCTACCATGTCACACGTGAAAAGGGTACTGAACGTGTAAGTCCGTTCAAAAATTTTCAGCCGTCTAGGCTTTTACCGGAAAATACGATAAACATTTTGAGCCGGGGCAGTACAATTGCGCTTGTTGCGGAGCTCTCCTATTTAAGTAAGAATTTTATAAGATTAACTATAAATTTCTTAGATCAGAGGACAAATTTAGGTGTGGATGTGGCTGGCCGGCTTTTTCTCGAGTAGCTGGCGCCTCGGAGACTGGTGACGACTCTGGCACTAACGTGCAAAGGCATCCCGATAACTCTCTCGGCATGGGACGTGTGGAGGTTGTTTGCAGATCAGTAAGGCTTGTGTTTTTTATGCGTCTTATTAAATATGACTTCATGTGCACTTTTATTGCATGTGTCCTTGTTTGTTTTCGTTCCAGTGTGGTGCACACTTAGGCCATGTCTTCGACGATGGACCAGCGCCAACGCATCTGAGGTACTGCATCAATAGCGCATCGTTGAATTTTGAGCCGAAAAAGTAGTATATCTTGACCTTGTTATTTTCTAATTTTATCATTCATATAAGGGCCTTATTACAACTTGTGTTCGTATCGTTCTTTAAATCGTTTAGTCGACTCTTAGGAGTGCATTGTATGTCTGCATTCCTATTTTTGTACCAAGTGCTAAAAATGCTAAATCCAAGATGCACCAAGGGAGGTATATCAGTTCGAGCTGTCATATTTGGCTAGTGGTTTAGATGTGTGCTGTTTCAGCGGTGGTCCTCATTCAAAGGCTCGTTGGAGGAGCTAAAAATAGATAACTCTATCCAACCAAGAAAGAACAAATTCAGGTTTGCCCTTGCACTTTAAATGCAATGAATGGTTCAGTGGGCGTCGTTTCTCAACTGTCCTAAATCTTGTAAGTCAGCGGTCAGTTTTGAGTTACGTTACGTGTGTACCATCGACCATGATGAAGTGATAATCATTAGTATTTCGTGTTCAACTAACTAAAATCCCAATCCAGAGTTAGATATTTTCTCTAGCTGATAAAATATTTCTGGGTCGTATTGATTTACCTTCAGGCTGAGGAAGAAGCCTTAGGGTTTTTCGGGTCGGTCTGTTTTTAACTCAGCAATTTTGCAACGTAGTGAGCTGTAAGGTGACAAGGATGTGTAACATGCCATGTAGTGCTTGAAGCCATATTGTTCAGACTTGTGCTTTGTGTAAGGCTTTAAGGAATAGGAAACATCGTTTACCAATGAGGTGGATGGGGGAAAGAAGCTGCGGGTGTATAAAGGGGGAGCTGAAAGACGTTGGCATCAGGTTGCGTCCAACTATTTCAGTATCGAAAATGGCTTAAGACTGTCACGAAAGCAGAATTATAAGCCTGAATGCATGTTTACGTAGTTACCGGCAATTATTTATGGGAAGAAGCTGTTGAAGTACTTACGTTCCTTTTTCGATGATGTTATTTACTTCTAATTAACCACCTAATACTTTGAGCCATTTATGGGTCTTGGGTGGGGCAGCTAACTATTTGTTTTGGAAATTCTATCGTATTAAGGCTTTGTTTACTCAAAAATGGTCAAGGAAATCACATAACATGGTCTAATTCTCATTCGCATACATATACTACAATCTTACAGAGGGAAGGTAATGGGTGGATATTATTTTAAGGCAAATATAATTTTTAAAAGCAGACAAACAAAGTCTGAAAGCTAATCGTCGAAGGTGAGACAATTTTTTAAAACTTCTTCTATGCAAAATATACTTTTCGGTGCCATAATCACGAGTGGTTCCTTAGTATATTTAAATAATAAACCATTAATTATTCAAATTTAAAGCAAAAATGACTATTGTATTCTTAGCAGCCCTCAGTTTGAACTTTTACTTACAATAAGCGTGGGCCTCTTGTGCTTTTCGAAACTGTTTTTGAAGGTTATTCTCTAGGTCAAATCGAGCTGTGTTTAAGCCAACTGAAAAACGCCGCTTGCAATAAGTCAGTGGGGCTACTAGGATGTCTTCGTCCCACACGAAAACCATTAGTCGTATTTTGGATCCGGTTGCACAACAAGTATTTCAGTCTCTGCACAATTACAAATTTAGGTTTCAAAATTAATTTTATTATTTGAAGATGGTGGTACTGCCGGGGATACACCAGATCTTGCTAGTCGTGTTTCTGTTGTTAAAATGGCCGTTGATAATTTAGTCAAAGTAATGTGTGTTTTAGATTACAATTTTAGGTTGGCTACGATACCATTCGTCAAAGTTCAGACCCGCTTCTAAAACAGGAAATGCCTCCTGCTCTTGTTCGTGTTGAAGAGGCATCAGTTTTCTTACAGGATGCAGTTAAGCTTCTGTCACGCGATCCATCATCAGAACTTGGCCGAAAAAAATTGATCGGAGGGTCCCGGGGAATTTTGCAAGGGACGTGGTCGGTCCTGGTCGCTTTCGATATGTCAGAAGTCCGCAAAATCGTTGCCTGTTGCAACTCTGTACTGGACGTACTTCAAACTGTTCCAGATATTCCTAATTTCCCAGAACTTGCCAATTTCGTCAAAGTAATGCCTCATTTTTTATAACTTCTGCCACTTTCTAGAATCTAACTCCCGGAATGTCCCAAATGATAAAAGAGGTGGATGAACGTCAAGATGAATTAGTAATAAAATCTCATGCAGAAATCCTTCAGCGAGGAATTGCTCAAGTTAAACGAATCACCCCAATTCTCATATCTTCTATCAAACTCTATCTCAACACAACTCAACAACGTTAGTTTGTTGATAAATGCTTTTTAGATATTTTTGCCATTTTTCACGTTCTTGGGCTCATTCACTTCTTTAGGCTTACCCGCTGCTCGCGAAGCATTATCAAACAGGGATTACTTCTTGCGTCAAATGTGCGATGAAATCAATGAAATAATTCGTGGTCTGCAACTCACCAGCTCAGACGATACCGAGTACCTTGGCGATCATAAGGACTTCCACTTGCTCGCCCGAAATTGCCAATTCGCTGATGGATGGCTGGCTAATCCCTTGGTTAGTGCTCAGCCCCTTTATCTTTTGATATTAAAGCCCCAGCAATATATATGCACATATATTTTAACATCCAATATTATGTAGTATGAAGTCTACCTGGTGTTAGAATTAGATTTGTTTATTCCATTCAATGTTCTCGGAAAACTTTAGGAGAACGCAAACGGACCGGAATTAATTCAAGATATTCTGAAGACGGCGCGTCAGTTCGAGGCCTACTGCATGTCCGACGCGGAGAGAGTGGGACTCCTGGGACTTATCAACAGCATCGACACTCGCGTCCAACAGATTCTCGAAGCGCAGCAAGTGGTAAGCTTTTCTCTCCTTTCACTGTATTTAGTGCATTAATATTGATAAACGTTCGTTAATTGTATCCTTTATGACAAATGCTCCGGTTTGGCGCTACAAAAATATTTGTCTACTTACGAATGATTTTAGTTGCATCAATTAAAAGTTCATTTTAACATATACCCTGAATGAACCGCTCCTTAAGTGCAGCCTTCTGCTCTCATCTATTTCCTTACTAATAGCGATGTGCAAACCAGTACAAGAACCTTATAGGGGTGTTTAGCAGCCAAAAGTTATTTTGTTATGAGGAACTTTTCTTGCAAAGAATGCGGGTTATATGTGAACCGATGCTTATTTTGCTGACAACAGCACCACTTATCGTCTATTCGACGTCTATTTGGAATGTTTTCATTGTTTCTTTAACAATTTATTTTATCACCATTAAACAGACTTATGTTCTGGATAGTTTTCTCTCAGACTTAACAATGGTTTTGTTTCCTATTCTTCATTTAATCAACAATATTTCTTTCTACGATGAGCTTTCTTTATCCCAACCTTTGTTACGCTAGGTGGTACTATTTTGACTGTCGGTGTTTCATGTATCAGGTAGAACACGCTATGCTTTAAAACTTCAAACAACTTTATATCCGTAAACACCTCATCATTTTCTAATGTAGTGATGCTAAATTTCCACCAAAAAAATTAAAATCGAAAAGAATTTTTGGTGATTGTACGGCTTAAAAGTAAGTTCTAGGGCTCAAACTACACAAAAAAACATGATGACAACTTCAACTGCCAAAAATCAAGTATTCGAATTCTTCGTAGACCTTCTACATTGAGGAATACTTGAGTGCATAATGCCTCTGTCTCACTCTCCCTATTTTTCTATTGTTTTTTTTATTAATTAAGGCTTTATGCCAATTATAAGGTCTGCATGAGGCTCCAGTCACAATCTTTTACACTTCCCTGAATGTAGTTTTTTATTTGACGAATCACCCTCTTGACCTTTTAAACGGTGGGAATGTGTTTCTGGTCGTGGCTTGATGTTTTCTCCTGATGTGGCCCTTCTTTTCCGTTCTTTGTTCTCCTTTGTTCCATAGCTTCTCGTGTAGCAGTTTTGAGGACCGCTACAATTGCTGTGTGCGTGTTCCTTTGTCACGAAAAACAGTGTCGTGGTTACCGGACCTCCATTTAGCCTCTAACCTTATCCTCGAAAGTATAAAGATGTGGCAAGTTTTTGTAGGCTAGCATTAGCTTCCCTTTCTAATAGACTATGCAGAAGTGGCTATAGCTTACATAATTGGCTCGCTCTATTTTATATAATAAAGCCTCTGCTAAAATTTTACCCACAACAGTGGTATAATAGATGTGCGTCTAAAAACGTAGAAATCTTTGTTTAGACTAGGTGGAAGAGTATGGTTTACTAAATGAACTAGTTTTTTGTAGATGGGCCCCAATTTTCTCAGGTAGCTTTGTTACGAGACATGACGCATGTGTGGCAGATTCTGGCATCGGAAGCCGAGTCTTTACAGCGCCAGTGTGACGCAATGAAACCCCATGGTAGTCACACGCTTATTTCTAAAGCATCACTAGTTAAGTTTGCGGTATTTGGTATTTTAAAGTACCTATTGCCATTGTAGACTGATGAGGCCAGCGATTATTCTAAATTACATTAGGTGAGCTGCGTAATCAGCTTTCGGCGTTCACGCACGAGCAGCGTAAATCACACTCCCATTTATCAGCAGACATCGAGGTGAATAGTACGATACGTATGTCAAGTTTTTGAAAAATCTCCTCATTTATTTCGTTGGCAGATAAAAGCTTCAGGGTACGTCATAGCACTTAATTTGATCGTAGCATTCTGACGCCTCCGTTGTATGCACTGGAAATGGACGTGAGTCACAAATAATACGCAACTTATGCAGCTGCCGTGGGCGGCGCAACACTAGACTGGATAGGGTAGAGATTACCCTTACTAGTGTCAGACGTTAGGGTTTGTCCCATTATTAATGGCTCCTCGAAACGAAGAGAGGCTGCTAGAACTCGTAGTAGTGCCACTTTGTGTGTTATTTCTCGGCTAGTGAGTATCCAAATAAAAAGGCAACCACGGTGCGCCGTGTACACAGGCTCAAACACGCTTTGATTTTTCGGCAACTGGAGAGGTGGTAGGTTGGAGCAACGTCAGCACCCCTCACCCCCTCCACTCAGCCACAACAACCATTCCTCTCTGTCCAGTTGCGCAAGTGAGTGTCCACCAATGAGAACAGCACCTGCCATTCTTGCTGGAACTTAGTGTGCCGCCCTTTGAGGTGGTCCTGTGATGAAGGAAGGATGGGCTAGACCTTTTATAAACAACTCGGTTGCACGGTGAACTAGGTGAGATAATGCCTAGTCTAGAGTGTGTAGAAATAGCATTCCACATAAATTTTCCGTCAGCAGTCCTGCCACAGAACGAAGACCACCCATGATTTATCCTTGGGTTTTCGGGATAACTCGATTCGTTAGCGACAGATATCCTAATCGCCTACTCTTAAAAGTCCGGCAACTTTGTTAGTACTCCAGTTTTGTCCCATTGAGTCGGATTTATTTCATTTTGAGATTTCATATCGGAAAATGTGATATACATATGCCCTGACCTTTTAGTGGGCATACGAAGTTACTGGATTTAAAGGGAAACTATTTTTTCATGGTTAAGCTACTCAACCGCCAAGTACTGTCAACAAGACCATTATTTGTAGTTGCCTTTTCATGAAAAATACTTTCAAAACCAATTTTTCGCTAAATTATTAAGCGTTGGGAATAGCAGTATAGTGACTATGCAAGCAGTCTCTATTAGTTTGAACTGATGCTTTCGTTTTAAATTTGGGGGAGGGGGGGGGTTAATGGAAGCCATTTTGTCGCTATCATTCATAATGTCTCCAGTGGTGATTGGGCTTCTGCACGTTGGCAGTCTGCCCTATACGCGAACGTGGCTGGGGATAGATTAACTTTTTGTCGGCTTAATAGAAAAAGATCTCTCACGTGCTAGGCAGACCCTGGAAAATCTTTTCTGGGAAAGCACTTTCCGTCTTCGCTTCTTTCCGAGGCAGAGCTCTTCACTTTTTGTGCCCCGGGAACTGGCTATGTAAAGACAAACTTAGTCAGCCTGAAATGTCTGTTATGAAGGCCAAAATACCGCTTCTTGCAACAGAAGACCTTGTTTGGAGCTCCAAGTGTCTTTCTAGGGTTTATTTGAACCTGTAAGGGTTCCATAAAGGTGAGCCACCTCCTGCTGATCGAATTCACTCACCCTTTCATTTGAATCTCTGCGGAGATTAAGCGATGTTTTTGTGTCTTTCAATGATTTGCCAAAAATTGTGCCTTTTTGAACGGCCTTTGTCAACTAATTTATACCGTATTAAAGTCCATTGTCAATAGGTGTCTCTTTTTGTCTTGGTCAATCCCACTCCATGAATCACGATTTTGTGTTGGCTGAGTACAGTGAAGGTCTTAATTTCGCGTTTCGATCCATGGTACTGGACTGTTTGCAATCCACATCCGTTTTTGTAGCCCAAATGGCAATTCTTCAACGATTTTAGACCCGTTTAAGTGAGCAGTAACAATTTAAGTATTTTGGATACTAGGGAGTCAGGAAATACATGGGTGTAACTTTATGCCCACTAGAAAATCAACCTCTTCCTTTCTCGTATTTCTTTTTCGCGTTTGAGAACACGGTGAACGCTTAAACATGTTTTAAATAATAGGCGGAAGTTCTGTGTCTGATAACTTGGAAAGCATTTAACGTAAGATAAAGTAGGTCCAAAATTTACTTCAGCGTGCAGCCCCCCATAAGAGAATCGTATTTGACATAGGTGAATGTTTAACTTGTCCCATGTAGCAAATTTTAAGCTTTTCAAATTGTTTAAAGTTAGCTCTACTCAGCTTTTCAAATCTCCTAAACAAAAGTCGTTATAGGTTCCTTCCCTTAATTGTTATTTTTTATTGAGACTTTCACTACAATATTCGCCTTTTTATTCACTTATTTTAATAGCTACTTACCTAAATTGGAAACTATTTCCGCTTAGGAAATTCAAAGGTATTCCACGTAACTCATTTGCTGAATTTACTAATTGAGTTGGGAATACGATGAAATTGATGAAAGCATTTGTAGTGTAAAATAGATGCGTATACTACTAAACTGTTTATCTCCTCAAATTTATACGGTATTAAATTTTCAAGAGATTCGGGATCTCTAGAAATGTGTAAAGTGAGTGCACTTGATATTCTTCTAGTTCTAGCTTTTTGATTTGTTCCAGTACGTTGCTTATTTGTAGCCACCGGAAGACTAGTGTTGCCGAAGACGAAAGATACGACTATGGTAGTATTTTTAGTAGCTTTCCTTTATCTATGATTACCTCGGTCTTCTTAGCTTTAATTTTATGTAAGTGTCCTAAAAAGTTTTTAGTTATCAGATACAACGTCTTCCACCACTGCTGACAATGATAACTAAATGTCGATTCACGCATTTAATGCCCTTACCCTGTCCTTGTATAGAGGCTGGTTGTGATACCATGTTTATCCACAACAAACTTGTCAAAATCCGACTCGAACCCTCGGTCATGGGATGGAATGTGTGGACATTTTGTGTAACAAAAACCCTGCTTTGTGTGCACCCTAGAATTGAAGTCGTGCCGAATTCCTCCTTCTGCCATGAAGATCCTGAACTTTATCCAACCTTCTATGGTAAATGTTTCTACGTAGGATTTTCACAAATGCATTTTAATTTTATCGTATTTCCCTTACTTATGCTAAACGCCAAAACAGTTTTACTGAAATCAGGTCCTTTTTAAGCGATAAATAGTTGGTAATTATTGAAGGTAGCTTTTTTAAGTGATATTCACGTATTGAAGACCTGTACACTCCTAACTTCCTCTTATAAATCGGTAAATTACATTAATGGCTCCAATGAGTCTGTCTTCCACGGTAACCACCAGAATAGACGAATTTGCCCGCTTTTTTCTAATGACGGTGTTTTCTCTAAGGGTTCCATATTTCACGTTTAAAAATCATTTTAATCTCTCAGGCAGAAAAAGCACCAGTCTTTCTCCTTCCCCTTGACGAGCTGAGTTCCTCTAATTCAAGTGGAAACCGTTTCTTCCAGGTGTTATTGCCACGTTTGTTTTGAATTGACTCTAGATTGTGATTTGGTTTTCTGGTCCTGCGAACAGAGAGTGTAAGAGAGAGATGGGTGACCACCACCACTAGGGCCCTCGTAAGTTCGCGACCTCAAATCCTCTTCTCGTTAGTACATGCGGCACAAGCCGTGGTGCAGTGAACTAATCATGATTGATCCGCAGAACCACTACTGTGCAGTTAGCATCGCGCAGTAACGAAGAGATTGAGATCAATTAAGCTTCTCCTCCGTACTAAGACCTTCGAAAAGGGCTCCATGGATCGCTTCTTAGGTGTAAAGTACCTCCTATTAATTTTCCATTCCCATGGTCGTTCAACGAAACAATTAGTAAGATAATGGAATGTTATTTGTCGATAGCTCCTTTCGGTTGGGTGTACATCTCTCTTGCCATTAAAAGTTCCATTCCAGAGGGTTTATTAGTTTTGTCTTAGAAAAGCACAGTTAAAAGCGAAGTGGTGCCCCAAATACGTATTATTCCTGTATCGATTAGGGTTTGATCGAGGTTCATTCAAAGAAGGAGATGGTCAAATTCAGTAGTAGTGGATGTTTTGCATCTATAAAATCATGATGAGTTTCAATTTAACTGAGCGAATACCATGAGTGCCCTTGAACAAAATACTGCCACACTTGAGATGCCAGAGTGGTTACCTAATCTGTTTTCTTAATAAATTATTCAAAATAGTAAAAAAGTCCTTCGAAGAGAAGACGTCGGCGTTTTGAGAACGTCTAAATTGATAAGAGTGATAGTAGGAACCGGACATTTTCTCAAAAAAACACCTGGAAACCAGCTGGATGGAATGAAGGTGCATTTTATATCCCTCCCCTGTTAGAAGAACTCGGGAATTTGCGGACGAGGTGGTGACATTTCCCTGATCATACTGTAGTGACTGAAATGACCTACAACTGACTTTGCTGGCCTCACGAAGGTTGCATGACCGCAGTGTCCTTTCTGACCACTGACCCCCACACACAGGTATCGTGTTCATCACGTTGACCTACCCCTTCTCCGAAGGTCACCAGTTGTCCGTTTAGGGAATAGTTCAAGCCGAAAGACATCATCCAAGCTATTGCAAGATGAAATGCATACCGCTTTAATACCACCAGGGTGGTAGTTGGCTATAGATTACATTTTATTGCTGGGTTTTACACCCGGTTAATACCAAACCTGTGAGGAAAATTCAGCCCAAGATTTGAAGATTGGTTTGGTTACTATTTGGATCGGTTGCAGCATCGACGAAATTTCTATTCAGTCCCGCTTCTTGCAGGCTTTCACAGTTAGCCTCAGGCTGATTTCTGGCTTCCTTGTCTCATCTGAAACCCTAGACCGATTTGTCCTCAAAAGCGGGCAGAAAGAGCATCCATAAAGCATACCGAAGGACAGGATAAGGACTAAGAAAGTTCAACCAGTGGCAAGCAGTTTATTAATAGTAATGATTGGTTGATATAGTCAAAGTGCAGGATGAGTATCTCCTCAACCCAAGCTAGATATTGAGGCAATTAAGTACGTATACTGCCGTGTAGCTGTCTAGAGATAAGGGGTTATACTGGTTTGGGGGTTTTCCGATTTTATTGAGGTCGTAATTGGTTTTCCACTTTTTCAACCAGTATTTATATTCATTCTTATAAGCTTATAACGTGAATATTCAGGTAAAAATGGCCCAGGATTTTTTTCAAACACATTAAACCTACGGCAATTCCTGTCTTTTCAACCATTTGAAGCTATCGCATACATAATACACTCGTATTCGTGATTGCTAAAAATTCATATAGAAACACCTTAAAGTTTTTACAATTTGTTAGAAGAAATATACCTAAACTCCAAAGGCATGGTTGTAGTTAAACTAAGGAAATGAAGAAACAACGATAGATTAGAAAGGCTTGAGTTGAGATTGTGGTTAATAAAGGTAAAATACAATATTCCTAGGAAAGCAAACGCAGATTGATCCATTCAGCAGGTTCAAGATGCTGCGTGGTTACGATAACTGATTCTGCATGTGATGGAAAACCCTAAAACCGCTCATAAGCATTAATCCTTGAAACTTTATTCGTGAATGTTAAAAATCCGAACTGGACTTTAGCACTCTGTCCTTTTCATCTGAAGTCCTACTGAAGCTGATGCCAAAAAAACGTGTTTCGAATTTTAAAGACAGAATATTCGTAAATCCCATGTTATGCAATGCACTCTTAAATACCGAAATAGGTCACCTCTCCGCCACTTTGATTTCAGATTTAGGAGTGAGATATTTAGGAATGGTTCATATGCGTTGCAGGTCATTTATTTAAATATCACGCATGGGTGGTGATAAGTGGTAAGTACATCCACCTTATCCATTCTTGCTTCATTTGACTACAAATTCAGATTTTTCATATTATTTTCTAATTAAGAGTCCATATTCCCTTCTGGGGAAATCTTCCAAGTTAAATTTATTCAATTTACCTGTTGAAATAGCAATATTTACTATGAATGTCTTCAAATTCTCTCCATAATGACAGCTACGGCTGTTTGTGTTTTTGTTTTTTCCCTTCAAGATTCACATTTTTACAACACCCCGGTTATATGTTATTACACTGCCTTGTCCAATCAATAAGGGGACGCCATTACCTTGGATCATCTATTTCTGCTACTACAACAGCTGTTTTTTCAAAGTACCCAAGGCCCAGATGATGTGCTTCATTTGCCCTGATTGAACTTTTAGCCTTCTCCTTGCCTGTCAAGCGGACTTACGAGAAGCTGGTCTGTGCCAAAAGCTTTGACATGTGCTTAAAATAACGCACACCATAGTCTAGGGGATCGTGTCAGTAAACGAAAGGGAAAACTCCATCTTTCATTGATCTCTTCGCCACAGAAGTTGGTCGTCTATTAAGTCTAATTGAAAAGACAGAACGGGGGTAAATTCCCTGATATCCGGAAACATTTGTTCAATGGTCTCGCCACAGGATCTCCAAAGTCACATCTTGAGTAAAGACTAGACACTAAGGGAGCACAATTTAATAAGGATGACAATGTTTATTCACCAGGAACCCGAGTAGGGACGTGACCGGACAATCGCTGAGTGGGCGCGGCCCTTTAGTCGCAGTAAATAGCTGTCTTTGTCTTGGGTGACCTTATTTATAAAAAGGTTCAGTCAAAGGACGAACGGCTCCTTTAAGAATGGTTAGTGGTGGCAGCTTGGGAATGGAATGAACATCCAACTCTGTTTTCGACCCAAGTGACCAAAAGGTAGATATAGTAGTTCCATACGCAGGGCTTCCTGCTGCGTAGGACTGACATCAATCAGTGTTAAAAAACGTATTTTTTCTTGTACTCAATCCATGTCAAAAATGCTGTCAGACTATGTGAGTTTGCATTCTTTTCCAATGAAAACTAGGCTTCTGCAGGCCTATAATTCAATTGGGAAAATTTCAAAGGTAAATGAAAAAAGATAACACTTATTCAAATTAATTACATTTATTATGCATCCATGTAATAGCGGATATTGAGTCTCTATTATACAACGATTTTTGGTTACGACAATTAGCATCAAAATTTTTACTTAATGCAACCACAATAAGTTCTTCGCTTTATGGGAAATATTCCACCTCAAGTCTCAAAACGTTCGAATCCTTAAAGTGAAGTCAATCAGCTTTCGCATGTAGTAATGCCTCGTTCATCGAGGTAGTAGATAGGCTCCGAGATAGCGAGGTGTGGCCACTGTTTTACGGTGTCTACTTAATGTGAGTGTGGACTTTTACAACCCTCCCTGTATTTTTAACCCAGCCTTCACAGTACTGTTGCCCATTTCTGAAATAATGCTATTAGGTTATGCTATCTAAACGGATAAATCAACCCACAAGACGGAATGCTTCGTAACTACGAATTTTTATTCAGCGAAGTACAAAGGTCAAATAAATGACTCGGATGAATATACACTTAGACAGTTACTTACGGGAAGAAAATAAACTATAACTGGTGATAAGTGAAAAAATAGGAATACGATTTTCTGCAGTTATTGCAAATAACAAGGGCAATTGTTAAGGAATGCGCCGCGAGTCTCGAGGGATTAATGTATCTACCACACAATTCCTATCCATACCTGAAATTGTCCAATCGCAGCCTGACTAACCCGCTGGCTTACTTTGCATACTCCAGGGCGACCAGGTGGCGTCGCAGAACGCGGCGGCGGTGTGCCGGGGCGATCTGAGCCGGCTGGTGGAGCTGTGCCGGGCGCTGTGCGTGCGGACGGAGCACCAGAACGCCATCTACCGGCTGGCGCGGACGCTGGAGGGGAAGGCGACGCAGGCGCGGCGCTGGCTTCTCGAGCCGCGCGGGCCGCAGCACGGCGTCGGCCTGGAGGCTGCGCACGCCCTCCTCGCCACCGCCGCGCAGCTCCTCGCCGCCCAAGCCGAAGAGGAGGGCCGCGCCTCGCCCCCTTTCCAGGAGGCTTGCGACCGCCTCAAGCACCAGACAGAGCAACTCTACGCCATGCTCGACAAGCCTCTCGGTAAGCAGCGCTGTGATAAAATGGACTGTATCATCAGGAAATAGACATTATTGCCATCAAAGTAGCCGCCGCAATTAAACTCACCTCCGGAAATCCGTACTGAGCCTTAGTGAGTGCTTCAGGTTCGGTAGTGTTTCTTCCAGCTTCTTTTGTGTGTCATCCCTTCGGTAGGCCTCACCCCTGGGATCTTTATTCTGGAAGTGAAGGGGTCTAAATGCACAAGGAAATTGCACTACTTTCATCAACACGGCTGCCTCCATTAAACTGCGTCTCGTATAGCCTCAATCCACCCACCTACCCTCCAAAAGACCTGGAGCAATCTGATTTCACACTTGCTCTGGATGGAAGTGTCTCATCGAAAACTGCTATAATTCTGTCGTCCATTAACTGGACTTTTGGGGTTTTGATGCAATGACGATTAGTGTTTCTCTCAACGACAGCGCCCCTCTACCCGTGATAGTCCATTGGCGGGTTAAGATGATTTGGGGAGTTCGGCGAAGGCCTACAATTGGGGAGTTGATGTTAGTGGCTTTTTAGGGGTCGTTTAGTGTCTTTTTCGACAGCGCTTCGTACTACATTATACTCGAATGTGTTGTTAAGATCTCATAGGGAAGTGTGGGACAAGGCTAACTATTATTTTCTGCTACCGCATTATCCAGGCGACTGAATTCAATCTAAGACCCTCCAACACTTTCTGCATATTTTCGAGGAGGAAATCTGCTGTGTAAACGCAATCGAATCGTAGTGTTTGCACCTTCTTCTAGACACAACTCCCTCGTTGTCTCCAGTTCACGCAGTCAGATTGTCACTGGCCACTGAACAGCGGCCATAATTTCGTCCTTATTTTGATGGCCTATGCGATTCATAATGATTTCATGATGGGTTCCAGTCATCATCCATTATCATTTTTTTGATAACCTCTATCATCAAGAGGGGGTGTAAACTTTTAAAAGAAGTGTAGTGCTGTTAGGGACTATTAGCACATCCTACAAATATCCAAATACTATTCTGTAGAATGTATCCCGAGCACTCTGAAAGTCACGCTGGGATACCCATCTACCAAAGGTGCAAATTCACTAGCTAATTGCAGTAAATAATTTACTGCTAATAGAGTACTAACTGTGGAGGTACTCTTTAGCTTGTGTAGTAAAACACGTTTTATGTAAATAAAGCCCCATTTGACATGGATACTACCTCGTAAGGAAAAATTCTAAATGCGAACTTGACATTAGTTTCCCGTAATTTTCCTTCTATTTTCAAACAGATTCTCTACATCTCTCCTCATTTCAATCGGTGATGGTTTGAGCGTAAATTGAAAGACTTCACGTGTTTGGCATTCTTTGAACTGCTGGCAATCCAGGGACTTAAACTAAAAATAACGATTTTGATGTGTCTGTGATTTTCTTATATTACTAAACATAGTTTTAAAGTTTCGATTGCTTATTTGAAATTTGGCCGGCCGAGTAAGAAAGCTAGTATGTATAACTTTGCACTGTCCAAAACCACAGTGCAAAGTTATTATGTGTAGACAAATTGAGATGTAGTATTAGTTCGAATAATTGTACAGTTCTGATGTTTGCAAAACAGATTATAGTTTAATTTGTTGGAAGTAGTTATCACTCAGGTTTCATTAAAATGAGTTTATTTGGTTTCATTTCAGTTTGATTGTGTTTCATCTAGTAGTAGTTTCTATCGTAGAGATTTTGCAATCATTAGTAGCTTAAACGGGGCTTAAACTGGCTACACCTTGCCTACGGAGCTTAAATCCAATGCCACCTCATGAGAAACTTAGAATATTCTATTAGGCTTTGTCTAGGATTAAAGGAAGGTAAAGGAGGAATCAGTTGGACTCCGCTACGGCAACGCTTTGGATTAATATGAGCCTGATCTAAAGAAAGTTCTTTATATCGGACCACCTTTCCTCAAATTCTGATTGCATAGCCAGTTGGCACTCTTAATTTGCCCTCGGGCTAGCACAGAAAATCGTATGCACTGGTGAATCCTTAATCGTTTTGCTCTGTTATTTTGTTGGTCCAATTAATAGTCACGCCGTCTGTGTAAAGGAAGCGAAAAGGTTTCCCGTTGGTTGCCGCATCCGCACTTTTTTCGTGAAGGCTTAGTCATCGTGTTGGAGACTGGTCGACCTTTTTGAAGATCGGTGTAATCACCATATTGCACATGGTCCAAACCTTCAACTAACAAATAGGATTAACATTTATTATTTCCCCTCGTTACTTTATGTTAACTAATTCGACACATTCAAGTAACAAAACATGATTAGGAACCTATTGTTCATTCAAGTTTGACGCCCATGATACCAATGGCTAAAGTTTGTTTTTTGAAATGCCTTCAATAAAATTTCAAGATTTTTAGGTACATTTCGCAGTAAATATTTGTAATAAAACTGTTATGGAATCCTTACCAAAACTAATTTAAAAGGCAAAGACAGCTACACTTTAAAAATCATGATTGTAGTTCTGAAAGAATCTTTATTAGACAGGCCCGATCGACTGAGGTATTTCTCTTCGAGTATACAGGAGGCTTGAAATCTCTGAAGTTCATTGATCAGCCTTCTAGCCCGAGAAAAGGAGGATGGCACCCCAAGATCTTGTAGCTGAGCTATTTCGCCCATTTAAACATACCTTGAAATCACTATCCAAGGGTACCATTTATCCCCAGGTGCTCCTTGAGTAACCCACTTATCTCTCTTGTTTTTTCCTATAAAAACAGTCTCAGAAGCACAGAGGTCGCGGGAGCAGGAGCTGGCCAACGAGGCCTTGCAGACACTGGACGTGGTGTGGCACAACTTGCAGCACGGACTCGTGCGACAGGTTGCCGAGTACTTCACCGACCTCGTCGGACCCATCAAGAACCTCCAGGAGGCCACCTCGGCCGAGCCCATCGACGAGACTGCCTACCAGCAGGCCGCCAACAACTTTCTCGTGAGTCCTGTTGTTTAAGCGTTTCACTTAACTGTCAATTTTCAAGGACATTTGTTAACCTTTCAGCTAAGGGCAGTTTTTTAATTCCTTGATGATTATTTTAAATCTAAACTTATCTTTTACAATTTTGGATACTCTTTGGATATGGTGGTATAAACTACATATATGTCATTATTTTTCTGAATCAGTAGCTAAATACGTGTGGCAATTTTTACAGCTGATTGAAATGTGATTCCCACGTTTATGCTTTCGGGTTATTCTGCCCCAGACAGCGTGCCAGTATGTGCGACTGGATTATTTGCCGACTTAAAAAATAGTAATGCAATCTGCTGATGTCGACAGTTGGCATTCTGATATCTGGGTCGTTTCGTATATTGTATTAGCGGGTCGTCGCATCTGCTCCGAGAAATCTGATTATCATGATTACTTCTAGCTTGAGTAGCATGTTTGGACCCTGACTGGATACTCTGTATAAAAATCAGGTTCGGATTTGAATCGATCGCAAATTCGTCTTCTAATACAAGAGCAGTGTTGGTCCTATCCGAGAGGCTAGTTCCATTTGGTAGCATGTAGATTCAGGTTCCACCGCAAATATCATTCAAGCAAGAATGCCCTTTTTGTGATAATCGACTAAATGCTATAGTCACTATCCAAGCATACCGCCTGCATAACTTCTACAAATATTCTCCATATATTTTGTATTTCCGCAATATTTTTTTGCAAATTTTAGTGTGGATATCCAAAATTGTTATCTGATGGACTTCTGAGTAAATAAGCATTGACCAACTGCACAGACGTATCAGGGTACCAGCGCTTTTCATTTCAAACTACCCTCCTACTAAACAAAGTTCTTAAGGAATAATTTGCTTCGCTCTTCACTAGGTTACTGGGACTTTAACAAACTCAAATATTTGACTGTAGTCGGCTTCGAGGCCGTTGCTGTATTTATGCAAATGCAAAAGTTTGGGATCGGGTTACTTTTATCAAATGTGCGTTCTTCACTTGAATTATCCACTTGCTGTATATTATTCAGGAAAAAATTGGTGTTAGTTAACCAAACCCACTGCAGTTGACTGATCAGGCATTCTGATTTTACGATCGTTAAATTTTTCCTGCAACCAAAAGGTCGCGAGAGAAATATGAAGTTTCCTTTCTTATTAGGGCCTAGATGGCGATTTGTCTTCAGTTCTTAGATGAAACTGAGTGTTTTATTGCAAGTACTGTAACGCTTAACATTCTGCGGTACTTTTTTCGAGGAGCCCATTAAATAAAGGCTTCCGTGGATCTGTTAATAGTAGTTCAGGTCCTTCCAATTAAGAAGTAGCTATCCAGGCCTTGAATTGACCAAATAGAGCATTTATACTCGACAATTCTGTTTGATGTGCAGAAAAAATACGTTTTCGTTTATCGAAAAAGCGGTGTCAAAGGGTCTAGTCTATTAAAAGTTTGGGTCAGCAGTTAGGGATAGAATAAGTTCGCTCCATCCAAATCAATTGTGATTGAGTACAAGATGAATAGCGCACTATATATTGAGTATATAGATGCTGTGCCATATTAATTATGATATATCATAGCGACTACAAAGTATGTATTGTTTCATAATGAACGATCTCTAATTTCGCAAAAATAATTTCGTTAACCACTATATCTTTAACCTTGTGTGATTGAAACATTTGCTAAATCGTATCAAATGGGAAACCTAATTTTGAAATAGTTTGCATACGATTCGAGCGACGCTGATGAACGGAAATCAGAGGAATTGTTCACATGGAATGTCCGTTAGACCGTAAAAATCCTTTTATCTTCTAAATAGTCAACTATCATTTATCGTTAGATCACTTTTTTATCATATACCCATGTACCAACTCGTGAATTACCTCTAATCGAGAGTTACCAATGGAAAACAGGAAACAATAAGTGCCAGACTTTCAAATGTCTTGCATCTCTGCGGTTCCGTTTATCAAGTGGTACTGAGAAACTTGTAAACTCTGTATTTTGGAAAAAGCATCTAAAGCAGTTTCTCCACTTAAGTGCGCAACCGCGTTGTTAACAGTTCCAATCTTTAAAATACCAGACAAACGCTCTGGCTAATGCCCGATATCCACAGCGAATGTTGGGTATTTGTCAATGCGATGAGATGGATAATCCTATGACTAGTAGCTACTGCGATTTAAAATTTACAATAGGAGGCAAACAATTCCATTCTTAATTCTTTTCCCACAAGGTAGGATGTTGGCTTCTCCGGGGCAGATGCTTGATCCGTGCGCTCTACTATGAAGTCAGTGTTTCTAATTAATGAAACACAACGATTGGCTTTTTAATATTCCAAGAAAGTCAATACTTCCAGTCTAGTATCCACAACAACTTTGCTAATAATTTGCTGATAAAATCTGGATTCTGGATCAGAATCGGTTTGGTATCCATCTGGTAATCATTATCAAGCATATTGAGGTAATTAGATGGATATCCATTGTTATTTGAACACACCATTGCATATAAAGAAAAAACGGCCTCAGTGATTCTTCAAATTGCATTCCATCATCACTACGCGCGAGGTTTGATGTGGGTGGGCATCAAAATGCCAAGCAGTGATGGACACCGTGAGGTGATGAGCTGAGTAACGGAATATTTAAAATCTGAATAAACAGAGGCTCGGCAATTCTTCGAATTCTATTCCAAATTCTCTTCTTACGAGGTTTGATGAAGGCCAAGTCTTCCCGTTCCTCTTAACCACTCTTACCCGTTCCATGAATGACAATATCACTGTTTTAAACGTTTCAGTCCTGCTAATAAATATCCATTCAACTGTGGGTGTACGATGAGTAGCAGGCAGTGGGACGATGAGATGGTTAACTAAATTTGCAGTGGATGCTGCGGTCTGATCAAGAGAATTCAGGGACCCGGTGAATGAACTAGTGTTATCAAATCACCTACTAAAGGAACTAATACTTAGTAGAATAGTGTTATTTTCAATTCAACGTCTTGTAGAAGTTAGCTTCACTAAAGGCTTTCTCCAGAACGGATCAGTTACCCCTTATAAGGAATCCTAATACCAGAGGGAGAGGAGAAGACGTGTACTGAAGCATTAATTAAGCCAGTAGGCTAATGTGAGAAAAGTTGTGCTTTCCGGTATCAAAATTGGGGGTTGTAGGATCCATTGGTTAGCAGCTGGGCCGATGAATACAATCGATGGTGGGCTTGCGGAATCGCTGATGTAGGAGAGTGCACGCACGCACCCACGCGGGCACGCATCTGCTTAACGATGCGCTGATTACTGCACCCTACTCAGGCCATTACATTATCTCATACCAAAATGGAAGGCAGCTGAAAGACCCTGGGGATCTCAGTAATGTCTGGGGTTGCAGTTGTGTATTAACCTGATTCAGTATAGCCATTTTAAAGTGGTTAGAGCTGGTGTAGTAGATTGTGAGCTGGAGTAACCTACAATAAAGGATAAGAGGTAAAGGCAAGAACGATGTCTGTCCGATTTAAGAAGAGCTACTTTCTGAGAGTTGTTTGGATTTAAAGACCTGCTGGAAGCCGGGAGATTTGTGAGCCGGTTGAGGAGGCTGGTAGTCGTCGATATGAAAAAGACACTGTTGAGTGTGTGCATCGAGGATCTGTATATGAGCGAGTTGGTGATATTGCAGTGGCCTGGTTATGCCTCAAACCTTGCCAATAGCAGTCGCTATTTCCTAAGCCAGTTACAGGACAGCTTTCCGTGCTCTCAAACAAACTGCACCTGTAGAACACGCTCCCAAGACTCTAGGGCAGCTTCTGCTGTTTTTTCTGGATGTTGCCCTAGCAACCTATCAACTCTTCTGTCACCCCCATATTCAATCGTTTTCGGCAGGTTTTGCGTGAGCTTGAGAACACGCTATTAAATCAATTGTCTAGAAGACTTAGCTGGCGCCAGGCCTCGACAAAGGCAGCACAGCGCTCATCGAGGTGGTTGATGTTATGGTGGTTGTAGGAGCACTCGCGGCGGGTGAAGCGGACGGCCAGCCTGGCGGCGACGAACCTGGCGGACCCGTGGCGCGGCAGCGCGCTGGCGGGGCTGGCGGCGGCATTGGAGAGCGTGGGCGGACAGGTAAGCGTGGCGGGGCGCGCGCTCCTCTCGGCCCGCCGCCACGGCGCCAGCGCCCAGCTGCAGCACGCCGCCGCCGACCACTTCGACCTCGTGCGCCGCCACTGGACCGAGTGCGCCGAGCGCACCCGCAACCTCCTCGACGAGGCCATTGACGCCCGGGCCTTCGTCAACGCCCAGGGTACGTACGCCCCCACCCCCATTCTCCTACTACTAGCCGGTGGACGGCGGATACACAAGTAACCTGTGGAGAGTGATTCCCCAGCCTCCAGATACAGGAATGAATGTGGTTCAATGTCAGCCGATCGAAGCCGGGACGTTCCTCAGGGTCCAGCGTACACCTCACACCCCTATCCTTACTGCACTTCTTGCATGGTGCTCGAAAGAGACTTGAGAGTCTCATCAGTACCAAGAAAGTGATCCGTAGCAAAAATTATATCATTTACAATGATAGGTCATCCCATAAGTTCTCTCCGGATTGCACCTTTTCACATTGAACAAATTTAGAACACCTACGTCTAATAGACCTAAAGGTTATTTTTAATGTTAGGGCGCATTTTAACAGGTCAAACTGTGCTTTAGAGAACAATGAAATCAGTATTTGCTTGGTTAAAGTCCCTGGTAACAGAAAGCACTCATGAATCATGAATCATATCAAATCTTCTCTCCTCAACTCTCGCCACCTTGTTTCACCTTTTTTGGTCAATAGTCTTGGATCGTCTTTTTCATTGAAGTGTTAGGCGTCGTAGACAGTGGGTATATAAAGAGGAAAGACACCAACCACAGCCTCGAAGGGAGTCACTCCATGGGAAAAGGGTTCTTCTTCAATCAATCTGGAGGGATAGCCAAGGAATTGTTACCCCTTAATGCAACGGCAATGAATGATCAAATCTACTGTCACCAATAGGGTGTTTTAGCCAAGCATTGAGGAGGAAAAAATACCTGCCCTAGTGAGCCTATTGGGGTTGATGTTTCATCAGGACAGTGCAGCGCGACCCACCCACACAGCAAGAATCGCATCGTAAAAGAGCATTGAAGAACCTGGTTCTGAGAAAATTCATCATTCACCACCTTATTCTCCCTATCTTCCTCCATGGGACTGCTATTTTTTCGTATCTTGTGTAATCATTTGGTAGATAGGGCTTTTATAGCGCAACGGGAAGAGGTTGACGCTGCTATTTGTGTATTCTTCCAACAATAAAAACCAAAAGAATTTTACAATAATGAAAGCATGAATAAGCCGGTTAGTAGATGGAAGGAAGTCTGATAATCCGGAAAAGGTTAATTGATGATTAAATATTTAATTGAATGTAACAGTTGTTCACTTGTTTTATCCATAATCCATGGAGGACCTGATGCAAAGAAATTACCCTGTTGCCGTCATCTGCAGAGTCTGTTATTACCTCAGTCCGCCCCTGAGGATCATAACCAGGCCGATGTTACACTTTATCCGATTAACTGGATTGGCGGCACGGCTCCGATTAGTGTCCCTCTCGACGAGTTAAGATCTGGGGATTTCTGCGGGGGCCAGATATTGTGGGGGTCACTGGTCTAGTCGTAAAAATTGACTCACCTTCCACTAAGTGTGCGGGAGGGACAGAATCTTGGTGCCATCCATTTGGCGTAGCATTGGCTACCCTCGTTGTCCAGGGCGATCCCACAGTGGCATCCGACTCCAACCTAAGCCCCTCGATCACGTGTTTTGTCTGTGTATTTTGGAGAAAATCTGCTGTACTACGAGCACAATCAGATCGTCTGTTAATGTTGATTTCCTCTAGCCTAGTAGCCTCTATTGCGATTCTCCTGCTCGTGCCGCTGTATTGCTTTAATCAGTGTTCAGGGAGGTTAGGCTCTGCCACAATAGTCAGTTGGGGGAGGGGAGTTCCTCTGTCATCGCGTATGTGAATGAAGAAGAAGGATTTAAACTTTTAAAGAAGCGTGATGAACTTAAATACCTTTCAAACATCAGGAAAAAACCAAACGTTGTTCCTTTAAATTTATTCAGAACACAATTCACATGATTTACAGGAGTGTAGGGATTATTTCAATGATTTATCTAGATGTGAAAATCGCCAACAATCTGGGAGCTCCTTGACTAAGAGCAGTCGCTGATTCATGCGCCTTCACATACGGCACTTATGGAAGCTTAGGAAAAATCTTTCGAGGCGCCAGTTACCTCAAGACAGTGCGTATATGCTCATCGGGTTGTCATAGCCGTATCGGTAACTCTGACTAGCATGAATGTGATAGAATGACTCATCGAAGCACAGAAAACCACGAGGCTCCATTGTGGGTCATGTAAGCAGTGGTCTGGATTGTGAGCAAGCCTTTTACAAGACGCACCGCACCGCAGTCACCCCCGCTTCCGTACTGCCCGTCTGTTATCTAGCACAGAGCACAGGGTTGTGCAGAGAAGGTGAGGCAGGGAATGCATTCTTTTCATTGTGGCATTTGACTAGATACTGTGTGCTAGATTCAATTCAACCCTGATTTGCCGATGACCGCATTCACTCTGGGCTTTAATTGTTGTTGTTTTTTTTTCCAACGTATATTTGATGTCTCTATAATAACGTATTTTTATCAACGATAGTGGTAATTTTTCGAGGATTTTGCAGTTTCAACCTTTCGATTGGTAAATATGTTGTTATATTATTTATATTGTTGACAACCTGTTTTACTTTTCTCTAAAACTGTGGAATTTCTGTGCTGAATTTCTTTAAATTGGTTTATTTAATGATGATAAATAAGCAGTGGATGGATTTATCACCTGTTAAAAGTGCAAGTTCATCGTTTGACTCTGTCAACTGATTTTTCGTGATCGGAACAAAATTCTAACTCTATTTATACAGCACTCCTTTGCTCATTTTGGACTGAAACCGAACAGGTTTTTTAATCGACATAGAGACGATTTCGGTAATCTCACGATATTTTGAATAAGAACATCGTACTTTTGGCGAATGTTCAGATGATTTCAACAAGACCCATTTATAAAGGATATGATATGGGAGCGAAAACCAGTCATGAATAGGAGCCTTTGTGACTGTGAGAGCACTGGCCTTAATGGCTGAGTCTAAATGCCTGGTAAAAGCAACCAAACATGTATCCATTATTGTGTTTGCCATGACGATGCTAAAATCTACCTTCGTCCAAAGCCTGAAAAACTAATAATCATTGAACTAGATTTATCAGGAGGATCCGACCAATGCAATATAAGCGAACACCGTCAAGGCGAGAGGCCACTACTCTAATTACCGCTGCTCAACGACAAGCTTAAAGCTGTTTGCATAGAATCCTATGTCAAGCCGACTTCTCTGTACGGACTCTGGACGAATGTCCTTCGGGTCGACGGTGGCAGAGTTAACTGCCTTGGTCAGCACGGCTAAGTGGAAGCAATGGGCTGTTGGTCCCCGAGACAAGTATCTGTGAAGGGGTTGCACGAGGTCATGGTCACATCTGACCCTTTGGGTGTCGGTGCCACGGAGGCGTGGATCTCCAGTCCATATCCTACGCGGATACCAGCTAAGACTCCATTTGCTCGGTTCACGTGTGCAGCGTATGTTTTCCACAGTCAGGGGGATGAATAGGCGTATGGGAGTTGCGTATGTTGAGCCTGCCCTTTTTTTTGCAATACGGAGTCAGGTCACATGTCTTAACGTCACAAATGTACCACGGAGGTTCCGTCGTAAGGTTGTTGATAGGCGGGCATCGAGATGCCCGCTTTGTGAAGCAGTGAAATGAACGCACTTTCGTTGGCCACTGTGCCCTGAGAAATTACCAACTCGGAAGGGCATAGTGAAGCATTGCTATGTGAAGCAGTGGTGCAGTTTAGAAAGAAGGCATGTGAATGAAGTCAGTACCGGGACGTTAGCAACGTCGACCTTTGGAATGGCCTAGGGCCCCGGTACTGAGCTTCAGTAAGCGCCTCGGTTTGGTACAGTTTCTTCATGCTTCGTTTGTGTACCATTTCTTCGGTAGGTCTCGGGCCTCGGATATTTATCCTGGCGGAAGTAGAACGCTACTTTACCCCCTTAGTTATGATATTTCATGGTTGGACCCAAATTCGTTACTTCTTTTACCCTATGCATAGGAGAATTCATTTGATCAATTCATTTGAACAAAACCGAACAGATCTTAATAAATACAAAAACCTTAGTTACACTGAGAACACTGACTTTAAAAAATGTTTTCGTACTACTATCCTTTGTTCTGTTTTTCCATGGCGATAGTAAAACTTGCCTTCATCAAACCCTGAAATAACAAGCATGACTCACGGAACCAGGCTTATGAAGGGGGATGTCTAACACCCTACTAGATTTCTCTTAGAGGTTTAATGATATTTGGTCTATAAAGAGTACGGTGACAGACGATTTATGGCAATGGCAAAGGCATTGGTTTTTGAGTCCCGGCATATCGTAGGCGTACCTTTTCCTCTTGCAGAAGCGGGCATCCTGCGCGATATGGACCACATAGAAGACAGCGTAGACCAGCATTGCCCCACCTCGGTGGTGAACGGCACAACGAGCATTGCGCTGCGGGCCAACCGCGTCCTCCAGGTCGCCCTGCGCGAGACCGAGAACAGCGAGGACCCCGTTTACGTCGACCGCGTCAACGAGGCTGTCCAGAAACTCAGAGCTTGTGAGTTTCAACACCACGCCCAAGAGTGTACTCACAAAGCTTAGTGATCGTTAGTGCGCTAGGTTGAAGCGTAGGAAACCAAGATTCCATTGGCCTTCTTGGCAGCCCTGGGACTTCCATAGAGTCACTTGGTTTCATAGTGAACTTACTTGATTTGGAATTCGGTGTTTTTGAGATATTTTGAATATGATTATGGGCTTTTGGAGAATGGTCGAATGATTCCAAGAAGTCCCATTAATGAAGGAAAAAGCGTCCAAACTCTGGAGTCTAGGTAGAGGAAATGGGACATGGATAGGGAGTTTGGTGATCGTCAATGCGCTAGGATGACGTAAGGGAAACAAAGATTTCATTCACATATTTGACAGCCTTGACTCTATTTAATATCGTCAATTGGTTCCAAAATAAAATCACCTTATTTTGAATTGGCGTACCCATGATGTCTTTCACTGGAATGGTGAACTGATGCTATCAGGCTTCCGATTCGAACTAGCAAAATATGGATTTCGAAAATGTTTTTTACTTTTGAAGCTGGAGGTAACTTCAAGCAGAAATGATGGCTTTTCAGATGGTGATAGGAAACACATTGACCTTTACTGAATGCTTATGTGTTTCGACGGGAGAAAAAGGCTCTCACTCTTTCATCTTTTCCAAAATATCGTATTATTATTTTTGCCTCGAAATCGTTAATTTATGTATAGAGTTAATTCTTTTTGACTCCGCACTGGAGCCTGAGGTGACCGTGCCGAGGGTCTATGGGAATCTGGGAAGGGTAGAACGCTCAGAGACGCTGTGAGAATCACTTTTATTGACCTCTTATTAAGGAATAAGAAAACCAGTTACAGGCAAACAAGACCGCTGTGAATCAACTAATATTTATATTAAATTTTTACCTTAAACAGACGCTACTTTACTAAAATGAGAGCGCATTGAAACCTCGAGAATGCCTTCGTTTAGCTATACTATTTTGTGGTCTACGATTATCCGAAATCGAATCTTATTGGAAAGTTAAAGGACCTCGATCCCCTATGCGAGATTCCGAGGAAGAGAACGACTTCTCTACCCAGGTTAGCATGTAGAACCACTGGTCGATAGCTAGAGTTTTACTTATTAATGTATTCATGGGTGGGAAGAGAATCACCACTGATTGCCTAAGTAAGTGGCTTTTTGAAAAACCCTCGTGTCCATCCCTAAATATTTCTTATCGAGCTGGACCCCAATTCCAGGAGTAGGGATCCCTCCTCTCTGTTGCACTATGCAGGAATCCCGTAAAGCAACCGGAACAAGAGATTGTGTGCAATTTATTTGAATAACTACCGTCCTCGATGTCATTTAAAAAAATTGTTTCAATGTACGTCAAGTATGTTGGAAAGGGATATTCTGCACCCGATTTAAATGTATGTGGCTAATTACTGCTTAATAGTTTAGGAAATGGTGTACAGTTGCCCGTGGTGTGAGTGGTATGCTTTGTCTCGTTAAAAACAGTAATAGCAGTGAATTCAAGCAGTTAGTTGACACTTTACTCGAATACGCCACAGCCTCCCGAAATCACATCATGTCACATGACTCCAGCGCATAAACAAGC
Source organism: Anomotaenia brevis (assembly GCA_030710315.1). Lineage (NCBI taxonomy): Eukaryota > Metazoa > Platyhelminthes > Cestoda > Cyclophyllidea > Dilepididae > Anomotaenia > Anomotaenia brevis. The sequence goes on from JAUOZQ010000005.1 coordinate 687,329, forward strand.
CTCCCAGCTTCACCTTTTTGCTCCACACAGCCATTACTCCCATGGTGGCGGACGCGAAGGCCATGGTGCTGGCCATGGGCGACGCGAGCGCACGTGAGCAGTGGCGCGCGTCCAGCCGGGGCCTCGTGGACGCCGTGTCCGCAGTCGGACAGGTGGTCGAGCTCTCCTACCTGCGTCCCACCTCCTTCCACGGGGCAGCCGCGGCTCCGCTGAAGCGACGCGACGACGCTACCAATGGCAACTGCAAGACTGCCACCAATGACAACAAGGCGACGCCCCATTCCACGGAACTTCCCATAAACGAGATGCGCAAACTCTACATTCATGGTAAGAGTAGTCACACAGTATTGGATGATCATTAAAATCGAAAGGAGACAGAGCTTGCAACCTATTTGATCCAGATCCAAATTCGATGTTTTTTTCAAAACGTACTACCTATTTTATCGAGTGATCCCTTAATCTCTAAAAAGGTCAATTTCATAGATTCGATATCGATAAAAGTACATTTATGCCTATCGATTCATGAATGAAGCTTCTGCCTCAGTATTGCTTGAATGTGCATCGATTTCCGATTACATGTCGAAAACTGAACTTATTCAGCAAATAATGCAGTGAATAGCTATTTTTCTTGTCCTCTTTGTTTAAAAAATCAACATATTCTTAAATGAAAGCAATTATTTTCTCAAATGATCAATTTTAATGAAGTTAGCATCCTAATTATTAGGCCAAAACTTGTCACCTTTTCACCTGGGCCGTTACTTCACAATTCCCAATCCTGTAATCACTGGCTTTGTCTTTAAAGTGATTTTTTAAAAATGGTTGGGTGATTTTTCCGATGTTGACTATTTTTTCTAACAAATGACGCAATTATTGCCCTTAGTGGTCGATTTTTCAACTGCTGCTTGGTTTTGTTTTTTAGTGTATAAACGCCAAGTCCATAGCTTTTTGAATTTGGTTGTATGCATACCAAAATATGATTTTTGCTCACGTAATGTTTATAGAAACTTTTAAGCAAAATTTCATTTATAAAGCTTATGGGCGTTTGCTAATATGGAGTGGAATGGTTCACAAGTTCTTACACAACTGTTTACTTCGGTACACTTAAGTATTTAGGTAACGTTTCCAAAGTCCTTTGATTATGGACCTGAAATGAAAGCAACATCTAGAATTCATTTTTAGGTAAGTCAATTAAATGGCTGGGCAGGAAGTTATATTGTGTTTTAAATATTGAGTCTGTATTTAATATCAAGACTGCTAGATAAAGAGCTTAGTCTAGACTGAGTTAAACGTACGTCTTTTTATCGATGTGAAACTCAGTTCCTGTTAAATATCGAACAATATATTCAAATATTGCTTGATCATCTCAGCAGATTAGTAACATTCGTCATCGATTATTTGGAGTATATTTGTTCGCGTGATGCGGATTTTTTCCAACTTTGATGGGAAATCTTATCACTTGTACAAAGTAACATTGTGTAAATATTTACTAGACTTAAAGGCCTTCGTGTGGTCCTTTGTTCAACGCTCGATCGTTCTAATTTAATGCTTTCGGTCGGTTCTCACCTGAATGTGTGATAACCATGCGATGATTTCCCATAATAACCACGTGCTCTTCAAATGTCCTAGGCAAATCTCTACGTTGTGTGTACTTCATGGCTCATTCTCTGGTGAATAGTATTTGCAACCTTGTTGTTTGTATAAGGCATTAATATACCTCTCAAAACACTTGTTTTTAAAGTATTTCTTGAAAACAGAACGCGTCCGTTAAGATTTCAATTCGATATCTAAAGCTATACATGTAAAACGACATCTATGGAGTTGTTTTAATCTTGGTGAAATGTCAAAGTTGTCTATATCTGTTGTTATTACGAACAAAATGGCCCGCTCCAGAACATCTATTCGTTTCTTTTTACCGGGTGTAATTCTGCAAACTCCGGGTTGTTTCCAATGCAAAGGCGCTTTGTGTTTACGCCGAACCTCTCATTAGTCAGTATTTTAATGTATGCAACTGCGAGAAATGATTTATTTGAGGCCCAGTCATATGGAGAGTCTGATCAGAGTTGACTTTCACATGGAAATTCGGCTTCCGTTTGTCTCTAATTCGGAGAGTGGTTCGAATCCCTTCCCGGGATTTCGTCAAAACTGAAATCAGTGAGTTTTTTCTGGAGGTGAAAATTTATACTCTACAGTCACCCTTTTTGTGGTCATTTTTATGAAGTTTAAAGCGGGTGACACTTCATTTGAAAGCGTTTTACACACCCATATTGCCCCTTTTTAATAGCGGTACTATTCCTGGGACATTAAAAAGCGATAGAGCTGTTTAGTCGAACAAGTATTTCCTTGGCGATTACTAAGAAGGTTTCTTTGAGCCAAGGTGTGAAGTCGCTAACGTGTTAGAGGTATAGTGATCAAACTAATGTTGGTTTACCAATGGTACCGTAGAGTGATCGATAAGCAATGTTATCTAGTAAAATTTGGTGGTAGTTGATTATCCCATTTGAGGGTCTCGATGGGGAAAGGTGAGAATCCTATTGCTCACCAAAGGCTGCGTTACCTTCTTGGAGGTGTTTTTAATCATTTATTGGTACAACTATCCGTTTAGTGTTATTGATTTGAACTCGTCGGTGCTTATGCCCTTTATCTGTTATATTAAAACATCCACAACACAAAACGATAATTCTACACACTTGTGCCGATAATCGATGTGTTTTGACACCTTTTGAGACATGCGTTCATGATGTAGTCGCATCCAGGCATCTGTGTCAACTAGGCGCAGCCTTTTATCCCTCGGTGGCAGAGGGGCCGCTGTGCCCCCGCCTGGCGTCATCACACGTCCCCAGTATGCGTGATCGGCCCAGATAAGGCCTTTGCTCGTGTGCGCAAGCCAAACTGGCATTTGCTTCTGACGCGGAATTCCTCTCTGACTCCTCGTTCCGATGAGTCACGCTCCTGTGTTCTTATTGTCCCATTAATTGTTTGCAGGGGTAAATAACTGTTCGGGTTTGTTTAAAACGCCAGCCTCTACAAATTCTGAGACGGTCTGGGAGATTTCCGTCTTCGCCTAGAGGTATATGCTGGTGACTCATGGGTTAGGTCTGGTTTACCCATAGATTAAGTTTGCCAGCCCTTGACAAGTTAATTATCAATTCTCTACCGCAGATCTATCCTAGGAAAAATAGGAATCTGGAATTTATTAAGGAGGCAAACTTATCTCCCAATCCATCACGCATACGTTGCAAAAACTCAATCAATGTCTGAGTACTTACATTGGCTAATGTGTATAACCAAATGAGATCGATCAGTGAATTCCACTACCAGAAATCGTACCCTTTCAAATAAAATAGTTCTCCTCTTTGCTTGATAACTTAACCGTTGTTCATTTACCAAAAAGTCGTAGTTACTTCATTCAGAAAATTCAGCCTTAGTGGTGGTGGTGGTGGTAGCCCGTGAGGCTAAATGCTACCCGAATGTCACGCTGCCACTTAACTTTCATGCAGGCGAATGTTTAGCACATTAAAATCCCCAATGCGAGTTGAAACACCTGAAAGTTCATAAATGTCTAGTAAGCTAAGCCGTTGTAAAGGTTTCCTTCGGTTCCGTTTTGATGCCTGCTAATTCGATGACTGGCTGCAGTCTTCGAATACTCCCATGTACCTGGAGAAGACACATAAGACACCCGTAGTTGCAGTAAACTCGTGCTCCCTTTCCCATCTCCTCACTCTATCAATTAGCATTCAAGCTTTGGTTGCTGAAAGTATGGTCTTCCTCGGGCACCACTAACTGAATTTCGGTTGCGTGGTGCCGCAAGAGGTGTTTTGAAGGTGATAAATTGACAAAGACCACCGTTTTATGAATATAAAAGGTTACAGTAACTAAGTACTTCATTGGAGATAGAATTCGGAGCGTTAGAAAGACACAGGCTTTCATTGGTAAGCAGACCAAGCAGAAGACTCTTTAAACTAAAGGTGATTAAACAATCTATCTAGTTAGAGATAGCGGGAGTCAGATGCAATTTTGCCGATTTCTTTAACTTCTGTAGCTTCTTCCCTCGTGGAGTCTCAAGTAAAACCCCACTTTAGATTTTACGTTTGAACCTCAAAAGGTGAGTGACATCCTTTTGTAACTCAATTTGTGTGCAGCCAATTCTCGGAGCGTATCCACCACGTCAGAAAGCGCTACGAACGGATATAAAAACGGCAACAATGTGTCCACAGGCGGCTCCTCTTCAACTTCGAGCTCGATTGCCCCCAGTTTCAAGATTTCCGTCAGAGCTATGTCCATTCCGACCAGCCGGTTGGATCGGTACCAAGGTACCCTGAGCATGCCTATGGTCGTCTTGGGAATGTGGACTATGCCACGGGTTGTTCTCTGCATGAAAACCCATCACGAAATAACCCATCACTTCACTAGCATTTCCCACTTTTGTTTTCGGCATGGGACTCGGATTTAGGAGGCTTTGGAGTACTGGCATCTTACTGTGTACGGTTTTTTGCGTATTAAATGATTGAATTCTCTGCTTTTGTTGGTCTTTTCTAGGTGGCGCCTCCCCGAGCATCAGTGATGACAACTCTCGACCCCTTTCACCAGAAACTGACCTTGAAGACGAGTTCAACTACCCGCCTCCGGGGGAAAACCAACCCATTCTGGTAGGTCTGGCTTTACTACCCAAAAAATCGACATTGGACGAAGGTTCAACGATGTTGCTATGCTCCTCCACTTACAATCAGTAGCTTTGAAGCGATCGATCGAAGCTTCTTTGCCACTGCAAAATCATGGCTAAATCGTAGAAAAATGTCTAAACTCTTTATAAAGGAGACGACAAAGGAATCAGCTGCTTTCGGTCGGTGAGAGACTGCGTCATTTTGACAAATTTCTAAAGTACCTATAGTTTGACTAAAGACGCCACTTTAAATCAACAATATTTATTAAAGGGGAAAAGCTCTGACGAAGAGAAGGTGCTCGGATAACGTCCCCTGAGTTGTGTCTTCGTGATCGATGTACCTGGCCATAGAGGTAAGGGGATAAATAAGCAAGACCAGCTATTATGACTAATAATCTCCGCTTGGGAATATGATGAGTATCCGGTTGTTTTTGGGCTCCAGCAAATAAGTTATTGCTAAGTGTGGCTAACATTCCTTCTCGGAAAGGTAATCGTGTAATTTCCGGGCCATCGTTACTCTTCTATCATCAGTGACATTTACGATAGTCCTTGGCATTTAACCACGGGCTCTTGGAATAACAATTGATCCGTTTAGCAATGTCAGGTAAATACTTGTTACTTAAACTGGATTTGTAACCGACCATTCTAGATCCTTGTATGTATGGGCTCATCCGTTATGTGAGGTAATGATTCACTGAAAGAAATTCAGTGAAAAATGTTGAACGAGTCATGAGTGGGGGTGAGACAGCTAGCTTCATCCGAAGTAAGAACTTGTTGGTTTATCAAATACTCGGTTTTAACTCAACCACGAGGTTCTGGGTGTTGGTTAAAGAGAAGTGACGCTTTTCTTCTTGTCTGTAGGCCGCAGCACACGCCTTGCATCAGGAGGCCCGCATGTGGTCGAGTCGGGACAATGAGCTGATCGCAGCCACCAAACGCATCGCCGCCCTCATGGCCAAACTCAGTCAAATCGTCAGGTCAGTGTCTCTTCTACTTCTTGTCCGCACCGCCTAGGTTGTCCGATATATCTGAGGAGAGGCTTTATACCCTTTGTATTGCGCTAGTTGCTACAACGAGAAACTGTGGCAAATTGGCTTATCTTTGCTTGCTCAAACGGAGGAGCTATGGTTCATGAGAAGGCTCAAGTTCAAAGACAAATCCTAGGAGTCGTTTGAACTTGGCCAATGCATCAGTGGAGCCATACCAGGTCTAACGTAATCGCGTGATCTATCTGTCTTCATCCTTTTGAAGGGGAGAGTACGGGAACAAGAAAGACCTCATAAACGTGTCGATGGCGATCGCGGAGGCCTCAGTCGATGTGACCCGGTGTGCCCGCGCCCTCGGCACTGAGTGCACCGATCGACGCATGAAGACCGTAAGTCCCCCCTTCTCCTCCTTCGAATACAGTTTGCGCACTCTTAACAAGTTTCCGACCCCCTGAGTCCTCTAGTGCATCCATTAAACTTTTCAGCTTTAGGTGCTGCTAAAGGGTTATAGACTTAAATCGACCAGCTAATCGAATTTTTGATCATAATATTGCGTTGCCAAAAAATCCTTAATTTTATACAGGACTTAGTAGTTTCGCACCTTTGCTTCAGACACGATAATATATATATATATATATATATAACAGGTTTGGACATATTGATGAAATCTCATCTTATTTTGCCTCACAGAGCCTCTTCCAACTGAGTGAACGTATTCAGATGATCGGAAACCAACTGAAAATCCTCTCCACCGTCAAAGCAACTATGCTGGGATCCGATGGTAGGTTGCTTTGCCTCTAACCAAATGCACAACACTACCCACGTCATTTATCATGTGGATTGTGCTGATCAATGTGGCGCACATTTACTGCTTGACCCCATCATTCTAATCCCTCTCTAGACCAACCAATAAGCCCAGAATTCAGTGAAACAGGTAATGCCCTTACCGTGTTAGCCCTTCTCACGATCGCACTTCTTACAATGGGCGATAGAAAAGAAATATGAACTACACACATATTTGAACTGCCTCTAATTGAGCTATGCGCACTCATGCAAAGGAAGTCTAATTACGGCAGCGCCAATTTTGCTTTCAAGTTTATTCTATTAATTACTTAACCCTCTTCTCATCCGGTTGATTTTTCGCAAGTGTTATTTGCAGTTTATTTAGACCATTGATGTTGTTGGTGCAGGTGTTGAAATTGCGCTTGTTTGATTGCTCTTTAAATGTACACGTCAAGGTTACGCTGAATACCCGCTGGTGTCAGAGCTCGAATGCGGTAAATTTATCGACACGATGCCTGAACAATGAGATGGCTGCATGCCAGTTTGAATGCTGCGACTGCATGTCAGTGTCTCTTTGATACTAACTTGTGCATGTGTCTTGCTGGGGATCATTTTGTCATTGACTTCAAAAAGCGGGATTGTTGACCAATGCCACCATAACTGTTGTTGCTTCAATTTTTGGTTTAACTGAAAGAGACGGAGAATGCAGAAGTCAAACTGCAACGGCTTTGCGGTTTCTCCAAACACTTTCGCTAATAAAGAATACACTGTTGCATGCATCCTGAGTTGCATAGGTAGAAAAAGATAGAGGAAATATATCATTGATAAGTAGATGGGCCCGGTTTAGGATTGGAGTCAATGATCAATTGATTAACTTGACCATTGACGTCTAAAGACGTTGGTCGGAATATCTGACTAGTTCAAGAATGAATAATGCCGATAATGCATTTAAAAAATCTGACATCTCGTTTTTAAGTCAATAATCGGATTTCTAAGTTGCATTAACACCGAAGTAAGGAATTTCACCCTTTTAGTAGTCGCATTATTTATTTCATAACATTCCCATGTCGTATCGTTTGTATCTTTATTTGAATTTCGACTAAATCTCCTTGTTACCCCGAAGTCGAGTAAGCCTCAGCCAATCTAAAATCTGTTTACTTGGCTGAAACATGAAACAAGCATATTTTAGCGTCGCTAAGAATTTTAACCAGCTCAGTTGATTTGCAATGCCACTTCATTGTACTAGGCGGAAGTACTTGAAAACCGTCGAAGCTATTGTGGGCTATAACTAATTTTTACCTTTCCTTGTCTGCGTATTGGTCTCCCTCTCAAACAATTCCTAAGTGATTGTCTTGCCACACATAGTTCTAACCGGTACTCCCACTAATCTTCAAATGTCGTAGCTAAGTTGCTTGTCTTTCTGGGCGTGCGCGCCTTATCAGTGTCAGCTAGAGCATTGTTGGACCCCTATTTAGTATCGCGTTTCGTTCATACTTCGCAAATCCTTTTGTAAGATAACTTTATTCTGCATTTTTGACACTGGGCTTTTGTACTTAACAAATCATGACCAGCTTGATGTACCGCATTTCTTGGCATTTCCAGTGCATAAATTGTTAGCTTAAGCCTACACGGTTCCTAAGGAACGTACTCCCTCTAATGGAACCCCAGAATTCAAATCTACAACTGATATATGTTCGGTTCTTACACATTTTTGATTGGCTAGTGCGTTTGTCCAATAGCCTACACATGTTTGGTTCTGATCAGATAGTCTTTTCTTAGTACATTGATAATTTATTCCTCGTTCAATGGCTAATTGCAGTTACTATTCGCACCTCTTACAAATTATGATATTTCCACCTGTTTAGTATTTGTGTGGCTTCTAGGCAACTTAGTAAAACGTCAAAATTGAAATGTCAGTTTTCACAACGAATGTCTCATAGGCTTAAGATTAGTTATTCACCTACGCCAGATGGTTTATTGGCCAATCTCATTTGTTCTAAAATTCTGGATTGTTGGATATATAAAAATTTGACCAATTGTGTTTAAGTGGGGAGGTACCGTTTGTATCTATGTTAATGAGATCCCAAATGCATGCATCCAACTTCGAAACGATACATCCCATTAATATATGCTGCTTGTTTTGTTTTTATTTCTTAGAATGTGTTAAATTATGACGCAGCCCTCACTAATTTCAACTTATGCGAAATGCAGATTTTATTGAACTAGTTTAATTTTCACGTCTGCTTGCCCAAAGTTCGGCCCAGCTGCACGCTTCTCTACATTGCTAAATCTAGATACTGCATTTAAACCCGCACCTGCGCTACCCATTGCTTTTATCTTCGTTTTTGGTGTCCAGACTCTCCTGAAGACCAGGAGAACACCGAGGTGTTGGTGGGCAACGCTCAGAATCTGATGCAAGCCGTGATCGAGACGGTCCGCGTAGCCGAGGGCGCCAGCATCAAGATGCGCGTAGACAGCGGCTTCAAGATCAGCTGGATGCCCCGACCCATTTCGACAACCACCCCTGCTCCTCCGGGTACCACCTACGCAGCCCACTGAGAAAGTGCACGCTCATCGATTTCTCTTCTGTGTGCGTGTTATTTTGGGGGTTCAGTGTGTGGATCGATGTTTGGTGCGTGTGTGAGCTCCTGTATGTTTGACAATCAATGTGGGCTGTGGGTGCGTCTTTCCTTCTTCATCGATCGGCCCACTTCTCACTGAGTTGTTGCGTGCGAGACTTCCCAACTCCCTCCCCCAAACTCTCTTTCACGTTTGCATGCTTGCTTTCTTTTTTCCTTTTTCAAACCTTGCCTTCACGCTGATATAGACCCAACGTTTCTGCCCACCTCTATCTCCATCTTCTTATCTACATTGATGATCACATTTTTATTATTACTACTGTTGTTATTAATTATATCTCGGGATTTTCGCTGTATGCCTGGGAGCTTTTGAACCTAGATTGTCACGGAGATAAATGGTAGCAGTCGGAATGACTAAGAGCTGACTCAATGTGTTCAACGTGTTATCGACTCTTGTTTTATGACTGTTATGTAACTAGTAGCCAGTGATTGGGTAAGAGCGCGATGACCTATCAAACTCCAAAAATTTAGGAAATTGGCCTGCATAAATGCAGATGTGCTGGATTTAGAAATATACTACCCCAAAGAGGTGTTGACGGGGTTTTGGTGCTCACAAAGGTCAAAGGGAGCCAATGGCAGATTGACTGATTCGAAATGAGGGCCAACATTGATCAATAAACCACTCTCACGCAAGTGCAGGTAGATGAATAGCTACTCTGCCTATATGATTCGAAAAGTTGAAATGGCCCCAACCAATTTCCCACCGCCTTGCAAGTATTTATATTAGACTAGTAATCCTGCGATTTCGAGCCTTGAATGGGTTTTCGGAAATCGCTGATTCTAGTTTACCATAAGTTGGCTAACAGATTCATCTATCTCGGTTTGGTAGTAATACCTTCATTTCTCCCTTTAGTCACTAACACAGTTCCAGAGCACGTCCACGACATCGGATTACAATCGCAAGAATTGGTACGCACACCACACTTGAGGCACGTTCACAACAACTGGGTTTTTGATGAGTCCCACTTGGATGGCGAGACTTCTCGTACAACCGAACCGAAGACACTTGTTTAATGTACCCGAGAAGGACTGACGAAATAGAAGTTTTGCATGTAGCATAAAAACCCCAGGAAAATTGGGTACCACTTCATTTCTATCATATGCCCCAGAAACCTCCATTTAAACCACCCACTGCCTAGAGACAACAGAAACCATCTTCACCGTAAAAATAACATTTAGCTGTACCAAATACGAAGGACAGGTGGAAGGTGGCTGGGTAGGGGAGGGGTGATGCGGGGAGGGGAGTTGAGAAGAACAACTAATTTCGGATGTCGGCGGCGGCACCAACACCACCACCGACGATATGATCATTTGAGTTTACACATCGTCGTCGTCATCATTCATGCACGACCCTCTACAGAATGGACAGCATCTTCTTCAGTTCCACCATCAGCTTCCAGTCGTCCTTGGTGAGGTCCTTACGGTAGAACTCCTTCACTATGTCGATGCTCTCTCGCGAAATCTGAAGAGGAGACCAGGTAATGGGCGCTTTCAATGAACTCCTAAGTACAATAGCTGGCACCTCAAATAATCTGTTTCAACCAAATCTACAAGAGCAAATATACCAAGCATTCGAAGTAAAAGAGCTAAGCAAAGCCAATTAACAAGGGTACTGGACCGAAATCCATCCAATTCTCAAGCCACCGACAGACAGTGATTAAAGTCCCAAGGAGCCTCCAACCTATTAGGACCACTAGACATGAAGTTTAAATCGACCGACTGCAGTTCACTCGAAAGACTTGACTACTTTCCTCTCCCTGAATTTCACACTACATTCAAGCGTACCAACCCCATAGGTCTAGGCGTTTTACGGGTGTTTTGTGAAGAAAAGAGGTAACAGTATGCCAGACAACTTACCATAGAAATGAGCGTATCAGTATGGTCGAAGTGGCGGCCAAACATCTTGGGCACCTCGCCTTCGGGGCACTCGATGGAGACAGAGACTTCCTGGCCGGTGCGCGCCTCGTTGATGGCCTTGTGGTTGATCTCCATGGAGGAGACCTTGCCGATGAAGATATTTTCGCGCGAGGGCACGCAGATGGGCGTGCCGGGGCGCAGCAGACCCGCCTCCACGCTTACACCGCAGATGATAGGGTTGCGCTTGTTGAAGACCATGTCTGGCAGGATGCGCAGCTTCACTGGGAACACGGCCTGGTCGGCATGCTTCTTGCGGTTCTCGCGCTCCAGGGCGTCCCTACAAGCAGATGTCAAGAGTGGTTACTTATATGACTTCAATAGATATTTTTACCAGCCATTGCAAACGTGGCAGTACTCACAGGTATTCCTCCATGCGAGTCTGGAGGTGGTAGATGATGTTCGCGGTGAAGATCTGGACACCGACTTCGTCGGCCATCTTCTGGGCATCGCGGTCGACCTTGACATCGAAGCCGAGGATAACAGCATACTTCTTCTCACGTTCCACCATGATGGAGGCCTTCATGATATCCTTCTTGTGGATTGTGCCAATACTGATTCCCGAGTACTGAAAACAATTGCAAGTCATCATCTCAACAATGCTGCACACTGCGAATGCGAGCCCGATTATAAAAGGCGTCTTTATTAAGCTATTTAGGTATTAAAGCTACTTGGTTGGCACACGACGAGAGTGAAGTAACAAGCATAACCTACCGGAATCTTGACCGACTTGAGGTAGGTAAGCAGAGACTCCAGGGAACCAAGAGTGCTTGCCACGACGTACACACCGATCGGGCTGACTGATATCGCTTTGAGGGCCGCCTTCAATCCGTGGCAGACTTCTTCCTGTGAAAGCAACAAGAGATTTGTTCCATTAACGTACACCTCAGCATGCACGAACTCCAACTTCGGCGTTCAGTAGCGTTCCAGTATTCTCGACCGACTCACTAGCTAATCCACAATGAGCAAGCAATATCAATACCGTCATTATCCTCTTCTCTAGCACTTAGTAAAAACACCTATGACTAACTTAGAGTTTGAAATGGGAAATGCACCTTTTATGATGTCCATGTAATATCCGGTACACTCACAACTGCATCCATAGTAAAAATTCCTGCCTTCAGTGCCTCTTCACCGCATTAGGTTTTGGCGGGAGAATGACACTTTTGAAACTATACATAACTGCTAACGAACTCATACACAGGGTTAAGTGGTCCGAGCGGAAGTGACAAAGCCGGTGACTCATCACCATGACAGTAAATACCCCATAAGTTCCATGCGATGGGCTTCCAAACATTATAAACCAAATCTAAAAGTAAGCCAACTTTCAAAATATAGCTATTGAATAGAGCCTAGGAACTAAGTCGGCTGGAAAGGCCTAAACAGGACCTTAAAAGTTTACACAATTTATCAGCTAAAAGTTAGGATAATCAGGATAATTTAATCAATAAGTGGAGAGAAATAAGAGACTGTTCAGAGACAGCAAACAAGAGCTGATTTGAAAGGAGCTTGTGTGTACCCTGAAGTAGAGCTCCTCGGCGAGATCATTGGCGACGTAGAGAGGGAGGCCAGCGAGAGCGGTCTCGAGGTTCTTGGCGACGAGACGAACGCCCTGGGCGCCGACGGCCTCCTTGGTGGGCCTGACGGTGAACTTGACGCGCAGCTCCGACATGGGAGCGGGCACGAGGACGCTGCGAACCGTGGTCACGATGGCGCCGTCGTGGCCCGCCAGAACGATCGTGTCTCCCTCTCGGATCCGCCCGTTCACCAGCACCACGTCAAGGCAGGTGCCCAGGCCCAGCACCTCCTTCACCTGCGAAAGCAACAGACGTTGTCATTAATGAAAAGTTACTGCAGTCATCAAATTAGACATTTATCCTTACATCACACTAGCACATGTTCGTTTCATCTGTGCGTTTTGTACTTTCCATTTAATAAGCTTTACATGACCAGATTCGTACATCGACTCGACTAAATAGAGTATTGCAATGTCTCACAGTCCGGATGTAGTAACACTTCACAATAGCAAAGTGGGTGAACGTTGCAGATATTAACTATTAGTGATTACGGGGGAAAGTGAGAAAACCATATTAAATACGACCACCACACGCACTACATACCTCGATAGCTACCATGCTGTTTTCGAGAAAAAAGTTTAACAAATCCCACACTAGCGATTCCTTTGATCTGTAAAGAACAACAAGTGATCGTTGGATTAGCTTTTCTTCGGTATCAAACATTCAGAATGGAAAATATTTATGGAAGGAAGTGACATAAGAGATAGTGGAAGGACGAGATCCTTGGAATTTCTGCATTCCAAGGTCACACCCTTGCATTTAAGGGGAAATAATGACAGGAAAGTTTTGGATTTCAGCACTGGCCTGGTATCAGGAATTCGGACGTCTTAACAACCTAAAAGTTCCCAATTGTCGTAGAGACAACAGTGGTTATAAGGGTGTAGTATCGCAAAGGGCAGTAGATACATGCTTGAAAAAACCTGAGTAGATTTCGAAGATTTGGGGAAATGACAATCTACTACGCTACAGTAATGTGCCGGAAACTCGAAAGGCATTTGTGATACTTCAAATACATCAGTGCGGCTATGGCTGACTAGAAGGGTATGCCTTTAACCTATATTACTTTAAAATAGCTTAGGGATTACCACTACAATTTTAAGTCCACTTAAAAATGGATACATTGTTGTACTTATTTAAGAACGAAGCCTACATACAGTTGTTCCGGGTCTTTGACGAAACTTACAATCACAAAATTGGCTCAATCTAGAGTAAAATAAAGCGAATCTCTAGGAGTAAAAAATACGGAGTTGCTGATAAACGACTCGTGTCTGCCACGTGGTTGCAATAACGCACTTACCTCTAGCACAGAGGCTTGCAGTTGCTCGGTGAAGATGAGTCGCCTGTGTAGTCGACGCTGCATTTCGGCGCACAGAAAAGCGATGAGGTCGTCCATTCCATCACCGGTGGCAGCGGATGTTGGAATCATACTTATATACTCGGAAGGATTCTTGTTTTTGTAGAACAACTCCACATTAAGACCCTCCATGGCGAAATTTTGAACGACCTGCAAATGAGAAGGAGGAAACTTAGTACTTCACGTCGAGAGAACATTAAGGAATACAGCTGGAAGAAATCGCACCATTCTGAATTGTTCATTAAAGTTTTTGATGGTCGTATCATCCTGCTTAGCCATGGCTTCTTCAACTGGGATGTCCGGATAGCTCTTCCATCCGTATAGTCGATCGATTTTATTAAGTGCCACAACGAAGGGCGTCTTTCGATCTAGGAGAATGCGAATGGATTCGCGTGTCTGTTCTTCGATACCGTGCATGAGATCAACAACAAGGATAGCGAAATCGCATAGAGAAGAGCCTCGCAATCGGAGGTTCCTAAAGCACAACAATAGAGCGATAGTAAGAGGAGAACTTACGTAAATGACTCGTGACCAGGTGTGTCGATGATTAAAAGACCAGGCAATCTTAGGTCTTCGGCCGTGAAAAACTTGCACATTTTAATTGACTCAAGGATATTCTCTTTGAGAACGTTGGTAGCACCAATTTGCTGTGTAATGCCTCCAGCTTCACGATCCTGGACGTTAGTGCCACGTAGTTTGTCCAAAATCTTGGTCTTGCCAGTATCGACGTGTCCCAAGACACAGATGACACCGGCTCTTAAAACGCCACTAGAGGCAGTCTCTTCCGCCCTTTTCTTCTCCTAAAGTACTTAGTAAGAAATAAGGTGGGAACTTACCAAGAGACGAGCTTTGGCCTGTTCAATAAGTTTCTGTTTTTGCTCCTCTGTGAGCTGGGCGTCTGGCGGAGGAATCTCGTCCGATTTTTGTGGTTTAGAAGCAGATGAAGATGGAGTTTTCTCCTCAACATCAGTCTCAGCTTTTTCCTCGCTGTCCAAACAAACAAACCCGTTTTTGGCATTCATGTCCATAGCATCTAGATCCTCGGCCAGATCTTCCCAGTCAGCGACATCATCAGAGGGTTCTTCGGCAGTGTTTAACTCTTCCTCCTTGTTTACTTCAGGCTCTTCACTCGGTCTCTCAACCGTTTCTTCTTCGGCTTTTGTTTGCGGTCGTTTCTTCAATCGAGTATAAGTCCGCTGTTTGACGTCACTTTTCTTGGCCTCGATATTTAATCCACGAGCTTGGGCTAACTCCATAGCCTTTCGCCGATTTTCTTTTTCCTTTTCGGATAGAAGTTTACCCTCCTCCTTCAGACGTTGTTTACGCTCTTTTTCCTTTTGCTTTTTTCGTTCGCGCTTTTCAGCTTCGACTCGACGCTGCTCTTCCTGTTTACGTAGCTCCTCCTGAATCCGCCGCTCCTCTTCTTCAGCTTCTTTTGCAGCTCTCTCCTGTTCTCTTCTACGCCTTTCGATTTCCTCTTTGATGGCATCTAACTTCTTCGACTGCTTCTGTTTCTTTATTTCTTCTTTTGTTGGTTGGGGCTTCTTCGCAGGTTTCTTCTTATTTTTAGATGTAGACGATTTACTTCCCGATTCACCTGGATCTTTAACGACTTCGGAATCAGCCATTGTACGAAATAAAAACTAGGAAAGAAGGCTCAACGACAAGCCAGACACGATGGACCAGAGGTACTTGAAATGTCCATGAACAGATTGCGTATATAAAGACTTGGAAGTACTAGATTAGTGTTTAAATTAAATTAAAATAATTATTTACATTTTAATTTTGCTTTTTAGATAATTTACAAGAAACATTTTGCGAAGAAACAAAATTATGAAATTGACTAATGAATACCTATTAAAATATCAATTTGAACAGCCTATTACGTATCCACTCCAATTCTCGTATCCACCAACCTCGGAAATGCCTCATGGGGTCAGCAATTAATACCCTGTACAGTTAAGCAACCCCTCCTGTACACACAAATAAAATAAGCGCAAGTCCCCCGAAAATTCCTAAACTTTTTCCTTATGATTCTCTAGGTTGAGCTTTGGCTCCGTCTCTACTTGGGAATCCTAATCACTAAGTGATTCGGCAAAGAAGCCGTGATTTGGGATTCCGAAACTCACTTTCCTTCTGCAAATGTCATTTTTTACTATTTTTAGTGATATTTTTCAACATGCGCTATCTAAATGAAAAGACCTTCAAAATCCCTATGTAAGAACTTGCCTGAATCTGTCGTCAAGGAGTTAGTGAAAAAATGGATCAACACACATGTTGTCTCATTTACCTTCATTAATAACCGTATCACAATTCACTTGTACACAGTTTCAACAACTGAGTCACATTCTCTTTTCCATTTCCTACGAACTAATGCTACCATCCCTTTTTGAAAGGCCTTGTTGATCTTTTTCATCGCCAGCGTAAACCATAATACCTTCGGTTTCAAAGTGGTATAAATAATCTTAGCATATTAGAATATCTCAGATATCCTCAGTCAAAAATTGCTTTTAAAAAGACCTTCAGATGACCTGGTGAAATGGTCCTCAACTCCCCGATTCCAGCTGTCCTTTGTTCTTTGCCAAATATCTAAAAGATCACTTCGAATCCATCCGCCTTTGTGCGGCCTGTCCATTCGTTTTTCTTCTAAGAAGTTGTGACTCCTCTTACGAATTCCTGGTGCACGAACGCGATTACTTGGATGTCGATCACATGAGTAATTGAGAATCTATCACGATCGACAGAGGGAAACCGGCCTACTTGGACTCTCGTAAGAATACTCTCCTGATCAATGTTCCCCCTGTCCAGTCCTCACACAAAGAACCTGTCCATATACCACTTCACAGGCTACTGTACCACGAACTAAAGTCTTTCCCACATGTTGAGGGCGTGCTGGTAGAATCCGTGCTTTAACTGTTTACAGAAAAACTATATTTGCACTGTAGTTCCTATCAAAGCTCTAAAATAGGAGTACTGTGACTACCCACGCTACAAACACAACCGCTCGACTCGCGCCAAACACTTCGACAATTTCTTACCCACTCCTCTGATCTATCCACCAATAAAATTAGCTTCATCTAGGTAACTAACGATTTCAGACAAGGCTAAGCCACACAGCCTGTAAACATATAACGAAAATGAAGACACGTTATGCACTTTCTGGGGCCTCCTTAAGACAGGAGATCACTTTTTTACTCAAAGATCATAGGTGTTAATTGTTTTATGTTGGTTATCGCTACACCGATTACACAATAGCGTTGAAATATTGCTTAAATAATACTATAGTTTATTTAATATGATTTAACATATATTAGTTAGACTATCGACTATTTATGATAAATAATCAGCCAAATATTATTTTTCAGGATTGATGTTTTTCTTAACATACTTTAGTTGTGTTCCAACATTACTATTAATTGACCTTCGATTTTAATCGCACCAAATTGTAAAAGTTAACTTGGTATTCCCGGCGACTCCAATTGGGATTAGGGTCTGGGTTGGTTTCCGTTAGAATCTACTTTGTAACTATCGTTGCTTTTAGAAAGGGTACTGACATGACTTGAATTTTCCGTATTTTTATAATTGTCTGACCTTGCTAAATGTTGTTTTACATTTTCTTACCTAGATGTTCCTTGAGTGATTCCAGAATGCAAAGTATTTTCCCGAAGTCTGTTGCTAATGTTGCCGCTGCGCTTCCAGTAGTATCATTGACCGTTTGTGTTTTATGGACTGTTTATGAAGATCCCTTCGGTATTACCCGAACTCATTGTGCAGTAAGTGATAAGCGTTTTCAAACATTCCGCATTGTGTGTATATATCGTGATTTTTCCATTCCAGATACCCAACTTTGTTCCTTCTCTAAGTGCATCAGTAGGTGAGGGTGTAAGAAAGCGTTTATGGTTGGCATGCATTGGAATATCTTGTGCTCTTCGGCTTTTCATCCATGCCTCGTACAACTCATTAATTTCCAACATGGCGCGATCAAAATACGTTCCTAACTTCCTACTCGCCACCCACTTTTGGACGCATTTAACTGAGATAATTTGCCTTTTCATATTAACCGCGGTTACATCCAGTGAGAATTTTCGTAAGTGTACAATTCCGAACAAGTTTGGATTATCTGTCTATATATTTTTAACAGCTATACATCGGGATGCTTTTGGGATGTTCATAATTATGAGTGCTATCTTCGGTCTGTTAGATATCAATATACTGACTAGACTTCAAAATGTATATCCAAATTTGGCTTATTCCATACAAAGAAAAAGTCGTCTCTACCTAATTATGATGGTCTCCATTTGTCTTTCCTTTGTGTGCTACACACTCCACAATCTTTACTGCATATCCCACCGTAAGTTAATCGTTTTTACTCGACTTTCCCATTGTTTGACTTTACCTGCTATTTGCTTTCCAGTGTACTCCGTCTTCGCTCTTTGTGAACATATCTTCATCCTTTCAAATGTGGCATTTCACTACTCTATAGTTCATATCAGTGGAGACATGGTCTCCAAGTTCCTTCCTGAGAGCGTCATGTAATATATTCCCCCGTCCTCCTCTTTTTGTCTCGCCACATATCTAACTGAGCTAGTTCTTACCTGTTTGAAACCAAGAGTCCAAGTGTCAACTTGGTTGTTGCATTTCTTTTCGTTTAATATATTTTCCAATGGTTGGTTCCAATTTTCAAGATTCAAATCTACCAGACTTCTCATTTGAATTTCAGGCTTGCCTAGTGAATTGCGTCAGAAAAAAAAAACGTAACTCCCTGCATCATGTGTGCAGGTCCAAAGGTCGTTCCAGCTTCCTACAGAAAATTTCCTCGTGTGTGAACGTTGAGTCTCTTAGCTACTTGCCCTGTTAGATTAGTTCTGTATTTTTGGAAACGTTGAGAGCATATACAGGTTAGCATATGTGGATAATCAGGTTTTCTATTTACTGATCGCCCCGTGTGAAAAATGATAAATGGGTTCATATGGAGTGCTGCGACCTGGACCACTTTTATGTTAGGGATGTGTTTCTAAAACTGCCAAAATGTACCCATGGGTAAGTTAATCCTATCATTTGTATTCGAAATTTAATTAGTAACCACCTTCAACCAAAAATGTCGACATGTTTGCTGGGATAGATTCATTCACCTCTTTTGTGAGTGTTCAGCTTAGATTCGTAATACGGCTTACGTAGTCCTTAAAGAGGCAAGAAGCGATGCATTCTACTACCATTGTCTAATTTGAAGAGGAAGGCTTGAAATTGAGGGGGGGGGGGCGTTCTGATGTTGGACTTTCCCACTACCTTTGGTGGCAGTTCACCTACACTCAGAACTACCGGGCAAGTGTGTAGAAAGCGGATTTGATGAGTCACCGTTCTGTTATGTTTTTGTGGGCGCTCTGAGACGAGGTGTCAGAGTTCAATCACTTAGACCGATGCCAACGAGGCGATTGGCCACAGCCCAGTCACCCTGGTCGGTATGTTGCACCTGCATTCAGAAGAAAATTTAGCAGAAGTTAGGAAAAATAACGGCGAGCATTTCGTATCCATAGAAGATGAGTGAAGGATGAACGCACTGAGAAAGGGACCTACTTTTTCTCTACAAGCAGATTGATAAGTGGCTCTAAGTCAGAAGACATCTACGAATGGCGTTCATGGGATATCAGGAAAAATTTGGAACAAATGGGGAGAGGGAAGCGCTTCTGCCCCTTACGACTTGGCTCATTGACCGCTAAAATCATTTGCGTGCTTGCGCTGTAATGACCTTGCAAAATTTACCTGTCAATTTAGTGATTCGTGCAAATGAACAGAAATTGAAAGCGCAAGCTCACGTTTTTAGAGGGCACAATTAACAATTCTCATTAATTTGGACAACTGTGGTGCTTAGATTGAAATTGACTATCATCATCACCAAAATCACTGGGTGTTCCTTAGATTCATAAAAAAGGATATTAGTAGGGGGAGAAAAGCTGTCAACCAATAGCGATCGTTCAAAATGGTAAGGGATCGAACCAATTAGATCGCGGTATTGCTGTTGGTCATGGCTTTTTCCCACGCTAACCACTTTATTTTCGGTACACATTACTCAATTACGTTGCAATTAGTTCCATGTATGAGAATGTTTGATAAGGAAAATTGGAAGAATTTATCATGGCCTCGAAGGTTCTTCTACTGCTTTGGTGTGGAGATATATATTTCAAAAACTATATCTTACCATCATTGTTAGTCACTTAATGGTCATCTATTCCACACTATTTCCTACCAATGGCTCTCATTTTGAAATATAAATCTAATTTGCATAGGCTGATGAAGGATTTGCGTAAAGTAATACAACCAATGCAAAGTCTTTATCTCAGCTATTGATGGTCGAACACTTATTCACCACATAGATTTATTTCAAAGTTATTCATTGTTCCACTATGTGAAATACTCCTTCTGTCCTTAACCACAGTTTATTCGGGAATTATAGCAGTTTATTTAGTATGCGTCTTTTGAGCTACCAAAAGGAGAAGCAAAGGTATGATAGGGTCAGTCTGGAGGTTGAATAGAGGTCATACACTGTTACCTGCCCCTTGAACTCAAGGTGATACCCCAGGATAGCAAACCTGGTTAACCGTGGTGGTGGCAGGACACAAACCATCAGACTGCTTTTCCGCAATAGGTTAATATGGATCACTTAAGGGGCGGGAGGTGTGCTTAAGATTTCATGTTATGATCACGTACTATCCATCGACATGGGCTGATAATGACCAATATACCACACCTTATAGATAAAACCTGACCATACATAGTGTTGTTTGATTAGTTACATCCATAACCATCGGTGGATGGGCGATCATAGACCATTTTATGAAACAGGTATACATAAAATGTAATCAAAAATCGTTCTCCATCCTTTCTTGATTATGTATATTGGCAGTAAAGCAATTGTGTGAATTATTTATTCCAGAAGTAACAATTAAAAATCAAAAATCCAGTTCCACTGAGTATTATATGCCCTGCTAACCTGTACTTTCGATTAAAAACTTGTAATGCAAGCAATTTAGGTTCACAGTTCAATCTCTTATGTAGATAATGCCTAGCCTAAGGCTTAAATGAGTTCTAGGAGTTAAATGACTTTGTGGGTATATACTTTCCATTAGCCTAGTTCCTCAGGATTCATCCTACGTCAATAAATCTATGATCGCACTGATGTGTGTACATTTTATCAATTTCGAAAGCCTTGTTTCTACAAGCTTGTCCATTTCTAATGCAGAAGTAAGTAGGAGGGGGGGGGGGGTAAGGACCGGCTTCCCAGTCAAAAAATGTTGTATCTTGAAGGTACCAAGGTCTGATAGGGGTAAGATAGGCTCATAATATATTAGAATTTGCATATCAGAGGAATCGTCTGGAGCAAATTAATTTTCCTTTTGAGGAAGATGTATTCCAAATTCTGCTATTATTCCACTGTGTAAAGTTTGAGTAGCGATTGCGTGAATGAAGAAAAGATTTTTAACACTGCTCCTCAGTGGATGCCAAATATATTCGCAGTACCTTTTTGATGTCTAATTAAATATAATGCAATAATTAGCGATTCATGGGCAGTAGAATTTTTGTTTTTGAAAGCAAGTTTAGTCCTAAGGTTTGAAAATAGTTTTATTCTGTTACTAAGGTGCATTGTGGGCCTGAGAACACTTTTTAAAGGGGCAAGTCACCGTCTAAAAATGGTTACCATCGCCATTAACGTGGATTTGAGACGAAATAGGTAGAAGAAATCCCAAATATCCCCTAATTCACCTCTGGATACATAGGAATACTAAATTATTGAAACCAGCTGTGAATACTTAATACAAATTTACAAGACATTTAACAGATCGTGGCGAAAATAATGTTAAATGAGTATAAAATCGAGGGGCCGGTAATATTCACAGAGATGCAATAAGTCGCCTCAAAGCTTCAGCAAGACAAGGGAATTTACAATAATGGGGCCAACACTGGCTACATAACTTACAAAACGCAAAATCTTAAAGTTACTGAAAAAAACTTGTTTTTGTTATTGTCGAGACAATAATTCCAAACTATAGAAAGCTGTAAAAGAACTCTCAAGTGATTTAAATGCAGAGAATTTAGTATCCTGACACCAAAAGTAGCATATTTTCGACCAAAATTGTCTTTAGAAGATCTTTTCCAGGCACTGCTAATAACCAATAAGGTAAAGAAATTGACTTATATTAGCTTTTTAAGCAGAATTAAATACAATTGCATTGTTTCATTTAAAATTATATAAATTAAATAAATTCCAACGCTTCATATTAAAAAGTCATTTTACCTTTAATAATTTGTTATTATAGAGAGCATAACTAGTAGATTGTTCAAGTGCGATGTTTCGTAGGAATAAGAGACAGGATTTTGTTGAGGAAAATTCCAAAAGAAAATTTTTGCTGCACAAGGAACCTGCAAAGAAGTTTAAGCATTTGAAACTTCTGCTAGGTATTTTATTCTATTTTCAACATGAGTTTAGATAATTTAACAAACGCTGAAATCAGAAAATTCTTTGAAGAACATCATTCCGAGATATTCCACGCATTTATCGACTACTTTGATGTTGAGATAAAAAATAAGCGTAAGGAAAACATGCTCATATTAATTTTGTTTAGTACAAATACTTACTTTCAGGGAAGCCGAAAGCAATTTACTTATCTTAGAGGTATTGTTTATGCCTTAATTGAATATTTTCCTAGAAATTGATCCAGTTCCTGCCCGAACTCGTCAGTTCGCAATGGCAAATGAACTGCATTTGTAATGCTACACTTCTTTAACTAGCATTGGTTTAGTGGAAATGTTACAGGATTTTCTGTCTCCCTCGAATCCACTTTCTGTTCAAGTCAGTGGGATGAAAATATTTATGATTTGGTATCAAGTACTTGGTGAAAATGCAACATCCGAATGCACAAATGTGTTCATCCATTTGGTGCCAGAATTCGGAAATCTTTTCGATACCTACAAAAATCTTCGTAGTACGTTTTATTATTAAATCATATTTACTAGGCAAAAATGCAAATCAAGCCATTGTCGGTGGCGATGGTGATGCTCAAAGGGGGAACCGAGTTTCATCGAACTCATCTGCTTCTTCTGTTATTGATGAGGTATTCGTCTTTTGTCTAATTTTTGGTGCATGCAACTAAAGCACCGGCATGTTACTGGCTGCTTTTCTGATAAACGATGTACATTAACTTGCCTTAACTGCTCGACAATTCCAGTAATCAAGTCTGGGATTGAGGTTGTTTCAAATGGAACGGTAAATGCCCTTTGAAATAATCCACATCCCCCCATTATTCACCTTTTTGTTTCTGATTTTGTTAAAAGTCCCCGTTGTCCATGAAAATATGTCCATTGTATTTCGTTTTTTAATTAAAAAGCACAAGAATTCCATACTCCTCCACTACCTCCTCCGTTTCGCTGTGACCGAATCGGACAAGGTCTATTGGAATCCATCCACCTACGATCGTCGGCCGATGTGCTTTTGGTTCATCTTTGAGCAGCTCAAACGCTACTACTTCCCGGCCATATTTCCAAAGTATTTCTTTCACCCGTTTTGCTAGATATTAACCCTCGGAAACCGGCGGACCCTTAAATGTGCTTATTTTATTGCAGGATCTCAGCCAAGTACAGTATATATGACGGGACAAATCCTTCTGATCTGATTGATCCCACTCACTATTCTCTGGCTGTAGACGGCTACACCATTCCCCCACATCGATTAGCTCTCTATCAGGAGGCGGTCGTGCGGTGGCTTTGCGACTTTTTGTACACCGGTCCCCGAGCGCTTTTGCCAAAGTTGCAGTGAGCATCCTGTCCTTTTTTGATGCCTAATTAAACCCCCTGTTCCCACCTAAGTGGTGCGTTTATGCTTTTCAGCACCAGTCCTAGTGGTAGTGACTTGTTAAACCAAGCGGGAAATGACGGTGCAACCGGGGGCATCAGAAATCCCCAATCCAGCGAGGGAAGTACTTCGGGAGTTGATCTGAGTAGTCAATCAGAGCACCAACGACCCGGTGCCAATAATTACGACCAGCGAAGCACTGGAAACACCACTGGTAAACTTCATTGTCCTCCTATTCGTTCTTCCTGCCTCCTATATACACTAATTAACCTTCCATTTTCACAAACTGCCATATATCTACTTCTTTCTTTATTCTCGATTTCATTCTCCCATTTTTAGTAGTGCATTTTCCCTCGATTGCTAGTGTTCTCATTTTATCGGGGTTTCTCTTCTCACGTGTACGTTTCTTACACACCTCAGTAGCAGTAGTAGTGGGACTTACCGTTATATCTCCAGTCTATCATTCACGAAAGCGTAATTCCTTTATTTCGGGGGTAGTTTTAGAGGCCATAGCTTCTGAAGTAGGTGCTGCCAGCTGTAATGTGGAATTCCATTCCTCCGTAGACGCGTTGGCAGATCCAGCCGGACAGGCGTCCAATGTGACCTCTGCGGTGGCTCTTGCAAGGAGTCAGCTCGTGGGGTCCACCAGCTTCCTCTCAGTGCACGAGATTCGCCAGGCAGCGCCCGGATACTTTGCAGAGCACCTGGTGCTGACACCCCAACGGGCCCTCAACTTTGAACCAGTTCTGCCGGTTCTCGCTGAGTGGGCTCCTGAGTACACGCAGACTATGGTGAGTCTCCCGTTATTTTGCCACATATTTGCAACGATGAGTGTTACGCTATCCATCTAGAATAGGAATCCACCACTAGGGTCTAGAGGATGTTGTAACTCTCGAATCTCATGCTCCCACGGCTAAATTGGGTTCACAGAACTATTCCAGGGCGTTTCGAATGTAGACATCTATCATGGTCGGAGAGAAGGTGCATATTGTGTTTCCTCTTCGGAGGCAGTATAGCTAGAAGAAGTAGAAGCTATTGAGTGCCTGTTATGGGGACAACAAGAGTGAACCTCGAATTAAAGTTATTCAAGTATGTGAGGGTTTATACTAATCTCGTTTTTCGAAGGTGTTGATACAAACATTCGTTTTGGAATCTGTAGAGCCACGAGGGGGTAAAATTGACCCTTTTTGGGGTACTTTGTACCCTTCTTCTTAAGACGCATAATTAGGTGCCTGGTGTGTGCGGACACATGTGTGCCACTTGCAGTACCCAATTCCACTGAGGTTAGTGTGGATTTCAAATAACATTTAACCGATAAAAACTCAGCGTGTGGTCTATCTAGGTCACTGCGAGTGCTTTCAGGTGGTATTGGCAAGAAAAGCGGCCTCCACCATTAGCTCAAACGTTATGTGCTAAATTGATTAAATATGCTCAGTACCAATGAAGTTAACGGAGAAAAGGCTTGTAAAGTCGCAACTCAAACATATCCTCTCGATTTCGCAATGTCCATTGTAGAAGAAATGTGTGCGCTATCGGTATTTTGAATTTCTAATAGTGCACGTGACCCCAGTTAGTGTGCTAATTTAAGGTCCCTTCTGTGACTTCTCCCTGACCTTGAATTCGTCGAGAAAGACGGCTCTTTACTACGTATTGTGATAACTAATTGACATTCCCTTCCACTACTCAGGTCACCCGAGTTCGTGACATCCTCTTCTACTCGCGGGACAATATCAACTTCATTCACGCAGTGTTCTACTACGCTTCTCTCCTCCCCATTGAGCGATACAAGGCCCTCTTCTGTCTGGTCCTCGTCTATCGATCTTGGCTCGAGGTAAGTTCGCCAATGCTGCTTCTTCAAAATCTTCATCGACCACTTAGAGACCCAAACAGACTATATTAGCGTCACATAGTGTGACAGCTTACTTCACCTCTGTTTCTAATCCTGACCACATTTTGATGAAAGCTTTCCGTTTTAAGCTCAAAACGCGAGTCACACAATGAGGGGCATTGAATAGAAGGGAGATAGGTGACTAGGGGGAGTAGGCTATGCCTACTTGGTCGCAATTTGAGAAGGCATGCCCCGTTGCTACCGCTTCTGTTATTATTTTGCGACTCGGCCTCCCTCTCTCTTCTGCAAAGCGCGCTCTTGCACAGCAGTTGCTAGGAGCAACGGCTATCTGAGCACATGGTCCAGTGTGAGAACACACCAACACTTTGTTCGCTTCAAATTATTGAGAGGGTTAATCAAGTGTTTTTCTATCGCTCAAATCTGTTTTTGTGTTTGTTGTCAACAGGACAAGCCCGTGTTCATGAAGGGAGCCGACCTTCCTCAAACCTCTGTGAAGGTGCGTCATTATTTTTACTCTTGTCCGGAAAAACTGCATTTTTCGAAGCATGCCTTGTTTAAAAGAAGCTACGCAATCATTTTTGATTAATGAAAGTGGGTCGTTGTAGCAAGGTCATTTGAGCTGAAGTGCCAGTAATTTTTGCGTAATGCTGTCAAAAAGATGTTTAAAGTACTTTTGGACTGAAATTCCTTTTTAATGGCCCTCTGTGGCCTCTTTGACGCAAGAACATGAGTACATTTAACAGTATACTAAATATAACCTCATGTTATCGAATTAGTTATAAAAGTCGAATATAACGTCATTTAGTTGTTGCCTTTTGTAAGTGTATTCCTTAAAAATTCTGCCTATGAGACGGCCGAGATTGTTTTATTCACGTATGGGTATCGTTCGGTTTGTAGGAACTATTTAAGGGCCAATGACTCTCGACATAATATCTAGGTAAGCTTCTAATTTCAAATAGCACCTGTCACGGAATCGATATTGAAAGTTAAATCCACCAACGGTATGATGGGAGTCTGCTCTACCTAATTGGTCTTACTGGGGTTGAGCAATCTATACCAAGCACTGCTCAATTTCCTTCATTGGAAATAGGTTTGGTTAGGAAAAATATGAAGAGTACACATTTAGAGAGCACTATCCCACACCCACGCTTAGGACTGAGATCTGATTATGAGGACACTGTGGTGAATGAACGTGCAGTGGTAAACGCTTTTGAATTCAGACCCCTCCCACGCATTCCGAGACGAATCAGGGCTCAAACCTCAAGGACATGCGACGCCGTCGCGACATAGTCTTCTCCGCAGTTCTGCCCAGTCGTCTGCATACCAAAATGACCGGTCAGGAGCCAAAATCGACCTCCACTCAACAGAAAACCCCCACTGGTGCCTCGCACAACAATGTCGGTGGCTGCGCGCAGATTACCTACCAGGTTAGCCATGCTATCCAAGAAGCAGGGCACTCAGTGTCACTCGCAATATTTTTAGCATGAACATTTTGCTATTGCAGTTTACGCTTGAACTGTGCAAAACCATTCAGGTGTGGCTTTTGTAAAATAGCAATGGTGTTTCCTTGGTGCCTTAAACAAAGGACAGGCACCTGGCCTTACAATTTTTGCTACACTTGAATTTCCTCTAACCATTGTATTGAGTATAATTCATTCCCATTACGTGACGAATAGCATTGAAGCTGTTCCTAAAGTTACGTTAAACTTATCCGTATTGCCTCTTGAATCGCACGGTTTTTTGTGCGATCTATTTCCTTGAATGACGCATTATTACGTAGGCCAAGCTGTCGATTAATTCTTGAGCTAAACAAGGGTTACATTTCCAGTCATGGAAATCACTGAGTACTTTACTGAATGAAGCAACCACTTAGTCGTATCGTTTGGTTGCGAAATCTTCAGTAGCGTGTTGCCTCACTTGGTACCTATGTACGAAAATTCAAGTTCACTTCCTCATCCCCTTCGACGGCAGTAGCTAACCAAGGCTTCGACCATGCCTTCATAAGTGGTGTAGAAAGTGCTTTAGAAGTTCTTGTTTGTGAAAAATTCAGTCAACTTCGAAGTGTAAGACAGGCACCACGCTCGTAGCGAATTCAATCAAAATTGACGGGCACAGCTAGTGTTTGCACCTAGTTACTTGTAATAGACAAGGTTGTGTCTTTGAGACGATCATCGCCGAAGAATAAAGACCTCCCCAATCTTCTCTATATCGCTAATGGATCCATTGAACACCGGGTTTACTTGATCAGATCCAGTTACACAGTCCGTCCCACCAGTGTCTGGAGTTTGTGTTTAGTATTTATACGTTATGGAAGCCATGGATTTCAATCAGGTCACTTTGGTCTTTCGTAATGCTCAAACATACTCTCTATGAGTGCCAATCGTTACCTGTTGGCCTCACTACGTCTTATGAGCTCACCCACTACCCCAAAATGAATTTCCAACCTTATTTCTTGTCTTTCGATGCAAAATTTACCTAAAATAAATTTGTGAAGGGATTTCACTTGCTCTATCATTATTCTTAACACCTTTTTTTAGCTTAGAAGTTGTATGATGTGGTGTTTTTTGTATCATGTTTTTGTTGCGTAACTGGTCTCCACTCAGCTGGTCCACGTGCTTCCTTAGATTAAGTTAAAGCTAGATATCGACTGTGGAGTAGATATTTTAAGAACCTTTATAGGCTGTGTTTGAGATCTCTGAATCCACTGGTGGCAGAAAGACTAGTATTCTCTTCCTCAAACGGTAGTGTGTTACCGTATGCCCGATTGGCTTACATGCGATTCAACCAGCGAATCCTCTGAGAGGATAAAATCAGCAACAACGGAGGACAGAGATGTTTAGCAAGGTCCAGTTGCAGTTCAAGTAGGTATGGGAAGACGTACGCCTCAGTGTCTTGGTCAATGTCCAAAGTGGGTACTTGTAAGGTAAGGAACTCTAATCGGAACGTTGATTGAATCTGAACGCTCTGTGTTTGAGCTTCGTGTTGGTTGATCGATGGCGACGATAGGTCAGTAACTTTGGCACATCTGGGGCTCTAGCCATTCTCGAGGCGTCAACAGTTCAACCTTTTTTCATCATTTGACAACCTTTGAACCAACTGTTGCCGAATCGTAGAGGCTCGATTTCTCTCCAGCTTCCTGCTAGTGTGCTGGTTTGACAGGCCTCTCCCTGTGTCGGTCAGTCGATTGACGTGTTTTATTCGCCACCCCTGCACGCAGGTGATGTTCACGAATCTGGCGCACATCTTCCTGCGCACCTGCCCGGCGCCGGCGGTGGTGACACTGGAGCTGATCAATCGGATCCAGGAGACGCCCGTGGACTACACGGCCCAGCAAATCGCCCTGTGCACTCTCGTCCTCAGCACCATCGTCCAGCCTCTCACCCAGTCCAACGCTCTCACCACTGACTCCTGGTAAGCAGTGAATTCTGGACGCTTCAGTGCATATAGTCGAATAGGAATCATGGAGTCGCATCGCTTAACTCTCTCTAGTACTCATGTCTTAGCCACGAAGGATGGGATTCATTTCTACCAGGCCACCCCATAAGTCCCGTCTGATTGCACCCTTTTTTAAATAAACGAAGTTTAAAGTGTATTTGATAATGTCTAATAGAGTTGGGCGTTATATAAATATATTAAAACTGATCAAATTTTGTTTTATAAACCAATAAAATTAAAAAATTTCTTGATTGAAACTATGCTGACACGGAAGTACACAAGAATCATTTAAGGCACATAAATTTTCTGAGTTCAAGAAAGGAATCATACTGTGTGAAGGTAAGCACTTGCAGAAGATGGTTTGCGAAATCCAGAAGTGGAGATTCATCCCTTCAAGACGATGACGATAGGACCGGGCATCCAGTTGGGTTTCATGTTAAGCTTCTTGAAATAGCAGCTCTTGACGAAGCTTATCTTGCTTAATCAGTTAAATTTAGTTCAAACCATTCAACTGTTCATCGTCGTCATCTTAAGAAACTTGGACAAGTTTCTAAACTTCCAGTTGTCTGAAAGCAGTCTCAAATCTCGAGTTTAAGTCTCCTTTTTCTCCCTTCTTGCCTACTTGTTTCACCTTTTTGGATAAAAGACCTGTAAATGGCTACGAAAAATGGATCTTTAATGGAATTATTAAGCGTCGTAGAGAGTGGCGGCATCCGTCAATCCATTTTGAATTGTTACCACCTAATGAGGCAACAATTAATGCTCAAATTTACTGCCAACAAGCTTTAGGAATAGGAAAAGACTTGATCTGGTGATTCGAAAGGGGTTGATGGTGTTTCAATAGGACAATATAGATAAGCTTCTCAATAGGTGAAAGGAAGTCATATGTAATCAGGGAAAGTACGTTGATGAATGAATTTTCAATCAAATGTAGCATTTGGTAGCTTGTTTTACTTATTTAAAATTCGAACGAAACCTATGGCACGACCTGATCTATAGAGCCTTAAAGGGTTGTATCATTAAACAACCTGGTCTGAGATGGACAATAAACCAGAAAGAGGCTGCTCTGGTGGTCGGAAAGCTGTTGACTGGGATTAACAAACCTATGCATTTACTCTTCTATTCGGATGTCGCTGTGTACTTTCTCTGTAAGGTAGATAACACTTTGATTGACACATCTAAACCAAATTTATAAAGATAGGAATCGCTCGTATTTCTCCTTTCCCTTACTACATTCTTGCCCTCTGATACTTGAAACGCTCATATTCACAGTCTTTAAAGCTCATAAAATGCCTGCGAAGTGTTTTGTGTGGTTCACATTCAATTTTCGTCAGATCGACAATTGTTTTCAAGGGTTTCACTAGCCGCAAATCCGATTTAACTCAACAAAGGGGATTTATTTCGGAAAAGCGTAGCTTTTTCGTATTCCCACTTCTATTGGGTATTGCATCCTCCGGGTTTTGTGAGCTCTCGAAGCATGACTTTAGTTCCATAAATCTCCCATCACATTTTGGTTCGTTCCGTAATTATAATTTAGTACTGGGAAATCCGTTCCAGCACGAAACCAGGACGATTTTTCGTTTCCATAATGACGAAAGGGTAGGTTGAGACAGGTAAATGTCCTTGCAGTCCTGTAGATTCGCTAGAAGCTGAGTTCTCCCTTATATTTTTAACGACAGAACAGCAGTTGGCTGCTGCTACTGCTGCTGCGCATCTGGCGATTGTGACATCGGGAGTTAGAAAGCCCCCACTGCCCACGCAAATGCTAAATAGGGTTGTCAAGCACATGCTCCATAGTTTTCATGAAATACTGATGCTCGAAAACACGAATAGATTTACTGGGATGCTTATCCCTGTAATTACCATTGCCGAAAAGTCGACACTAACCCCTTCTTGTGTGCAACTGGACAAAATTTACTAGAGACGCAAGCGGACAACTGTGGAGAAAGTTTTCGCTTAGCTTTAGACTGTCTATCCTATTAGAGGGTAAAAGTCAAAGGACTGCAAAGTCTGTAGTATCTCTGGCAAGTGTAGCTTGAGGACAGGTTCAGTATCCACCAAGAAAAGAGCGCCCGAAACCTTGGCTCCATGATCTGGGCTTCCTGCTGCCTTAATTCATAGAATTATCTCTACTCGTTTTGATTTTCAATCGACCAATTAACCAAACCTGCCTTATTCGAAACAACTTCATTGAATGGTGGTAAATATTCCTTATAGCTTGGTTGCATTGGAATGGTTCCTGTAAATGGGGAACTCATTGGACTCTTGTTGATCTGTTTCACTTTTAGGGAAAAGCTGCTCTTCACACTGATGCATATCGTCTCAGAGGTTATGTCGAACATCTACCGGACTGACCACTTCGATTCGCACTGGGTGTCAAACGACAGACTCCTGGGCAAAATGTTCCAGGTTAGCGATGGAATTCACCTTATACTGATTTTTTCCTTATTATTCAATACTGGTAAGTTCCTTTGTGTGGATCTATTTGGCCTAGAGCTCTAGGGTAGCATAATTTTGGTTTAAAATTATGTGTGTGTTCTTTGCTAGTCCGTAACTACTAGAAACCGCGACCACATGCTGGGTTAAAAGAGTTAAATTTGGGGAGCAGTAATCCACACTTTCTTTTCCGTTGCCTCCATTACTGCAGTGAAAATTGATCGCGGTTACCAGCGTCGGTTTTTATTGAAAATTAACCTAATCTCCTGTCCCACAACTGAGTAGAGACGAACAGTTAAATACAAACCTGAAAACAAAATCCTCTCATTTATTTTGCTGAAAATCATGGCCGGCGTTTCCACTTGCATCTGGTAGGTATTCCAATTTAACTATCAGGAATAGATTAAGAATGTTGTAACTCGCTAATACCCACTGGTCGACGGAAGAGTTGGTTCTGCTGTTTTGGGATTTACAGATAATGCTGTTGCATTTCAGACGCTGAATGCTGCGTGTATCTACGCCACCCTTGCAGCACCCATCTCCTCCAGTGCCTGGGACAAGT
This sequence comes from Anomotaenia brevis, assembly GCA_030710315.1. Lineage (NCBI taxonomy): Eukaryota > Metazoa > Platyhelminthes > Cestoda > Cyclophyllidea > Dilepididae > Anomotaenia > Anomotaenia brevis. The sequence continues at coordinate 719,368 of JAUOZQ010000005.1, forward strand.
GTCTGAGCATTTACTCAAAAATTCCCGACTGTCCTGCCCTCTTCCGGGAATGGAAGGCAAGCTCATTCATGATGCCTAACGTTCACAGTGTGCTTGCAATCATATCTGCAGCTTGGTTAAGTAATCACATGCATGTTAATGCACATCAGCCGTTGTTCAAAGCGTGCTACTCGTGCTTGTCTTTCGAGTGTCCAGTCATCAGATAGGTTATATGTCTATGAGTCTGTTCGTATGCCATTACTGAAGATCTATTCAGTTCAAGGGCATCATGAAACTTTCTTCAATATGCGGTCCCTATCAACACCACTAAAATGTGACGATGATGATGATGATGATGATGGTGATGGGAGGGGTTATTATTAGGCAAAATGATTGCACCAGTCAATGCTTCTCATCGCCGTTGCAAGTGTTCGCTCTTTAATGATCACTAAGCGAGACTAACTGTTTCAAGTTCTGCAAATCTTCGAAGTATATGTGTGGATGAATTCGTCTTGTATTTGTTTTGTAGAAGGCCATGGACTTCCTCACACGCCAGATGGGCAAGATAGTCTTTGGCGTCGACCTGCACGACCTCCCCGATGAAACGAAAACCAAACGGGGGAGGAGAGCCCTGGGTAAGTTTGCCCACTCACTTGATTGAACGCTCAGTCTTGGAAACAAAACTGATGCCTAGTCTTAGTACTGTGTCTTACTTTTTAAGGATCTAGAGCAGTCATCTCATAATATGTCTAATGTGAGAAGGCTATAAATCAAGCTAGAAGCTTTTTGTTGAGATTGCGTCCACGATTCTTGTGCAACATACTAACATCAAGCTACGTAAAACAACGATAGCCATCGACTGCATGAATTGGAGCACTCTGAGGCTGGGACCGAGGATCTCTTCAATTGTACAGAACCGTAACTCAATTACTCATCCCACCAACACTATGATGTAATTTGAGATAGGCAATAAGTTGAACTTGGGCTACACGTTAGAAAATATTTTAAGACTGTTGTCATTCCAAATCGGGCAATAATTCGTTGAGGCTAATTGAAGCATCGCGAGAGGTTCTTTCATTGTTTTTGCGGCATTGCACCTTAGTAAGTTAGACCGTAGGGCTTCTCGTCAGATGTATTCAGAGAATTTAAATGCGATGTATGTGCATGTGCCTTCAGGTAAACTGACGACGGCTTCTCAGTACATGGGTCCGCCGCAAGAGAAGCTACAAGAAAGACGTGGCTCCGTCAACCGTGAGTTTCAATCCCGCCTACTTCGTTTGCCTTGAAGTCTTAGAATCTTTAATTAACATTTAAAAACAGGCTATTACAGAGTTCCGCACCGACCCTTAGTTGAGAAAAAGTAAGACTGCAAAAGGTACCCATAGCCAAGGTAGCTACGCATTCCTACCTCGCGGCCAAAGCTACGTATCGTAATTAGATGGACTGGGTGTCCTCCTGCATTGGGCTACGACAAAACAGTGAAATCTCTACCAAGAATTGGTGTTCCTACGTTTTACAGGTCATTTGTAGAGTCCATCTAAAGTGGGGAATGTTCGGGTCTTAATCTGAATCATATGCAAAAGGGCGAGATTTCAGAGGCAGAGGTGTGAACCGTGTGTGTTAATTCCCATGCGACATGCCTGTTTGTTGAAGTAATAAATGTTGTAGTCCTTGTAAATCGGGACAGATGAGCTTAAATAGTTTAATCTATCAAAATGGAAAAAACAAAGGCTAATTAGCTAATGTTGTATCCATACTATAAATCACGTGATTACTGGTGGACACAGAACACAATGCGTTATATAGCGCTGTTTCCTCTTATCTGAGAGATTCAATGAGATACGGGGAAACGTATCCTGCTGTTTGGTGTGTAGAAAATAAGAATTTGGGACCTTTATGCAAGCTAGGTGGAAAACTACCACACTCCGTGGAGACATGTCTTGAAGTTCGGAGAATACACAGACACTGTTATAGTGAGTTCTCTGTTGACAAGTCTAGTCGGTGCTTAAACGCCTAATGAGTACAGGAATGTGTCGAGGACTTACTGATCTCCTATTTACGGCGACTCTTAAACCACAAGAGTGCCGATTCAACTCAAGACAGACAGAAGGGAACACAGACCTAATAATAGCGTGAGTAGGTGCGCATCCGGTATATTTGAGCTTTGAGGGCTAATAACTTTAATCAGAAAGCTGAATGCTGATGGAGTCGAGAGAACTCCTGATTTGGCAAGGCCAGTTAGCTGCTTGCGCACAGCCTGTTATACGTTAAGGTGACGGGGACTAAGTGTCACCGGGTTGGTCGTTTCCCTTAAGCGCACCTGACCCTGTGAGCGTACACCAGCTTTCTCTCAGTCCGCAAACTATATTTCCGAGTCGGCCATTCGAGACTGGTGGAGTTCTGCTCACTCCCCGCACTTTTTGTTCAGTTAAAACCCCTGATTCCGTGGGTCCCCGGCTGCCCGATAAGTGGGCGCCTCCCCCCAAGTCTGGCAACACGGAGGTGGAGGTGGGTTCCGGCGGTCGGAGTGGCACCCCGGGCACCCAGAGGGGCCAGAGCCTGGAGTTCAACCTGGGCTCGGACGAGGGCGAGGCGGCCAGCTTCGATGGCGCTGCTGGTTATTCCAGCGCCACCGAAGTCGCCGACTCAAACATCCCCGGCTCGCCCAACTCCCTGGATGAATGCTGCAGTAGCAGTGATGTCGACTCTTACGTGAGTGCCTATATTAAAATGTCTGGATTGAATTGGCAGTGATATAGAGGATGCTCGGTAGGAATTTGACGGTCTCCCTAGGAAAATTGATGAATATGAAAGATTGATCTCAATAGGCATGGAAATTACCCTAATGTCGTCAAATATTTTAATTAGAATAACTGTTATTGGTAGCTTCCATTGCAGCCTCAATATGATAGGCCGTCGGCAGATTAAGATCTGCGAAGTTTTGAGGAGGCCAAACTTTGCGAAAGATGAAGCCATAAAACTGGCTAAGAAGCATTTTTGGCTTCTGGGGTGTGACAGAAAATCTGATCTCTGCTACGCGAAAGTTGGTCTTTATTGAGTTTTGCGGGCTACATGGTAGGGGCTGAAACATTCTATTGAAGCTGGAAAGCCCGAATTCAGATGGGAGGTTCCTTTAAAATTTTCAGACTGTGATGTGGAATACTACGTGAGTGCTTTTATTGAAAATTTCACGCTGGATTAGATATGTCGTCAAGTGACTGTTACACACTAGATATTCGGTGGAATTTTCACGTGCTCTATAGGAAAATTGATAAAAATGAAGGAATGGCCCCAATAGACAAGGAATCTACCCCGATGTAGTCAAATATTTTGCCCATAATTGTTGTCATTCATTTCAGTTTCATTGAGGCTGAAGCAAGTTGATTTGACATTTTCCCTGGGTCTCCAGTTAATTTTGTCTTTAAGTGTGCCACTTTTGTAGTACCGGTAGCATGACGATAACTGTCTTTATTTCATGACCTCTGCTACACGTGTATGAGAAGTAACGAAAGCCTTGTTAAATCCAAGCCTCATAATAGAGGCTGAAACATTCTAGTGACACTAGAAAGCCTGAATTCAGGTGGCAGGTCCCCCTAATGTTTTCGGATCGTCTAGCTGCCACAGCCTCGTAGTTTCCGTTGAAAGTCTCCTGCTCGTGCCGGCGGATTTTCTCGCAATATTAAGCAATGATCACGATCTCCTTATTTTAACAGTTTGTTCAAATCGTCATAGCGGAAGTTTTTTTTCTTCCACGATGAATCAGATTTGCTCCTGACATCCATTCCTTTAAAGGAAGCCTAATGTTGGTGTGTAAACACGTCTCTCAAAAACAACCAAATGTGATTCTGTAAAATTTCTTCCGATCATTCTCTAAAAGCTTTCTATGTTGCAATTATTCGAATTTAGCCCTGTATAAGGCAACGTTAGGGCTATGGTTGCATACAAACAGGTCCTGTCCAACATAGACGCACATAACCACCAAATGAAGCAGAAATTCCTGATCTTAGATAAGCTTTCCGAAGTTACATTAGAGCACTTGAGTCGGAATACATGTAAGCTAATCATGAATTGTCGAAATGCTTAGTAATAAACACTATCTAACATTCCCCATGTAACCTTCGTCGATTTTCGTACAGAAAGTACTTCTTCAGAGATTCCCTAAGCTTGCGTAGAGTAAAACCATAGAGAGGGTGTTCTTATGATTCCTATCCATCCCAAGCATGTCAGTGGTTGAGGTTGATTCGGTTTTGCCTTGGCAGTTGATAATGCAACAGCATTAGTTTCAAATCAGAGGTAGCGACTACCCTTAAGGTCTTAGAATGGAATTTTTCCTTAAATCCACGCCGTGTTTTTGCAGTCTTAAGTGGGTACCAGGTTCCAGCTACCAGACTTAACAAGCCCCAATAGAAACCTCACCTCAAGTTTAACGAGCCCTCCTTGTGTTGCTGCTTTGGTAGACTCAGGAGGGTCGTCAGGAGCTGTCTCAGAGGGACGACGACGAGGGGGTGGCCCTGCGCTCCTCCCTGACCTCGTGCAACGGCAGCACCAGGTCGGTGGGGCAGCCCAATGCGGCACTGGGCGAGGCCTTGGCCGACACGCCCACTCTGGACCCGGTGGAGACCCCCGGCCACCACCGCAGCTTCGACGAGGGCGCGGTGGGCGACAGACGCCGACACCGCCAACGCCTTTCGGGCTCTCGAGCCGGCAACGTATGTGAGCGGTTTTCAGCGTTTTCTTTGTGGAGCGTTGGAATTTCCCCCCCCCCTTCGGGGTGTTCGAGATAAATTTGATACCCTGATCAGGAGAATGTACAGTGGCTGTCAAAGTGTTTTACTCAAAATAAGCGCCGCCATTAGTATTTATTACGATCTATGCGGAACCCTGAGTAAAGTGATTTAACAAATCTCCTGGGGAAGGGTAGCCTCACAAAACTACTTGAATTCTGTCGTCGATTAATTTGACCTTTGTATTGCCGACATTACGGCAATTATTGTCTCGATAGGGCCTCGTAGTTAGTCATTGGGTTCAGATCTTGGGAGTTCGGGTGCTAAACGTAGGGATCGGTATTTGATCATGATTCAAGCTATTCTCTTCCATGGTAAATTAGCTAGGTTACGGTCATCACCCTTTCCCATTGTCATCACGTGGACAAATGAATATGGATTTATAAATTTCAAATGAGATAACGTTGACGAATCTGTAAAAAAGAGCCAAATACTCCATAAAAATTAAGCCAAACACTATTTAATAAATATTCGATGAGTGTGAAACAGGTTCTCACTAAAGCGAATAATCTAAAATCAATCTCTTCTCTCCGTATTTAGTTTGATTTATTGGCATTAACAGTTGGTGAGAAGTTTTACCCCAACTGTTGTCTGTCAAACCTGGCTTCTAGGACGTTGCCCTGTGTGACCTTTTGACAAATTTGTTCTTGCTTCCTGAGATTAAGCCCAACCTTAAAGGTCTCCATTAATGGTATTAAGAACCAGAGTAGATTCGATTGCATTGTTATTCGGCTCAATTCAATGCTTTCGGGTAGTATCAAATTCCATCATTCTGTCGAACCTGTGAAAGTATTGTATATATGTATTCCATTTTGGCGACAGTATTTCAATGCTTATCACTTCCTCTTCCTACTGCTTTTTACAATGAATCGTTTCTATCAGCAATCTTTCCCTTATTCCCAATTCAATAGAATTAACGCAGAATTTAATGATGAGTTGTGTTATACGCAGAGAGAAGCGGTGTTTGAACATATCCTATACCCTTGAAAAGGCCCTTTAGGTTTTTTGAGGCTCATAGAATTTTCGTAGTGTTGGGTATCATTTTCTTTGGTCTAGCAGGCTTACTCAGGAGGACGTGAATCCACCTTTTGGTTTGTGGATGTAACTACGCAGCCGGAACCTCATCTTCTTCCCAAGCTATGGAACTCAATCATATCTGAAAGCGCTATCGTTATTGAGGGGTTACTACCCCTTTTATCCCCTTCTTCTTTTCATTGGGTCAGGCATCTACCACAAAGGACACACGCCCAGGATTTTTTTTTTCACGGATTCGCCCTTAAATAGTGCAGTGTTGATAGAGATAGCGTATCATGCTCTTCGCCTCATTCGATGCCCCCAAGTATTAAGAGTGCCTTTAATCTTCATGTCCCATCAGCAAAGTAGAGTAAAACCATTGACCAGTGTTGTTTAGTGATGTGTAAAGAGACCTCTCACCATGACCTGATGCCCGGTGAATTTCAGTCGAAACGGGGGAAGAGGCGCAAGCGCCGAATCAGAGGGACCCTGGTTCGAGCGCGTGAATTGCTGTCTGGGCACTCTAAATCGTCCGCCCGACACCTAGCCACCTCCTCCTCTCCTGACCTCTACGAGGCCACCTTTCTCTCCCCTCCCAAGGTAACTTTTAGTCCCCTTCCCCCGCTCACTCAAGCTCACTGAAGCATCAGCGCGCGCTTCCTCTAACCAGCAGGTCCTGCCTCTCACAAGTCCTGACTCTTTTTTATTTCCCCTTGAGCGGCCTTTCGATTCTCTTTCCCCCCTCCCATCTTCCGTTTTATGTGAATCTTTTTGGTAGTGAAGTGGTGGCGGTATTCCGATAAACCTCCCAATTAATACTCTTAGGCAGTTCGACGAGTTTTCTTGACCCCTTAGGTTCCCTGGTGCTTCTAACCTTCTTCATTTATGACATTACTCTGACGTCATTGCTAACCCCTCTAGTGATTCTGGCGTGACCTTGGACCTTTTTCGTCATTTCAGACTACGACACAAGTATCGCCCTCGACTGACCAAGCACCAGGTAGGCGCCAATTTCAAAGTTATTTCTTACAGCTGGCTGCAGATGTATTACGCAGTTTTTTCTCTGTCCCTTTCAGGAGAAAACTCACTGTCAAATGCTACCTTGACGCGAACCATCGACCAAGGGAGTACGTTCTACGCTAAAAAAACTGGTTACATTCATGCCAGCAGTGACTTTCGATGACTTTGATTACTTTAAGTACTATTGTCAAGGGAAAAGGTGCAGATTCTGGTTGGTTTGTCAAGCCCGATAATAACCAATGAACCGTTCATATTCGACTAATGATTCCCGAGATAATGTTAGCCGCAACTGATTATCTTTTCTTCTAAATTTTTCGATTTGAGAGGAAATTGTAAACAAACCATCAACTGCATGCTTTCAAATTGTGCCTCAAGTGATTTATTTTATGCCTTACCACCACGCGTGACCTCCTTCCAGAGACTAAGAACCCGTCATTTTGCCGTTCTAACCCAAGTGCTTTATCAGGGGCATATGACTAGTTCCGGTGGAGTTTATTGACACAATTTTCGCGAAATTGCTCGTTTATTGCATTGGTGGTTTCGTGGGAGCATGGTCATGCATGGCTATTAAACTGTTTAGTCATGTGTTGCGGGATTGTGTTGCTGCAGCCGCAGGTGTTCTGACAGTTAGTCACTCAGTGATATCTCGTGTTTGCATGTGAATTAGGCAATATGCTATTTTTAGCTAGCAGGTGTTGGTATTTTTCAGAAAAAATATTTTGAGAGTGATGACATATTCTACACTGCCCACCCACGCATGGTTCGAACGTGCTGTGACTTCTGCCCTATGGTCACACCAGAATAGCTGGTAATAGAGAGTACTCCGCTGTAGTTTCAGGAAAGGCTTAGGACTCACTGCTAGTTGACGTACACGAGTTAATCGGAATTGATCAACCTCGTGGCTTACCATCTCTATCGTTCTATCGAGCCTCTGTTTACGCACCACTTTCTCGAATGACCCTTTCCGGAGTAGACACTCTGATTCACCATCAGGCTATGTTACATGTCTCATGCTATTCAAACCCACACACTCATGTTTTAGGCGTAACTGAGTGTTGTATAGTGATTCGATGCTCTTCCCAACTCTCTTATGTTGATTAATTGAGCTCTTCATGGTTCCAAGAGGTAAGGAGATTGATTGTCGAAAACCTCATATTACAATCTTGTGTTGAAGGATTTCAGCCAGTCGCTAAGATACATCTTTGTCAGTTAGTGAATTCTATTGAGTCACTGATTGCATCCTGGCACCACTTCACCAACGCCACTAATCTGCTTTCGCTCTCTCATCCCTCCCTTCTCCTCTCCCTTAACATTTGAGTCTGGACATAGGTAATTTTGTATTTACCCCCATGTTCCCCGCTTACCAGGTCATCCAATTAGTTCTGCCCGGATTTTGAATACACAAAACAGGTGACCAAATGCCACATTAAATTAAAGATTCAACCATCAATGTACTTCCCCTCATTACCTACGGCTTCCATCCATCCATTGGCAAGCTTATTCATGCCTCCATTGTTGTAAAGTATTGATTTTAATTCAAAGAACTCAAAAATGCCAGTTCTAACTTCTTCCTGCGGCTTTTCAAAAGCTGTTTCTTCCTAATGATTTTGTTAGCTACGAAACAAAAGGTAGTCTGAGGAAGGAGCGAAGTCGGGCAAATAAGGTGGATGAGGCATTTCCTCCCAACCCATTTGGTCTTCGACCTTTTGTGTGTGGGGATCGTGCATTGTCCAGATGCAGCATCACCCCATTCTCGATTCAGTAGAGCATCTTCCTCTTCAAAGCTAGCTTTAAGTTCCCTAATTACGCGTAGACAGTATAGTTGAGAGTTAATTACTGCTACATTAGGAACTAAAAATTTGAAATTGATTATTCCTTGGCGATATCACCTGACTTATCGAAGAAATTTTTCCAGAAGTCACCTATGGCTGTGGTCGTTCCTCGTTACGAAGCCGCCACTGTCTACAACGCCTAACAACACTTCGATAGGCGAGAATGGGGGAAAGAAGAGCAGATGGCTACTCGATGTTTGAGTTGATTTTTTTTCTAACAATGTGAAGGCACCCATTTTCCAAGTTTCGAAGATGACGGTGAACAGTCTTGTGCTTAATTGACAATTCCTCATATTGTAAGGAAGGTTAAGCTCCTCCAAGGGCTTCTTTAAGAGGCTCCTAATCACCAAACTCAACTGTACGTCACCCTGCTCCACCTTCTTCGATCTTCGTGCAGGTTGCAATCTCCAGTTCTGAATTTAGCAAAACAATTTTACGCATCCATCTTTCATTCACACATTCCTCTCCATAAGCTGGGTGAATGGGTGATCCCATGCGTGAACTGCTGCCGCTTTTTTCCATTTCATCTGATAGTGTCGGACCTCCTATGTAGGAAACCTGATGTCTCTCAAACCGCGGTGGTAGAAAGGCGAAAGGGATAATAATACCCAAATGGCGGGCATCTTTGGGCGCAGATGAGATGGTAATGTTGTGCCCTGCTTTGCCTTCCAGAAAGCTCCCAGGCCTCCACGCTGACCAAAACCGTGCCAGACAATGGAGGGAGACGCGGAAGCAGCGTTGTAGCCGGCGGGAAGGAGCTGGGCTGGACCACCGATTCCGCCGTGGTCTGCTGGCGCCGATTCCTCGGCCTCCTGGGCGACTTTAGTCATATTTCCAACCCCGCCGTCCTGGCCGAGGTCTGCGCCTACCTGGACGCACTGACCGACTCCCTCCTTGCCATCAACACCTACCAACCCCTAGAGGTCACCAAAAGTGGCGCTGTGAAGCCGCCAAAACATCGACCCCCCTTGGACTACCTCGTTCCTGTCTACCTTAAGGTATTTTACGAAGATCCGTTGTAACCACCCCATTAATCTGTACTCTAGAAGTACCAGTATGAAAACATTAATGAATCCTATCTTGGTGGGGGTCCTAAACCCAGTGAGTGAATGAGTTATCAGTGTTTTAACCATCACGAAGACAGCTCGTCAGTAGCCATTCATAGATGTCTAGCATCGATTAGACAGTCTAGAATCTTTTAAAGAGATAGGGAGATTCAACTCTCATAAGGGATTTCACTTGTCCGGTTAGTCCAGGGCTCCAAGCATAAAACAGTGGGAAGATCTAGTTTTGGTTTGAAAGTGCTTGAAGTGATTGCTCTGGCAAATGATTGACACTACGAATTTGCTATTCGAGGTGTAGGACCCTTCCCAACAAAAAAGGTGCGGATATTTGTGTTCATTTCCTTGACCGCATCATCACACTTTAGTTAATAGTTAGTTACTATTCTTTCACCGGCATTTTCACAGCGGTCGAGGGTGTCTTTTCGTTGAGTATCCACAAATCTCTTCCACATCACATCATTTTCCTTATCTCTAGTGCTAGGTAGTAGAGGATGGTTTCTAAGGAGTTTGTACTTTTATCCTTTTACTTATGTCCTCTGCAGCTTGTACTATCCTTGCTTAGAAACCTTGGATTCCTAATACCAGTAGAATATTATATAACTCTCTAGAGAGAAATCACTGATGGATGTATGATGCCAAGGTACACGTAATGCAATCCCATCTAGGCTGTGACTTTCAAATGCGACCTGTGGCTTCCTTGCAGGTGCTCCAAGCCTCACCGGAGTTCATGGAAGCCAAGAGGTGGGCTATCGGGATCATGCAGAAGATCATCATCACACAGCACGATGTCGAACCGAGTGAGGAGATGCTCGCCCAGTTCTACCGCGTCCTTCACTACTCCCTCGTCTTGAAGGAAAAGGTGGGTTCAACTGAATCTTTCGTTACATGAGTCATAGCCCATATGATGGTGATCACGTTCTATTAGGACTTTACTGGAGAGGTGATACGAGCGGGCTGTGGGAAGATTTTCGGCTACTCACTGCCCGGCTGTAGTCTACTGACACTGGATTTCCTGCAGGCGGTGAATGAGGTTCTCAGTCAGTCCTCTTTCGACGAGGTTCGTTCGCTATCGACTCACTTCTCACTTGCTCTTAATTTCAAAGCCTAGTGTCTCTCCATGCTTTCTTGCAGTTTTATTTAACGATTTTCCTGTTTCTTTTAGGCTCTGAGGACTCGGGCTATGACTGTTCTCGTAACCCTCCTCCCTTTCCAAAGTCACTTTGGGCCCATAAAGGCGTTTGATCCTACCCAGCGCGATCTCACAGTCAAAGAAGTAGATGATGTTATGGTATGCAACACTCATTGGAGCCTGTACTTCAATATTTCGACTGCGCGTAGTAGTGCCGGTAGTGATGAGTCATTTGTGCTAGGTTTTGATTTATACAAGCGATGAGATACAGTTAAAAGGCTTAAAAGCAGCCCAAGGTTTGGTCTTAGTGGTTAGCGGGCATCTCTACTTAACCGTAAAACCGGACTCCATGGGTTATATGCTCTAAAAACATGATCAGTAACCAATTTAATAAAAAGTCGTATATATATATATATATATGATGGTATATGGCTATCATATACCATCACAGAATATGTAGGGAAAACAAAACTTCGTGCTTCTTACCGTTTGCCATGAAGGCATGTCTACAAGACTCAGTGACACAAGAGAAATCGTATCGAAAGGGTGATAAACCGTTAATTTTCTTATCTCAAGTTTCTTGCAACAATGTTTAAATTGGGTCGATGTTTTTTCCGATTTTTTTAGTATGAGAAAAGGAGTTGTTTATTCCCCTCTTATGTACATTCAAGGAACCTCTTAAACATTCATGTGACCTTAGGGACAACTTCCATTGGTCGAAATCGTAGGTGATGGTCTGTATCTCTATGCCTTGTCGGCTCATTAAGATTCGGATGCGTTAATACTTTATAGGAATGCACTTTATTCAGGTTTTCTCCATGGTGTAAAGGTATATCTAGGAAGACGTATCCTAGTAACACCAAAATGATAGTCTCGAAATTGGGCAAAATGTAAACAAAAGCAATCGACCACAATTTCTTACAGTTAGGTTAAAGTATGGTCGTTGGTAACCCTTTTCCAAATATAATACGAATAAGTAAATTTCTCTTGAGCATTCACGTCGTGAGCTGTACAAGATGAACCTACAGTGTGATTTACGGACAACTTTCATGGCAATTAAATCAATCGGATTCACCTACTTCGTACCGCGTCAATGCCTTTCAAAGACGTCTAGTCACGCGAGTCAGCGAAAATGCGATATTTACCTCTCTTAAATATTATACTAACTAAAATGTGATGTTGGTGACAGCTTTATTGGTCAAAATTGTCGATATCGATACCATGTCGGCTCATTCGGATTCCATTACGTAAATGGTTAAAGTAAATTACTTTATTTCGATTAAAAATGATCCGCTGGTGTAGAAAACAAGCTAGGAGTTTCAAAGCGGCCTAGGTCGTTTTTTTTCGTGGGTCAGCGAAAACATGATCTCTACTTATCTGAACTGAATAACTTTGTGGTCTTTGGACAACTTCCAGTGGACAACTTCTACTGCCCAAGGAAATCAGTTAGTAAGGTCCTGATATTAAGCTTGGGGAGTACTCTCATTGCTTCAAATTAGACACAGGCGTAGCGTATAGACCAACCAACTTCAACTCTCCCTACTCCTGTCATATTCTCTGAAGCCTTTCCGATGCCAGCAACTGTCTCCCTTGTGGCAGTTGGTAGTGACTTGTCATTCATGAGGGGCGTGTAGATCGACTAATCAGGTTCGTCTACTTCAATGCACTTTCCCTGATTGGTATGTATACACATTATTCAAAAAGTCTCCATGGAGTAATGGTTTATCTGCGAAGACCTTTCCTACTAACACCGAAAATCTAGATTTGGACAAAATTTCAAAGAATATGAGCCTAAATTTCCTACGGCTGAGTAACCATTGTCGTTGGTGCTCCTTTCGAAATACAAGACGTTTTACAAAACTAATTTAGCGTGATTCATGGACTACGTTCATTGACTATCGTCCAAGCACTTCGTAATGCGTCAACGCGGTTTAACAACTGTTAAACTAGTCGCGTAGGTCAGCTAAAATGTAATGTGGACTTCACTCAATTTGACGGGCTGGAAAACAAAAGTAATTGACACCTTAAAGGTTTGACGTCGATGGCAAGGTTCATTGGTCAACAATGTAAGTGGTCTTTATCGTGTCGGCTCATTCGGATTCGATTATATTAATGCCTGATATGAATTCACTTTATTGGGATGAAATAGCAATCGAGTAGTCTTACAAACGAGCTCGGAGATTCAAACAGAGCTCGATTATGTTTTCGTCGACAGCTAAAATGTGGCGTTTCCTTCCCTTGACTGGGTGGTGTCTTAAACTTCATTGCGGTCGTGGGGCAACTTTCATTGGTTCGAATTGACGACGAACTCAGGTTATAATCCACTACCTAAGGAAAACAAAGGTGGTAACATCTTAAATGTGATTTCTAGTGCGGAAGGGGGTACTTTCATCGGTGCAAATGGGGGTAAAGACCAGCCGAGTGTAACTACCCTCACCCCTCTTCAGACGCCTATTTCTCCTCATGGCAGTTGGAAGTGAATAGCCACTCCCGCTGTCAGGTCCAACTAGCTCTTCTCCCATTGCAGCCGATGCTGGCCAGCCGGCTCTTCCAGGGAGTGGTGAGCGAGAGCAGCGAGCGGGCACGGCAGGTGGCTCTGTGCGGGCTGTTGACGCTGTGCCACCGGGCCCTCGTTGGGCGCGTCTCCTCGTCGCTGTCGTCGGCGGAGCGCGGTACCGCGCTGCGCACCTGCCTGGTGCTGCTGCTGCGCTGCGGACGCCTCGCCAGCCGCGCCGTCGCCCTCACCGCAGTCAGCATGCTCCGCGCTCTCACCGAGTGCGCCGACGACCTCTTCGAAGTTAACCCCACCTACCCCACTATGGTCATCCAGGTGCGTCTCTCTCTTCCATCACTAGAGATCTGTGTAGCTATACGTTCATATTTGTACTCAGGAAGTGTTTTACCGGCGTTATAAAGTCCTTACCTCTTCCCTATTCGATGGTGCTTGTTATAGGAATAAAGCGACCGCCTCCCTGAGCATGGGAAGCAAATGAGTCGTCGCTATATTGATTTAACTCAGATGTCGTATGATGAGTTTGCCTCAACCAAAGGAGATGACATTAGCTCGAAAATGACCTGCAAAAACACATTTTGATTGGTTTGCTTTAAGGAACTTGGGTGATGTCAGTGGTGCTAAATCCGTGCTGGATTGATTTTGGTCCATGGATTAGAAGTACTCGCAAAGAAGGGGGCACTTTCGCGCTTTATTTGGCTTTATCGACGTTGAGCGGAAACTAGAATTCAATTTAAAAATGCCAACTTGGCCTTTATGACAATTTGCAAGTATATGTTTTCAGACTTGTACTTGATTGTATTCTACAAAAAGATTGGAGTAGCTCAACGTATTGAGGAGAAATTCGACGTTTCAAGGACGAAAAATCGGGGTCTATTTGTATATCACCTTTTTGCTTTTGTGTGCTATATCTTTTGTAACACTAGAACCGACTTTTCATCGAAACAACTGTTTTGGTAACTTATTCGTCTATTCAACCACTTATTTTCGTGTCCTGAATCTAAGGCCTCGAGAGCTTCCTTTTTCGTGCTTTTTTAAGAGTCTGGCTACCAGACGTATTGTACTCTTGTCACTCTATTCCTTCATGTTCCAAATGCCTGTTCCGTAATTTATCGTGTTTCTTGCAGGCCCTGGCGTGGAACTTGGCCTTTTTGTGGAGTCAGGCCCACACAGAGGAGAAGCTGTCGCCAACCTTCAAGATGGTAATCCCACCTTCTTAACCCGTCTATCGATATCACCTTACTTTCCTTCCCTTGCAATGCTTGAAGACGTGTCATGCCTTCTAACCATTTTATAGTTACACCTAATTACGCCTCAATGTCTCCGAGGTGGTACATTTGTGTTGGAGAGAAAGGTAATCGCAATTTATCGTCCAAAGCGCGTTGCAGTAGCCGCACAAGAGCGTTTGGCGTTCCTAATTTTCACTTACTCCTCAAAAGTACTGGCTTTTAAGTTGGGAGAAGTGCGTATGGATAGGAGGCAACGGCAATAAATTGTTTTCTCTGCTAATGAACGCGCAACCGATGCTACATTACTCAGGGGAAATGATTGACACCTTCAAAATGCCAATCACTGATTTGCATTTGGTTTCTGTGCTCTCATTCAAAGCATTTCATAGCGATTGACGTCTGACGAGCTACCGAATTAAAAAACGTCATCATACACTCGAAAGAACGCCTCTTTTAGGGAACAAAAGTGAGCTTCCCAGCCAATTTCTCAGCATCTGCATCCGACCGCACTTTTTATGGTTTAATTGGTAATTGGCGATATTGTAATTAGGCATACAAGGAAAGGGCGTAGTTTGGGCGTTAACGAACAAAGAAGGGTGGGGGGTAGAGTTCATGACGGACCTTGTGTGACGACAAGGGACAAATGAGTCAGACACTTACTGTGGCTAGTCTTTTTTAGTCTAAACTAACCCTTCCCGAAAAACTGAGAAGCATGAAGTCGAAAAAAAGGCCCTACTCACGAGGTATTTTGCTGTTTTTACAAACCAGACAAACGGTTTATATATCTTTCTTGTGGTTCTAAAATAGTAAAACTAGACTGAAAACAAGCCGACCTGTCTTGAATTTGAGAACCTTGTCTGATATTGTAAACTTCGTGACGCTATATTCTTCACTTCATATTCGCCTTTTACCTTCATGTTTAGTCCACATTGAGGTGTATGAAACAGCTATCTTGGGTATTGTTAATTGTTAGAATACTATCGAATTTTAGTACCATACCTAGTTAACATCACTGTCCATCAGATTCACCAAATTTTCTGCCTTTCTTATGGGATATTGGCGTATATTTAGAAGTCACTCTCCCCTTTAATTTCGTGGCAAACTCTAACCTTAGTGAAATATTCTTCCCAGCTCCTGATCTCAACCATCTCCGCACTGATTGATTGGACCGTGAAGATCCCCCTGCCCATTCTCACCTCGTCCTTCGTGGACCTGAACAAGTCGAAGAGCGACCGCTCCCAGGGAGTCACGTGTCTCTGGGTGGTCTTTTCAGTCCTCGAGTTCATCGCGTCCTCCTCGTCCACCGGCAACTCCCCCCAGCTGGAACCCGCCGGTCCCGGTTGGGTCCCCGGCTGCCCCATTCCTGACCCCATCGCCGACGAAGTGGAGGGCAAGGTGCGTCTTGCAGTGACTCCAAGCCTCATTTCACCTTCATTCCTTATTTCTGCTGGCATATACGTCGAAGTAGGAACTCTTGGTGGAAGCACATGGTTAAAAAAGTAAAACCACGTCTCTCAGGTTTACTGATGATGCGATACGTTTCGGTAAATTATTACCCGCTTAAACCCTGAGCAAGGGAGAATTCGCTAGATGAAAGTGAATGAGCGGCAGTCCATTTATCAAGCAACACGCTACCACTTAAAGATAGAGCAGCGTTATTTTAGGCAAAAAGATAAATCAGAAGGTAGGTGTTTGCAGATAGCCCTAGAATGGCATTTTATTCCTATTAATGTCTTCCCAGGCCTACAGGATGAGTCGCCTCGAAAAATGGTTCATTCTTAGGTGCCACTCACGGGAACTAGAGCCTTTCAATGCTCATGGTGTTTTTCACATTCCTCAGTGGTTTCCTTACGAGGAGTTGCAAGAAGAAGCGAAGAAGAAAGTGAGTGGTGGAGGTGGTAGTGGTGACTGCAATCTGTGTTTGTACTTGTGTATTTCCCCGATCGTCGCATTCCACTCTTTGTGTTACCTTTTCACACTTCCTCCTGCCTTAAGATTTCCGTTGCTTTGGGTAGCGTTTTGAGTCTACTGCCTGCTTCCCCTTTTTGTCTTGTCCTGCAGTTTGCCGATGAAATCCGCCCAACCTCGAAGGGATCAGGTGGGGGAGTTGGTGCTTCTGGCGGCGGCGGCGGCGGTGGTGGTGCCAGGGAAAGAAACTCGGATCCTTTGGAGATGTTCTCCGATCAGAGCTACTTCGTTACCTCGGCCCCTGTCACCCCAGAGAGCATTCGAATGGCCGCTCGATTCGCGAGGTGCCAGCTCTTCTATCAACTGGGCCGTTATCCCCTGGTAGGTGATCCTTCTTCCCAACATTATAATGAAGACGGGAATAAGGATGCCAGTCTCTGCTAGGGCATTTTCAACAGCTCAAATGGGTCTTAGTCTACGGAAGTAAAAAACCAGATTCGATTTATTGAAAAGGTGGAAAATCCGACTAGACTTTGTCTGAGCTACATAGTTGATATCTATTTGGAACTATTTTCACAAAAGAATAAATTCATCAACCAGGGAAGTGGTAAAAGGAGAGAGAGAGGACCCCTTTCTAGAATTCCCAGTTGAATAATTACATCGGCTTATGTACGCATTCGACAGTCTACGAAATTTAAACCACAGACGACTTATTAATAGGTGGAGAAAACTAGTAGGCTTTTTCTGAGCCCCAATGGATGGGAAAGGATGAGGACCTTCAACTCTTACAAGCAGAGAGCGTGAGATCGATAAGAAAAAAGTCGTGTTTATGTCTACAACAGAACTGGCATCAGAACGCAGACTGTCTGGTCTGGGAACTGTTAGGGTTTAAAATCGATTGCTCTTTATGCCTATCTTCACGTAAGAATTTACAAACCATTGAAGAGGTAAGAGAGAGCTGGAAAGAGCTCAGCTATACTCAACGAGGTTAAGTGTTAAGATGTACCACACTGAGTATGGCGTAGCCTGAGATACCCAATATACATGAGGTTATATCTTCAGTGAAGTCTAATCAGAAGCGCTGATTGGATCGAGTCATCAGGTTGGCCATTTCTGCCTACCCCAAATGACCATGGAACTTTTACCACTTTATCTGGATGATATTTTGGTCTTTTCTTGACCTTTTCAGTCAAGCACGAATGACGTAATGGACTCGCAGGTGCAGGAGCACCACGACAGGAAACTAGTGGGCGTGAACGCTAGCGATGGAATGACCTTCGAGGCCTTCGACCAGCCAGACGTGCAGGTCTTCGTGGTCAACCGGTCCTTCCTCGTCTCCGTCTGTACAGTGGACGCCGTCTCGACCGCTGAAAGCGCCAAGAACTCCTGGACCACCAACACCAGCCATGCAATCAACGGGGAGCTGCTGAGTGAGAAGGTTGTTACAGGTACGTCACGTCGATTCTCACAGATCTGAGACCTCAAGTGGTTTAGGAATCGTGGTGGAAATTAACCTCCTGTTTATCTCCGGCTCCCATTGTTTTTCCCTTGTTTGTGATGTGTACATTTAAGGAACTCTTGTTCGGACCCATATGTGGCCTTGGGTACATACGTCAATCCTAAAATCCTTCCATTCCAGCGGCTAACTCCCATTATGAACTCATTATACGGAGCTTTAAAAGATGGTGATGCGTTAGAAGAACTTTGGATGGGGTAATGAGAATTCCCAGGCAACACCGTCAAAATGGGGGTCGATATCTTTAGGGGACATTACACACTTTTTCCTTCCAGGCGACAGCGGAGCAAGTTCTGGGGTGTTGGCTGACAACCCCTTTTTGCTTTTCCCTGACGTGTGGTATGGCAATCGACTTCTACTATACGAAGGTTTTCATTAATTTCAAGCTTCCTGATAGGTACTGAAACATTCAGTTCACTCTGTGACAAAGCTCGAAGAATTCCGATCCCAGGGTCCTCCTGCAACGAGGAGGAAGTCAAGTTGTTTTTCATGATCCTTCCTTCTAACCGCTAAAGGCTCCACTCCATACCGTCAGATTGCTTTCACAATTTTCAGGCGAAGCACTAAGCAACCACCATAAACCCCTCATACCATTTATGGACCCTGGAGCGAATCATGAGGCAGTGAATCACATGGACGGGGTGGGGGGGCTCCAGTCATCGAGCAGTCTCGGTGCCGTTACCTACGCGTGAATGGAGAATCAGATTTAAAGCTAGTAGAAGAGGAATCATGGTGTGTGGACACCTTTAAAGCATCTTCGCTGAGAGTGCTAGTTGGAAGAACAGTGGTTCATCACACCATCACGGCACTTTTGTCTTTGCCTGTACATTATCCCGTGCTGAGACCTGGGCCCTCCGTGAGGACCCTACGATTATAGTTAAGAGGACGACCCCAGTAGCCTTTCGTGCCAGCTTGAGCGTTTCCATGTTGTTTGGCTATGTGTGGTAGATTCGCGGGACGTGCGGGTGATAGTACGCGATATGGCGGGCAAGTACGCGTGGGACGCGACGCAGGTGTACGGGCTGCCACCGGCGGGCCTGGAGAGGAAGGCGCAGCACCGTGCGCCCTCCCCGCCGCCGCGCCAGCGCACCGCCTCCATCACCTTCTCCGACGCCGCAACCGTCTCCGCCGCTTCCTCCTCCGTCTCCAAGGCCAACGTCGATGTCCTTGCGAAGGTGCGTCAATGGATAGAGTGAAATTAAGGCCAGCAGGAGAGTAGCTAGTAACATCGTGCGTAGGATGAGGTTGTTGGGCGTCTCAGCTTGTCCTCTGAGCGCGTTGGCGAGTATCCCTGCGCTTGTGTTCCCGTGCGTATCAGCCTCGTACAACCACTGAAGTCCGGAGTGTGTCCTGTATCTATACGGTGTGACGACAAAGAACTGGTTTGATTGGCATATTGATCCTCGACTGAAATTTTTCTGAGAGCACAGGAAGCTCTTTAGTATCTTGTTTGGGAAAGCTCGGTTACCATTGATGAGTATTGGGCCTTAACGGGATTCATTGGTCAACACCTGGTCCAGTGATGTTCGTGGTCACTGCATTGTAATATACTTAGGTTCTCCTCAAAAGAAACCTTCTATCCAACATAGGATTAGGGAGAAGGCAAGGCGTGAGTACCAGAGCATAAATGTGCCTCGAGATTGGGTTGGCCAGATTCGTTAACAACTGGGCCAATGGCATTTGGTCTCAATGCACGCAATTAACTGTGAGACTTGAGCCTGTTTGACGGTGCGATGATACTGTCAAGTCAACAATGGGTGCGGCCTGCTGAGCAGTGCGATGTAGCACACTCACTTCCTTACTTTCATCGTCAAAACCCATCAGGATAACCACTCGGATGAAGATTGTGGCGTTTAAACTCTCCCTCTGAATGATGGGAGTCGGCTTCCAGGATTAATTCGAATTTTGTGGAGTCCATCCAACGCGTCCGTTTCCATATTATGGGAAATTATCCATGGTCTTACCTGTCGTTTGACTGCCCATCCAAATGAGAAGGCTGTCTTTACCAGTGAGAAGACAGGCTCTAGAACCCTGTGTGTACCTACACGCAGTTAGCAGGGACTTTGAATGGAACTCAAAACGGCTTAGGCTAAGAAACGCGAGTTCCCGTGCTTTACTTTAGGGTCGATTTGTGAGGGATTACTCAGCTTCGGGTCTGATTTATATGACTTTTAGATAAGGCAGAAGTAGTCCGTTACTAAGAGTAGAGGCGCTAGAATTCTGTGTGACAGGAACTTCGGGTGAAGCACCAGACCTCCTCTTCGAATGAAAGTTGATATCCTTGCGGAATTGAGTGTGTTCAGGATGAGTTGTGAGCTGTTTTGGGACTGAGGCAACTAGTGCGATACAAAGTGAGGCAACTAGATCGGTATCCTGCTGATCTTGAAGACGCTACGGGAATTCTCCAAATTTCATGAGTGGAATCGTAGGGCTAAAATGCTTCCATTGATTTTTCTTGAGATTTTGGCTACTTCGAAGTTTGGTTTTGGGTTAAAGCAATAAACGTCGAAATAATTCTCGCTTTTGTTACTTAGTGATCCCGAAATACTTTATCCTATTAAGTAACACTGACATCCAAAATGAAGTTAAGGCCTTATGGGGTAGTTCGAACGATTCCACGACCAAATTGGCTTATGTTGTGGTTCATTTTCGGTCTTGTTGTCCGGACCCCGCCGTCACATTGTCCTTGTGGTCTCATGCATCAGCAATTAATCTTTTTTGGTTTCAGCCTATGACTGTCATTGTACTTTTGAACATGCAAAGGTTCAGTAGGTTGGAGAACACATAATGGACAATAAAAGACAAGGAGTTTTTTAATCCTTTCAGAATTGTTCCAGAGAATCTCCAAAACGGTTTGCAGTAATCTAATTCTATTTCTTTCTGAGGCCCTAGCGACATGAATTGAGGTTCGGGATTTCCAATGTCATCTTCAAATGTAATTATTTTTACTTCATCGAGGGTTGCCGTGCAGCATCAGTCTAAGGTGATTTGTAAAGCTCAATCATTGCTTTTATTCTTTTCGGTTACACTTGTACTAGTGTGTGCAGTTAAACTGACCCACTCGATAACTACCCATCGTTATCACGCCATTAGTTCTGAGGTTGTAAAGATGGGCTTTTTGTTTACTAATTTTTATCTTCTTAAGCCTATCCTTTTTCAACGGGTTTCGGTGGGGTACTGGTAAACCTACAGTGTATTTATGCGGGTCGTTACTAGTGCCTTTTTAGGGTACTTGGTAGCTCCTTCAGTAATTTACCCTTTGTCGTCTATTAAATTTTCGTTAATCAACCACGGGTTGATAATTTAAATAGCTGGGCTGAAATCGTTTTTACTTATACCCTGTTAAAAAACGTTTTAGTCAACTTGGCCTAAGTAGAGAGTATCCTTGCTTGGTCAAATATACTCACCAAGTTACTATACATACAGGTTAAATATTAACTAAAAAATTAAAACCATCTTCCCGAGTATGCTATGGTGTGGCACACTCACAAAGGTACTTTTCAAGGAAATCCTTATTGCTCTTACAGAATCGTCATTTGAAGGTAAATGCCACGTCTTGCAACCTTTGACATAGGGTTTAATAAAACCCGATAGCCTAAGTGGGGAGTATTGCGGTATTCAAAGTTTGAAATGTGGGCAAAAGACTAGACTAAGAGTGGAGGATGACAACTCTTGAGTAGCTGTACAGCCTCTGGTGGTTTCTTCTATTGAGTGCCATGGCTCGAAGCCACACAGATTCCAAGTACGTCTACCAATTGTTAGAGGCTCATTTCGGGGAAAGGATGAGTTTTTATCCCTCATTTGAGCTAGACCTCCTGCTGGATAGTAACAAAGTCATGAATTGATGAACCATCTGGATAGGATGGTAAGAAAGCATGAGCTCCGTCACCAGAAGCAGAAGCAGAATGGCCACTACTTCCATTGTAGCTGCTTGACGACCTGGAGTCGCAGCACCCGGGACTGTACGCGCTGCACGTGGACGGGGGCGTCGACGCGGCCGACGGCTTCACGGAGAACTCGCCGCTGGAGCAATGGGCCTCCAGCCAGGTCGCCAACGCCATCAAGGCCGAGAAACGCATCCTCGAAAGTCGCCACAGTGTCGCTGTCTTGTAAGTTGGGGCCTCATCGTTGGTTGGCACACACAGATCAAACATTCTAAGGGGAAATCGGTTTATGGAATGTTGCTCTCCAACCACTATTCCCGAGTAGTCTTTCCGAGTTATCGCAACCTCATAAATACCCAACATTTCTCAAGGTACGTGACACACGACGAGGAGAAGCTAAATCTATGAGAAAAGATTGTTCTGTCATTCTGGTAGAACCGCCAAGTAAGAGTGCATTTGTGCATCAATGCTGAAATCTGCTGTCAGCAATTGGGTTGGCTTTTGAAGACCTGCTCTGGTGAATCAAAAGGGGGTGATGTTTCATCATCAAGCCAATGTAGCATGACGCCACACGGCAAGAATCACGCCACAAAAGGCCGAAGTAGAACTTGGTTGAAGAATATTCCTCATCCACCGTATTCGCCAGACCTTGCTCCTTCAGACTAGTACCGGTTGTTTCGTAGTTCACAAAATCATTTGGAAGAAACGGCTTTTGCAACGTAGTAGAAAGAGGTTGAAAGTGACACTTGTGAGGTGAGTTCTACGAATAATCAAAGCAGCAAGAATTGTACAATAGCGATATTAACAGGCTTGTTAATCGAGGAGACTGCATTAACGACTAAATCGTCAAATAAATGTAAGATTTGGTCACTTGTTTTATCATTTCAAATTTCGGATAGAAGCTATGGATTGACTTGATGGTTATGAAAAGTTAGAGTGACCAACCAGTCGATTACCAAGACCTTGTTGTTCTCACCTTTCCTCTATTGATTCATGTCTTCTGTCCTCGTAAAGTAAGATAGGCTAGTCTTTCTATGTGCAAAGACCACTTTAATCCTGAAACCTCAGGGATGTTGGGAAAATTGTCGCATTGTCCTCTCGCGATATCATAGAACCTTTTAAGGAAGTCCTTTTGTTATCTAAGACGTCCACTTCGCTCTCGCTATTCTTTAGTTTAATTTATTATCAGTGCTCCCTTGAATTAAAGGAGTAGAGTATGCCAGTATGTCAGAAAATGTTTTGGGGCCTCATGAAAGGGCTGAATCTCATCGCAGATTTAAGTGCGCTGAATTGCTTCTTGTCTTTTCACTTCGCTACAAGGCCTCTTCGCTGGCTGACGCATACGCAGATCCAGAACTAGAACGTCTACTCCGCTCATTCTAGTCTTGCCACTCATTCGGAATACTTCAACACACTTCCCTTACCCTGCAAGTTCACAGAGTGGAGTAGGGTCGAGTCCATTACTGACACAAAAACTTCTTGGAGCCTAAGGAAGTTTCCTAGCTTCATCGCACACCCAGACTCAAGTGAGCTAAGCGGACTATCCAACCCGATGATTCGTCGTTTCCGTCGCTCAGTCTGCAAGTCAGTGTATAAATCCTCTGCAACTTGGCGAGTAAATCTGCGCTTTTTTCAGCTCTATCTTTTGGTGATTTGGTAGTCTCTTAGAGTTTAATAGAAGATAGTTATGAGCCCAACATATGTTGATTATCGATTCCTTTGCTGTAGTGATTCACGCCTTCTCGCAGGAGTGTTGCGAACATTTTCATACCTCCATCTTGGGCGTGTAGTCCCTTAAACAAATCCATCCGTCTTTTAAACCACCCATTCCGCCTATCTTGAATTCACTATTGCGCACCGCAGGCCGTTCTACGGTAAGGGGACCCAGGACACCGCGGACAGCGAGGAGACGGAGCAGTGGCTGAAGGCAAACCGGAACTACGTAGTAGTAAAGCAGCTCCTCTGCCAACTGGGCTTCGTGTCGCAGAGTCGGCGGCCCTCCATCGAGTTGCTCAAGAAGTCCGTGGGTCTGGTGCGCGAGATCAAGAACCTCGACAAGCAACGACCGTGAGTTGCAGCTCGGGCGAAAATCCCTTTTAGAACCGTTCTGGGGTTTCCACTAGGTTTTTGTGCTTACTATATGTCGTTATCAGTTAGTTTGGTTAGGTTTAGCCTATGCATAATTGAATGTGTATTCTAAGCCGTGCTCGTACCATCTTGTAGACCCAGTCTTATCGAAAACAGGCTAATTCGTGGACAAAAAGTAATGTTAAAAAGCTACCAACGTTCGACTAAAGTCTCCCACCAATCCCAATTCTCGAAAGGAAAACGAGAAAATCCCTGGATCACTACTTTGGCCTGCTCAAAGTTGAAACGCTTCTTGATTCAACACTGTCATTCAGACGTTTCAAGCTTACCATGAGTCTCACTGTGCTCCGATGAACTGGAACGCCTTCAGTGAGATGGGCTTAAAAAGCTAATGATTCCTTGTGTTAACCCTCAACGCATCTCTCTTATAAGGTATGCGTTGTGGACATTCGAAAGATTTAAAAGTCGTTTTAGCTAAGACTCATATGCTTTCAAGCAGTTTAGCCATTTCTCTTCTAGCCATTATGTTCTATTTCGCCTCTTCTCTGCAGTGCTGAGAGATTGATTCCATGCCCGGGTAGCAGCTAAGCCGATTCCCACGTGGGGAAAAACATGCCCAGTTGTCTTTGTCACGTGATTGAGCTTGTAAACACATTCTTTTGCGTAAAAGGCAACTTTGGGGTAGATCGTTTCCTTCTTTTAAACGAAGTCTACAATATTGCAGTGAATTGTTAATAAAACATTACCAAATTTTCGAATGTTCAGATTTTCTCAGAAAGGTTAGAAAATGGTTTTGTTAAATTGCTTAAGTTATGCTTCGGCCGTCGAATTACACGATAAAGCAACGAAATTCCTTCATGTTATCGGTGTATTCCGAGTAATCTTTTAAGAAATCACCGTACTACTCTACTGCCGCCCCCTATCTGAATGTCTGACCACCTTATTCCAAGGAAAAAGACTTAATTGCGTACAAAAAAACAGCAGTAACAATAAGAACAACAAGGAGTGGGGAAGGGGGTGAGGAGAGTGTGGTGAAAGCGGCCGTTACGGCCATCATGGCTAGTCGAGGGGCGTCACAGCGTATGCGGGAGCGGCCAATGGTCGGTCAGGGGCCTCCCACAAACCCTCTCTCACGCGAACTCGGGGAGGGTAGACAGGGAGATTGAGTCTGTGTCACTGGGACTCATAGTGGGGTTGTTTCAGTCTTCGATCACTGGGGATCCGATGGGGTTAATCCACTTCTGGCGTTGAAGTTTCAAGTTCTTTCCGAGAATTTACTCATCCATTCTGTATCTCCTTTCAATTTCTTTTCGCCAAATTCACTTCCTGGTATCTTGGATAGTTAGCTTCTTTGAAGGTCTGATCAGTAAAATTTGATAACTACCCTCATCAGATTATTCTTCAAAAAGTGGATTTAGTCCTGACATCTTCTGTAAGAGTGCGGGAGATCGTCTTCTTCGGGTCGGACAGTGGCTGTTTTCTCCTCTGCTACCAATGTACATCGCACGTAGAACTTGTCTGTGTCCTGTATGTTGCAAATTCGATCTATCGGTATTGATTTGCATCTAGACTGACTGAGTCCGATTGAACCAATGTGGTCATCAGGTGCCTAGGTACTTTCTTTTTTGCAAAATGCGGCGTTTTAAGGCTAGCCAAATGGTTTGGAGCAATGCATTAATTTTTTTAATGATAAAATTGTCTAGGTGTATTTGAATAGCACTCCTTCGTAGGGCAAAATGAGGTGAATTTTTTTACAAATTCAACGGGAAATTTTGATCAAAGCCTGACCTGCTTGCCACACCCCATCTTAAATTATCGATGTGAATGTGTATGGGTGGCACATTTGAATAACTGGCAGACATCCAGATCGGTAGCCGTCGTGCGAATAAAGTTCGTTTGCAATCAAGCTCTTCTTTAATTTAATTTTAATCACGCCCTTTCGCGTTACAGCACCCTTCTAATGGGTGATTGAGGTTTTTTTTATTTTTAACAGGTGACTAGTATATCTACACTTTTAACGCGGATTCCCCCTTTTTCCACTGTTCATCACTCCCCTCATCCGTTATTCTAAAGCCAGTCTATACTGACAAAGACAAATGATAAGAAAGAGGGAGTGAGATGGTTGAAGAAGGTGTCATTAGGGGCCACCTTCACGATGCCTCGACCTTGGCACAACTCACTTAAGCTGCTAAATGACACTCTTCCATTGTTGGAAGCATTACTTTGCCTGTATATCAGCATCGAACCAGTAAGGTATCATTGCTGTAGGCAAAAGGCCCCATTTTACACAAGCTCCTTGAGTGTAAGGCTCTATATCGAGGATTTAAATTCTTTTTATATTTAGGTCTAAAGTCCACAATTGAGTCTATCGAGTTTTGAAAAAATGTCATAATGGTAAAAAGGTGGACGTTAAAACTGTTTTGGCCTAGTGAAGGCCCAATCCTCAACACACTTTTCGAAATCACGCGAGCTAAGATGAGCCTTGCTGAAGCACCAAGTAAATTAATTCCCCCAGCGGTCAATTGTTTGAATAATCACGCTGTATATGGATTGCTTTTATTGATCCTAAGTTTTATTGGCCCTGTGATATCGCGACTCATTTCACCCGGGATAGCAGATTTGTTTTAGAATGAACTTCAGTACACAACTTGGTGTTTGAATGGGTTTATTGTAATGCCTGCCCTCTCTTCTGTCCTCTCGCCTCGTGACAGACGGCAGACGTACAAGATCGCTGTGGTGTACATCGGGCCGGGGCAGGAGGAGAAGCAGGAGATCCTGTCGAACGCACGGGGCTCGGTGGAGTTCGAGCGGTTCGCGGGGGCGCTGGGGTGGAGCGTGGGGCTGGCCACCCACCAGGGCTTTACCGGCGGCCTCCAGTGGCCCGAGGACGGCCCCTCCGCCACGTACTTCGCCAGCCCCTCGACCGAGGTCATCTTCCACGTCTCCACCCGCATGCCCTCCTCCTCCGAGGAGGACCGCCATCGCATGGTGCGTCTCCCCTACCCCCCCCCCCCACCATCCAACCATCAGGTGTCAGGTGCCATGAGTCAGGGGATAGAGATGGACTTGGCTGTGTAGGTACTTGGTAGCAGAATCTGTAAGGGGAGAAATATAGCAAGCCTCTTGGATATTGAGTTGTGGCGAGTAACATTGCGATAAAAGTGCTACTACGGCGTTTTTGGTGAATCTTTTCCCGACCATCCATCCACAATGTGTCATTTTAGAGGGATAGAGATGGGCTGCGATATGTAGGCACTTCAAAAGGGGAAGGAGAGGCAAGATTGAGGCTACTATTAGGTCATCCCATAAATTCCGTCTGGATGTTATCTTTTTAAATTGAAGGAAATTTAAAGAGCATTCCATAAGGTGTAATGAGGCTGAACACAACACAATGACCAAATATTGTCTAAGGGGAGAATAAAATAACATTTACTTGATTAAAACCCTGTTAACATGGACGAACCCAAGAATCACTTGAGGCACATACTGCCTTATGAGTTCAAGAAAGGAAGGAAACTCCGCAGCCGACGAAAAAGCGGCTAGAAACATCCACTCGGTTTATGCAGAGTAATGGTGTGTAAATGAAGGAAGATGGTTTGCGAAATTCTGCAGAAGTGGAGATTTCAGCCTCGAAATTGAAGGTGGAACCAGACGTCCATTTGAGTTTGATCACAAGCTTTTTGTAGCATCCCTTGAAGAAGTTCATCCGGTTTCATTTGTTGAGCCGAAAGTGGCAATTTAGATTAGTTCAAGCCGTACGACTGTTCATTGGCGTAATCTTCAAAAACCTGGAAATGGTTGCCGACCCACTAATTTTCTGAAATCCATCTCATTTGCTCTTCTCTTCATTCTTCTCGCCGGCTTGCTTCACCTTTTTTTGGTGGATAAACTTGTGGCCGGTGATTAGTAAGCGTTGTAGACAGTGGCGGCTTCATAAAGTGGAAAAACCCAGCCATAGGCGATAAGGGAACTTCATGGGAAAGGGGGTTCTTCTTTGATCAACCTGGTTGGAATAATCCACTTTCAATTGTTACCACCCAATGAAGCAACAATTTATGCTCAAACCCACTGTTAGCAACAGGGGCTATTGAAGCGAGCGTTGATGAAGAAAAAGACCTGCCCTAGTGAATGGGGAATGTTGGTGATACATCAGGATACTGCAGTACGGCCCCCGCAGCAAGAATCAGGTCACAAAAGATCAATGAACTCGATTGGGGGAAAACTCCTCATCCACCTCAGTCTCCCGACCTTGCTCCTTCTTCGTACTACCACTATTTGTTTCGCAGCTGACGAAATCATTTGAAAAAAGACACTACATTTGCAACGCCGGAGGAAGAGATAAAAAAGGCATTTGTGGGTGGTTCGAATCCAAATCAAAGAGAATTTTACAAAAATGACGGTATTAATGTACTTGTTAGTAGATGGAAAAAGTCATGAACAATCAAGGAAAGTGTATTGAGAATTGAGTCTTTAATTAAATGTAATATTTGGTCACTTGTTTTATCTATTCGAAATTCGGACAGAACCTAGTAGACTACCTGATAGAAATCGAATTGCGGTGGGTAGAGTAGTGGGACAAGTTGGCTGCGATAAAGGTGACTGGCGAAAGAGTATAGCATTCACTCGTCGGTCATTCGAGAGGGGCCGCGGTTCGTTAATTTAGGGTCTCTAAAACGTCCTCAGTAATGTCCTGGCTGCTTCTTAGATAGAAATACATAAGGATTGAACCTGGTAGACCGCGAGGATAATCAGACGTAAATCCTCCTGCTGCGAAATACATTTATCATATCCCTGAGGTGATTAATGAGACCAAGGGTGCGGCGATCGCTCACGCGAATTGGGATGACACTCCTTTCTAAAATAGACAGAATCATCTGAATTATTTACCTTATGTTCTGTTTAGTCCAGACTTTGCAGGAGCTCCTTAGCAGGGTAAGTTTTGTCAATGTATTTTGCTTCTTTGGTTACTCATTGAAGTAGATGAAGTGGATTCACTAAAATTGGAATTGACACCCAGAATGTAGGATGAAGCTGTGGAGATCTTCCCAACAATTCAGTGTTTCCCCAGATGGCAAGGGGGAGAGAGGATTGGAAACGGGTTGCTAAAATCGGTGTCGAAATCGGGATACTTATCTGTAATTCTGGTTTCTAGGCTCTAGAATATTTGTTGGGTATTTATTGAAAGAAGAATGTATCATGTTTAACCGAAAATACCCTTTTGGATTCGTGAGCACAGCCGATAATATCATGTCTTCAAAGTCGGAACATCCTTGAAACCAATCTTCCATTTTGTCGTCGGCAACTAAAACGCTAGTGCTGAATCACCCCGTTAGAATTCGTTATGGATTCAACGGGGTGAAATGAAACAGCTTTTAGCTGACCAATTTTAAGTAGCTCTGACAGGAAAGTGATGAAAATTACGGATAGGGTGGGGATCCAAGTGCTAGGGAGACTTCGAATGACTACGTGGCTAACGAGAAGGGGGTACACGGGGTGATCAACCCTTCACAAGCGGATCACCGCTGGTGGGCCAGGATATTTGTAAAGCGATTAAGAGGGAGAGATGTCACAATCTTTGTATGTGTCTTAACTGGAGATAAATCGATTTCTCGCTGGTCGAATTGCGTTTTGTGAACTTGAATGCCGTGTTTATGCGGCCTGAAAGGTGTTTTTGTTTGTGGACTTTAGTTCAAGCACCTTGGCAACGACGAAGTGATGATCATATGGACGGAGCACTGGCGTCCATTCCGTCGAAGCAGTCTGCGAACCGAGTTCGGTGACGTTCTCATCATTATCTCACCTCTCCCCAACGGCCTCTTCCGCATTGAGATCCGCAAGGAGCCAGAGGTAAGGCCACTCCCAATTACCCTATCTAGGAACTCTTAATTCTATTTTATCTCAGAATTTGCTCTAATAATGTTTGTAGTAGCGAAAATGCGTAAATAATGCATTATCAATGACGATTTTAAATGGATCAAATATATAAATTGGGTCATATATAGTACTTACAGTACTTGGAGCAGTGTTTTTATCGACCCTCTATCTCCAATCTTGGAGCCGTAGCGGAGTTTAGGTCAATAAGGGGCTCCTCGCCAATAGGTTCTGCGAGCACCAGTTAATAGGTATGATATTCGTTGAAAGCAGAAAGGATTTCTTTCTGGTGCTCGAGACAGGGCCTGGACATTCGTGTTTCCAATACGGAGGTAGTCTTTGTCTGTACTCTAACAGTTTAAACTGAATTCCTGAACTTAGACGTACGGATTTAAGCCACAAATGCTGAAATAACTTTCACAACATCTAGCAGGGCTGAGTTGGAGGGACTACTTACTGAGCGAAATCATGGATGCCCTCTAAGGCTTGAGACATGGCTGGGAAGGAAGAGCTTATAGTCAAAGAGGTTGCGTCTCTATGAGCTCTCAGTCTCACATCGTAGGGCCGTAGCAATATAAACATGACTAGTTGTGCGGAGTAGGTCGAATTCGGGATAGCTTCCCAAAACAGATTCCGATGTGTCCATACGAATATGCGCGAGTTAAAAGGCGCGGCGCTTATTGGGAGTAATGGCGAATGAGCTCTTGCGCTTAAAGCCGAGCTGGAATGGTGATACTAACAGTCGGTGAGATGGCGTCTTCGAAGGCCCTTAGTTCCAAATCCTGTTCCAGATTTACTAAACGGTGGCCGATATTTGGGTGAATTACTAACTGTATGGTAAAAGTAGCATTTGAGGTTCCTCCCAAATAGATTCGAAGAACGAGTTGAGAGGGACAACACTTAATGGGAGTGAAAAAGAATGCCCTCTAAGCAGAGTTGAACTCAAAATAAGCGAGATGGTGTCTTTTATGCCTCTTTGTTTCAAATCGTGTTCCAGTTTTGAGAGACACGGGTCCTTAACAGAGTCAATTAATTACTACTACTCGAGTGCTTCACGTAAGAGGTTGGTTGCAAAGGGTAAGGGCAACTTATAGAGGGAGAAAAATTCGACTACCGAGTTGGGTAGTGTTGATATGTGCTCTCAGTCTCCAATCTTGTGACCCCATTATTTATGTCAATCTCTATGCCAAGTTAAACACAACCTACAGAGGTGAGCCCAGGTGTATTTGACCAGACCCAGTTACGGTGTAGATAGGATTGGGCTGGTGAGATGAATTTGGGTAAAATTCGTGTCTTATAGGCCCTCGGACTCGAATCATGCTCTAGTTTTAATAAACATGGGGCCTAAAAGGGTCTAATCACTATTGTTGAGTTTGATTCGAGGGACGACACTTATTCAGGGTTAAACCGATTGCTTCCTGAAAAATGCTGGTAGTGGTGGGCTTGTGGGTGTAGAAAATAGCGGTTAAGGCGGCTGTTTTGTTGTGGTCACGTTGGCAGATTCCGTTCTTCGGTCCATTGGTGGACGGGGCGGTGGTGGGGGAGGCCGAGCTGGGCTTCCTGGTGCGCGCGACGGCGGTACAGGCGAGCAACGCCATTAACTCACGCAAGCCCAGCTTCCAGGAGCACTTCGAGGAGCGCTGCCACTACCTCCAGTCCATCATCACCAACCGCATGCAGAGCACTGGCTTCGAGGACTTTATGATGCAGCTCGCTCTCCCCAAGCCCTCGCCCGGTAAGTCCTCTCACCCCACCTCCCCCTCCTGGTAGGCTCCTAGAGGAATGTGGTGAGTATGGAACACTGACAGTGCTAGAGGCGTAGGCAGATTAGCTCATTCTGCATCATGTAAGACACCTACTAAGAGATTTACCACTCTGGTGCACGACCGTATGACTGCGAAAAGCAACTACGGGCATTCACAAATAATTTGACAGTCTTATCGAAAAACGCGTTTTGTAACTACAAAATTTGGCAGATGTAATAGACCGATATAGCGGATTGCAACTCCTAGATTCTCTTCCCAGCTGAATCAAATACCAGAAGGAGAATGGATGACGTTTTTCCAGAGTGTTTATTGCAAAGGTTTGTAAGCAGGTTTGTGAACAGGAATGTAGGGATTTGGTTGACTTAGTTTATCGATAAACAAACTTTGCGAATTAGATTAGGGTCAATGCGCTCATTCTAAGGGGTGATTCGTGTTCCTGGCTAGTAGTGCGATGAAACTCAAGTCACCGTAGGGCCACTACGCATTCAGTAGACAAGGAAGTTGGCATTTTTTAAAGCATCAATCTGCTCCGTTCTCGGAAACTGGAGCAAGCAGATTTGACACTTCTAAAATTGACTTTGATTGAGCCGATTAACCGGGCTTTTGCAGTGCTGGTAAGCATGACGGTTAGTATCTTACTCAAAGACAGCGCCCAGCCAAACATGATATTCCATCGGCGGATCAAGACGAGAAGTTAGGTAGAAGCCTAGCATTGCGGGAGACTGGTGTGGCCGTTAATATTGGCTGGCCACAACCCTGCTGTTGCTGCTGCTGCTGCTGCTGCTGCTACTTATTGACTGGCCATCCTCGATATTCAGAGCTTAAGTGCAGTTGTAAGAACTTCCACCACTTGCAGATTTTCGAGGAGGAAATCTGCTGAGGACACTTTTTTTCTATCCTCTATATTCGCGTAGTCTCCATTACTATTTTCCAGTTCATGCCCCCCCCGGTGGTTTTTGAAGTGTTCAGAGGCAGCATTCATCCGCAATGCGCTAAAAGCACAAAGCTCCAACCGGAAGGGGCCACTGAGCCACCACCAACACCGGTGAAATAAAAATACCATACTGAAAAGGGAAGGGGTTTATTTAGAAGGAAGACGGTCGTTTCTCAGATAAGGAGGTGCCTGTCAGTGTAGGGTTTTGAATTCAGTTAGGTAATCTTGCTTTTAATTTCCCAGTCGGAGATGATTTGTGGAAATGAAACACGTGGTACCACACCATAGGCGATTCAAGTTGCCCAACTTGGCTTTTTAAGCTAGGGTCTGAATTACGGAATGTTTGGTTAGAGGAAATGAATAAACTCCAGAGTTTATGGTAGAAGTGCAGCTATAGTGACACCAGAAAGAGGATTTCTTCAACCGGTTTCCTTCAATTCTAGTGGAGCCCTGTTTGCGTTCAAGCATTTTCTATTTCGAAGACACCCGAGTGTGAAACAAAGTACATAGTAATTTTTCAGATCATGAGAACACGATATAGTGTGGAGCTCTGCAATTTTATGGCACACTGACATTGACACGAAATTTGGGAGAAAATTTAGGCAGAATCAGATAACCTCCATAACCTGGGATAGAGGCGTGATGAGTTTCAGATGCTTTGTTGGCTTTCATGGGTCCACAATGCGAAACCGCCAGCGTCGATCGGTTGGTCTACCCCACTAATTGGTGGAAGGGTAAGTCGTTGTAGTCAGGGTGAAGACGCAGATCAATCAGCCTGTTTAATTTGCGGATTGGGGCTATTCATCCATGTATACCGAATCACGAATAGTCGAGGAAATAATCTTCTAGGTTTTTTTTTGTATATCTTTGGCTCAATAACCCGGAACACTATGTACCGTAAGTATCATCAGCAAAAAACTCCCAAATAGGCATAATATTAAATTTCCATGGTTTTGCTTCTCATATTGGAGCAGTGCTCGGCTACTCTTCTTGTCCAAATCGTATTGGGTGAATTTTGGCGTTTGCGCAGGTCAGGGAGGCTTCAGTCGCAGGTCGGCCTCAATGGTGCCCACGAGTATCCCTGCTCCGGCCAGCCATGAATCGTCCCGTTCCCCCGCTCTGCCCCTCAAAGGTGGGTCTCTTCATTTCCAGTCTTTATATCTACCAAAATATATGGGATGTTCATTAGAGGCACCCATGCTGTTGCCACTTCACTGCATAAAACCCTGCTACTTAACTTGTGGGCCATTATCCTGAAAGCGATTGCCAAATTTAACCCACACTTTAGTTCTGCTTTTAGTGAATGCTTGTCCTGTTTAATTAACCCAAACCCACATACCTTAACACATTGATTTTTGGTGGGGTTTTGAAAGGAACTAGGAGCTAACAAGTGTGCGATGTTCATAGCGGACGGAGTGTCTACGCTTATATTGGAAGTGAGAACTGTATCAGACCTCAGTAAACCGCACTCTTGCCCTGGGAAAGACATATAAACTTCACCATAGCTAGTCGGCATTGGCATTGTGATGGGTCTAAAACGACTTTTCCTGCATTCGCCCAGCTTCTTTGAGCTTGCATCGCAGTGCGCTGCCTCTGTATGAGTGGATTCACAGTCTCCGAGACGGTTTGTTGTAACAGCAATGTACTTGCATTGGTTTCCACACCCCCACAAAAATCCATCCATCCATTCACCCTCCGAGAGCGAGAAAGACCAAGCAAAAAACTGGTTTCGGTTTGGTTCGTGCTGGTGTGCCATTCCTCGAGTGGAATAAGTCTCTTGTTTTAAACTAACCCTCTTTCATTCCTACAGCACTGCCCCAGTTCTTCTGACTCATGGTATGCCATCTGCCGTAGTGCTACCGTCCCCATCATCATCCTCGTTTCTGTTTTGCATGTTGGCCGTTTGTTGCATGTCCAGTGCTTGACCAGCCCCATGCCCTGCATGTGTAGAGCCGCATGTCCTGAATTAGTTGTCTTACTGCATTGCTTTGTGACTGAGTAGAAACCTCCCCGCGAATTCGAATTCGAGCCAGGGCCAGCCGTGACCGCAGTGCCAGTGTCTCCGACCCCGAGGATATCGCCGCTCTCCGTGGTATCCGAGGCCAAAAGCTCCCCCTGCATTCACCCACCGAGGACGCTTTGCCCGAGTCGGTGCCAGCCCAGACAAGAAAGCGCAACTCCTTCGACGGTGGTGTCGTTGACCCAGCAGGAATCAGCGCTGCCAACCTCCCCTTCTCTCCCGCAGCCCGGCAACCCCAGGGACCGGTGAGGGAGCGGCTGAGTCTCTTCAATCGCATCTCGCTTCGCCGAAAGCGTCGCAATACCTCAGCAGCCCCCGACGGCGCCACGAACCGGCAGCCCAGCACGGGACGCGTCTTTGGTGCCTATAATCGATAGTGACAAATCGGCTTCCCCCCTCACCCAAACATCCTCCTCCTTTGTCCCATACCTATCGACCATCATTCCACCTTTGAGCGATCTGTGATCAAGCTGGTAGGGGAAGGATAGAGCAGCACCGTGCCTTCACTATATGCAAGTGGCAGGAATCATGTACGTGTACTCATAATACGATCACACGCAACCTCACCTGATCTCCCCCATCCCCAAAGGCTGTGTATTATTGACGCATTATTTTACCTACCCGATTTTCAATCAAAGGTGCTTCGGATTTCATATTTTAATATACCGAGTTGTTCGCGATAAAGAGCCCTCATTGCTGTGAAATCCCGAGAATTGAGAATGGAAAGCAGCAGTAGGAAACTTTTCTAGATTTCAATACAAACAGACCTGGAGGGCATCGGATAACGAGATTATGTGTGATCTCACAGAGGGTTTCGCTGGAGTGTCCCTGTGAGAATTCGAGAGATGTTAAGATTGCGCGTTTTGGGGACATGTCTAATTGTGATGGAAATTCTTCTTTTACGTTCTAGTGGAGTACGGAGTTCCTCCGCATTTGGAATTTGTGCGAGGTTTAGGATTTCTTTCTCGATACCCTCACCTTCAGCAGGTGCATCGTCACCAGAAGCAGAGCGGTGTTTAAGTTGTGAAAGATGGTCGATTTCTCTGGCTTCAATGCCGTGCATGTAGTACGTGTAGAGCTTTTCTGTAACCACGTTCAAACTACGAGGCATAAGAAGTGCAGAACCAATATAACGTGAAGCAAATGAGGCATCCTAAATGGAGTAATGACGTAAGAACCGGGGAAAGAACTTACAGACAAATCATCGGAAATCGGTTTATAGAAGTCCAAAACACTATGCCCACCTAAATTGACCGTTGTGACAACTGGGTGGTAGAGGGGGCCATCATGATGAGGCTAAGAGTTGAAATTTCAGAAATACCATACCATTATCCCCTCGCCAGGTTTATATTCATTTATCAGGACGTGATTCGCGCGAAGCGAACCGAAAGCACCCGAATCGGAGACTTTATCCATAAGGGCGTGGAGCCACTAGAAGTACTGGAATGCCAAGGAAGAAAACCTCACCTCGGGAATTTTTTCGGCTATCATCCCCTTTGGGTGTGGGACACCACCCCACATCTGAAGTCTTCGATGGGATAGATATTGCCATTTATCAGAAGAGTATATACAATGAAGAAGATCCGCTTCTGTTTCAGTATCTATGAAGTCCGGAATATACCTGAAAGTTTCTGGTGCATTCGGAACGATGTAGTTCGATAACATGTTTCCTATTCACCCAAATTTTTTATAGTTGTCAGATATTAAGTCCAACCAGTCAAGTAACTAAGGGTGCATTTTAGGAAATAATATACACTAGTGCAACATAATAACATAAATCCCCGGCAATAAATCACACTTGCATAAAGTTAAGTACCGAGACTCCGAAGAAGGAAACTTGACACACCTAATCAAGTTACGGCTATTGTTTAGCCCTTAGCTGCCTAACAGAGAAACTTATAAGTAATAAATAATAGCAAAATGCATTAAATTTTAATTTATAAAAGCTAACTATTAAGAAGTGTTTAAATTTGGGTTAATTGGTACCTCAAGGTTTAAATGGCTGTGGGGTATTGTTACTGTCTGCATTTCGGTGCGTGCAGCTATGAATAACGATAAAGCGGTGTCTGAAATGAATGCTCAGATGAATGGTGAGTGCTTTTGTAATAAATGTACGATGTCAATAATTCCCTCCTAATGTTCTTTATTTTCGTTCAGGAAAGAGCTTTAAGCGAAAAAGGACAGCAAAATTTGATGCGGATTTCGATTTTACAGGCCCATCCAAGAAGTCAACCAGAGGGAGGGGTGCGACAGGCAGGACGAAGTCCTCCTCCGCTTATTCTTGCTCTAAGAACAAGTCAAGGCGCCAGGCGTTTAAGCAGAATGTGAGTTCTCCATTGCTAACTTATTAGCCGTTTTAGCCCGTAAAACTTGCGCCCCCCAAGCCATTCATTAGGTTGGAAAGTCGAGTGGAGCACATGGTAAGCTCACTTATTTTTTTACTATTTTCTAGGGTAAAACGCTTCAAGTAGGCGATATTGTTTCACTAAAGGATGTCGATGGGGACATTTACTATGCACAGATACGGAACATCATCGTTGATGAAAAGGAAGACGCCTTCGTACTGTTAACGTGGCTTGTTCCAACTACTGAGGTGGTTGGCAGAGTGTTTGATCCCTCAAAATACGTAATTGGCATGGAAGAAGACACGCCCCGTCGCATTAGCTGCGTTAGTTTAGTTTGTCGTTGCCCCTCGGACTATTTCAGGCCCCTGAACGCTCCATATTCTGTAGATGTACCTTCCGCCGCAAGACACTGATGCATTTCTGTAAATAAATGTTTCATCCACCGTGTTGTTCCCCTTTCTGTGGGATCTTTTGATAAATCATTCGAGAGGTTTGTAAGCACGTTAGGGGAAGATCGAGCTACTCTAGGCGCTAATTGGTTTCTACTGCATCCGGAAAGTACCACAACTTCCACCGTCCACAGGACATGACAACCTCAGACTACTAGCGCCAAAGGAATATAATGACATTACCAGGGGGGGTTGGAATAGCATTAATCACAGATTCGGAACATGGTGGTCTTCCATCGAGGTTGTACCAACTCAGCAACAGAACGGGCAAAGTAGAACGTTGTGAAGCTTTATTTACATAGACTGTTTCGACAATCGGGCACTTCTGAACTAATTTGGATAAGGCGATTAATCTGATTTCTTTTGAGCCTTGATTAAGTGCGATTGCAGGGGGAGGGGTTGCTTAAATTCAGCATTACAATTAGATAAACCCATCCCTAAACCGAAACCAGTGCCGAAAATGAGAGGCCACAGTTTACCTAAAAATTAGTGGTCAGGTAATATATATCTTACGCCGGGCGAACAACACCGAAACGATAATGCCAACAGAAACACCGGCACCTAATTATAGTCAACAAGGGCAATATCGACCAAACCTGTTTTTATTATTAAATCTGAAACACAGCGATCGACTTTCTTGCCGATAACGTCCTCACTATTTTCCGTCGAGGGCATTTCCACAAAAAAATCCGTGGGCACTTTCAGAATAAGCGGTACTCACAAACTTGCACATAACACTTACATAAAAATTGTTGCGCAGTTTAATCTAAACTTGTCAAAAATGCAGTAAAGTAGTATTTCTATAACGCAAAATTTTTGTTTTACTAACATCAGCAAATAATTTTAAAAACTTTAGATTAATAGAATCTTACAAATTTGTCGAGGGTTAAAAAAGATCCTAAAAGCATTTAAAACGAAGTCACTCTTCAATCTGTTTTTTAAGCATGAAATACTAAGTGAGTGCTGCAGAACTCACAAAAAATCCTAGCCACCGATAGCTACTGGCATCCATCTCCGAGTCCCAATAGATTTGGTACCAAGGTAAGTATTCATTTTCAATGTATTTTGTGGGCCCTATTGATTCTTATTAATCTGTATCTAAATAATTATTTATAGTCGTGAACGGAGACTGTCAGCCCATGTATAAACAACGTACACCCTATTGGATTTTACAGTTAATTTGATTTCTGTGGTTCTGTGATGAAGAGTTATGTTTCGAACAGTAAGGACAGTTTTTAAATACGACAAAATATAGTGTGCTTAAAGAACTACAAGAAAAGCCAATACAATCTGCACCAGAATACTTGGACGGCACTACTTCCGACAATGTAGGTTAGCTATTTGTCGGAACTCTGAGCACCTCAAGACTTGGTTACCTGTCCAAGTTCTGGGAAATTTGTTTTGACAAAATATTACAAGCAATAATAGTGTCAAGATTGAGAAATGAACGTTACGTTTATTTGTTTAACTAATGAAATGGCTTTATTTCTTAATGTTTACAGAATAGATATTTACTGATATCAGTGTAGCGCCTTTGTTTCAGAGCCATTTTTACCCTAAAAATA
This sequence comes from Anomotaenia brevis, assembly GCA_030710315.1. NCBI lineage: Eukaryota > Metazoa > Platyhelminthes > Cestoda > Cyclophyllidea > Dilepididae > Anomotaenia > Anomotaenia brevis. The sequence continues at coordinate 758,277 of JAUOZQ010000005.1, forward strand.
CTTCTCTTTATCAAAATTAAAAACTAAAGGAGCAAAATTTGTTGTTTTGTGTTATTAAATGCTAAAGATTTGCCATATTATGCCACTTTGGATGTTTGTTTTATGTAGCTAAAAAAGCTTGCTTTTTATTTATTTCGCAATATTCATAAATTTTAAAAATGTATTAAGTAAAAATTTAAAATTTACACGTAAATAATTTATTACATGACTATTTATTGCAAGATGTAGCCTAAATTTCGATGTTTAAATTTTGCGTTTGATAAGTATATATATACCGGCGCTCGCACCAGCAGCCATTGGTTTTATCGTATGGTGTGGTGAGGGTGTCGATGTTTTCTTCTGTAATGAGCGGAAATAATAAGAGAAGAGCACAGTTTTGGCCAGATTTTTGTCGTATGTTCATTATATGTATATATATATGCTGTTTATTTTCATCTTCTGGGTTTTATTGTGTTTTTGCTGAAACGTGCTACTTATTTGAGATTTAAGTAACTGGTATTTTTCTTTTTCAAAGGTGCCTCGAATGCCCCAAGGCTTCGTCAAGCGCAGGCTTGTCGTGGAGGCTACCTGGCAGCTCCACCATACTGCGCTATGAATCAAGTTGTACGTGGTTCCCACCGGCGTATGTTTCCTCACTTGCGTGCTGGTGCCTCGCGCAACTTTATTCCTCGACCAGCTCGCCGACCTCTTCCTCACAATCCTCGGCCGAGCGCTAACCGGGGCCGTAGAGTTTCATCCAGCCCCCATCCGTCCCCATCAAATAGTGGTAAACCCACTGTTAATCCTACCGATCCCCTAAACCTCCAGGGTTTAATGATTGAGTCAGAGCTTCGGAGGAGTCAAGGCCTGCCACCTCCGCGTGGCGATTCCTGTCTCAACACCCCTGCATTGAGTAACGATGGTGAGGTCGATTCTTCTAGCGCGGCTGGTAGCACTAGCGTCACTGTTGCTCCTGTAGTATCAACTTTACCATCTTCCTCTAGACGCAGCCTTCGTGGGGGCGGTCGGGCTTATTCACGAATTCGCTCTAACCGCCACAAAAAGTTGCGTGTGTATGGACCATATCGAAAATTGCCCGAAACTGGCAATTATCCCAAATATTACTCAAAGCGTGATAATACTGACCGGCTTGAGGTTCTCATGCCCCAGTGGTTTGAAGATTGTGTAGTCGCTGATTATGGCTGCCACAATGGTACCCTGACATTCGCAATCCTTGAAAAATACCCCTCGATCAGGCGGCTTGACGCGTTTGATAGCTGTCATGACCTTATAGAAAACGCGAAAACAAATCAGCGAAGTCGGTTGACTTGGCATAATCCCGCGGGGATAGATTTTGGGAAAATCACATTTCATGTTGCTGATTGGTGTGATGGCGAAGCCACTGAGGATGAGCCGACCTACAACACGGTGATTGCATTCAGTGTTACTAAGTGGATTCACCTGAACTACGGGGATGAGGGTCTTATGCGTTTTTTCCGGCGCGTTTTCAACTTACTGAAGCCTGGCGGGCATCTCTTGCTTGAGCCCCAGCCCAAACGGTCTTACAAAAGAAATGTATTTACGGTAGGTTTTAATATTTATATAATTTACGTGTGTACTCTTAGACAAGGCAGGTGGTGAACTTTAAGAAGATCTCCATCGATCCGTCAAATCTGGAGCCGATTTTGTTGGATATTGGCTTCTCCTACTTCGACTACTTGAAGATCCCCAATCGTGACCAGCCTTTCCAGCGTACTATCATCCTCTGCTCAAAGTCTTGCGGTGCTACTCCATCAGATGTGCGAAATGTTTATCGTGAATCGGTACGACGTTACGGGTGTTCTCCGGTGACGGAATCTATCGTCACCCACACAGGTCCCCCACCAATTAGGTATTCCCCTGGAAGCCCCGATATGAACTTCACTCCAACTCCGGACGTTACTGTTGGAGTTCACGAGCCTCGCCTTTCTTCGGAAGCAGCCATAAATGCAGTGCCAGATCCTCTTAGCATCAAGATTGAGCCTTTAAAACCGGAACAACTTATCTTTCCTTTAAAAAAGGAGTCTGATTCACCTGTATGAGCTTAGCCCGTTTCCTTTTGTACAGTAGTCAATTAATATACCCCAGACCCTCTGTACCATAGTATGTACTTATATTTGTATGGGAAATATATGTATTTACTTGTTTGAAGCTTATTTGCTCCGCGAGAAACTGGTTGCCTTCGTGAAAACGCCATTTAGACCATAAATGGAGTTACTGTTACAATGCTGTAAAGGCAAAACATTTCTATGGACTCTTGAATTGTGGTTACACAAATCAACCAATCATCTCTGCTCGCGCTCACTTGGTTCTCGCTGCGCGCACTCGCTCGACTCAGGGAAACCACTTTAGCCCTCACTTGGATTCGACTCGTCTTTAGAACCGAGTACATGGGCTTCGATTCTTGCTTTGTGCTAATTCGAGCTGCTTAGACGCGTTTCTAAAGCTAGAACAGATCAGGTTGACGGATTATCGTTTCCAAGGGGCATTCGTCCTGTGTGGTGGATATTTGTCTTGTGAGCGAAAGGTCTTTCATGAGGGCGCACAGGTCACATGATGGTGTTGTTTTTACTTGATCGAGAGCTGGTGTCATTCGGAATGGGTCTTGGGAAAAATAATTTAAGTGGATACTCGGGAAGGGGGAATTCGATCACCATGATATTTCTGTGGATCTGAAGGTCCACAGTCTAGCTCTACTTATTTATTTTCAAATCAGGGCTGCAATAAACGCGTTTTTCACATCTTATGGTGTCGCATTTGTTAGCCATTTGCTACTATGTGTGACCTTAATCGATAAAGTAACAACGCAAATTGCTGTAAACCTAAGCCTGAATCTGCGTAAAGCATTTGCTATCTTCTGTTGAATTATATTCCTGACAGGAGTGCCACTTCAAGTAAAAAACTCAGCTCCATCAAAATAAGCATGTTTGATTAAAGGTCTCATACGTAGATTTTCACTCCAGCCATGCCCTCAAAAGTAGTTGTACCTCTCAGGATTTGCGACAAAGCCCCGCTAGACTTCAAGTCCTGCTCAGTACACAGAGTGCGTCCCTTTCCTGAGCCTGAATAAAGGCGAGGATCAGTTTTGTTGACTACTTTTAGCTTTCAATTATCCCCATAATTACCCTGGCCCCCTGAGAGAACCAAATCAACCTTAGGTCAATCCTGTATTTCAGTTTTTGCACTCATGTAGTTCCAAGACTTCAAATGTTAATCTGTCTTGAAACTATCAATGCTCTAGTTTCTGCCGATCTTGCGCATTTCACGCATCCATTTGCGAAAGCTTTCAAAATGTGATAGTGAACCCTGTTGGGTTTTCCGTTAGTTCTTTTCTTTTCCCAAGCTTCCTTACATATGTAAGCTGTAAAAATATATCATAAATCCGAGCCTGAGCTACATGGCTTGTGAAATTGTGAAATATTACTCGTTTCCCTCGCTTCAATTATATTTGGTGATTTATTGCTGCACCTTCACTGCTGTGTGCTATATCATCAAATACTGTTTCAGCGTTAATTTGTACATATTTACCAGGGATTATCAAATACTATTTGCGCACCCGAAGCAGCAGCACAAACGAAATAGTGACGTATACATCGACTCAACCGCTTTTCAAATACACGTGAAGGCTTCCCAAGGGAGAGGCGTTGATTAATTATGCGAAGCAGCAGTTACTGCTGCAGAGATTTTTTCTACAAAAAACTTAGTATGAATGCGATCTTGGCTGTTCTGAATTTTATTCTTATCTATGTTTGAATTATGTAAACAGGAGAATTCAAATCAGATCCAAGAGTTCGAATCACTATATGAAAAGTGAGTGAACAAATCAATAAAGTAATAGGCTTACTAAAAATCAATAAACTAGGTTGAGCCGATTTTGGATTATGTCTTGGGTATCTAGAAATGAACGTAGACCATTGCAATGGACTTTGTGATTTTAAAGATATTAGATGATATTAGCTGCAAAAAAGGAAGCCGAGTGCGCATTCTTAAACTCGCCGGTTGATTGGTTCTTTGGCTGTGAACTGAGGTGCGTTGTGTTTTTTGGTGGGAATTTTCACGTTAACCTCCATGCCTGCTGTTCTAATATCCTCCATTCAGGTTCACAATCGCATTATACGCATGGTACCCAGAAAAGCTCTCCCGAATTCCTCCTTATCTTCATGAAAACGGGACTAAACTCAGACCCAGAAGCAATTATGAAGATTATCGATTTTTGGGGTGGGTACAGCATCCTTAAATGACCTGGAATTGCACTGTTTTCAAAAATGGGGTCAGATCAGCAGATATACAGGCTTTTTTCTTCTTGCTTCGATTTCAAGGGACTTAAATATAATCATCCATAAGTGCACGCACGGTTCTTATTGGTTATTGTCAAGCGCAATAACATGTCTAGCAAGAACTCAAAAGCACCTAGAATCCCTTCACTTTTCGCTTTTTATCCTAGCTAATCCAGGAATACCAATTGGAAAATAGATTTATTCTTAATACAGAGTGGAGTTGTATCTTTTTATTGTTGGACTTCAGCACTGAAGTTAACCTGGTAAAAAGGAGACCACAAGCACTGGACATATAATTTATATTCAATTACTAGACAACGTTGAACGTAATTACCTCTTCATTTGTGTTTAGCGAGCTCTGTGACATGCTGAATTGAGAGTCACATGCTTTCAATCGATAATATTGATTTTCCCAATGTGATGCTGCGATCAGCTGACACTCGTTTTGGGGTCTGTTGTCGTAATTCGAGCCCCAAACCTGGTACTTTCTTGACCCGAAACCTGTCTGACAAAATTAGTCACCTGCATCGGCAACTGCTCATGCGAATACGCCTCCTCCGAATCCAGACCAGATGTCTTAACCACGTGGGCTAAGTCAACATTCCAGATTAAAGGAGATTATGGTGGCCGATCAGTTTGACGAATATCAAGGTTCAGTTAGAGCTTATTCATACTTAGGGGATTTATTTCTAATTGGATATTACTTTAGAGATTTTAAAATCAATAAAGCGACTAGCTATACGCGTATTTTTCAAAAATTGATTCACGTGAGCTAGAACCAGTGATAAATACACCGGATATGGTCAGCAGGAAAGTATAAATCGCTACAACTATGAAATTAATACTTTTGAGTTAGTAAATTTAAATGGACTGTATGCGAGTGCACCCAGGAGTGAATTCCAACAAGCTAGAAGTTGAAATAATTTATGATAATGGAAATTTCTTGGTTTTTAAGGTAAGTTCGCCGAAGTGAAGAAGTTACCGAGAGTAGAGATGGGAAACTCTTGGGTCTGGCGAGTAGGTTTAGGCATGAAAAGGGACGCTTATCCCCTTTCCCCCAGTAGACATACTATAGTGCTAAATATATTGTTGATTTCCTTTGAGTACACAAACTACAAAATCAGCGTGTGTTTTCAATGGCACGTGCATTATAGGCCCTTGCGTCTAAAATGGGGTCGCATGTGTTTATAGACCGCCTAATCAGGTCAAGGTAGGAATGATCGCACTCGGTTTGGGGATTAACTCACGAGATGGTCAAATAGTCGCCATCATAGTGTGGAATCACAAGAACCACATGATAAACACAATGTTTTTTAAGTATGAGATTCCGTAGAAAGTTTTGGATTAATATGAATTAGCATCATTCTAATTAGTTAATGTGTTAAATTTATAATAGGCGTTACTTCTTGAACGATATTATTGAAAACCATGAAGAGCCTTCTGTGTTTAGATATTCGGAGCCAAATAATTTCTTAAATTCTCGTCAGAATAAAGAAGTTTTGAGGCTATCGTGAAAAACACTCAATTCCTATCCTCAATGCAAGCATACGATTGCATTGCACTTGCGGTTTTATAAATTGTACAGCAAACGAAGGACATGTGACCATTTCAGGAACAAAGTGCAATTTTAATCACGTTACATCACATTCTCTCCCTTCCTGTGTGGGCCTTGCCTAACATCGGTTCTTAATGTCCAAACTGTAATTACGATAGTAATTTGATAACGAGTTATAATATGCTGAAGGTAGAGTTTGGCGAGTTCAATGGGCCTTTTACATTTAAAAATCAAGCATTGTTTTAAATCAATCCTAAAGCTGTCAAAGCTCCAAACACCCACAAAACGTTCTAGAACAGAGAAAAACCACCGAATTTTGAGATTGCATCCATTTTAACTATGCTGTACTGTAACCAACCACCTGGTGAAGTATTTGAAATTAAATGTTTGGGCCAGGGTTAGCAAGCAATACCAATATTCAAGCGTCAAAATCTTGCATCAGACTAGTGAGGCTAGTGCACATTTTTTAGAAAAAAAAGTTGCATTTTCTAGTTTTTTTAAGCATTTTAAATAAAGCCTAGCAAAATGTTAAATTTAGATGCAAAATCCCTTTTATAGTTATCTCGAAACCCCATCTGTTGGTGCATTAACTAGCTGCAATGGTTGCATTTCGTCTACTTAGACTTGAGAAACTTTTATCTAATTACTACGGCCTATCAGAAAAGATTTGTAGCAGAAGAGTGTATCAAAATCCAGGGTCCTCTCAGTGCATTTCGTTCACCAAAATCACGTGACAATTCAAACAATGACAGATTCAACGAAAATAACATGAGTCAACTCCAGCAGGCCTAAGGCACAGTCGACCGCTGTTGCGTCGGGCGTACGTGCGCGCGTGCGTAAGTTCGTGTTTACGTGCAGTTATAAGCCAATCAATTCTCACCACCCTAAAATTAGTGAAGCCAATCAGGGCAGCGCATTTCGCCAATCTCGTGTGGACGCATTCATTTTGGAGCTGTCAGCGTTTCACGAGCGTGAAAATCGCTCAGGATGCAGTTCTGTGCTTGGTTGTAATTGACAATTGTGGGGGATTTTGCGTAATTCCTACATCCCCACTTGCCGTTGGTTTGAGTCACTGAAGAACCTAGGACACTATCTGTGCATTAAGCTCCTCGGAACTTAAAGGTGTAACTAAATTGAAAAGCAATTAACGGAAGGGGTTTCAGTTTGGTTGAAGCGAGCAATTGGAAGAGGTATTTCGACAAATAAATGCATTCCCCTTCGGGCAGCAGCAGGGGTGGAGCGATTTCTCTGTTATTTGGTTTTTCTGCCGAAGATAAAATGTATGTAAAGAGAAAATTCTTTCTGCGTGTAAAATTCCTGAAAATGGTACATGGTTGTCTATCATCAGGGTTTTTTGCAATGTGACTAGCATGTGGTGATCGAAAATCTAACAACCGTGACCAAAGGTAACCGTTCTCAATTCCCCTGTATTCGAGTGAACGTCCAATTGCTTAAAATGCGAGCACAGGCTGTGATTTATAAACACTGTAGAGGGGTTTTATTTCGCTATAAAGCGAATGGAATCACTAAAGTTGCATAACCAGTCATCCATAAGTTACTTTCGCTACTTAGGAAGCTAACGAAGGGATAGCGTGCAACTTCTCACTCTCCGTTCGTTGGAAGCAATCGAAAGACCAATTTCGTAGCAGAAAAAGAAGTCGAATGGGGAGTAGATTTTGGAAAGTTTTATTCATTGCTCACTTTGTTACACTCCTAGGGTCATAAACAAGGAATATCTATGTTCACAAAAAGCAGTTGGTTTCCGAACGAATAAAATTATTAAATCAAATTAGTAGTATGATATTATAGACTTTAATATCTCTAATGGGTGAGATTGCATAGCCACAAAGTACGACTTATTAATTCTATCGATGATTGTGATGAGCCTCTCGACAACCACATGTGATAAGTGGTGGGAAGTAGAATGAAGTTGTGTTCCGGCCAATGAAACAGAGGCTGCTCTGGACGCAAGATGCTGAGGAAGACGGCCACGCCCCGGGAAGCTAGACATGGATGTAAACGGACATGAGCGGGATGCTGTAGTATATTAAAACATCAGGTCAGGACTGTAACATGGATTTAAACCTCAGGCGGATAAAAGTAAATGCAGCCATAGGGTCTCCACTAATGATCAAAAGGACAGGCGTCCTGCTGAGAAGTGCCCATTACTATTTTAAAAAGGAGCTGCTGAAACCCAGAGAACACAGGATCAATAAAGAGCTATAGTTTGGTTGATAGGAGCAGTCCTAGAACGAGACCACTGACGTCAGGATTTACTAAATGTCGGCAATGTAATATAATCTAAGTTGTTGAGATCATTTTAAGTAAAAGATTTGTGTTTTTTGGGCATTTGTAGGACGAAGAAAGTAGCTGTGACAGCAAAAAAGGGAATAGTTAATTAAATAGAGATTTCCGTGAAAAGCACGATTTATTTTAGGATTCAATATAAGCTTCAACTTTCAGCAATCATTAATAGCAGGTTTTGTTACAATAAAGACAAAGAGCATTTGTTATTACTGATTATGCTTTTCCTCAAATCTATCATCTTATCCCGCTAATATCTTACTACTCAGCGTTACAATTAAATTGTTCGATCGTGGTATTGATCGAATTGGTGCGTTAATTCAGATGCCAATGCAAAACGGTTTCTTTTCTACACGGTAAGAAAAGCGCAAAATGAACTTCGGTTAAGTTTTCCACACACTTTTTTCTTTTCCTAGGTTTCGGGATTAAAAAGGTCCTCTTTCCGTTTGGTAAAGCATATGGTATTTAATCACTAACAATGCATGCATCTGAATTTTAATCACACTTAACAGCATGGAAAGCAATCATTCCTATATTTTTCCAAGTAAGCACCCAAGTTTGTATTTTTCCCTATTAGGAAACTCATCTCAGGTGTTAGCCACGGAAACAATAAGATGGTGTATATTTTCAAATAAAACAAGATCTAATCCATAGCCTATAATCAGGGTAGAAGTATTTGGATTACTGATCATCATTTCGGCTCAAAAAGTTGATTGGACAACCCGGATTAGCACTGTCCTGCGAACACAAGTCTCTTTTGGAGCATTATGAAATATGGCCAGTAATCACAGTTGGAGTTAGATCACAAATCAGCCTCCCTGAAATCACTATTGAGCGGAATTTCACAGTTTTATTACTTATACTCATCTCTCTAAATCTCGTGGAATTCGTAGTAGACAATGGACTCGAAAAACCATTTTACCCCACTAGCCTGAATGAATGTGGTTTTAATATGACGACTTAATTTCTATCCAAGAATCTACACACCCATGTTACATTTATGGTATGTTAATAAGGATTCCTATGAAGAAATGGAGTTTTTGATGGCGGGCCTATTCTAGAGAATAGCCAGAAAGGCGTAGATTTCACAGGTGCAGTGCCAATCGGTTGAGATTTTTCAGCTCAAACGTAAGGCAGAAGTGAAACCACTGGCTCCATGAAACTTTTCTCACGGTCTTTTTGGGTACAAAAAATTGTGCAGCAATTCACACCATGGGCCAAAGAACCTTTCCCAATGCTCCATGGACTAAAACCGCGGTTTCCCTTATCAATTCATTCTGTGAAAATGGAAAGCACAAAGGTGGATTGAAAGGAATACATCCGATTGCTTAAAAAGCTCCTCCAGTTGGCCACTTCATACCTTAAAATAAAGTTGATTTTTAAATGGGATGTTTGCAGCAGTTTCTGCACCCCGATAAAGGCTTCATATTAATTTGCAGTGAAACACTTTTTCAGTAAATAGTCAACCAAAGAGAAGTTGGTTTTGTTGAAAAATAAATATCACAACCCTTAACTGTAAATAGCGAAGAAGTCGGTGCAGCAAACCCTGTGCCTAGCAATTGTGATGACCTCACACTTGCTTTCACTCAGGTAGTCAAGACTCAGCGCCCCACGACGCTCCAAATCTTCAACCCTCAAGCTGTATTATTGAAAACTCACCATGGCACTGTGCCACCAAGGTGCTAGTGGTAAAGTGAGTTCAAGCTGATTGAAATGATTTCATTTCCTTCAGGACAAGGGAAAAAATGCCATCATGCGGGGTCCTGTTTTGTTTTAATAAATATGACAGGGAGAGACCGCTAAGTGACGTCCGAGGAATAAAATTATTGAGGGCATCGGCATACTTTTCAACACGAACAACTTAGGGGTGCGTTTTAGAAAATCAATTACTAGGAAAATATCACTACCACGAATAAATAGTGGAATCCAATTTTTAAACATATACGACCAAATAAGCAAATCCCGCTGGCTTAAGTAGCATGAGAGACACGAATGCATAAATGCTTGCCATGGGGAATCGCATAGAGGAGGGGCAGGAGGTGCGCACGCGTCATCCCTGCATTTAATGTCCTTATAGGAAATGTATTCAGGCAATGATTCAGCATGGACATGCATTCGCTTTGCACCATGCCCTGTACTGTTTATTCTTCATAACCATACTATTACCGGACACAACGTTCAAGGTAAATTAGTTTTCAAGCTGAAGTCAGGGTCTATCGAAGAAGAGGTGAGTTCTAGGATGCTCATTTTTAAAACGGATTCACCAACTGAAAGGAACAAAGTGCTATTGCGAGTCCTTTTTGAATTGGTCATTTTTACAATATTCATCATATTACGGACAATCGATTACGCTAATTTACTACAATATAGAGACAGGAGGAAGAATTATAGGAGATAGGAAGTAAATTAGGATAAAATAACCAATCCACAAATTTCAAGCCACCTCACCTCTTCGCATAACCTACCAAGATGCTGCATAGTGACCTTAACCCTGTTACAGTATAATTAGGTCACTCAAGTCCATGGGGTTGCCCACAGATCTGGATAGTGAATTATATTTTCTCCATTTGAGTTGGTCCCACCTGAGTCTGGTAGTAAAGGAGCGGCAAAGGCACAAATTTTAATAGGAATTGTGTGACAGAAAGTTGTTAGAATTAATGGAGATTGATGGATCAAAGAATTCGTTCTTTTGAAAGTTTCTGGCTCCCGACTTCATTTTCTCAACAGCAGAACCGCTGAGATTACGTTTGACGCAATGTAGGAGGAATGGAGCTGGAAGCTATGCTTTTAAGCTATTGCATTCTCATAAACTACAGATCTTTAAGGTATTAATGAAGATACTAAGGGGTTTGAGCATAGTGGTTTTCATTAAATATTTTAGAAATTAAAACCCTACAATCTAAGAGAGCGGAAGCAGAGGGAAGGTACACGTAGCATTTATTTGACGTTGACTAATTAAGTTGAGCCTTCAGGCGTGTTTTGGACCTAGCAACCAGAGCCAGACGCTGAGTCAATGAGCTGGGCATCCTGCTAGAGAGATTAGGAAAGAGTTTCCGCCACCACGACATACATGAAAAATGTGGTTATGGGGATGGCATTTTTTTTACTGCTCACACAGGATACCTAACTGATGGTCTGCAATAGGATAGGCTTAAGGTGATTTTTTGGGTAGGATTTCTATACCTAGCAATTGTAGGCATGGCTACTTGATGCATGATGGACTCATTAACGAAAGGTGCTTATATGAGTAACACCACTTGGTGGTTAACTATCGCCGATTTACATAGAAAGGGTTCTGGGTGAGTACCTCAGAAGAATATGCATCTGTCCCTGCTGGGCTTAACCTCATGAAGGGAAGGCGAACACTCAAGCATTGGGGAAAGATATTGTGATGGCTTCTACGGTTTGTACTAGTACTTGGCTGTAATTCAGAAATAAATGAAAGGGCATTATTTGGGCTTTGAAGACAACATTAAATAACGCGTAAACACCCCGAAACATGCAAAGCTTTCAGGAGTCCAGGTATCTATTGTTCTGTTGTAGAGTGGCAGTCTTGAAGCTTTTAAGTCCAACTAACCACGCCTATCCGTAAGCCGGAAAAACAAAAAAGTCACTGTTAGCAAGCTGACTTGTTTTGACAGCTTCCAAGTGTTTGAAAGCGTGCATCTTCCTCGAAGCTGTTTATTTCTACTTCGATAGGAGAACTAAGTGGTGATACCTCACCTGCTCTTGGGTAACTCCATTAAATCAGCACAAAACACGTGATATTCGTTGTCTCGTTAGTAAAGTTGGATGGTTTGCAAGTGTCGTTTGTAATTCTCCGGTTCTTTCCATAATAAGAATCATCGACTTTGCTTAAAAGACATTTTGGATGTAATCTCGAACAAAATCAGCTAAAAACGATGATCGTCCTACTGGATACATCAGTTTGCATTGCAGATATGCGTGTGACAAAATAGCTGAGGAAAAATCGCCTTTTAATGTTTACTCCTACTGCGAATTGGGTTCATGAAAAGGTAAAATACAAATATGTGCGGTAGATTATATTGCGCTGCTTTTCTAAGAGGATGGGTGATTTATAGTGTTTTGGTAGATGAAGCGGTTCAAAGTAGTTTGAAAACGCGGTGAAGAGGAATGCAGTTGCTGTGTCTGCCAACAATTTTAACGCGGGTTCTTCCTCTCCGCCATCGTGCGTCACTTGGCGATCTTTTTTCATATCAATCCAGTAAATAAATCCATAAATAAATTTACTGCAAGGGGCCAGAAGGAAAGGCGAAGGGATAGGATAACATGAGGCACCAAATTCACATTAACACTTAGCGCACCGACTTCATGCTGTTAAATAGTGACCATGGACAAATAATGATGGAGCTTTAAAATGTATAAAAAGACCTCAGTGTTACAGCAATAAGGGACAAAGCTGGCATAACTCGAACAAATACATCATTTAATGCCATCGGTGTTATAAACTGTTAAATTAATTCAGTAGGTGAACATTTTTATAGTTAAATTTCAAACATAAAATAAAAATAAAATCCGTTAAGCGCTTTGGAAACTGACACTGATATTTAATAAGGGTGATAGCCGAAAACTATCCACTGGGCGGAGGAAGGGCTATTGACCAATGATCAATGATCGCACCACCATTCCATTTGATGACTCATGTGATAAATCGAGGGAAAGTTGTGCTCAGACTGCTAGTCGCTAGGCTCATCTGTCTTTCCTTTGCATGCAAATTACTTTTTCCAACAATATACAAAGTTATGCTTAAGTTCCTTTTAAGCGACTTGTTTACCATTTAGTATTATCAGTATTGGGTTAGGTGTAGTTAAACAAAGAAGGGAGACCAGATCACCTTTTCAAATTGTTTGGCTTCGTTTGCTTGGTGGAATAACAAAGCGGGATATTAACAATGTTAGCCAACGTTTCTTACCAATTATTATCTGATATAATAAGGCTTCAACATATTTCTCCTCTTAATTAATTTCAACAGTATCTTTTCAAGGCGCCCGGTAAAATACTTTACCCGTTCTCTTCTTTTCATACCTAAAACAGGGTTCTCAGTACTGCGTGACCAAAATTGAAATAAATATTTTTTTATGCTGTGTTTAAATGCATTAAAAAGGGCCCTTAATAAGTAATCCAATCACATCGATTGTTTAGTAGGAAACAGGTAATTACTCAAGTTATTTTTCAAAATAGCAGCATTGTGCCAGAATGAGTCGAACTTTTCTAACATTTATGGACGATGAATAGGCTGCCAAAGTATTTAACTGAAAAGATGTGGAAAAACAAATTTTGCATTGAGGTATATTTAATTATAGATATTCACGCTTTCTATTTCACGAATGAAAAACCATCAAATTATGTAGATTCAGGTGATAACTAATTAAGTGTTCGAAAATTTAACCAAGGCTCGATAAGATTCCCGTGGTTGATTAGTCAAAATTCTTCGGAATTATTTCGTAGAACTAATGGATCCTTGTGCATAAGAACCATAAGTGGTGACCCGAAAATAATTTAAAACCTTATGAATTGAGTGAATATTTTCGAATAATAAAAATAACAAAGAAAAATGCTAAAGCCATTTAGCTTGTATATATATGCTAAATCTTAGGCGCGAAGGTTGAATTGTGTGGGCTAAAGCTTTTCGTGTTCCTATAGGATGAGGCTGTTTAGTCGGACAATAAAAACTTTGGGGTTGGTAATTGGTGGTCGGGGGATAAAAACAACGAACCCCCTTTTAACCTCAGTGAATTTTGGCAAGGATAAATCCATTGGTAGGTGAATACATTCTTTAAACCATACCAAAAGTCGTTATTTCCAAAAGCCATACCCCTATCATGAATTGGCCAGAGACCAAACTTGGTCCCATCGGTGCCGTTAACCCTAGATATCCGTTACCCGGGCACGTAGGATTGCTTGAAAATATAAAAAAATCAATTGTAAAACTCGTTCCAGCTACACAGAACTTACCGCAAACCCCATCTCACCACCACTCAGTCATTTTGGATCAAGCAGAACACTATCTTGAGGTACGTCGATGGTTATTCTATAGCTATGCTTTCATCCGATCATTTTAGGAGAGCGATGTGGAGTTTAATTCGCTTATTCCTGACATCGATTTTGAGCATCTCAGATGTAGTGTTTGCGCTTGTCCACAACTTCTTAAGGCAGATCTGTCCTCTTTGTTCCCAAGTAAAGACTTTACGAGTGCCAAAATGACCACTATTATCTTTCGTCACCACGCGAATGACGAAAAATCCGTAGACGATATTTGCTACGTAAATGAACTTGTAAGTCTTGCTATTTGATTGATTTTCATGTGACATTTTAGTTTGTGAATTCGGCGATCGACATCTGCACATCGTTGAACAATATGGGATATTGGGCGGATTTCACCCGCCCTGATTCCGGTGTCCCGGTAAATTCGAATTTGTTTTTACGAAGTAATGTTAATAGTATGTTGGTTTTCACACGGAACCAGGCATTTGGAAAAAATTAACTGGTCTTCCGCATTTCGGCTTTACCGTCGACAAAGATGGTTGTTGTAAAGTTGTCCGAAATCGTCACCAGGATGGACAGCACTTCATCGGGTTGATTTTTACAGATGCTCCTAAAGACCACCCAATTCTAGCCCATCTATCGAGCGTCCATTGATAAACAGGAAGTGATGCTTAGCTGCATCGTTTATATAACTCTCTTGTCTTTCCTATACTTCGATTAGAAATCTGTAACGCATGGTATTGCTATTAACGGTGATATAAGCGGAATATTTCACCTTATCAATATCAAGCTGAAATAAAAATCAGGAGGACCTGCACATTTCCTAAGATAGGGAAACCGTGGTGGGTGGCTGTGGGATTTTATCATATTCGGCCGATCAAGCGAGCAGGTGATTGCGATTAATCTTTTTGTAGTTCCAGCATATTTTGTCGTAAATGGTGTTTTTAGGAGCACGTTAATTCAGAGTTAACTTTTGAAGTTTTTCAGGGAACAAGGATGTTGTTCAATCATATTCCCACACACATTGTGATAAAATTACTACATGGGTAGCTCAATTTGTGGAACTACTGGAAGGTACGATATTATCAACACTAAAGCAGGCTTTAATATAGACGTTGTAAATGAATACGCGAAGAAGTAATGGTTTCAATGAATCAAGTCTGATAATTATAGGCATAGTTTTCTTTTTTGACTTGTTTAGCCTAATTACCCACCCAAGGCCGCTCACGAGTTTCTGCGATAGCGGTCTTTTTGACGTGGCTTACAAACCCGATAGAGGTAAACTATTTAGTGTTATTGGACTTCCATGTATTAAATGCTCTATTTTTTAGCAATTTTTATTTCTGTGCATCTAAGTCGTATATTTATTACCATTTTACACTTTGCTCATTATTAATAATTTTTATTAGCAACTTTTTATTGCTTCTTTTAAGATGCTTGACATGGTGCAGATAACTGTCCCATTCATAGGACTTTCTTTGCTCTACTTGTCATACTTTATCAACTCATCCTCTTCACTGAACAAGATCATCTTCAAATGCTCGCCTACGATTTGGCTTGCATTTTGTGTTGGCTCCTCGGGTGGCCAAACCGTCTCTCATTCTTATGCATGCTATATCGCCACTGGTCTTCTCGTATGCAGCGTTGGTGATTTGTGTCTGGTAATCGAGAAAGACTCATTTTTTATGGCAGGTGTTGCAGCTTTTGCAATCGGACATATGTATTACATTGGTGCATATGGATTCCAGCCATTTGGAATAGGCACTTTTATTCCATTTATTATTTTACTTCTCATCTTTAATTTTGTCTTTTCTTTTTATTTGCGCGGAATCTTTCGAATCGCTGTCCCTATTTACAGTTTCATCATTGCAATCATGATTTGGCGTTCTCTAGTAACTGCGATCTACCTTTCTTCTTGGTCAAGGGCCTATGGCAGCATCATGTTTGGGATATCTGATTGCACTTTGGCTACCAACATGTTCATCAAAAGTACCCAGTTCTCTAAATATGCAGTAATGATAACATATTATCTGGGACAACTAGGTATTGCATTGTCAGCTTTACCTTCAAATTCAGGTTAAAGCAACGCCTACAAAATGAACATTTACAGATGCTTCTTTATTGAGGAATGTATTCAGTAATGCACGCCAGTTTGCACAATAATAATAATAATAATAATAAGAGGCTCTTATTGATATTTTTCGTCATATTTGGTCAATGATAATGAAGGTGTGGTTCTAATGCATTATTATTATATTTTATGCAGCAACGCGTGACATATTTTTTGGAAGATATACTGTTTGGATATTTCACTAATGGAAAACTGCAATGATTAAACTGAACAGTATTGTGTGAAGAGGCAGGTCGTCGTGTTGACAACTTCAGTTCATAAGTTTTTGAAGTAGACAAATGCACTCAAAGGGCTAGGAGTCACTAGCACTATTTTACAATTTGTATAGAGTTCACAGAACCCTGGATGAGTACATATCCGTAGAAATCTGAGTTTCAATGTGAATGTCTTTTAAGCACTTTAACACGTCATATGGTTAGCGTTGGGAACGTTATGAGCTGATCCAAAAACAAAAAAACGCTAAAGGTTGTCAAAGACTCCTAGCTATGTATTAGTTAATAAGCTTTTCATATACTTATTAAATAATCTTTCTGAAACATTATTTATACCTGCATGAGCGTCCGACTGCTACGCATCGAAGTTCGGTGAAGTAAGAGAAGTTTAAGATATGCCAACTTAATCTAACTAATTCCGAAAGCTTTACCAACATAGAGTATGAGTCATTTCCGGTAGGTGATCCTCGGTGTGTTGCTTCACTTAGAAGTCAGTCACAGCAAATGCTGTCAATGAAGGATATATTTACCTAGAATATGCCTGGTATGGGAAGAAATGAACGCTAAGAACAAGGTAGTGAGCAAAGTGTCGTAAGGCTCTAGCCTCGCGTACAATCGATATGAGCACAAACCACGCACGCTGCATTCATAATGACGAGAATCAACCAGTAGTAAGAGAGACCTATTCAGCCATCAGCCAATGGATGTTGAGCCACTCATCGTCTTTATACAACTACTAGAATAAGTTAATTATTACTGAGAAGTATGAGGTTCATGTTGTATCTCCAGAAAATTATATTTATAATTTTCTGATTATCTTGAAATGTAATTGATTTATCTGCATTTTCTGTATAATATGTACACTTGTTTAAGTCGTTACTATGACGACTTGCACTTTGTTGAATAAACTTTGGAGTTACGATGCGTCCCGTCTCTTGTGGCCGTTATCGATCGTAACATATTATACATATACATATTATACAGAAAATACAGATAAATCAATTACATTTCAAGATAATCAGAAAATTATAAATATAATTTTCTGGAGATACAACAGTTCATTTACCCCAAAATTATCCACAGGCATCTTAAATGAGTTACTGTAGCATAGTTCATGGTAAAATAAAGAGGTTAGAGTACCATTAGGAATCCTAAACGGGAAATTCCATGAAAATTCTTTGTCTTATATATATCTTAAGAAAAATTAGCTAGCTAGTTTACATCAATAAAATCTGTCAGTATTACACCAATATCTCCACACAACTTCGGCTAGAATGTTCATGATGAAATGCGGGGTTCAGACAATCAAACGGTAGCGAGGAAGCTCTGGATTAGATGTTCTTCAAGTCCCTCTTGCTCCAAGGTGGATAGAAAGGCCTCTTTCCCCGCCAGGTTGGCAATGCACTTTGCGTAAACTGAGATGGCCTCACATTCTTGAGGTGCCATTGTGCCCTCGTGACGCCTTAGGAGTCGAGCCACCGTCGGAAGCAGGTATCGACCTATCAAGGGCGACTCTGAGTCAAGGTCGGCAGTGACGTCACACAGTTCGTACAGAAGCCTGGTAGTGGTGTCTGTGGAAGTCGTCGTATCGATCGCTTTGAGAAGGGGCTTCACCAAGGCCTCAACACCTAGAGGACACAGGAAAAGGATCATCTTGAAAAATGATTACAGTTGCTTAAAAAATTCCAAATGGGTTATGTTATATCTTTGGAAAATTATATCAATAAATTTATGAATATCTTGGGCTATAATTTCTTTACCTTTCATTATTACCTACAAAATATGTGCAGTCTTTACTATGACGCCTTGTACTTCGTTGAATAAACTCGGAGTTACTACGCGTCCCGTCTCTTGTGGCCGCGATCTATCGTAACGTTTAAGTAGCACAGCACCTCCGTACTTTACATTAGGTTCGAAGAGAGCGCAATCTGTGCGATGCCAAAGCCCACTATAAGGTAGTCTATCATTCGGTACTTACGTAAAATTTTAAAGGAATTTACTCAAGTTGACAACATGCCAAAATGCACACCTCAAGTAGTTCATTTGGGTTGCGTACACTTAAAGCAGAACAGCTGTTTTGCTATTGACTGTTTTTCGACATTAATCAATTCCAGCTACTCACTGGTGAAAACATGTAACAATTTGGTTAGAGAATTGAAAAGTACTATCACTTTTTGATGATTCACTCGGTTATTTATCGATTTACAATTACACATATGAGGGATTAATTGGTCAATTAAATCAAATGTTAGGCCTAATATGCTCTTGTCATCGATTTCCCTATTAAGCATTACATTTCCATGAAATAGAATTTTGAAGTATGAACATTGTTTCACAGGCTAAATTGCAAAATGCGAAAGCTGTCAAATAGCTATATCTTGTCAATAAAATCAGTGGAGAAAATAGCTATTGGGTTGATCGACTGTAGCGCTTATGCGCTGTGCTGATGTGGATACTTGTTCAAGGACAGGACGCCAACAACACGAACCAATCACAAATCGCTTAGTCACAATTTGTGTCCTGTCACGAGAATGAGTGCACACAACGCCGCACGACAGCGTACAGTCAACACGTCATCCATCATGTGCTAGTTTGTTTCTCCTAATACAAATTTATACTTCCATCCTGGGCTCTCTCTTACCTGAAAAGTATTTGGGAGTTCTTTAAAGTGATAACCACTTTACGACCCTTAGAGGTCTTTTGGATCATTTTAGCAAGCAAAATTTTAAATATAATTATTTTTCCAGAGCTTAAAATACACTTGAGTTGTTCTGGAAGTAGAAACAAGAATCGCTCCGCGAAGCGGACTTTTTGTCGCCTCGTAACCGATTTCCAGCAACTACCTTTTGCAGATAATTCTCCACGAACAATGTGAATATTTAGGAAGTTCCGGCATGTGCTTGAGCCGCTACGTTAGAAAGACTCACCCAGAATCCGTCTGGTCTCATCAACACACCTTCGCGACAGCTCAGACACACAGGGCTGTTGGCTTTCCAGTTGGTGGTAGATGAGGGCGATGGTGCTGGTGAAGCCCTCAGTGTCCTCCCGCTCGCACAGAAGGGAGAGCAGGCCGGGACAGAACTTGTCCTTAACCGGCTTGCTCTTTCCGGTATGTCGAAAGTGCAGTTGTCTGGCGTCCAGACAGAGCTTCAGAGCCGTCGCAGCCACCTTTTCATTGTCGTCACTCAGCATCGGCCCTATTTCACACACCAACTGCATCAAAAAATGATTTGATTGACAATAATGTTGGATGAATAAATTAAAAATAACCTTATACAAATGTCCAGAGAGTTTCTACTACATCGTACTCTGATAGCGGCACAAGTCTTCGTTAATAGAATAGGTGATTTTCAAGTAAACAAGTTTAGCATCTTTGAATATCTTAAAGACATGAGTTGTCGAAATTTATAAACTTTCTTTTCAACAATTTAAAACTGCAGCTAGTGGTGCACTCTGAAATTCGATATAAAATTTTACGATTCCCAAATTAAACTTAATCGATGCTAAAAAACAGCTTCTAATTTTTGCCTCTTCTCTGTTCAGTAATGAAATTTGAAATGTAGTGCTACGTGAGTGCTACTGCATGTAGTTTTCCTATTTTAGAATGGAAAACCACAATAAAATTAGTATATTATCACAATGGCAATGATCTTGACTTTTAGGCTTCATAGTGGATTTTCAGCGTTAATTAATCATAGGGACTGGTATTCGTATTCATTGTTCATAGAAATAAAGCACTTTGGCATACCTACTATGGACTCCTAGAATAAGTTAATTAAATGAATTAATCAGGGGGTCGATGCTGTTATTACGCTACCTTAATTAGTATAACGCCAGAATATTATTTAAACGTAAGCTAAAGGCTTTAAAATGATGGCTTCCTTATCAGGAATGAATTCTTAAATGTGTTTCCAAAATAAGATCTTAATTCAGAACAAAAAATATGCTGTAATGACAGACTTCGTGTATAAATGTCCATTATGGGTCCATGGAAATACCTGATCATCCTAAAAGTTGCAAATTCAACTGTCGTATTAGGAATTCAAAAAGGGCAGTAAACTCAGAGTTAGTAAATGCAAGTCACCACACTGCAGCACCTAGAAAGGGTGCTAAATACTGCTCACGCAAGTCTTGTGTACGGGCTTTAAAGGATGTGTCTAACACTAGAGGATGTTGACTTGTGAATATAGACAAGAAGCAGGCAATGGTGGAGCATTAAAAGGTGCTCCGGCACCACCAACCTCGGTAGTAGACAGCTCCTCCGCGACGTCATAATTCACTAGTTGAGCCGCCACCTCGAGGAGACGGAAAAGTCGATCCTGCCAGCTCAGTCGTTCCACCGGGGTCACTAGAATCTCACTTTGGGCCTCCTCCAGCTCCAGTGAATGTTGGCGGAGGGGTGTCGCGCATATCTGCGGAGGCGGTGGCGTCGGCGGGGGTGGTGGTGGCGGAGGGGGTGCGAGGCGTCCATCGGGTGGCTGACTGCTCGCTCGTCCGGCCACCGAACGCTGCAAGACAAGGGTGTGTCGGCGTCGGACGCGCATTGTGGCGAAAAGACCCTTCATTGTGCAATCATCCTTTAGAAGAAGGGAAATGTTAATCCTTCGCTTATGGACACATCGTCTATTTCAGGCTTCGATATCTGTTCCAGCAATAGCTGTTTCCTCAAACAGCCTTTATAGGCCCTCCCCCTTCTTGAGATCGAGGAAAAACTGATAAACCAACGCCGGAGTCAATTTGTCTGGCATAAATAAGGTATCGTATGTTTATTTCTCGAAATTCTGGTAATATGAAAAGTTAAGTGAATTTTAATGAAGACATGTACTGAACGCGTCATCAAGCATCTAAAGAATACCCCCGTTTCAACACCGCATCATAATTACTAGGCAAACCGCAAAAGTGCAGTGGAGTCGCAGGTTTGAGGCAGCTGTTTGCTAGAGAAAGATTTAATTACTTGATGCACTTGTACTGCCACTTGGTGCAGTCGCATTTCATCTAGCATGGTATCTAGATCGGTCACGCTTTCTATGCTTTCATCGTGTTCGTTTTTCATCTTTAAATAATAATATTTCATACCCCGAATACGGAGTAAATATTTAACAAGTTTACTATGGATACTAAGTCTGCGGTCTTTCTTTCTTCCCAAGTTTACCAGTACTGAGCAAATTAATCAGCTCTTATTTGATGGCCTTTCAAGAATCGATGTGTTTTTTGTTAACAGGTTTGCATTTATTTACTTTTTGAGAGAGACGGGACTTAAGTACTCATTTTAATAAAATCAATCCAGTTTACAGTGCTTATTCATCTATTTCAGTGATTGTCAAAGCACCCAGAGGAAGGTGAATGAAAGAAAATCGTATCAACATCCTCAATTATAACAGGTTGTGGTCATTTTTATTCAACGAATGTATCTTCCTGCGCTAAATTGGAAATTCAAGCAAATATAGAGGCTAGATCGAAATTCACATCTTTCATTACAAGTATTCGGCGTTGGCACTATACTGGACCTCTCCTAGTCCATCGTCCATCAGTCTTAGATTCGATTGTGATGTCATAATGTTTTACGCAGCAGGGCTATAATTTGCAATTAGAGGTGTGAGGTTTCCATTTTACCTGTGCAAGGGTCCTTAAAATGATTCATCCGGACATATCAACGTGAGACTTACTTTGCGTTTGGCAAGTTTGTTCAGCGCCTCCTTCACAGTGTTCCATTCGAGATCGTTTAGGATGACCTTGGAATGCGCCTCAAAGTTGCGGATTGTCAGGAGGTTGCGTAGAATTTCCATGGCAGTGTTTCTAATTTGTAAGAATAAGGGGAGCAAGAAAGTCCATAACATGAATTAAAGACCATGAGGAACATATTTCTTACCGTTCTTGGAGTAGGTGATGTCACAGTTTTAAGATTGGTGATCAATGAATAATAATCTTTCATACTTAATGCCATTGGGCTTATAGAGGTGGCTTTGTGTTTTATACAAGAACTTGGGCTTTCAGCCATTGTCTATAAAGAGTATGCTCGCTTTTTTCGTTTCCTTAATTGGATGGTTATTGTTGAGCATAAGGTTGAAAATGACAATTTGCCCTTATGGTTTTGATTCGCCAAACCCATTCTCAATCCTAATTGGTTGTTACCAAGTTGGCCCTGTTTCCAATTTAGTGACAGGTACGTGTAGTAGCTTGAGTGGGTTTCGGTAAATTAGGTACCTTTTGACATCAGATCGGATCCTCTATCCCTGTCTTTTCCCAGCTTTCCTCTTGTCGTCTACATGAACTTAATCTCACTCATATTTCATACTGGCTGGCTTTGGTATGATGAATAGAGAAAGAAATGATCAATCGAT
Source organism: Anomotaenia brevis (assembly GCA_030710315.1). Lineage (NCBI taxonomy): Eukaryota > Metazoa > Platyhelminthes > Cestoda > Cyclophyllidea > Dilepididae > Anomotaenia > Anomotaenia brevis. The sequence continues at coordinate 781,121 of JAUOZQ010000005.1, forward strand.
GAGTCAGGTTGCTCGAAGAATCATCGGAGAGTAAACTTTTATCTAGCTTTAAGTCAGAAAGCATTTGAGTAGCAGTTAGTCGTCTTTAAATGAATCCTAACTTGAATTGAACTGGCAAAAGAAACGCACAGTTCCACCCATCCTAGGTACTTCGCTTCTTTTGTGAATGAAAGAGCCATAAATCCTGAAGAGACTGCACCCAATAAGTGGTTCAGTGAAGTCCATCGATTTCGCAGGATTGGCATTTTCGAGGTGATTTGTGAAAAGGTTGAAGCGGCAGGACGCTCTCCTGAACTCAAACTGAGACTGTCAGCTTTAAAAAATGTTTCAAATAAGAGTTAGTTATTAGCACCTTTAAGCCCTCTGTTACTGAATGGCTACCTTTCATAATCACCGTCTTGGAATAAACTACCTTTAGACCAAAAAATATAGTGCGCTTTATGACAACTCGCAAGAAGTAAGCGGTTCTTTTTTGTTGCTTAAAACGGATTTGTCAACGGCATATATGGTTCATACATCTGGCTCCGATTTCGTTCTTCATATGCAAGACTTGGCTAGCTACGCCTTCTGTTGCTAGTTGATTCCGAAAAATGAAACAAAGGTACTCGTGGTAGGCGAACTCCAGGAAAAAACTTGTGATCCAACCGAATCAAATGCCAAGAAAGTAAAAACCTTATGGAATTCTAATGAAGACAAGAAATTTCAGGCCAGCACATTCAAACACAGGGTGAAGCTTTGTAACTAATTTTAGCACATGGAAGGACCGGAGTTTGTCTGCTTTCTCTTTACTTATTCATAACGGATTTGCGTTTCGACCGAAATCTATTGTGAGGGGTTTACTTCAAAAAGCTTTAAGCCCAGGATTCCAGTTGACGAATGTCCAAATCTTAATCCCTGTCGGCCAAACGGGTTTGAGTACAGATAAGCATTGTCTCTCTATAAATGTCCTATGCTGTGAACAAATGCAACTTAATCGTTCATTTAGTGTGGGTCAACGTAGCTTCTATGGTCAAACTAACAACTGATAAAGCGGCAATATTGAACCCTTAGGTGAAAGCAACCAAAATCACCGTTTAATATGGCTTCTGAAATAAAATTTTCAAGAAATAGCCTAAAATTTGCTATGATCTAATCACTTATAAGAGGAAGATTTATCAATTGAATTGGGCGCTTCATGGACGAGAATTATAAAGAGGCTAGAAAGACTTTTAAGTGAGAGGAGGCACTGCAGAGTAAAAAATTAGACTTGGCAGTTGACTTCTGTTTTGTTCGTTTTCGCCTTAGTGGGGCGAAGGTACCCTTCCTCCCATCAACGAGGTGAAACCTAATGAGACCAACTGGAGGGTTTATTCATAAGCTGGGTGCAACTGTATCTCACTAGATAACAATCCATCTCCGTTGAACACAGTTAACATTGCAGCCGTGATTTTATTTATATATGCACTTCCAGTCACTGAGTACGTGTGCTTTAAGTGGCATTAATCTCTGAACCGAAAATGCATTGCCGCTCCCATTGAAGCCTAGAATTTAGATGAACTAAATCCAGTATCTTCATGTACAACGTGATTACCTGGTTTCACAGTCCCCATCCCTAAGAAATGAAGCCAGATGCGGTAGCATTCGGTCCAAGCACTCCTGGTGTCTCCTCGAGAGCGGTGTCCCCTTCAGTCCAGCTACTCCGTGGCTCGTCAGCAGCATCCGTGGCAGTGCGGCGGCGTAGCATCGGACGAGACAGCGTCGGCCCGGGCGACTGCGCGCCGGCGCGCTGTGGCAGGCGTCGTTGAGGCACCCGACGACTACCGCGGCCGTCGGTGCCTCCGACGCGCCCTCCACGAGCGCCTCGATGGCCGCACCCGCCTCGTTGCGCAGGAAAGCCGTGCTCGCGTCCCCACCAACTCGGCCAATCAGGCCGAAGAAGAGGGTGCGGATCACGAGCTCCAATTGGTCAGGTCTCAGGAGACCAATGGTGAATCGGATCGACTGAATCGCAGTCCTGGACACCTACAGCGGAATGGAGAGTTGGTGTGAGACGGTGACTGGAATAAGTTTAGTGATGGAAGCGTAAGTGCACTGCTAATGGGAAAGAGCTAAAAGCTTTCGAAGGTCTCTTGAACAAAGAACTCTAAAAGCAGCAAGTGGTCAGTATGAGACATCCTTAAAATACTTTGACTACGCCTGTATGAAACCGTTTCAAATATTATTCAATTTATTTCAAATTTCCTTATTAGACTTTTCCTTCAAATTTTGAAGGATGTTGTTTTGTTACTAAAAGAGGTTCGGAATGTGTTTAAGTCTTAATACATGGCTGTTGTTTTGTACAGAAATGTTAAGGGTAATGTAGCATACTACACTTGATTCTGTAAAGTTTAAAACTCTCTTCTGAATTCATGTAGGCGATAACAGCCAGGAAAACGGTTGATGACTGGAGCCTACGTGATTTATTATTTAGGAGAATAGCCAGCATCATTACCATTTATGACACCATTGGTTGAAATGAGGAGGAAATCATGACTGATTGAGCACACAGCACAGAAGATTTGCGGCTATCAAAGCTGCTGAAAAAGGTGTTACCTCGTAGAATTGCTAACCGATGTACTTAAGTCTTGGAGGGTAATGGGGGTAGCCAATAATCAGAAATGTGTATGACGACATCAGGGTTCGGCCTCCTCAAAATGGTTTTCAGGGAAGTTCCTCGACCACACCAGTCCCCAATGTTTGGCCTCCACCGAACTCGTCGTCGAGAACGGCATTAGTCGACAACGTGCCAGTCAATACACTACACAATTAAGGCAGTAATAAGACGACCGTTCTCGTTCTAGCTTTCAGGGGAATAAGAATGTACTGGATGCCAATGGTGGCGAGCATTTTGAGTAAAACTGCTCTCCTTGACAAAAAGCTGATTTTGCAGAAAAATTACAATTTTTCCTTTGTGGGTCAATTTCTACTCAGGCTTAATAATTGGGCGTTCTACTAACTAAAAATAAGCAGTAATGTCCTTAACCTGGGAACGAAGACTGGCAGCTGTGTGGACGAGGCCTCGACAGAGCTGTTGAATGCGGTCTTGCGACCACCCGGAGAGTTGGTTGTCCGTTTCGAGAATGCTGCCAAGGCCTTGCAGGGCGGCAAACTGCTTCTCCCATTGGGTGGAATTCAGGTCCTCCAGCAGGGTCTTCGGGTCCGTAGTCGAACCAACGCTGGCTCGGTTCGCCCAGTGAACGGTTCGAGATCGTTGTGGGTGTGATCGACTGAAAGAAAGCCAGGAATGTCTCGGTTTTTGGGAATCCAGCTGAAAACTTGTGCTTTACAGCCAGAAGTTCGATGCTGTGGGTAGGCGATCATGGCCACCTGATAAGTGAGACTGCTAAAACTGCCTGTGGACAAGCTATTACCACTAAATGTTCTAAGTGAAAGCCAGTTAATCGCTCTGATCCTGAAGGGATTCTATGTATCTAATAATTCCATCTTTAAGGTTTATTTCCTTCTATTTTCGCAGTGCACTCCCACGATCACAACACATTATTCCAGATTATCACTGTAGTTGCCCATGACTTCATTGGTGGAGGGATTCGTGATAAAAGAGAAGAAAAAGTCTTTAAAAATGTTTTCCTAGTTTTTATGACTCATCTGCTTTTTAATGAAACAAGTTGTGTCAAGTTGATGACTTCACCCACAAAAGCTTTTGACGCTATACCCCATAATTTGATTAATATTTGTTTCAGCAATTCGTATCCCATCAGTCAATGAAGATCGATAAAGGAATGACCTCAATCTCAAGCCGACGACTGCAATTGTTCTCACATCAGCCCGTGGCCATTACTACTGGTACCTCTTAATTCTCTCCCACATCAAATGAGCTTGTCGAAAACACTTATGCTCCTTGATAGGCTGATTGCAGGCAACATTGGACTTCATGCATTGCCAAAGTCGCAGTAATATCGAAATCAGGATCCAAAGATGGTGAAGACTAGGGCACAAAGTGCACCGTATCTTCTCCGTTGCTATGGGCTGCATTCATATGCGCAGAACACGAATCCACGTTTGCATACCTACACATATGCACACCCAACTCGGGTAAATGTGATCGAGAATAACTGGAGCAATATGCCAGACGAAGCACCATTTAGAACAAAATAAAAGCGCGAAAAGGGTCTCTAAGTGATAATTATGAACTCGTGTTCAGTGATTGTGGTTTAGAAGCATAAATTTATCAATTATTAATGAATATAAACCTACCTCAATTTCCTTAACCGCGGACGAATTTGTTTACCGAGAGCCGAAACTGGCATCAAAGAATCCACTATTGACGGCATCATATTGCCTTTATTTTTGAGCAGATTTTGTTCTAAAAACAACAAACTAACCACCTTTAAACAATCCCAAAATTATTATTTTTTTTTCGAGCTTAAAATAGTCGACCTGGTTCAATTTTGAGGGATGACTTCGAGCTCATTGCATGATTAACATCCTCTGATGCATAACCACTGCTCATCCTCGTTAGTTCTGGGCTTTTTTGGTGGGCTTGAGCTCGCACAGAGCTCTTGGCGGAAACCAAGGCCTGTGTCTCATTGGCCCATGCCCTTGTCTTCTCCAGTGAATCCACCAAGTTCAAAGATAGCCTATCAGTGGGGATGAGGTAATTACCAGTTTACCTGTCGATAGGGGAATCGCCTGAGTTTTGCAGTTGTGAAATGCGGCTTCGTAAGGAGTCTAGGCGCTTGGAAGCTGAGAATTTGATTCGCATGAGTGATTCTGTAATCTGAAGGGAAGGAAGTGAGAATAAATGAAGGTAGAGAGATAGTACTACCTGTGAAAAACTCGCTCTTCCTTCGCTGTCTTTGTCTTCCAGTGAGAAAGCAGATTGGCAGCGTCTCAGACCGTACAACTAAATTTTTAAATAGATCCTTGATCAGTATCAGAATTGAGGTTAATTTAATTAGCCATACCGAAAAATCGAAATACCAACCTCATCGTTGACAAAAGTTTCTGTTTTATATTTCGTAGAATATAAGGAACTTTTATAATATCGAAGCGAATCTGCATGTAGTATCACGCACGTAGATTTTGCAGTATGAAGTAGTAATCAATACTTCATGATATGCATAAATCGAACTTTTTGTTTTACAGGTTATGCTTGCGAGCGTCGCTACACTCGCTAGTTAAACTTAACCAGGTTCTGTGGTCTGTAGCAGGACGCCCTTCTACCTTTTGGGTGCTACCTCCTAAACATAGCTGAATATGCATCCCGTTCCCAATCATGAAGCATCAGCAATAAATAGGTGAGCACTGAATAGTGTGGGCTTCCTTTCTTGATTCTAACTGTGGCAAATTTTGCCTTTTACCGTACTAGGCATGGTGGACTTCTCGTGCTAAGTCCCGTCTCTATCTAACAAAGAATGAAACCCTCCTTCCCTACTGGAAGATTTTGGTAATGATTTACAGCAGCAAACACGATTCTTAGATTCCAAATTCTGCAATTGACTTTGCATTTTACAAAGTGCTATTCAAAACCACCCTTACAATGTCCTCATTGATTATTCGATGATTGATTACCCCCACGTTGAAAGCACTATATCCGATAGATATTTCGATAGATTTTCTTCTCCATTCTAAATACAACCAGCAAATTATCAAACAAAAAGGGGACTCGGGGGCTTTGATCCCCACCACTCGAATGTTACTGACATTTAAAGTAACTAAATCCAATGGAAAAATTTAACAGCCACCTTTACGCATCTATTATTTATGGAGAGTGAGGGTCCCCAACCTTTTCCTCTTGGTTTTTTACTGAGTTCGGTCTCCCCTCCGAGCGGTCGGAGAACAGAGATCGCGTACGCGACTTGGCTTCGCTCTCCAACAGGCGTCTTTTCTCTGCAATGAGCGTGTAGCTATTTGGGTTTGAATTTGTGCTGGGGTCACTTATGCGCGAGTTGCCTTCAGCCGGCGTCTCCATGGAAGCCACTCGACGACAAGTCAGCCGAGAAAGTCGAGAGGAGCTGTGGGATTTCGCTAACTCCTGGAGGGCTGGGGAGGTTAAAATACCAAAGTACTCCCACTAATTCCAAAGGATTGATGGTTATGAAGTTATTTACTATTTCGGTTTCAGTGTCAGGGGCTATTTTAATGATCAATATTTAGTTGATATTTTCAGACGTGATAAAGATACTCACGAACATGAGGCTTCCTTATAAGGTTAGGCTCTTCAAGGAGAACAGATGATGAATTAAACCACCTGATTCATCTTTGTAGGGAATAAATTATCTCGCTAGCCAAAATTAAGCGCTAGAAAATCGCAATGGAATTTAAGAGGCAAAGGTGAACGACGATCTCATAGCAGCTTTCCTCCTCGCAAATCTTCAGACAAAGGTGTTGGAGCTGCTTGGGTTGAAATCAGATGCCGCTGTGGAACGTCTGACCACTGTATTTAAGTTTTACAAAACGGGCAGCTAAGCACAAATGGGCCATATGCATGGTAGGAGAATTTCACCCTCTACCACATCTGAAGAAGCGTCAAAATTGGCTGGCAGGCATTCCCCAAGGTTCGGCCTCCGCCGAGCTCCTAAGATCCTAATCCAAAGATCTACTATTACGCATGGAGAGCTGTAGATAATCGAGGGTAGAATCAAAGCGGTTTTTAAGGAGATCATCTCTCTCATCAGTGAAAATATAAAATGAGCTTGCTTGTTTGCTCTAGGTCTCGGATTGGGGTTGTAATATGCACTAACGGTGATGGCTTCTTTGAGTAACCGGCAATAACGCAATTCACTGACCCATTAAAAACCTTCTGTTTTTTCAGTTACCATACACGTCTTCCTTTTCTGAGCTAACTGCTGAATTCATGGCAAACTTCATTTAGATTCGAGGAGAAAAATTAGCTGATCACGCTTTATAAGTTGGTGGAAAGAAAATGCATTTTCATATAAACCCTATAGTTTAAATGTTTCATCTTTTTTGGCAGATTTCCTCTTGGATCAAGGGATCCGATAAAGTTTCTTGCAAAAGTGCAACATTCAAAGATACAATTCGTTGAGGTCTAATACGATTTGGCAGATTTGAGTGGTAGGATGATGTAAATACTCACACCTCGGGTATTGAAAACCTGGTGTGTATCGGTGTATCACTAACCGATTGAAAAAGTAAGAGGAAATGGCAAATCTGGACACAAGTCCAAATCATCTCAGAGAAGATTGGTTGGCCCCCTATTTCTACAACCTTCTCGCCAACATGTGTTGCAAGTGTGTCATATGTGTTGCCGATTTCCTTGGAAACGAACTAACCGGACAGCGACTACGAGGACTTCGTCTACCCCCACAAACACTGCTGCATATCCACCATCCCTAAAGAATTCTTGACTCTAGTGCGGAAGTTTGCATCACTGTCCTCATTTCCTCCTAGGAGAAACATCCTGATGAAGAGTTTTGCCTCCACATTGCAAATGGCACCGCATACTTGCTTTTGGTTAAAGCTCCCTAACTCCTGATTTGGGCTCAAAATAAAAAGCCACTGGGCCTTTCTCTCATTAGAGCAGGCTTTCTCGCTGAATTTAATCTCCTTGATAACCGCTACAGAGCTTCACTGACTAATCAAGGGGCGATTGTAATCGCTAAATATTAATATGACTTTGGATATTGCATGAAGGACTTTACTGTAAAAGATTATGTGAATTTTCAGTAATTAATAACTTTTTTTTTATCCCAAACTCCAAATTTTAAGTTCTCAACCACTAGGCTGTTTTTTGTCTCTCCGTTGTTCTGTCAATTGAATCTGGTTTTCTATGCGTGTATCTTTTGATTACACCACAAAATCAGCTACAAGGACGCTGCTCTCACTCCAATGAAGATATCCTTTGAAAAAGACCGATCTGGATACATTTACCTCGACTTTCGTGATTACGACTGCCTTACTTCTCACATTTACACTATACAGCTCCAAATACCAACTCTCAGTCACCTTTCTGAAGAGATTGCATTTATATTAGTGTGTATGGTTACTTAAAACGTCGCAATAATGAGCTTCACCTGAGAACTGGTCAGCATATCCCGCAGTGGGCTGACGACTGCGCCTGATGGCTGTCCTCCAGGGAGACGCACGCTGGGAAAGCTTTCCACATTGCTGAAAATGTTTCCGTCCATAAATTAAGACGCTTGACCATAAATTAAAGAGAATTTCTCTTTGAATGGTACTTACTTGCGTTAAAACACTGGGTAGGGAAACTAAAACCCCCCTAAAGTAAGTGATTTCTCGCATCTTAGGCAATAATTCTTCTGCTTCGTCATAGAATAATATAGCATTAGAATTCCCTAAACTGAGTTAAGTCTACACTGAACTCGAACAGCATTTGATTCACACAAATTAAAAAAACCAAGTGAAAAGATAGGTGAAAAATGCTACGCACTAACCTCTGCATCTATTATTGAAACATTGTCAGATATGTTACGTAATTTTAGGCAGGCTTCATTGCAATGATCTACAAATATTGAATTCGGAACAAGTTTGTCATTATTCAAAGAATGCACATCAACAAATTCAAGGACTAATACCAGTGTACGCTTCTATCTGATAATTAAGCAAACCATCCGGTCCGATCCATGGTGCTTTATGCTTATGTATTCGCTTTGCCAAACAGAGGAATACTTCCTGCTTAGCAAGGATATGAAAGTTTTTGGGGGTACAATTGCTTAGATAATCAAGCAAGTGATCATCTGGCATGTAATTCATTGAGCACACAGCCGCATAAAATTCCATGGCTGCGATTCTAACCTAAATAGTTCCACGATGCAATTTTAAACGCTACATTAGCTTACCTTCGCTTCATCATCGAACAGGGCTGGAATTAATTTGACGCAGACATTTTTTAACACTTGTAGGGATACTTTGGTACTCAGAATGATAACTGAAAGTGTGTCAATGGTATTTCTTCGGATGTTAGAATTCTGGCATTGCATTTGAATTAAAATAAAGTCGGATACACGATGAGTTGACAAGCGAGTGCACAATAAGGGAGTGATCAAGTGAACATTTATCCTCATGTACACATTTTCTAAGTCAAGACGATGGTATGTGGATGCTAGTATAAAGTCTTCTGTATTGCATAATATATGCTGAGGAAGTTGAGTAATGAGCATCTTAAATATAAATATATTTTAAATAAAACAACAAGCTACACTTTAAAATACACCATTTAGAAAAGGAGATTCTAACCTTAAGAATAGAAAAACACTCATTAGACAATTTTGCGGGTTCAGAATCTAGAAGTTTTTGTAGGAGCATTAGGAGTGACGAAATATGTGCAATGATTTCAAGAGAATCTGAATCGATTGGCACTTGACAGTTAGCATGTCTTGAAGGAAGTTGAATCAAAAAAAGCCGCAATAACTCATTTATGCGGGTTAAAGACGCAAGCTTTTTGGTTGAATTGTGGTTCCCAACAAGTACTAAGTATGACTGTATGGGAATGAAACCAAATATCAAGGGTGATGTGCGTGCGAGATTCTCGAAATCACAATGCATTTCACAGGCGAAATGAAATTGTATGAGAAAAATTATTCAACATCCAATACCTAACAAAAATTATTTAAACATTTTCTTTAACCACTTTGAAATCTTTTGCCATGCAAATTGCAATTCAAGTTAGTGCCATTGCAAAAATGCTTGACAAGGTCATGTAGGGAGGAATAAAATAGAAAATATGCCTAATCGATTTAAATCAGTGAGCTAAAGATAAAAAAGAACGAAAAATTTTTTTCAAAATTAAAACAAGAAAGTAAAATCTGGTTAAATTTGTTCTATTGTTTGTCGGCTAAACATACTTATCGACTTCCTAAAGGCAAATTAAATATCAGCTTCGATTTTCGATGTTAAATAAACATTTAAATTAACTGTCAGTAAAAATTTTGGATAGAAACTGAATACTGCAGAATTTTTGAGGTTTCGCCCGCTTCTATACACTTCCCGCGATATGCCATGTTATTCAAAATCTGTTCGCCACTTTTAAGCAAATTTTTAAATGCTTAAATTTTTATTATTTGAAGCTAATTTTGCTTTTTTATGAACTCGGTGAAATTGTGTTTGTTCGAAGCAGATTTCTTGGCCCATTTGTATCTGATTGGTACTGAGGTTCTGTTCGTTATTGTCTCTGTGTTTTTATTATTTTTATGACTTTTTGACAAGCAAATTCAAGTACGGGTTCTTCGTCTCCTATTATAAATTACTAATTTTCTCACACATTTTTTGCACGTATTTTCCCGTCTTCTCCGCTCCTGTCTATATTTTGGCTTATTCTAATTCTTCATTTCGCAGGTTTTTATTGACTAATGCAACTTTTCACAACGTCTTAACTCGTTGATTGGTGAAGAAAATACAATGGTCAAATCGTTTCAATTGGAAGATCCTCTGGTTAATGTAAACGATGTTGAACAGCTCAAGTTGCCATTCCTGATGCACTTCTTTGTCCGACATCGGGGCAGATTTCGATTCCCACATTTACGTCTTGAGGTTCGTTGATTATTGGTTACAACCACTAAACTTTTGAGATTAAATTTTTTGGTTTAGGTTGAGGCTCTTTTTATCAATTCTTTATAGCCAGCTTATTCGTGGTAGAATGTGATAGCCTTGTCTTTGATAAACGCTAATTTCCTCTAATCATGTCACCATGGATTACGTGGCATCCTTATTTCGTTATTTAGAACCTAGATCAATTTGTGTTGAAGAACCCGGACCCTATTCCACTTAGCAACCTTGTTGCACGAATTCTGCGCTATCTTCGCCACAGAGATCCGACCATATGCATCGCAAGTGTCGATCAGGCTCTAGACGCCTTTGTTCACGAAAAGAACACGATACACCGCCAAGCTCTGCAGGCAGCCCGTAAAGGGAGGCAATTACATGACTTAGAGGCGCCCGCTAGGGCTCTCGTGCTCGAACATCTCATTGAATGTGTTTATGATGAGAGGCCCGAACTCAGCATCGATGGTCCCCTTAATTCCGCTCCGGATGCCGACGATTTTGCCTTTGAAGACTGCAGTTTTATCAACATTGGGCAGGACGTTTCCGGCTCGAAGTATTACTATATGGATGGTAAGGCATTCTCTTGTTGTCTAGTGCTCCAGTCGGTTGATTCGGTTGTCCAAAAGCAGCTGGCCTTCAGGAAAGTCATGTAACAGAGAGATTGAATAACTTGCAATAGAGTAGATCACTTAGTGAAAATGATGTCATCCAATTGAAGGCATTGTTTATGTTTTAATCACATGCCATGGGTGTTTTACTCGACTCTAGATGCCTTGTGTTTGTAGTGGGTAGGCTGTGTATCTTGGCATTACGATCAACGTGGGTGTTTCTCCCTTTATTCACCCACAATACGCACTCTTGGTTGTACTATTGGAATTTTGGCTCCTGTAGGTAGCTTCACAGTTTTTGGCTCACATAAAAGCATAGAGTAAACCATAATTTATTAAACTGAAAGATTCTCGCTTTCTGAATATTGTTCCCACGATTGATTCAGTGTATCGGTTTAGCTCATCTGCGGTATTACAGTAACGCTTGTAAGAGGTTGTCTGTAATTTATTTTTTGTGTTTGTGTTTACGTTATTGAAGTGGCTGCTCAACTGTTTATTGCTCTTTGGGTTTCGCTAGATCATTCCCTACTTTTTTTCCCTCGTTTGTGTACGCGTTGCTTGTGCATTAACATATCAACCACTTTTTTCTACCCTGGTAGATCTCCGCATCTACCGTGAGACTCCACAGAGGGGATTTTCATCTCACTGGTCCCTGGCGGTAGGTGCCTCCATGCCCCAGTGGAATACCTTCATCGCCTCTCTGAGTGAAACTGGGGAGGAGGCGGAGATGTGCAGCATTATCAAGCAAGAGCTGCTCACCTGCGTCGGAAAGAACCTGGAGGATCCTCTGGTTGCTCCCGAGCTGACGGATGAGCTCAGCACCTCGAATATTCTGGAGCGAGAGGCGGCGGAACTGACGCAGCTGCGGCAGCAACGAGGCCTCCCCCTTGTTCCCACACCCACTCCCCCAACTGCGGGAGTAACACCCGCTGGAGGGGCGCCTGCTCCTCTCAAGTCTGGCTCCAACAGTTCCCCTTCTACTGGAGGCGTCAGTGGCACCGCGAATGACGCGAACCTGACCAATGGCGGCAGCAATGCCAGTAGCAACGGGTACTCCACCTCGACCGGCCCCCTTTCGCCGCTCTCGGCCGTCCCGCCAATTCCAGGAGTCAATCAGGTTTCCGCTCCCATGGCAACCTGTGTCACCAAGACAAGCAGCACTGCTCCGAACACACCGAGTGAGTATACCCCTTTAAGCTACCGTGCTTTGTACTAGGCGGAAAGTTGGTATTTCTGGGTAAATTTGTTTTGAAGCCCTGATTTAGTAGCTTAAATGGTCCTCTCATTCAACAGAAATTTGCACCTTGAAACTGCCATAGGGCGTATAGAAGAAGAAAAAGAATAAAAGTAATCGCTCCTTGGACTATTTCGTAACCAAATGAGCCTGAAAGTTGAGATTATTCAACGTCAATCATGGGGTTATTTGTCTGATCCGTACTTTGTCATGGTTTCAGAACAACAATATTTCCTGAACCCCTTTTTGATTATCGTTTATACCTTTCGTCGTAATTTTAAATGTCTACCTGTAAATTTCTTCACCTTTCACATTATGCTTTACTATTGCCTTAACACTTAATTTTCGCTAAATATTTCACGAACAAGTAAGAATTGTTCGGTCTCCTTGTGGCGTAGTGTATTAGCTAAGACTGCAATGTTTTTGTTGTCGTCTTGAGAGGCCCTGGTTGAACCCAAATATGGTGGGAAGTGGGGCAATGAGGATAAGGGGAGGAGGGAAGGCCTCTATTGTGCGGAGGGTGTGTATGACGCACGAGGAGGATTCGGTGTCAACCCCCAACAATCCGTTCGGTGGCTGGTGTTGGTGGTGGAGTGTGTGCGCGCTCTCTCGTGTTTGGTAGCGTCTCTCATGACGCTGGTGGTCTTCTTACTGGGCCAAGGCTTTCCTCTCCTTTGTTGTTCGCCGCTCGTTGTCTACTACTACTTGGATTGCGCTGGTCGCCTAGTTGCATGGTCGTGGGCCCCTGCTTTTCCCTCCTCCTCCCAGCACGTGTGACTCATTGCATGTTGTTCAATGGGGACCTGTTGTGCCTCTTCGCACCGTTATCCTCTTTTAACCCTCTTCCCCCTGACTATACGAAGATCGCTCAGAAGCTTCTTGGCCTCAGATGAAGGGGGTGAGTTATGAATGATTCATCCATTAATACAGTTGAATCGAACCCTCTCATCCTACCAGTCACACCTGAGGTCACGCTCACGATAACTAGGTGGCAAAGGTGGCCCCTTAGATGCTCTTTAGAGCGTTGAAGTTAGTAAGCTTGCCTGGAGCTGAGTTTTTCTTTCTTTGGTATGCGTAAACGCGGAGCCTGGAGATTGTGCATTATAGTTTTCTGCTTGCCGCGGTCACTTGTGAAAGTGGGCTAGAGAGGAATAAGACACCGATCGTCTCACCTTATTTTTTACACGCCATCCCCTTGGCATGATTATCAAAAGCGCTTTCCACGCTGCATGTGGAAAGTATACTCTTCGGATTTAACATAATATTGGTGACTCATGTAGTCTCTAAAATGTGATTTGCGATACTACTCTTATTCGGCATAAATTCTCAATAAAGTAATAAATTTGAGTTGGTTACCGGGGCGAGATTAAATTCTCACCTTGAATGCCTACTCGTCGCCAAATTGAACCCGGTTGATGACTCATTGATTGCACGGTGCGTGCGTACAATCCTCAGGCCCTATAAATCGGCAGTCTTCGTCTCGCCCTTCATTCTAGACAAAATGGACTTGCTTTTCGGACGTCAACGATTCATAGGTGAGTCCTGCAAGTGAGGTTCACTAAGTTAGATCCTCACTTCTGCTGTAAGGGGCACATGCACACACACGCGTGCGCTCTCGTACGAAGTCAAGCTGTTGGGTTATCTTTTTTCTCCTTCGTCTTTCTTCCACTCGTCAGTCTCTCTCGCTCTTTGCGTAGCATCACGCAAGCGCAGGCACGCGGGCCCGTTTCACTCGAAAAGCCAGCGCGATAGAGACTGACCGTGTGGCCCAAAGTCTGCGTGCCACAGTGTGTGTAAGGGCAAATCAATTTGTGTGCGCACACGCACGCAACATACACTGGCAGGCAGGCATGCGCTTGTGCTGCGTTTAAGCAGCAGCACCGGCGGCGGCGCTGGGGACGCTAAACACCCCTTGCATGGTCGGTGGAAACGACCCCCTATCCCGTTGGGTCTGCTCTTTCTGATTAGCCACTATCACCACTGCCCCTTGCCGGAATTCCACGTCGATGGAATGGCTTTTCGGACTCCTGTAGATTCGCTCTACAGAAACGTCGCTGTGCGGTAACCTGACCCTGACCTCATCCAGAGGTGTCGTGTGCTGACCCTCTAAGTGCTCTTTTCGAATGTGTGAGCACGCACTTCGGTCGAAGAATGGAGCTAGTAGACCCGAGGTTTCCTTAAGGCAGACTCCACATGATGCAATCTGAGAGGTAGTAATAGCGAAAGTGTTGGTTTCATTTTCTGCTTGTTTTAATGCCTCGAGCCAGAGTTGCATCTGCAATGCAATTGTGTGTGCGCTCTGCGGTGTGTGCGAGAGAGGGCTGTGAGAATTTTACTGCTTTTCCGTCTATCCTCACTCCTGCCATACATGCACACACACAATCATACACCCGCACGATGTAATTTAATTCTTCTTCGGCGCGATGAGAAAGCGGGCTTACCGTTTGACCTGCGTTGTGGCATTTCCATTCCCTCCCCCCTCCACTCCAACCTGCTCAGTTCCCCTCGTGCTTGAGCAGAAGACGTCACAGGATTCCCCAGATTGGTGTCTTTGTTGTGCGCTTAACACCCTCTAAGGCGCTCTTCGTACGTCATGGCGACCATGTGACTACTGCTACTTGCATTATTAATTGCCGAATTGCTTTGCAGGGTGCAGAGGGAGTCACACGTATTTTCAAGGAGGGATTGATTGCTGTTTTCGTATAAACCTGCCAAACTAGTTCTTCCTCTCGCGTAAACCTGACGCAGTAGTGCTCTGCTGATATTGATCAGATCGACCCCAACCTCAGTGCTCTCTTCCATTCGCCTGTTTGCATGGTAGTTGATATTTGATGTTCCTTAGCTCTGGTAGCTCAATTGAGTCCTTCGCCTGTAAATGCAAAGTTTTCAGTATGGTATGGTTAGGTATATTTGCGGACGCTAATTGCGATGTCTTCTTCGTTGACAGCCACGGGAGCCTGGCCATTGGAAACGGCGGCATCTGCGGCCTTTTCCACCACTACAGCCAAGCCCTCGAACAGCGTGGGTTCGCCAGCCGGCGCCTGCAAGACCTCCCCCTCGTCCTCCTCCCATAAGCCCCCATCCACCACCGTCGCCACCAACACCGAGTCACCGCTGCGTCGACCCTCAAGCGGACCCGAGGTCGGTGCTGCACCCCCACAACTGCATCAGCAGCGGCAGCTGTTTCCGTCGGGCGTGACCGGCATGCTGGTCGTCGGTCAACAGGAAGACGGCGGCAGTGGTGTTGGCGGCGGACATCCACGCTCCGCTCCCCCCTTTGGCACGGGCTCGAACCAAAGTGCGGCGCGTAGACCCTCTATGACGTCCACGGCGGTGGCCGCAGCTTCGGCGAACCAGATCTCCACGTCTTCTGGCTTCAAACTGGAAGGTAGGCGACTCCAAACCACTAGGCGGGTGTTTATTAGGCTTGATTTTCCCTCTTGAGTTTACTAAGCTACTCTACTGATTGGTAGAAATGGGGGAATGCAAGGCTTTATCTAGCCCCATTATTGTGCAGTTAAACTCCTCACATGCCAACCCATCTACCTTAGAACGTCACATGACGAACCACACCATCAGCAGTTTGTGATTTCGTGGCTGGGAATAACTAGTTGGTGTGTGGGAATCAGTGATAATTGACAGCGTTTGAGACGTCGTGAATTGGAATGAGTTAGTGAGTGAAAGTGGAAGTGTAACTGGGCCCCTCTTTCCTTTTGCTTTAGAAGGTGGATCTCAAATGCCCGGAATACCTCCTGTATCTTCCGTCGCCAACGCAGGAGCTCATGTTCCCACACCTCAAGGTGGGGGCATGTCTGGAGGTGGAATGCCACCAACCCCCACGCTCATTTTCACCACACAGATGGCCAACGAGGCCGCTGCAAAGTGTACCAACTCTCGCATGCGCCTCAGTTCTTTCCATCCAATGCATCCCCAGTTCGTGATGCACCAGCAGCAACACCACCAACACCAACAGGTGCCGGCCCCGGAGAGTCTTCTGGAAGGCTACGCCGGTGGTGCGGTGACACAGGAGCAACTAGAGCATCGGAAGAACAAGATGGCTCAGCTGGAGAAGATCCACTCTAAGCTGACGAAGAACAAAATGGTTACCACGCCGGGGGTGGCGATGCAGCAACAGCAGATGTATGCTGCAGCTGCTGCTGCCGCCGCCGCCGCCGCCGCTGCTGCAGCTTCGGGGGGACAGCCACCGATAGGATCGATGATTCCTCCCCCTCCTCAAGGACCCATGGGCCAGCAACAGCCCCATCCAAGTGAGCCTCGTAAGTGTCGATTTGATAGTGGCCGGATTCTCGTATTTGCCCAACCCGGCCAAATGTCAGGCTGTCTGGCTGACTGACAGGTCCTTAGCTATGGCTGATTCCTTCTTTTATTGAGAGCCAATTTTATCGTCCTCACTAAACCTGAAAGGTGACTTCAGAGAGCAAAAGTCAATTTCTTAAGGAACTAGGAACAACTCGTTAGAGGTTAAGATTCGAGCATGTGATAGCAGCTGAGGAAGCACCTCAGAATCCCTGCCAAAAGCTACTCATACATTTTCTTAAAGATCTATGATTTGTAATCTCGGTTTATTAAAGGGAGCTCCTTTTCCGTGGTTTCTGAACTTGATTGACTCATGTTAACTGCTCTATTTGTTGCGAATTCTTTTGCTGAGCTATGAAGCTTTCTGTAAAGAAAACAAGAGTGCTGCTAATCTCTTGTGCTAGTATACTTAGCTCTAGCTGGTTTCTATCATGCACTGGAGCACCGCAGTGGTGGTGGGTACTGCATCAGCTAAATCAGGCGTGGCAGTTACAACTTACTGTCATAGTCGTCGTCCACGTCTTGTGACTCATGTGTGCATACCCCCCAGTCTCCCTGCCTCCCCCCCCCTCCGTTTTGCTGCTTCTGCCGCCGCCGCCGCTGCCGCCCATGCTACTACTACCACCACTGGCTATCGGAAGGAGGAGGAGGAGGAGGAGGGAATGAGTCATTCAAATCAGCCCACTCTGTTGTCTCCGCCTCTGTGTGTATCGCTTTGCGCCCCACTGACTTTCCTCTGTCTTCTCCCTACCGACCCACTGGCCCTGTCATCTGCCTTTGGGCACTTTGTTTTGTGGAGGGAACCCACATTCCTCTTTTACTTCTCATGCTCTTCTCTCCTTATCCGCATGGCTCTCTGTCGACGTAGATATTAAAAAACACGAACTTCCCCATGAAGAACTAGGCTTGAAATTAAGTAGACTTCTTTTAAATGGTGGATTTATCACACTGCTTCTCTTCCTCCCTAAAGCCTACGGCATGCCACACACGGGTGGTGTCCAAATGCCAGATCCGAGCCGAGGAATCGTGCCGATGGGACCTCAACGGTCCGACGAGCGAGATTTCGAACGGGCCATGCGAACGCAGCAGGCGCGGAAGCACCCCGGGGCCATGCGAGGGGCCGGGGTTGGTGACCCCAGCGGCGGGATGCAGCCCTTCCAGTACGGCGGTCCACCCATGCCCCTTGGCATGGACATGGTCACCGCACCGCAGTCTTCAGCCAACCCCGGAGGTCCCCCGGTCCTTGTGGTGCCGCCAAACAATGCCTGCTCCTATGCCTCCCAGCCTGGTCCCCCTCCTACGCAGCCTCAGGCAGCTGCCATGCAAAATAAGTTCGGTGTGCAGACTTCGCCACCACCACCACCACCGCCGCCTTACAAGCGACCCTACCCAACCGACATGGCTCCGCCTGAACAGCAGTTCTGGGACCATCAGCACGCCATGTTTGATCAACAGCAGCAACAGCAGAGCATGATGATGCAGCAGCAACAGCAGCAGGTCATGCCGCCAACAGCCGCCAACGCTGTGATCCCAGGGGGTCCCAAAGGTGGTGGCGCAGGTTCTGGCGGACGCTCCGGGGTGAACAAGAAGCGCAAGACCGCTGGGGGCACCGCGGCAGCCAATAGAGCAGCAGCGAGAGCGGCTGCTGCAGCCGCAGCCGCCAGTGCTCCGAACGCGAGTCCCTACGGCGTGCCCCAACGAATGCCCCAACCTCCGATGGGGGTCAAGAGCCCAGCCGGTGCTGGCGGCTTCGGCAGTGTTCCCATCGGACCCCCTAGGGGCTCTGTGGCCTCCGGGGCATATCAGCCCAATCCCGGTGATCCGATGAATGGACCCTATGGGGTGTGTTATGCTCTATTCCTAATCTTGGATGTCTGCTTCGTTCATTTAAGTAGTTGTGGTAGCTCGTATCTTCCCTAAAAGTCATCCCTTCTAGTAGAGAGCGATGGAAGGAGGGTTAAACTAATTTCATAATCACAAAATGACTTGCACCTCTACGTAAATTATTCTCTATCCCGCGCCTCAATTTTTCTCGCTCTCCCTAGGTGTTTTTCGCATGTGAATCGCTCACAATCGCATTAATTGCACCCAATTTTAAGCCTCCTCCACTCCGTTGCGTAACCGCGTTCTTTGTTCATTGCCGTCTGGACGAAACGGTTTTTGGGATAAGTATTCATTAGTCTAGTAATGAGCTTTCAATCTTTGCTGTGGTTTTTTAGCAGCCCCTCACCACACGCAGTAGGAGTAATAGTGTAAGGTGTTGCTCCGTCTGCCTGTGTAAACCCAACAAGGCAGCGAACGAACGAGCCAGCAATAAAGAAGCAGCATCATAAGCGCGAGTGAATCCCTGCTCTCTATCTCTGGTGGCTTGTCTGCCTGCCTGCGCTTTCGCATTTCAAATTGAAGTGCGCGTAACTGCTTCTGTGTGCGTACGTGTGTGTGCGTTCTCTCGCTCGCTGCCTCTTGTGCGCGTGCCGTGTCTGCAATTAAGCCCAGCCAATGAGCGCACCGCGTGTTTCTCTCGCCAGTAGCTCGCTCGTGGCAAACCAGTGCATAACGGGCTTCGGAAGGGAGGGGGGCTAAATATAGTGCTAGGCAGTGTTTGTGCGCGCGTTTGCTGCATCCGCCATTATTTTGCCCGTGCACACAACAGGAGAAGCGGGGTGGGGGGATAAATGCTAGCCCCCCCTCTAGTCAGTGTTTTGACAATCTACCTCTCCTCGCTAGATAGCTAGCCCAGTAGCTGGGAAATTTGGTCTGTTTGCATGTTCCTCTTGTGTCGAGGAGGAGCGTTCAAGAAGTCAACAGCGAGAAACAATGCATACTCTTCAGGTGGGGCGTTAGCACAACGCGGGACTTATTATTAATCTGCCCTTCTTTTGCATGTAGCGTACTCGCTACCTAAATATATAGTCAGACTTTAGGGGGTCACTAAAAGAAGCGTCACTCCAGAGCCTCGGCTTGGAGTGGTATACTGTTCGAGACACTTAGTGGGGGCTAATGACCGTAACCCTCACTCATGTATTGAGAACATAATTTTTGGATCTAGAATCCTGCCTACCGGGGTCAAGTGATGGGATTAGGTCCCGGGGCAGCAACGGCGGCAGGAGGTCCGATGATGGACCCTTCACAGCAACAAGCACAACAACAACAACAGCAGCAGTCCTATCCTCCTCCGCCTCCCCCAATGGTACCCCCGATCTCTTCCGCGAGCCACCAGCAACACCCACCCCCGTCCTCGATCACCTCCGGGTACAGCCACTCCGCGGAATCAAATATCCCCTCCACCTCAACCTCGACGCAGCATCTCACCTCATCAAGTCTGGAGAGCCTTGCGCGTCTCTCTGAGCTCTCGGGACCCGAGGGACCCTTCGGTTCCCCCGCTCCGCCACCTCTTCCACCGAGTGTGAGCGGAGGAGGGGGAGGAGGAGGAGGGGGACAGGCGTACTCGCGACTGTCCTCTTCGGCCAGTCAGCCGGACCTGATGATTGGAGGATTCTCCACGGAAGGAGCGGGTGGCGTGGGGGACCCCTATCAGCCCCACGGCTACCACCACCAGCAGCAGCACGCACCACCTCAGCAGGTGAGGCATTATCTCACTGGTTTGCACCGACAGGTACGTCGTCACTCACCTCCGCACCCTAGTCAACGGAACTTGAAAATCGCCCAAAGGGTGACACTAAATATCCCCCTCAACTTTGCCCGAAACCTCAAGAAATCGATTTTTCCATCGTATTCACGATTTGGTGCCTGTTAGGTTGATCGTGATAAAATGGCGGTTTAGTAACTTCACATTTGACTCCAATACGTCTTTAACAAACAAAATGGCTCTTTCCTAGAGCCCGGGAAGGGAGAGCTATGATGTCCAGATCAGCCATGGGTGCACCAAAAGTTTGATTGAGATTGTAGACATCTACCATGGTACCTAGTATTAGCACGGTTCTATTTTACCTTCTAGATATGCACTACTTTTTGTGAGGCTTTGCAAGCATTTCCTTATTTACACTCTTGAAGAAACTGTTGGCGTAGTAAGTGCATCCCAGTAAGCGGAAGTAGTACATGAAAATTCGCATCCACCTGGAATTTTCGGTGGGTAGGTTCTCAAGTCGCAGAATTAGTGCTTTTAGCCTTTGGCTCTTAGTCCTGGGGGTTTTCACAAGAAATAATACGGCCTCTGGTGTACTTTTGCCATTTATTCGCTTAGGAATATGTACTCGTGTGGCTTATTAGTGCAAACCTTTTTCTGCATTTAATCTCGCTAAATTAACTCTAGCTGATATCCCTTATAGGCTTTCTCTGTGCTTAATATATGCTCAAAGGAACTTGCTCGCAGTCGTTCTCCATCAATCGTTGTGATGGCACCATGTTACGCAAAACAACACCAGAGGTCTATGGGGGGAGGGGGCGTATGGAAACTATTCGAGGAGCTCAATAGTCTATTTCGTTGGAAGTTTTTTGGTTCCAGGCAAGTAGTTTACAAACTGTCTCTGCCAAAATTGAGCTAAATGTAGGAAACCACGCTCTAGGGCCCTGTGATGATGTTTCCGATATTGAAACAGGATGTGTCGGGCCTTTCAACCTCACCTTCGTGCTGTTTGCTACCTTTAACAGCCTCCGTACTACCCGGGCCATTCGCACATGTCACCTCAACAGCAGCAGCACTATGGTCGTCCAGGTGACCAGATGGGTCCCCTCGCTCCCTCTGCCGGAGACACAGTTCGGAGTATCACCCCCGTGACTGCTCCGCCAACTCAAGCCCAGCCTCAATCGATGGGAGGTGGCGGAGGACCCACTGTAACCTCCCCGACTATTCCCAACTCCGCCGTGGTGACCTCATCGTCTACTCAAGCTCAGTCGATGCAGGTGAGAGGGAAGGGGAGATGCCTGTTTAGTTGATGTACCCCAAGTGCTCGAAGTGCCCCCATGTGTTTACAGAATGTTAATTACTGGGATGTACTATTGAGCCCTAAATGGTTCGCTTGCGACATCTAAAGTACGGCCTGGGGGCGGAGGCAACGATTGTCTTTATGGCTCTCGGTGCATGTGCTATTGTTGTTGGTGGTGGCGGAGTAGAAGTGGCACGGCGTTAAGTCTCTACTGAATTGCTATTGACGTTGGATGGAATGGTGGCTTGGGTCTAGTGCCATGCACTCCCAAGCCTCCTGGCAGTAAAAGCGAGCCAAGTGGGGAATGCATATGCTTTCGCACGCGTCCACCTCTCAAGCCCTCCCTCTTTCTCTCTCCGTCTTTCGCTCCCCATCCCAATCGATGTTGGGACAAACGTGGGCGGGGGGTGACAGCGGCAACGGCAGGCAGCTTACGCGGGTTTTCGTGTGCGCGCACGCGTTCAATTCTGCTCACGTGTGCGTGTGTTCTCAACGGTTGCTATGATACTCTCCTACTCATCCTCGGTATTGGAGTAGCTGACCGTTTCTCTGCATTTCTCCTCCCCCCTAGTATCACCTGGCCATCTCGTCTTCCTATTAAGCCCCTCGAGATTGTAGCCCACAATTATGTCCTCAAGCATTTGATTGCGCACGGCGAAACGGCATTAGACCCTCCCTGAAGTCGTTAATCGCGGTGTTTTTTTCCGCTCCATTTTTAGGCCAATAATTCAAACACCAATGTTTTCTTTAACAACCAAATGAATGCTCCGCAGATGGGCTACCAACACGTAAATGGAGGTGGCGGTGGTGCTCAAATGCACGCCTCACAGTTCATGCAGCAGCAATCGCGTGGTTGCTATGGCAACGGCAGTGTGGGTACCATGCCGCCACTGCCTCCGCAGCAGCAGCAACAGCCTCAACCGCCACCTTCGACCAACGTTCAAATAACACCAAAAACGCCCCACACCATCCAGTACATGCCGGCCACCACGGTTTCCAACACCGCCGGCAACAGCGGTGGTGGTACGTGCAATCCCGCCAGCTCCGCGGCCAATCGGATGCCCGGGGGCCTCTACCCTCCCCCGCCGCCGCAGCCGCAGCAGCCACCCAAGGGCGTTACTACGGCGGCGGCATCACGAATGATGCAACAACCCAGGATGACTGGTGCTCCCGGGAACTCTCAGCCACCACCGCCGCCTCCTCCTACTGGCAACGTCGTTGGACCCAACTCAAACTCTCCTAGGAACCAGAGGGGACCGAAAATGGATCCTTCACAAGCTGCCGTTTCCACGGCTTCTGGAGGTTAGTCGTACTAACTTTCCTGGTGTTTCCTGAACCGCCGCATGCATCATTGAACAGCCCTCTTTGGATGTGATGGTTCACTGAGAGGTACTATAAGTTCTAGACCGTTTTTTTTTCATTTAAAGACCATCAGAATAACTGATTTTAGACAAATGGCCTTTGTGTTAGTGTTAGGCTAAATTGCTGTTGTGATGGCTTGGATCATGATCGTGGTTATTCATCAACGAACCACCCAACAATGAGGGCAGTATAGTGATATTAAATGTTGCAAAAGTCTGTCTATTCAACGAATGACTTTAATCGCTGATTTGCTTACTTTTGTCTCATCGTCGGCCCCTCGATTTTGAACAAAAGAGCCGTTTATATTCCAGAGGGTCGAAGTAGAATAAAGCCTAAATTTCTTAATTTGTCTTTTAGACTGCTTGCGTAAGTGTCTATTAGCAATTAAATAATGAGTTTTTCAATCCTTTTACACTCCATAAAATGTATTTCCTTTTTTCCTCGCGTCTTTATTATGTTGAGTTAGCCCATACTGGGATCATTTTCATCGCTCTTACTAAGGGACCTTGTGCTTTGTAGACATGGGAGCGCCACTACCGGATACGGGGATGTACGCCGGACATAAGTACCAACAGGCCGGCGGTGGTGGCGGCTGTTTCCCACCCATGAGCGGTCCTGAAACCTCCCAGTCGGACAACGCGAACCCCTTCGAGTTCCTACAGGGCTGTAACACAACCACAACGACGTACTCAACAAGTGGCGGTGGACAGCCATACCGCGAGCAAACCCAGTACCCCTACCACAGGCCCGATGGTGAGCCAACTGTTGGCAAGGGCGCCATCGCAGCCTATCCCAACTCCTACGGGGAGATGTCCTATCAACGCGCCTCCTGGCCTCAGCAGCAGCAATCGCAGATGGTCGGTGGAGACTTCTATATGCAACCCTCCCAGGTGGCTTCGAGCAACATGGCAATGACCATGCAACAGCACCACGGTCAAGGCCAGGGCGGTCAGTACTACATGCCGCCACCACCACCGCAGACTCAGCATCCGATGCACGCCCCTCCACCCCCGAACGCCGCTGCTGCTCAGGGCGGCGGCGGTGGTGGTGGGCATTCGCGGACCTACCCGACCCTCCTGTAAATAGGCGCGCGAGAGGGTCCGATTAAAATGCATTTCACACCACTCCCCGTCATCCCGATTTGTTTGTCTCTGACTGAGATCTCATCACATGCACGCACACCCGATAAACACCTCCCCACCCCCGAACATACAAACGCGCGCCATCATTTGTACAGAGGTGGATCTCCCCTGCCCCCGCCCTCCTGTCATCCTCTCTTCGATCGATACTCGTAGTAGTTCTCTCTCTGTGTACATGAGACTTGTTATGCCCCTCCCCCTCCTCTTTCGCGCCCACACGCTTGACGGGTGGAGCAGCCGAAGTAGAAGTAGTAGTTCTCTAGTTGAGATTTGTTTATTTTGATCAGGCCGACTGAGACGCGCTGTGTGTGTGTGTGCAAGTGTGTCGCCGTGAAAGGAGCACACAGGCACCGCCGGCGCTACACAATCACGGGAACCGTTGGTTTTTTCACATCCTACTTGCATTATGAGGCTATACGTATGTATCCGCCTCCTGTACACAGCACCATTAACTTCTTTTATGATACAGCCCTATATAAATACAAATCACATCGGAAAAACGTAGTCACTCATTTTGTGCGCTTAAGGAGGAAGTGCTTTGAAACTACTTAGTTGAGAGTCACTCGCTTTATGGGAGTATGTATCAGGTCACCTCATGAGTTATGTCCGATTTATACCTTTTTAAATTGAACGAACTGTAGCGAGTATTCCATAATGTCCACCGGAGCTGAATGTTGCACTTTTTTGATACATTAAGTGGATCAACTTTTATTTAACGGAACAATGAAATTTGCTTGACTAGAACCCTCTAACATGGAGGTACCCAGGAATCATAAAGGACATAGTGTTTTGAGTTCAAGAAAGGAAACTCAGTTGCCGAAGCGGATGAAAATTCGTTGAGTATATTGAGAAAGGAAATGGTTTTCAAAATTCAGTCGAAGTGGAGATTTCACCCTCCATGAAAATGGAGATCTTACTTGTGGATGTCCATTTGAGTTTGATAATAAGTTTCTTGAAGAAACACATCGAACTTTTTCAGCTCAGTTTGAATTGTCAAGTAAGCTTAATTCAAACTACATAACTGTCCATTATCATAATCACAAACTAGGAAACTGTATGCCTCATGGTTTCTGAAAATAATGTCATATCCTATGTTGACATCTGCTCTTCTCTCCCATTCTCGCCAACCTGTTTCACCTCTTTTGATGGATAGACTAGTAACGATAAATAGACTTTTTATCGGAGCGTTAAGCGTCGTAGAAAGTGACAGTCGTAGACTAGAGGAAAGACCCCAGCCACTGCCACCGAGAAGGGAAAACACATCCTGGGAAAAGGGCTTTTCTGTTAATCTGTCGGAATTGTCAAGGAGTCATCATCCACTTTGATTTGTTACCAACTAATACAGCAATAATTAATGCTCAAATCTTCTGTAAGCAAATAGGGCGGCCAATCCCAAAGAAGCTTTGAAGGGGAAAAGGACCTGCTCTACTAGATGGAAAAGGGGTGGTGTTTCACCAGGATAATGCAGCACGATCCCCTACCCACACGCAGCAAGAGACCGAAGAAGAACTTGGTTCAGAGGAAGTTCCTCTTCATCCACCTTGCTCCTCCTTCAGATTATCGCCATTTGTTTCGTAGCTTGCAAACTCATTTGGAAGAAGCAGCAGCTTTTGCAGTACCGCAGTTAGAGGTTGAAGCTGACATGCGGGAGTTCTTCAAATCAAAACCACAAGAATTTTACATTAATGGTATTAATAAGATTGTCAATAGATGCGAGGGAGCCAGAGATAATTAGGGATAGTGCATCGATGATTAAATCTTTCATCAAATGCAGCATTTGGTCAATTGCCTTGTTTATTTAAATTTTGAAAATAACTTATTGGATGAACTGATAATAATATTAGTAGGAGCAAAAAAGCCATTGCTAGTTTTGTGAAAATATTCACGGAGACATTTGAGCTGATAGACTTGTTTTCTAGTCGCTCAAAATACTCTCAACCATATAAAGAAGCTTATTTCAGAGAACTGAAGACATTAAGAGTCGTTAATCAGGCAGATCTAACTTGCTACCAAATTGACCGGTGGTTAAAGTAATTATCGGCTTTTATTAATCACAACATTATAGGTTCCAGCTAGGTGTGTTGGATGATAAAGGAGTCATGCTTATCATTTACCACCCTTCTGCCTAATTGGAGAGGTACGGATTTTAGGGGTGTATCTACTACCCTTCGTTTGGACAAACTGATTTATCTATCAGTGGTCGATGTCAACGATCTCTCTGTCTATCTGTCTTTCAATAACTCTTTCCGATGAGATGGAATATCGCACTGAGTTTTACCCCCTTATCGATCGTCTACTTTCGGATATCTAGTAGTTTTTAAACACCAACATCGCCTAACTGTATTCCCAGTTATATCTTGAGGTTCTTTTCCTAATGTTCCCGGAATAGCCCTACCGATACATTTCGTTATTTTGAAGAGGATCAGTAATCCATCCAACGATTTAATAAAAAAATCGATTATCCCTCGATCAAGGCAATTACTGCATTTTCACGGAAGTTCTCGTAGAAAATCGTTTATTCAAAAGAATGAAAAGCTTATTTTAAAATGCATGTACTAATTGAATGTGAGTACTTTTAGTCAAATTGGAGGCGCTTTCGTTTTGCTTTGGGGTTTCATTTCGGCCAGGCACTATTGACTGTTTTAACACTCACGTGGGCGGTTGAAAGAAGCACTTTTAGAATATCAAGTGGGTAGGAAGACTATGCATCACGACTTGATTTTCCCCAAGCCCAGGACTTCTGCTACTCTGTTTTTGTGTCTATTCTCGGCTGCATCAACAACGCCATCCTGGTTGTATTCCTCTGTACCCGTCAGTACTCCTCCCTCGTCTGATTCCCAATCTTCAGTGGGGTAATTGACTTCCTCGCGTGTTTCTTTGACACCTGCTTCGAGTTTTTAGGACCCTGCACAACTCCCTTGGAAGAAAAGGCCTGCCCTGTGTTTTGATTATTTCAAAACCTCTCTTTTGGGCATTCTTCACCCTCCGAATGGGAGTTACTTTCATTGAGTCAATCCTCATTCTCACTGGCCTTATCTTCCCCTCTGTTTATCGACACCGCAGTCACTGGTTAATCCTACTAGGGGTATTTATCTTCTACGCCATAGAGGTACGAAAAGTTTTTGTGCACACATTATCGACGGATGAAGGTCCATGGGGTTTCGGCTACGAGGCAAGGGATCTGTTTCGACTCAATGGAAAAAAAGATAAGTGGCCTCAAACTTGTTGCGGCCAATCACATTGCTCAAGCTTTCATTATGCCCCTGCTGTACACACGTCATCTCTGCACGAATTCGCTGAACGCCTAACGCCTACCACCTACTACTCACCTGCAATGCCCTGCAAGAGATCTCAATAGTCTCAATAGTCTTCTCCCTGCTTGTATCTGGGCACCATTCTTCCTGCTCTTTTTCATCTTCCACTTTGGGACTCTTTTGGACTTCTCACAGGAGACTCATTTACCATGCACTTTATTGATTGCTCTGTCTCCTCTTAAGTCACAATGTCGGAGCTCACTGATGGGAGGGCTGGATGTCACTCAAGGTCACTGGATGAGAATGGAGGAGGACAGGAGGCAAGAAATTCACAGTTCGGTGTGATCGAACAATTCCCAACCCCGTGGTCGGTTAATATCATTAGACATCCTCCGTCTTGGGAACTTTGAAAAAAAGGAAAATTAGAAAGGAGATTATCGTCATTTCTCGAATTAAAAAATCAACGTGAAACTGAAAAAGTTGACTTTGTTCATACTCCCTCTCACACTGCTTTTGGTGAAATAATATCAGGAAAAGATTGAATTCTCCGAACCCTGGATTAATTTGAGCATTAGAATCAAAATGAGAATGTTGACATAGTAAGTAGCTATTGAGGTACTGGTTCGGACTATTCCGGGGGTAAAGTAACACTAAATCTAAGCCAATTATTTATTGCTTCCAACTCGCCTGCCAAAAGTCCTGGTTTCTCGACTTTCCCTAGGACTGCACACACACAAGTAGCAGAACTCATGTAGTACTGGCAGCTAGTTGAAACTCCCTTTTTAAAACCACAAACAAGAGTAGAAATCAATACAGGTTGCCAATTACTTTGCTTTGAGGTCCGAAGTGGTTTATTTAGACTAAAGTAGCCTTAAAAGCTATGTTGAACTTTACCACTTTCGCTGAGGGAGAAAAATGAGTCACGCAGTTGTCCTGGAAATTGCCACGACCTTAAGAGAAAAATTCGCAATCACTAGAGTAACCACCGCCGCCAGCGCCACCTTCACCTTCACCACCACCGCTGCTGTTGACGATGATGCTGCGAAAAAGACACTTCATGGAGTCAAAATGTTTACCCAAGAGCGGAATGTCAGACTGTGGAAAACATTTAACGGCCCGTGGATTTACTCCAGTAATAACTCCCCGGATGCAGCCGCGTTTTGGCTGGAAAGTGTAGCCAAAATGATCTTTTGTGAATTACGTCAGACCCTATAGTAAATACCGATATTTCTCTGCTAGTATTCCCTAACAAAAGAGCCTCCAACCTAAGTTAACTGGATTGTGTATTTTAACATGGATTGATACAAAAGAGAGAGATCCTGAAATGTCCCTCATTTGTTCAGCAATCGATTGACGAAAAATCTATCCAATGTCATTCTCTGCGTAAACAAAAACAGACGAATAGAAATAGCACGTTTGTTAAAGTTGCTGAACCGAAATGCGAACGCGCGCGCATTCCTCTGCACAGAGCCCTTCTGTTTTGCAAATTGCATGCTAAAGGCAAATGCTACCTTTTGCGCAGGCAATAAACTTAATTGAACACAATCCTAGATGCACTTTACTGAACTAGTAGCCATAAAGATAATGCACAATGATTGGAGGTTAATTGACCCATATCTAGCATCATATGCTCATTCCACCAATACAGGTTTGACTGGCTTGGTCAGTTTTGACAGGTTAGCTGATTAAGAACTTCACTAGATAGAGAGGATTGGCTCCGTTTCCACTGGTTTCTGGGTAGCATATAACAGTCCGAGGGACTTTAATCATTTGATGGAGTTATGCTGGGCTGTGCTACCCACTTTTCCCAATCACTCGCGTCCCGGGCATGTTCCAAGTTAGCACAAGTGACGACCGTGTTGACACTGTTAGGGACCAGTAGGAACAGGGGTGTGCGTGAGATACTTAATCGTCTCCTCCGGAAACTGATACTTTGTCTGCTGACTAACAAAATGAATAGATTCAAAGGCGAATCAATAGTCCGGGAAACTACCCCCATTTTACTCAGAGTTTTACTCAAAATAACCGCCACGCATCCCATATCTCCTTAAAAAATTACTGAGATCGAAAGAGAGCTTTATGCCAATGGTTTCATCCACTGGGGCTGGGCAAAATAGAAAAATCAACGAAATTTTCGAAAATATAGTATAGGTCCACATTTTACAGCATTACAGCCTCAATAGGCCCAGATATTGATGCATTCAAATTGTGAATTGCTGGCTCCAAAGGTATTTTAGCCCATTCTTCTGCTGGTAAAACACCCTCACCCACGTTCTTTTAGAGACGGTGAAAATAGACTTCTTATTTGAATCTCTAAAATGGCCCATAAATGCTCTCAATAATGAGATTGAGGTCTGCTGATGTTCCTCTTAGTGCCATAGTTTAACAATTCTACCTGCTCTATGGATCGGTGTTGCATTATCATCTCGAAGTATGACCCGCCCCTCAGGAAACAGTTCATGAACAACCATAGGATGAAGAACTTGGTAGCTCGCAATTCCTGAATACATAGTCTCAGCTGTTAATTCTGTCATGAATGGAAATCAATAGCTCGGTTGCGGATTTCCAAGAAATAGAACCCCAGCTCATTACAAACCCCCCCCCCTGCCGCCACGATGTTTTAGGGCAATGTGGTCTAAATGATTTTTTCCACTGTCTCGAAACCTACGCTCGGCGGCCAGAGGTCGAAAATAAGGTTAGCGATGATGATTACTCAGAGAAAATTAGAGAGACCAATTCTGGAGGTTTATACTCCACCACTCTAAACACTTTGAAACACTTGTCGTCTTTCAGAGCAGAACTTTTCTAATTACAGCTCTTCCGTGGCGGAATCCAGCTACCGTGTGCAGCTCCCGACGAGGAACAGTTCTGGGGAAACTGGGGGTGGGGGGGGGGTTCTGTGGGTGTTCATTGAGGAGCTCTGCAGTGATTTTAGGAGCCGTGGTCTTGCCATCGCCTCTAACAATTCTATTTAGTCTGACGCACTCTCAGCCAACAACTCAGACTTTCAGCCAGACATGTGCTTTGCTGAGGATGACGATTTTCCCTCTTTCAAAGGCGGCGGCAGTCAACTTTTAAGACGATACATCTCGGAATGCAAAGCATTCAGAGGAGGGTAGTTTCTGTTGCACTATCACTATAGATATGGAAGATCACTGGCTACCATCATTATCCACTGCCCAACAATTCCATGTAGGCATCTTAAAAGACTTAACCCTAGCATTTTCTGCAGACTTTCGAGGTAGAAATCGGCTGTGTTGAGGACATAATCAGGTAGTCTGTCGTCATGTTACTAACTTCTTCCAGCCACCACTGCATTCCACTTCCCAATTTACGCCTCCTGATTGTTTTCAAGGAATTTAGGGAACATTTAGTGACGACCATAATCTCATCCTTATTTAGATAGATGGTGCGAAGCTAGAACTCCCACGATGAATCAGGTAGGTGGAACCAGTCATCCATCCTCGGAACAGCAGAAGAAGGAAGCCTATTGGGTTTCAAAACCTGTAAACTATCCGGATAATAAAACAGATAATTATCAGTTCCTACATTTATTCGAAGCGTCTTCTATAGCTTGTAGTCTAACAAACATTCCAAAAATCCACATTTTGAAGCCTCCGTCTTCTATAAGTTTCCTTGATTGAATTCATTTGGGCTATTTTGAAATGGAGGGGATAAAACGCCTGATGAATCGGTAACACTTCGTCGTAATACGTTTAAAACGTTAATGATACATAGTTAGCTGATACCTTACCTTTTTTACCCGATCACCGAGATGAATACCACTCAAGTCAACTACGGTTAATGAATGGACCGCAAAGTCATAATAAGCAGTAAAGAGTAATGAGCATCGACTGCGAAGCAGGTTTTTATTAGTTTTGTCCCCTAAATTCGTGTAGAGACGATATGATTCGTATTCATATGGATTTTTTATTAGCGCTAGGATGATATCGCCCCTATTCGGTCTTTGGAAAGCGCACTAATTACGAAATCGATAATTCGAAGGATATTTAATGTCATCGAGCAAAGGCCACAGGACTTCACGGTATTTTGTCTAATACTCCAAGTTGGACGACTTTATTCAAAATAAATATGACTCATTCAAGGGTGAAGCACAGTCTAATTATATTCATAAGCACAAATATTTACACAGCCTTAGGGCAAGCGCCCCGAAAGATTAGGCAAGTTTAAATTGAATTAAAACATCAAAATTTTATTTCGAAGCCTAAAAGTGGACTGGCTCCTCATTGGCTACGAGCTATTGTTAACTTGTAGAGGAATAATATATGACAGTTTGAGTGAGCTGTGATGACCAACGAGATAGTGTGAGGCTGATACCTCTTTACCTTATCCATTCTCCACTTCCCACTATCTTTTCTTCTTCTCTCTTGTGTCCAGCATGTACAAAGAAGTTGCACATATGATAATCCAAGCGTTACTAAAATTAGTATGATGAATATTTGGTTGGTTGCAATTGAAAATCGGTAATTTTCCTAAATTGCATATATTTGAGCTGGTTAGAGTGTACTACGTTCATTGAACACAACTATTATTCGAGGGTTTAGGCCATAAATATAGTTGAAAGACTCTCTAACTGCGTAGTGATAAGTTTGAAATTGCCAATTTATCTTTAAGAGGGGAACCCGTTTCTTAGTTGCAACTCCTTGAGCTGAGCTAGTCATTTATAACCAGTCAATTTCTAAATCAGCTATACTTAAGTGGTAAATTGAAGGGGCAAGGAGGGAAAGGGACGACTTCGGGAATGAGAGGATCGGAGAAGATACCAGGCACCAGCTCAACTTTAACTAGCTTCTGAGCACAACTCAAACTGTTTACTATTAAACTGCAACCACTGGAACCAACGCCGTAGATAGAGCACTGTTTTTGAGGCGTCTGAACAATACTATTTCATTGTTACATTGCTTTTTGGATATTCCTTTAATATGCTACTTCGAGATCCAATTCTTCCTACCTTAAATTTTGCTCTAGAGGGATCACATGACTTCACGAAATCCTATAGAGATTAATTATCCTTTGATTTCTGCAGAATAATACATTTCTGCGGTTTAATTTCTTCTATATTTACTAAAGAGACCTGTCTCTACTTCGAATGAATAACATAAGAAATGAAACCGAAAATCGCAAGGTTCTTCAGTCTTCTGGAAAGATAAAGAGGCCCTCCGGTTTTCTATTTTTGTCTACTTGTTCCCTAAAGTTGATTAGGCCCAAAAATTTGATACTTCATTCTGACTTTTTATTTAATCTCAAATATGCAATATAGCTTTGTGTAGCCTAATTATAAAAAACGGGCCATTTGATACTTATCTTTTCTTGATTTACTTTGTCAGACTTTCAAATGGCTTTACCATTTGAGAAGTCGCAAAATATGCACGGCGATTTTAAAAATGCCGTTGCATTGCTTGGAAGGTGGATGATTCGGCAAATAGGTCAAACGGGAAATGGAAATTTTACCGATGCATATTTACACTAGGCCAACTTGGACCACGATGAATCGAAATAAGTCAAATTTATTGAACCAACAATTAAGTTTCTTCATCCTGCAATGTGATGAAGTGGTGTTCGAAAGTGTCCGTTGGGGAGTGAACTTTTTGAACAGTTAGAGTCTGATTAGACACACTGATTACTTAGAAGAAAGAGGCAATTTACCACAAAATAGATAAAAATGTAAAAACGGTATCTTCATGGTTGGATGGTTGATTGCTTTACGAGACGCCTATTGGTTCATGAGAAGAGATCCAGCTCTCGTCCTATTGGTTGGCAGATGCAGTTTTGACGAGTTGTCGTCAGGCTAATGCCTTCTAAAATCTTGTCCAATCCTTTGTGTCCACTCTCTTCCTTCATGGATATTGCATTTAGTAGGTAAAATATAATAGGTACTCTGCAGCATGAGTGGGAAATGCGTTGGCCCGTCAAGTGACGCAGCATGAAGATGGGAAACAAGCGTGGCAACAGCATGCGTTCATCTGTTACTTACTGAGACGTTGTAATAATAATATTCAGTCAAATATTTATCATCGGCCCAACACGGGGATAAGTTTTTAGTAGAAATTTCATGATTACAGCTCTATGTAGCTTCTTGCGCAAAGATATTCATACATCATGCACTTTTACATTCCAAATGTCCCTGAGAATATCGAAAACAAGGTTATTAAATATTCTAGACCTGCACTTTTGAAATCCAAAGAAAGGACACACCGAGCAACTGAAGGGCTACTCAAAATGCTTCGGTACTTGAAAACTCTGGATGCCTGCCATCAACTGATACTACGAATTTACTTATTTTTTCTATTCTATGAATGTCTAAAAATTGGTAGGCGTAGTAAAATAGACAGGTATTTCTTATCGACTAGGTTAGTTAAGATGGGTCCTTACATTATGTGTTATTGAGTGCCATAGCAATAGCCTCTGACTATAGTAGAGAAGTTACTTAGCCTTAAAGCCTATGTGCAGAATTTCTAGGGTCTGGTTTTCAAGTTTTCAAAATGAAGCATCTTATCATAACCGCAGACTTGTATGATTCTGCTGCTCTTTGTTAGTTATACACAGTTCGATCAAATAGTCTGCTTGAAACTCTCGGTCTTCCAATTGGGATATCATTGGGATTTAAAATGATATTCTTATCAAAGTGATATAAATTTATCGTATAGTCTATTGGACCAAACAGGAAGTTGTTGTACTCAGAGAAAACTTTTGCCTGGACGGAAAGTCGGATTTCATTCATCAATAAAGGAAGTCATGAATTTGCTTTAAATAGTATAGAAATCCACATGAAACGCATGCTGTTTTGACCTTAGTATCACGTCTACCAGTCATCGGTAAACTTAAGGATCATTTTGATTGATCTGAAATTTTTTTTGTTTCTGGAGATGTGTTACAGTAAGAAGCGGTTTCGATCACTTAGAAATTAATCAACATGTTTGCTTTAACTAAGCATATGAGAAATCGTTGTTTATATTGTAAGAGACGACAGTAACATTGCCGTAGTGGAATTCCGCCACCCCATGAGAATGTGATCAGTTAGGGTCATGTGATCAAATAAATTGTTAAGGATTTCAAGGGGGTCATTTAAATTGTTTTTTGATTCATATAATAATAACTATTGAAGCAGTCAACGCCTCTCACAATGGCCATAAAAATTTAGCTTGAGTAAGAACATAGTGAAAGATAAGCTTCGAAACAGGAATGTAAAACGAAAACGAGAAACTTACCTTTAATTTGTGATTTAATAGAAATCGAAAACCACTACGGAATATATCAAGAGAAATGTATGCCTCCTAATTTTTTATTAGAGAAATATCAGACTCTTTCACTTTCTGTGAATATATTATTATATGCACTAGAACTCATGACGATGAAAATAAAACTCATACCACGGTTATTCAAGTACGATGTGTATTTATTACCCACAGTTTAAATTCTAACCGTTGACATCGAACTAATGTTAATCAAAGTAAACAAGGGGAGTGAGAAAGCTACGTAAGATTTTGAATCAAATCTCCGTATAATTGTTTACAACTGAAGATATACATATAAGTTTCTTTGGTCTCTTTACTAAAGTTTTAATACGAGTCACTCATGCATATCTATTTGCATAAAAAAAATCAAAGAAAAAAGGGGAATAACTCATAGTGCTAGAGATAGGGTAAGGCATTAAAAGGTACCATCCTCTCTTAACATTTTTTAAAACCACCAAAAACAATACCACTAGGTCGATCCAACTATCAGCTACCGAAAGTCGGGACAGTCTAATGGATTAAATCTCTAATTCCTCAATGTATTCCTAGAAGACCAAAAATGATAAACATATCCTAGATAATGAGCAGAAAGCGCTCTCAATCTTCTATTACTAATAGAGCCATTTCAACCATGGAGGTTGAGCTGTCTTAAAGCACCAAACCAAAAACATCTCGAAGTTACAGCATCCCTAAACGAGTTAACTCCACGTGAGATGATAAGCTGCCACTGTAAATAAAATCCCTGACAACAAGTACTCTAAACGAATGCATTGCAAATCTAAAAGTGCATGTTGATGCGATGAATTTAAATTCGCTGTTATACGAGTCGCATAAACGGAAAAACCCAAAATCAGACTTCTAAATGCTGTTACAAACGTGACTTTTCTGATTGATTACCATTGTAACCACCTTAATTATGACTATTTCAAGGTTAAAAATGCATGGTTTTCAGCTGATCTCAAGCTGTAAATTTAAAATTTTTAAATTGTTTATAATCTAAAATTATACATGTGGAAATTCTATGGATACATTATTCTAGTTATAAACTGCTGATAGTTAAGCGCGCTATATGTCTGGGGGTGACTTTAGGATGACAGGAGTTGGCGAGGCAGATTTGCCAGCTTCCTCAGACAAAACTGTTAAAAATAAATCAACGGAAGAAGTAGAGAGTGATGCATCACAAACCAAAGATATCGGCATGGCCAAACAGTGTAAAAGTAATACCAATTTTCCTGGGTGCATTATTGCAGATAATACACATCTGAAAATACTCGTGCCTTCGGTAGCTGCAGGGGCGATAATTGGTAAGAATGGAGAAGCCATTACAAACATACAGAATTGTACTGGAGCTAAGGTAAAGATGTCCAAAGCGAATGATTTTTATCCTGGTACGTCATCATTTATTGCTTTGATCGCCATAGGAACCAACGAACGCGTTTGTTTAATAATTGGAACAACGGATGCTATAACCGAAGTCTATGATTATATTTCGGAAAAGATTTACGAAAAGCCCGAAACAATTTCTCGGATGGTTTCAGACGGGAGAGTCCCCTATGAACGACATAAGCAGGTATTGTAACTATTAAACGTTGATCTTTCTGCGTATTTTATGTTTGCATTCACCAATACCAAATATTATTTTCTTTCCATTCACAGGTTAAGGTATTGGTTCCAAATAGTACGGCTGGAATGATTATCGGTAAAGGTGGAAGCTTTATAAAGGAAATTAAAAACAAGACTGGTGCGTTCATCCAAGTTTCCCAGAAGTCTCGTGAGATGAGTCTGGCGGAAAGATGCATCACTGTCGGAGGTAGGTCTCATTTGCTCAACCTATTTCAGCCCTATTTAAAAATGTTAACCTACTTTATGCGTTAACAAATCGTTTAAGCATTCAGTCCCTACGGATTTTTATCAAAATGGTGTAAAGTATGCGGTATCTCAGGTCTTTGATTCCCTCGGCTACCTGTTTATTTCTGTCGCCTGCATTATTGTTTTGCTTCAATCTTCATATTCCTTCTTGATATGATTTGATTAGGTTCTCTAGCCAGTTCAGTAAGCCCTACCTTTGTACTTTAGCGCTTTTTTGAAGCTAAAAGAGTGTGGATCCAACTAACCAAATTCAGGTCCGAAGTTTTTTGAAGAAACACGCTTGGAGACCTTTTATTTCAAATACTTCTCACAGATCCATAATGTACTTATAGCTATCAAATTTTTGCTATTCGTGTTATTTGTACTAGCTACAATTTAAGCTACGAGTTTTAATCGCTTATATGATGTGTATCCTCGTTTCGCAATCCCAGCTAAGGGCTTCGTTATTGTTAAATCTTTTGCGCAGGTGAATTGGACCAGACTCGGGAGACTATACGCCTGCTTCTCACCAAAATCGCAGAGGACCCGCTTTCCTCGAGCTGTCCCAACATCTCTTACATCGATGTGACAGGACCAGTGGCCAGTGCCTATCCCACAGGCTCGCCCTACGCCCTCTTCAGTGCTCCCCCGCCACCACCACCTCCCGGGGCAGCCTCTCAGCAACCGGTGCCACCGCACCACCATCCCTCTGCCTCCTCTGGCCTCTCCAACTGCTCGCCGGGTCGCTGTTTCGCCATGCACCCCCTCCAGCAACAGCAGCATCACCAGAGCGCCCCCGGGGGTCCTCTCACCTCCACCTCTGGCGTCCCCAACGGGCGGATCGATGGCTCCGGCGGTATCGGTCGAGGTGGTCGGGTCTTGAATGGTCGCAGTGGAGCACCCCAGAGTCTTCTCGGTGCGGCCTCGCTTCCTCCCTCCGCCCACCATACTGCTGCCGGTGGTGGCACCGCCAATCTCTGGTCGCCCCCCGCTTCCGCCTCCTCATTCCCCACTAACTTTGATGCTGTGCGAGGCTTTCTACACTCCACTGGCTACACAGAGGAGGCGACAGAGGAGATTACTCACGCCATGCGGGTCCTGCATGCCTACGGCCTGCTCTCGCTCACCAACCTGGCTTCATGGATGGGGTTTGAAGGAGCCGGCGGTGGAGGAGGTGGCGGCGGCGGCGGCGGTGGTGGTGGCGGAGGTATGGCGAGACCGGTTCCAGTCCCCCTAGTCCAGGAGGAAGCAGCGGCGTCTCAATTCGTGACCCCCGCTTTTCCTCAGGCCCCCGTGCCGCCGCCACAGCAGCAACAACAACAGTCACAACAGCAGAAGGAGCCCCTGTATCGACCTCAGGACAACGCGGGAGGCGGTGGTGGAGGTGGGGCGAGTGCTGCACCAGATGCGGACAAAAACTCCCGTTAGAGCTTATCTACTACAACTACTAATCTACAATCGAAGTCCACCCCCTCCCACTATTCTCTCTACTACACCCCTCCGTCTCCGTGCTATCTTTTCTAAGTACTACCCTTAGTCTTTCTACTGGGACGATTAAGAAAGCATACACCCATCCAGGCACCTCGCCGTCATGCCATCGCCATTGTCATCACCACCTCTCTGAGTAGAAGAGCAGCGTCTGTAGCTGACCTGTGATATCGCAACCAAAGCCTTATACCGCTGCTACTTGTGACTTATATCCCTCCTCTGTGTTGTTTTCTTATCTCCATGTTTGCGTCTCTTCGTTCAATCTCTCCCGTTAGCGGTAAACAAACCACATTACGCGAAGCACCAATTCTTTCGCCGATCGTGGAGTTATTTTGGTTAAATTGTCGACGATCTCCCCGAGCGTCCGAGTTCTCTCCCTCTCACCGAATCAGGTTATTTTGTCATCGCCGTGCTAATGACATATTTACCTATCCGCCTTCTCCTTCATCGCCATCTATTACCAGAAATGATCAGTCACATACCTATACACACACCTGCAGAGAGATGTACTCCTAGAAGATGAAACCCACATCCGCTCCCATGTCGTGTTTTGTTATCGCGTCTACTGCACTTCTTTCACTTACTTCATCACAATGTTTTTGGCTCCTCCTACTCTAGTGCATCTGTGTGTCTCTCGCTTCCATCACTGTAAGCGCCCCCGGCATAATGTGTTGGAGAATAAAGTTATTGATGTAAGGCGCCCTCTTCCCTGCCGAAGGTAAGTGCTACTTCGAATATGCGGGTGTTTTCCCTGACCCCAGGTTACGGTAGTCTGTGAAATTGAAATGACCTTAAAGTGCACTAGCGGGTGTTTTTCTCGGATGCATTTGTCGACGAAGGCGTAGAGTTATACTTACCCTATTTATAAATTAGAGGCTGTTTGTGGCCTCGAATGAAGTTAATAAAATGAACGACCAGCACTTCACACATGGCGCTGCTTTTAGCTACCAATCGATGTACTGGCTGGTGCTGGCACACCTCGAGGCTGCAGGATGCAGGCCGTGGATGTCGCACACAACTGCTCCCGCCACAGCCAATGATCGCTCTGCAGCAACTGACGACAACCAATGGCGTGGCGCGGTCCATCGGACATGTTTCGTTTGTATCCTTGCAGCAGCACACGCACAGACACCATTGGAGGTGAGCGCGCTGGAGCAGGGCTACAAGGTGGCGAGAGGTATGCATCGAGAGCACGCGGAACGGCACTGACATTTAAGCCTCCAAGTTCAGGCAAATCGGCCTGTGGTTAGTGTCAATAGTGAGGTTCAGGCAAGGCTTGACATTGATG
Source organism: Anomotaenia brevis (assembly GCA_030710315.1). Classification (NCBI taxonomy): domain Eukaryota; kingdom Metazoa; phylum Platyhelminthes; class Cestoda; order Cyclophyllidea; family Dilepididae; genus Anomotaenia; species Anomotaenia brevis. The sequence continues at coordinate 820,304 of JAUOZQ010000005.1, forward strand.
CGTCAGAGAAGAGATTAATGGGAAAAGGTAAACAAGGGTGGTCCTCTTGGGCTACTCGTCGTAAATATGGTTTGAGATCAATTGTAGCATCAGGGGGGTTACGTCATAATGCATAGCTCGCCTAGATCTCATGCTAATGCGACTAGCAAAGCGAAAATATCTACCCAAACCTACCGACAACGAAGTTTCTAATTGGAATGCCATCAGAAAATCCTCAATTAAATTTTGGAACCAATGAATCCTATGTTGTCACTGTTTCAAGGTACAATGAAATCTTGGTCAAAATTACAATTTCTTTGACTAAGGCGACGACTGTACTCTTAGTAGCGTGCGTTGGTCAAGATAATGTTTGAAGTGTAGACACAAATAAATGCAGTTTAAAGCACACAAAATGGGGAAGTAAAAATGCTTCTGTCAGTCACTTTGTTCTCTGCAATTTTGGAAGCTCAATCAACTGGGGGATTGCTGAGTATTTGGATGTAGAGCAATGCATTTGTATCATTATGGAAACCTAGGCCTGTCAACGTTGTTGAAGTCATTTCCAGCATGGGAAAAATTCCCACGATTTCGATTAAATTGCAGGAGTAGCACCTCGTATGAGGAGGATTGCAGAAATGGGACAACGAGTATTTGTGCATGAGTTTCACTTTGATCTTTTTTCGAAACCATGACGCAATTTTGTGTAGTGATTTGAGTACAACACCTTAAGTAGAATCAAGATCGATTGCTTAGTGAAATGGAAAAGCACACATACCATTTGTCAAACATCCCAGTACGATAATTTGCCAATCAATCTGAACATCAGATCATTAGGCAAAGTTAATGCGAACATTTTATAAGGTTTGAGCCGTCCATATTTTATGATCTATAGGAAGGTATTTGGCGAAGATGGAAATAAGGAGTTAAAAATGGCATCGTTGTCTCCGTAATTTGTACGGCAAAATAGCGGTGACAAACCTATCGTCAAATGCAACAAGCTCACTATTGCTATCATCCACGACGACATTTAACAATGCCGGGAATCTATCTATTTGTAAGAAAAAGATAACCGCTCACTACCGCTAGGATATTCCAAAGTCTAGAACTAGCTCTGTCTAACCAGACAGACAATTGAATTCCCGCATCGGCACAAACGGGTCACAGAGATCTACTCGAACTTCATGAATATATTAATAGAGATTAACAGTCACCGTACTATATTTATAAATAAGCTATATTTGGCCAACAATGTTCCAGGTAATAATTCTTGAATCAGCGGTGTTTGGGGACATTTTAATTTCCGTACATTTGTAATTATTAAAATTACCTAACATAAATATATAGCATTTAAAATAAATTTGAATTATTTAAAAAATTTATATTTTGATTATGCAAATTTTTTGCAACACAAATATTGTTTTAACTATTAGTTTCAAACAGCGATGATTCGTTTTCTGGGTCATTCGCTCTTGGTGTCGTCTTAGTAGTACTTACTAACCAGAGCTGGAGTCGACAAAGAATTCTACCCAGGTTGATATGTACCAATCAGATATTCACTTCTACATCGGATTATCACTAGCTCTAGCTTCGACATTATTCATCGGATGTAGCTATATTGTTAAAAAAATCGCCTTGCGTAGGCTTGCGGCTACTGGTACACGAGCAGGTTAGTTGTATTTGACTTATGTATTTTAAATATCGGGTTTTGGTTTGAATGTATGGGCTGAGATAGGGGCTATTTTGGGGTTTGTTAAATTCTCATAAAATCCACAACTCAATTCCAATTTTATAAATAGGTTCATTGCTTCTTATTTTTATTGGCTGATGGCAGGTTAGATTAACCCTCATTCTAGGACTGGATTTATTAATTTGTTTTTCTTTATACCTATTTAAAAACAGGCGATGGTGGCTACCAGTACCTGCTGGATTGGGTCTGGTGGCTGGGCCTCATTCTCATGGGTCTTGGAGAAGCGGCTAATTTCGCTGGCTACGCTTTCGCACCCGCCTCCCTCATAACCCCCATGGGAGGTCTTTCAGTTCTCGTCTCTGCGTTGCTCAGCTCGCACTTCCTTGGCGAGCGTCTCAACTTCGTGGGCAAGGTCGGCTGCATCGTCTGCCTCTGCGGCTCCACCATGGTCGTGCTCCACGCCCCCAAGGAGCAGGAAATCCAGTCTCTCCACGAACTCAGCATCAAGGTGTTTGACCCTGGTGAGGTCCACTGGTTGCCTTGTTTTTGTCATGTTTTTCATGAGTTCGTACACCTATTTGAACACGACTGTCTAGAAAGGGCATTTTGGTGGGAAATCAAGTGGACATCAGCTTATAGAACGAAGGAGATTATAGCAGCATATTACTCTCGTGTTGGTGTTCAAATTTTAGAAATCCCAGCTAACCATTTGCTTTATATATATGTTGTTATTTTTATAATTTCTTAGCTGAAAGTTGTGGTTTTCCTAGCCATACTACACAGTTTTGCTTCTGTCTTACAAACTAATAACTATTACTTTCTCAATTCTGTATTATTATATATGGACTTTTGATCTTGGTATCTTAGTGATATTATGAAGAAGTGATAGCTGGATCCGTTTGATTACCAAATTTGTAAGATTATTTTCTCTACTAGGACGAGCATTCACATTAGAAGTGGTGCTTTAATCAAGCTCACGGGTACTTGTTACCTGTGTGTGTGGCATACTTGACAAATATTTGCGTAGTGATTAAACTGTGAATCAGAGTCCCTGGTACTTTTAAAGTCCTCTTCTGTGGTAATCGAGAGAAATCAGCGTTCTCCAGGAGGGCAAGTCTGTCTTACATCGCGATCTCCTAGTGGCAGTAGAGCTCTTCGTTTGTTGTTTCGTTTTCACAGAGATAATTCCTACGTTTTTATGGAAATTTGATCGGGATTCATTTATTCAGATTGATATCGAAAGGCGTACCTAGAAACGAAGCTTACAGAACCATCTGGAACCATAGAATACTTAAAAACGCACGTCTTTCAGTATAAAAAACCGATTCTACTGGAAAGTACTTATTCTTTCCCCATTCCCCCTCATATATTCGCCCGAAATAAGCTCTTAAAATATGGCATTTGCCAGGTTGTGCCTCCTCTCCCATAAAGTGGCCTTCATTCATCGAAAACGCAAAATTTCGTTTAACAGATGTATCCGATTCCAGTGGTCCATTTAAGCTATTCCACCCGTTTTTGATGCATCGTCGCTACCGACAACAAAAGCAGTGCCTGTTTTTCATAAGCTACCTCATGAATAACCATCGAATTTGAAGATCTCCAGCGGTTAGGTCGGCAGAAAACTCGTTTATTTTATTCATGCAGAAATGCCATCTGACTGTCCCTATTGGCAAAAGGTGGGAAATTAAATATAAGGCTAGAAGGCCAAGCTTGCCTTTGAGGTTTTTAGCCTGGCAACCAGTGTTGTCCTCCAAGTTTATGGCTGATAAGGCAGTGAAAACCATATGTGAATAGCACTTTTCTGTGGACTCGTGGTTGTTGATGTAGTAATCGCAACCTGAAGCAGAAATTAAAATCTTTTTAAGAAATGATCGAGAAGAAAGTAGCGTAATTACATCGAGAAGAGCAGTCGAAGTAGCTTAGATTTCGAAGTAGTTAAGTAAGCCAGGGAGCGAAGTCTGTGGTAGGTCCGGAGACGATTAGGCCTTTTCTTCTCCCAAATGGGTAGGGGAAATTTCTTGAGCCTCAGTCTCTTACGTCGACAAGTTTGAACCATCATGGAAACTCGCTATCGTGGATATTTCGGGCTATATTCCCAAGTAAGTTGAAAGGAATTGGCGCTCAAAAGACTGACTCAAGGTAAAATTGAATTGATGCGCTAATAGTGCTGCCACTTATCTGGAGTTGCACGTTTCCACGGTCTATTTCCAAGATAGTATACTAGCGAACTGGTATTTTCATTCGCTCTTTTGACAGTACTTTGAAAAAGGCAGGCATTTCGTTGTATGGGAATTTTCGCTCTAAGATTTGTGGATGTGTGGCCAGGTGAGCGAAATCCAGTGTGGTGATTATAGTCACTTCCATTGTCGAATTGCAGAATCTGTAGGACTCCTATTAAACGTGGTCGTCTTTGGGGTTTTCTCGTCACTTTTTTGGTGGTGAAACACCCGCTTAGGATCGGCGTTGCCATGAAACTTCGCTGTCCTGGAAGTTCCCTCGAGTCGGATTTATTTGTTGGAATTTTAAGTGGCGGAAAAGTGATTGTTGTTCCCTCCAGGACTTGGGGCTAATTTGATACAAATCTGCAAAAGTGCAATCATGGAAAGAGGGCGAAACATGGACTAGGCTTGATCTCGACTGAAATCGAAGAGGGGAGGAGTAATTAGCCATCCCTCTTGAGTTCTGAGTGTTTCAAAAATCGGCTTTGCACAGCTCCATGTGCTTAGTGTTTGGTTTCTTTAAAAAGGCCGTGTATTTCGCTATATTGGAATATAGCTGTTTAGGGCTCTCACTTTAGTGTAAATATTACATATTTACTTTAACACTTTTGCGGGTTTTTATTTATACCATAGATGGAGAAAAACACGTAGGATCGTGCCGAGCACGATTATTCGAAAGTCGATGAATTCGATTACTGAAGCATTCAAGGTGTGACGGTTTTGTATTGGTTGACAGCTTAGAGACTTTCATTCTATCACAGTTTCTACGTTCTTGAGCATGAGAATGTCAAAAATTGATCGAATTGTACCCTTCTCAGCACTTGAGGATCTAAAACCAATGATTTCAGTAGTCAATTTTTCAGCTGCCATTTCATCTCTCCATATCATAGAGTCATTTTCTGAAGTGAATTCTTTTTTTTCGTGCTTAAACGCCTAACACTGTACTTTTTGATTGCCTCGTATCCTATTGACCTTAAGCTGTGGGAGTTATTATCCTAAATTCCCATAATTCGTTCTGTCCTTGCTAAACCGTTTCTCCATTAAATTAATCCCTCTCTTCTTAATTTAATCGATTGTAGCAATCAGCTGTGAAAGCATTCTTGAAAAACAAAACTGAAAAACTGGAAATAGGTTTTTTTTGGATAATTTCCCTTACATGTTTTCCAATCGGTTAACTTTTCATGTAAGAGTCATGATCCTTTTTAAAAGGGATTCGAGCACGTAGTTTTAAAGGAACGTTGTGAGCGCTTTTCAAAGAAGTGACTGTACCACTCGTGACTTCAAATCTGCTATTTCACTGCTATAGACACATTTAGGACTTTCTAGAGTTATGCCGATGAGACATCAAAATTCTCAGAAAAGAACGTATATGATTCTTAGATCTCAGACTTCATTCTGTTGAGTTTTTCCACCTGCGACCGAATAACCATTGACAATCAACTCCCAATAACTTCTCCCCAATTCGCACACACCGCTAAAACTGTCAGAAAGGCTTTTGACAACTTTTGCTTAATTGAATTCTCCCAGTCTTCGTTAGCTCAAGTTTGATCTATCCGCCAGGTTGCTCTGGAAAGGCGAGGGAGTCACATCAAATCCGCAGTGAAGCTCTTAGAAGAAAAATCCTAGTCGCCACAATCGGCAAAAGGGCAAGTCCTGAGGTCTCACTTAACGGACCCAGGGTCACTCTCTCGTCAGAATTGCCTTAAGCATTGCAATTTCAGCTGTTAAAATGAGAAATAGGTCTCTTTAGGGTTGTTTCACTATCTTACAGCATGATCAACAGAGTACAGGTGAACTTGTCTTGGGTCATGCGAGGACTGGCGTGTTTCGCGTGACTCCTCAGATTAGGCTTATGGAAATTTTACCACCATTAGCTTGGTAATAGCCCCTACCAACACAACAACCGGCCACAACCATTGAACAAGGTTTCCTTTCAAGTTAACGTTTCATAAAACCACACTCTAGCTGGAGTGTACTCTCCCTTTCGGGACCAGGTCCATGTTCGGAATTGGTTTCCTAAATAAAGCCCTAGCTTCAAATTTACCCCAAACTCTTTTTGATGGTAGTATCGTCCGTATCCATGAGAAGTGTTAGGGGATCTGTGGCATTCCTGGTGAGTAGAGAGAAGACCGCGGATAGGAATGTGACCGGATACCTCTTTCTGCCCATCATATCCATGGAGCCTTTGCCAAATGATTTATGGCCGTAGCTTGGGGACAAGGTAAATGGTTTTGCACCTAAAACCGCCACTGTGGTTCGATGATCTGGGTGTCCTGCTGCGTAGAGGTGCTTCACAGCTGCCTTTTATGGCTCCCCTTTGTGTGGTAGCCGGCAGTCATGGTTACCAGCACATGGCAACGGCGGGCAGGAAGACCACAGCAACAGCTCCCGGTGACACTGAGAGTTTCGCTCGGCTGTCATTGGCCACAAGTGCATTCTCTCGCGCACTTTTGCCACAGGTCTGGGTCAGCATGAACTTGGGGAACAGTGCGCGCCTTCTTGCGAACAAAGTGCTCCCGCTGTGCTGGTTTAAGCCACTCTCTAAAGTTCTCACCCAACGAGAGGAACGTTAGACAATATCAAGTGGACCAGCCTTGGGAAATTTGGTTTTTATCTGGTGCAAACTGGTCGATGAGTTTTTTGAAGGATTGGGATAATTAATCCCACTCATATGACCTATACAGATTGAGAAGCGGAAGGGAAGCCAATTTTATTACCTTATCTTTTGATTATTTTATTACAACTAAACTGTTTCTAAGTGTACCCAGGATACATGGCCTTCGTATGGTTGTCAAGCATGTGAGCTACTGGAGGCAATCTCTGTAGTGAAATGTCAGCCTCTGTACGTCTTAAAATCTGTTTTGGGTTTTTAGTTTCGCTAAAATAACTCGAGTTTTAGTGTTTGACATATTAATGCATCCTCAAGCGCACTCGGTTGTGCGTGGGTGCACCTGGTTGTCTGGGTTTCAATTGAAGGGAATGTTAATGACAGTTTAATGAGTCTGTGGTGCCTTTGGCAGCTCCATTTTCTTCCTTTGAAGTTGTTACCATGGTGAATCACATAGAACACCAACATTAATGTAGAAAGCTCCTTTTTCTGTCGAGTTACGAAACATTTTCAAGGTGTATGGGTCTGCACCAATTACCAAACTCCAAATCATCGCTGTTTCTCCTCTCAGTCATCACGTGAGAGATCCCTTGTCTGTTTTAACTCACACGATCTCATGCAGTGGCCTTTTTGTTGTCTCTCACAATGAAGGCTTCGTCGCCTACACCTTGGTGATAGCAGTTGCGGCGATCGTATCGATTTTCTTGGTCGCGCCGAAGTTCGGCACACGCAACCCCCTGGTCTTCGTCTATATCAGCGGCAGCATCGGCTCCCTCTCCGTCATGGCCTGCAAGGGCATCGGTCTCGGCTTCAAGGTGCGTTGGGCATTCATCCCACCCGGTGACTGTTTACTCTTACCCTGTGGGGCTTTGATGTCGTTGCACTCCCGAGCCTAGTGAACCTAGTGCCGTAATGTCTTCACGTTACCTAAAGCATAGTTATAAAGAGAAGTTGGCCAAACTCACCCGTAGGATGGGGGTGTATTTATCTAAGCCACATAGGCTCCTTGCTGTAAGATCAAGCAACACTTTTATACTTATGAGTCTCTTATTCGTGGGTATTGCGGCTATCGTCATCTGCAATATGCCTCATTAGTGGGAGAGCTTATTAAGGAGAAGTATGACCTCTCTCTGGGAGCTCGAGTGTGGATGTGGCCTAATAGTACATCGTGTTTAGATCTTTGGAGTTCAAAAACTGGATTTTATGACAATTTCGTATTGACAGGATGGCTTTACTTTAACTAGAAGATGTAACCCATGAGGTAACTTCAATGACGCAGTCCCGTTCTTTGCCTCCATTCGACCACGCGAGCCTTCGCATTGTTTGAACCTCCCTCGATTTCATTGAAGTGCGAAATCCTTCTTTGAGTCCGAGAGTATTTTAATGAGGGTTTATACTTTAAAAGCAGTTCAGATATGTTTATGATTGTACTGCTGAACTGGGGAAGTATCGTGTTGCAGAATCGCTTTGGAATTATAAAACCTAAAGAATTAAGCATGTTTTATATTTTGGGAATTGGACAAACTCTGGGGTCTTGCTTAGGGAAGTAGCAGTAATTCATACAAGCAGTGGACTTTTGATGGGTGGGGGCAAAGTAAATGGCACTTTTGTTTGATGTTATTGAAAACAGTGGGCTGTCTAGGGGAAAATGGCAGCCTCGTCAGGAAAAAGAGAAATCGGTTGATAGATGCCAAATTCAATTGATTTAAAGGAAATTCAGTAGCCGAGACAATGGCACTGCCCTGAAAGAAGCTGAATTGACACTTCCTGGGGGAGAGTCTCCCAAATGTACTTCAGTTCTCCCCCATGTTAACTCTGATGGTGGTGATTACTTTCTTTCTCGACGACGGCTCCCAGTTAGGATCTCACCAAACCTGCATAATAATGAAAAGTGCCGTTTGGCAGGTAATTCTGACTTCCACAAGGCCCCTCAAACACTTTTCTGTAGATTTTTGAGCTACGAGCGCAATCAGATCGTCTGTTATGCTACTAACATCTTCCAGCTGCCACAGGTATACAATTCCCCAGTTCCTGCCGCCGATTGTATTCACATTGTTCCAGGGGGAAGCGACCATAGACCTCTGTGGCACAAGTTGTTCTCTTCAACAGTGAATCGGCGGGGGATTTCAGTCATGACGAAGAGGGATTTAAAATTTTCATGGAAGCAGACAAAAACCTCCGTAATTCGGGCTCGAGAGGCTTCTTGAGAAAAGTTGTAGCCCTCTAATCCAGATCACAGTAATGGAGGAGGTATGCAAAGTAGCAACTACGGAGGCGTTGTTTTGTGATTCCGCATTGTGCACAGCCCACAGTAACTGTTCAATGGGTATTCCTGCATTAATGAGGAAGTGGATACTTCTGTAGTTTTCTCATGTTACTTGACTTTTTCCCGAAAATCAAACAAATTCTCTGTTTGTTAATCTGTAACACTTCACCGAAATCACCAATAAAGGTAGGACATTTGAAGAATGCCTATATCAACTAACATGATGTCGTTTATTAGATAAGTAAACCACTCTTAGGTAAACATGATGTACAAGATATTTATCTTTCTGTCCAAATGGGTAGTGAAGATAAGTCACTACTTAGACGTTGACTGTCTTGTTTTGGAGGTGTTTCATTGTCGATGCGCTTAATGCTGGGAGTAAAAAGACTCACCTCAGGGAACGGTCACTTTCTAGGATCATGAGTAGAGAAGTTGTGTTTGTTCGCACTGGTAGGAGAGGGAGTATCTGTTTCACAACCATGTTAAAATGTGGTAGCTATCTGAGCTCAAATGAAATACGGCATGTGAAAAGATAATTCCTGAGAGTGGGAGTCATTAAAAGTTTTACTCAAGCTACTACGAGTCAACACTTGATGTGAGGCAACTACTTCTGAAGTGATCTAGCCAAATTTCTTGATATAACTATAAATTGGAATGGATTTGTGGATGTGCGATCCTCATTAGTGACTGAAATCTGGCTGTGTAGGTGTGAGTGTGGAATGTTCTGTTTTTTGGCGAATGCCATTTCTCCCATCGTGATGTGCCCTACGCATTCGCACGCTGGGAGGAGGGCACTACCACCCCCATTTGTGCCGTTTTGGCAAACAATGAACCTACTTCCACGCCCGGTCTTGTGAAGCCGTGTCAAGTAACGTGTTGTACGATTCTAGCTTCCTTCCAATAGCCTGCCTTAGTAATAATTATTTACATCCTTGAGGTAATGTCCATAAATTGGTGACGAATATTAAGTTCTGGGGCTGCTGAAGGAATCCAGCCTCCGGTGGATTTCTGACCTTCCAATTAATGCGTAGTGTTTGCTAAGGCTTCAGTGGAGTAGATTTTCATGCCTGCAATTGGGAGAATAATAAAATTCATCGATCACGCGGTTGATGACTTCATTGAGGATTTGAAGTTGTAATTACGGCTTTACCTTAATGACTAATTCAATAAAAGTCCCAGTGATCCAGGTGATACTAACTGGCACGCACTACAAGTTGAAAGCCTTTTATTCCATCCACTTTTTCTAATATATTCTCTCATCTAAATGATTATTTTCAGTAATTTTCGTAGGTCGCATTGATTTATAGATGTGATAAATCTTTTTTCTCTAGCGCCAAAGTTCATCCAAGTCATTCTGTGTGCGAATGTGCGAGTGCGCTGGCAGCATTAGTCTAAAGATGATTTATTTTTTGTGCTACACTGTGGAAGTCAGACAAAAGCACCCGTACATCTATACTAGTTCTAAAGTCCAAAATAATTTAAAATTCTGTGAAGCTCTTGGTTATGGCTTAAGCATTTTAATGGGAATATAAATAAAGAACTGACAAATGCAATGATAATCGAATGTCTTGACTTGCCCCGTTGGTGGGTCTATTGGTATTTTTTCAAAGTGGCATAGTTCTTAGTAATTCCAGGAATACCTTTATTGAAATTGGATGTGAGAATTAAATAAATATACTCTCTAAATTAATCAGAAATAATTAATGTTATTTGCAATTTTTTCCTTCATCCACACCCATGTCTACAGGATTTTCGGAATGAATGAAGGCAGGTAAGCCACTAGTGAAAAGATGGTAGATTTATTCAAGGATTGTAGCGTCGGGGATTTTAGATCTCCTCAACCTTATTATCACATACGTTCGCGAAGTGCTGGGACACTAATGGCTCGGCGTTAAATCGATTATAGGAGGCGGTTGAGTTGGGCATCCTGTCCCTGCTGCGCCAGTGGATCTTCTGGTTCTTCCTGGTGGGCCTGGTCTTCTGCCTGACGGTGCAGCTAAACTACCTGAACCGGGCGCTGGACATATTCAACACGAGCATTGTCACGCCCCTGCTCTACGTCTTCTTCACTGGATTCGTTCTCATCGCCTCCGCGATCCTCTTTAAGGAGGGCGAATCCGTCACCGCCACGGACTACATCGGCTCCACCGTCGGCATCATCTGCATTGTCAGCGGTATCGTCCTCCTCACTCTCTTCAAGGTACTTGCCAAATCCAGTCTTAACTTCTTTAATTACCCTGTTCACAGATGGTCTTCTCGCCGCCACCCTGGAAGCCGGAGTAAAGAAATGTCATTGATTTACTCGATTAACTGGGGGACAGAGACCTTATCTGGCGTTGTGTTATCAAACACTGCGTTTGGAAGACGTAAAGGTGGTTTCAAGAGCTGAGAAGCCTGACATATACTCAGTTCGTTAAATGATTCTCTAGAATGTTGATTGGTTGATTTTTTCCCAGCTTGGAATTGTTAGAAAGAGCCATTGCGATTTGGTCGCAATCAACAGCTTGTATATGAGATGTGCTGAAATCTCTAACCGACTCTCAAACGTCTTTATTCTTGCTCCATGGATTCGTCCTTTTAAAAACTAATATTTCGTGCGCTTCCAATTGCAGTCAGGTTTATGAAAAGGGGAGTCGTCAAAAAGTTAATGATTCATAGGTGGCAGAATTCAACCGATAGTTTGGTCTAAAAAGCTTCGATCATACTTTATCTGTGTTCAAATACTAGGAGTGTAAGTAAAATTTAATTATTAAAGTTACGATACTGGGTAGGAAACATGCCGTCACATTAAAAGATCGTTTTTTATTTCCAATCCACTGCTCCCTAGTGGTTGGTTGTGGATTATTTATCTACGCTCAATTTAATTCATTGTTTCGCGAGTATTTGTGTAAATAACCCATTAAACTAGACTATTTAGCAGTTTTTCAATCTTCCTTGACGTTGGCAGCAGTTTTTCTGGATGAAACAAACAATTTTCGAATTAATTTAAGCATTGGGGTTGCCTTGAGGATTGACTGATGCCAGTTAATTAGGCATTTGCAATATCCCTACCCTCAAATTACTCCAGGAATGTTTTCGTTAGTTCTCAAGGGCGCCTTAACGAATGGCTTCGAAGTACTGCTTTTAGATGGTTGGAAACGCGAAGTGCCGTTGAGAACCCGTTGACTACAATAGTTTAGTTGGGTTTTTCATGAAAAAAAAAACACCCTTATGAAATTTATTGTTGGGGCAAATTGTTAGGTCTGAAACATCCATCGTCTCATAGGTTGTAATTTAATTGCTATGTAGCGATACTACCGTCATTCTGGAGGCCCGACTAATCCAATGGTGACGTGCTGCCAGCCACACGCATTTTTGAGACTGGAAAAGGAGAACGTATTACTTGCGTGCTGAAACTAGGTGTGTGTTGTTTTTTAGGTGGAGCTTCGTACTCCATTGAAGCCATGAGAAGGTGAAGGTAGGGGATTGTTTCAGGATTCATAATCGTTGTTTGTTGTTTTGTCGAGCTAGGTGTTTTCACGAACTCCACTAACACCCATAAGTGGATTTACTAGAGGGATTTGACAGTAACGTAGATCGTTAAATCTCTGCGTGACTCATTTCGCCGACATTTTACTCTTCAAATATTATCTTATTTGATGATATTCCTCCTAAACTTTGAGGGCTCGGAGAATAAATTTCACCTTTACTAACTCTATGAAGAATTAAGAGCACTGTTTTCTAACCTACTTTATCGAAATGTTAAATTCATTGAATCAGGGTGTCTCAATATGGCGTGAGGCCTGACATCAGAATGAAGAATTTATCCTTGATTCAATTTAGGTCAGGTGTTTTACCAAACAAGAGGCGGTAATTCCATTTAATCTGGGTATTTTCCGAAGCCTCAAGAGCATTTAACAGTTGGCTTTCACTCGGCAGTCTCTCTTTACTTTCTGTAAATTATCCTTCGTGATGGTGGTTTATATTAGGCTACCTTAATTTATTTTGACAGTAGATCGAGTGGATGAATAGAAACTATTGTTTGGGTGCTGTTTATTATTTTTATTCCGAAATAGGCATTTCAAGATACCCGCATTTACTTGAAAGAGCTGTGTGTCTGTGGAACTGTAATTGACAGGTCCTTTTAATTTAGTTATCACACATATTGTCGTCGTTAGATGAAAGAAGTAACGTCCAAGTATAGTAGAGAAGGACCCAGGGATCCGATCAAGTAGTTTTTCTTGATGGGTAGATGAAGTCTGGTCTGCGGATGAGTAAGCGACTGCGCATCAATCAATCCACCGATAGACGTAATATTTACCACACATTTCACATAAAACGTCCAGAATTTCGGTACTTTAACCTATTATTTTATACGTTCAAAAAGAACTGCTTGAGGGGTTTTTAAATAATTGAATTCACCACCAATATTGAAACCAACCCCCAAAATAACTGTTTCAATCAGACGTCATTGGGAAAATTACTCTATCTTCAAAATTATTTTACCTGCTTTTCACTGTGATTTCCATTAAGCATCAAAGAATATATCTACTTAGATCTAACCTCGGAAACGTCCTATATCTTCATGTCAAGATTTTCAAATTTGTATGGTTCTAATTAAAATCAATGAAAGCTGTATTGTATAATCTGTAGACGTGGTTAAATCGACTTAGCTCTTAAAAGTCGCTTTTCGAAGGCACTCACTTTGCATTACCGTAGGCGGAGTTGGAATAGTCATCAGAGTTATTGCAAGCACGTGACGGCTTCACAAATGACTACTTGGTAGTTTCAGCACTTAATTCGGTACGTGCTGCGATAAGCAACAACCCTCAAGGCTTTTGAGTATTCTTCTGGTAAAAGAGGGACTTCAGGCGCCTCCCTATTTTGAATCGACGTGGAAAAAGAGTGTCCCTCCTACTTTGTCTTCCCGATTCCAAGCAGCTTTGATGGTGAATTTTGCGATTCATTTCTGCCACGTGATCCCCTCATTCGGGCTTCGCGACTCTGCCAAGTTGTGAGTTGTTACGACCAAAGCCCCGCCCTTCTTCGTCTCCTTCTTTTCCCATCTCTTAGCTCTCACAGACCTCACTTTGTCCTTGCCAAAACTCCATTGAATTGCTGTGCTCCGAATGAGTCATTATTAAGGAAACGATAAACTAACACGCATGTGTACGTGGGTTTCCGTACCCCGACAGTTTGCTTGTGCGTGTGGTTACACGTGGTGACCTGAAGTCGTCTGTCTTGTCGAGTCTACTCCAGATGTTTTACTAGCAATTGTCCAGGTTCTGTGCTGATTCATTGGTCTGCACAGCTAAACGAGTCCTGTAATAAGGGGCGGCTAACAGCCGCCGTGGTAGGTGTGTTGTTAGAGTTATAACCCCCCGTGCGCATTTTTTGGCAAGTCCGTTTCTTAAGCACAAAAGTACGCCATCGTTTTTAAGTTTGAAGCGAGGACTTTTGTGAGATTTTAGTATGTAAAAAATTCAGCAAATAACGATTGCCTAGTGCGGTTTGAGAAAACGATTAGTATTTTGCCCAGTCGCCCCTTCTAGGCTATGCAGTGGGGGCATTCACTACCTGATAACCACGGACGAAATGGCCACATATTTGTACAAACGGGATGCATTTTAAGAACCCTAACATCGGGCCTCTGTAGAATTCCACAGTGAATTTGTCGTCGGCCTATTTAAAACCATCTTCAGCAGCAAAAGGACAGGAGAGAGCGCAGATTTGCTCCAATAGACCCGGTTATAGCGTGAGTAGGAGTGGGTAGGTGTGCGCCTCAGCTTGGGCACAGCAGTTGTTTTTTAGGGTTGGTCATATCAAGTAGCCCACCTGACCCTGTGGGTGTTCGCCAGCCATCGATGACATTTGGGTCTTTTACCAAGTTTAGAAGTCTTTATTTTGAGAGATGAGAGCAGACAGGTGGCAGTCGACTCTCAGCACTTTCATAGTGTATGATGAACTGGCAGAAGAATAGCTGAGCCCTGTGTGTCTCCCACTTCGTCATGCCCTTGATGGTACCCAAGGTCGATGCAAGAGGCGTATTTTCCCCTTCCTATTCCCCCATCGACCGATTTAGTTGTCCACGTCATTTTTAACACGTCTCGTTTTACTGCCGGCGCACATTTTTTGATAACCAGTTTCACACCTGAAGCTCGTTCAAAAGACCTTTTTTAAACTAATCGGGTCAAAACCTTGGAAAAACATTAAAAACCGCTTGTAAGTGCCTACTTTGAGGTGGTAACTAATTGAAAGCGCATGATGCAGTTGTCATCGACTGCTCTTGTATTTATTTCCATCTATTCATTGATTCTTCTCGGGTGTTACCTTTGGTTCATATTTCACGTGTGAGCTGCTTCAGCGTGGGTGGCCGGCCTAGATGAAGAGTTGACTTCATCTCTGGGACGCCCTTTCTCAACACCTCAACTCCTTACGTCTCACATGCTGAAGAGATGAGAGCCTAATGGAATTCCCAATATATTAAATTACTCCGATTTAGACGCATGTACCCATGAACGTGTGTACACAATTCTATGTACTGGATAAATATAAGTAGCGTTTATATTTCAGGATATGAACGTGTCGCTAAGTGACCTAATAAAGGACTTCATGAGCCCCGTGCCGACCCGGGTAGTGCATTTGAATGGTGATGCGGCCATGAAACACCGGTTCTCGCCGGCCTGGTGCAAGCGGAAGACGCGTGGAACGTCCGACGAGACGTACACCCTGCTGCCGTCGACAACCATCGACTACAACGTCATGATTGACAGCAGTCTCAGCTCACCGATCGAGGAGTACCCGAAAATGGAACGGATGAACCAGCGTGTGCACCAAAGAACCGGTTCAGGAGCGTCGGTCTTCAATTTCGCGGCGGTCACCGATACCAAGGACACCTACATCGCGGTAGAAGACGGGAGCAAAATCAATCACAGTGCAGCATGGACTTCCATGTGACCCTTGGGAGTTCCAGAACTGGGATTGCAGAAACGTCTTTCCTCCTCCCCATCCCCTCCACCCCCATATCCACTGTCTTCCCCATATCATCTTCCGTATTTGTAATATTCGGAAAGCTCGAAATACTATTTTGTACTCAGTGCAACGTGTCAGTCTTCCAGGCAGTGAATTGCATTTCAAGAGGCCTGTCGTGTTTCAATGATCCCCTCTACGGCCACCCAAATCAGAGCCTTAGGTGTGTCCGCACCAAGGGCTTTCTATTTAAACAACGTCAAAACTGAGTTAGTGCTCTGTGGTCTCACTTTTGTGGTTGGGGTCACTGCTTATAAGGGGGGAAATGTTTTGTAGACTGGAGGTATGAAAAAGGTGTTCGAAATATGCTTTACAGAAGAGTATTGGTCTCTTTACTCCATATGTATTAAAGGCGTTCACAATGGCATCATTTCTCTTAGAAGTTTAAATCCTCCAGGAGAATGGATTACTGGAACTCCGACCTGATTCATAATGTCGTATCGACTTCTACCGATCATCAAAATATGGGGGACTGATCGCTACTCAATGTTATCCCAGAACACCCTAAAAGCAATCCGGTGGGGTGAAGTGGAGGATGCGAGGTGGCTATGATAGCTAGGGGAATGCAACGTTATAGAGCATTTGGTTACTCTAGCACAACACCTTTCCTTGAAGAATGGGGGTTGCTGATCACTGCGATTTATGAGGGTGGCTACTAATAGGCAGGCAAGTGCATGACGTCAGGATTCCCCCCCCCCTCGGTCACACCTCAGGCAAAAGTCAAAAATGGCTGTTGTCAGGCAGTTCTACGACTGCAAAGTCCTCCCTATTTCTGGCCCACCACCTCCCCCGCACATCTCAACCCGTGGATGGACTAGTACGCATGGTTGAGAGCCATTGTCGATAAAACACTAACCTCTGCCAGCGTTACAACACCCAAGGACATTGGAAAATCAACTTTCTTTAGGCTCCCGTTGGAAGGTCGAATTATTTTGAGTAAAACTCTTTGACAACAATAATGTTCATGTGTTTAGACATTAAACTCTATTTAAATCAATCATATATGAATTTGCCAACCACTTTTCCTATTTCCAGATTAGATTGTCAACTTCCACGCAAACACGCTGCCTCAAATGTTTTGCATCAACCATTTGCAAACAGTAGCAGGATTTCGAAACATGTGGATTCATTTTTAGTTTCGTATTACGAATAGAAGATTGTGGCAAATGTTCACACATCTAAATCGAATAGCAACACTAAATTGCAAATCATTAAGCTGGAGAATTTAAGGTATGTACACAGCAGGTGTAGGCCAAAGTCATCTCGACTGATGTGACGGTGTCCATTTTAGTCCCTTTCGTGAGCCCACTAATAAAATCTCGGGGCTCACAGAGATCAGAGCAATTGAATAAATTTTATTTTCTCACTAAGCCCTCGGTAAGTGGATGCGTTTCGAGTTAGGTTTGAGAGTGAAAATGCCAAGTTGAGAAGCAATGATAATATCAGCAGTAGTATTTCCACATCCAAAGACCAGTGCGTTCCCATCAGGGTTATGGGGTCGGTTTTTAACGTACTAAATTAACAGAATGTGAATTTAGGACCTCTGTCTTCTGTCTTACATTATTTTCAGGCAGTTTACAAGTTCTAGTCGTGAATAAATGCAGGTAAGGAATAGCTACAAGGATTTCCTTTAACATTTTGTTTAGAAGAATAGAAAGATACACAGAAATCAGTTATTAGCCAGTGCATGATATTCGATTTGTTAAAAAACAGGGTAATTTATTATTATGAAATACAAACAATGTTTAGATGGCAATTTTAATTTAATCCGTACCAAATTTCCTTCGTTCTATAAAGGAAGTTACCTCCTTAAAATGCAACGAAGAAGCAGACTAGATATACATTTAAATAAAGTCAATTTGGCACCAAAGATTATTGCACGGTCTAGTTTAGATTTAGGTGGTTTGTATTATCCTCGATATCCTCCTATTTGTATAAGTCTTCTTACCGGTATATTCGACCAAATCCAAATATTACGCATGTAGCATTGAGCTGACTTCCCCCAGGTGTGCACTCACCGAAGCCCACGTCGATTGTTACATCCTCTCTAGTATCCGGAGTGATCACACAATATTTATACACTCTGGAATAGATAAACTCAGGATACTGGTTAGATGTGAGTATGATTGAGTCGTAAATGGTGTTTTTTAGGTCAACTTGAACGATAAGCTTGCTCGCTGGTCGACAGTGATCAGGAATCACTGGTAATGGACGCAAGGCCTCACAAAGATAAAATGCAAGAATTGGTCACCAAAAACCGCGGATTTCAAGGAATTGTGGAATTCGAGGGGCATCACTTACGCAAATTAATCAATCGAAGATCTAATTCGACTCAAGTAAGTATATATAAATAACAATACAAAGTAATTGCTTATTATTTAACATGTAAAAGACCAGCCCCGACACTAAGGTAATTATTGCTTAAAATATTACAAAGTTCTGCATTTACCTAAGTGGAGTACACATTATTGCATGGGAAAGCTGAGATAATTGATTGTTTGATTATATTGATATGGGCCATAGTCTCAGATCCACACTCTGAAAAATTCCGAGGTGCCTTTTCTCGAAAAAGTTGTGGTGGAAATACTGCCCTGATTACAGCTTCCATCGAGTGTTTAGGAGAGAAGAATGAACCAGTTAGCCAAAAAACACGCGGGTCTATATGTGGGTTAACACCAGACGGAGTTTTCGCAACAGCTAACCTTCTCTTGCCCGCCTATCCGCTCGCCAGTCCGTTTGTTTAAATCCACCCGTGCAGGCGTGCTTTGGCGCGCGCAATCAGTGAAGGCCGTGGCGGTGGCGGCGGCAGAGGCGGAAACTGGACGGGTCATCCGGTGAAGGAGGGGGGGGGAAGGTGGGTGAGGGTGGGAAGTGGAGAAAACAAGCAACAGGCATTTATAACGAGGTGAAAAAGGTCTAACGACGATGTCAAAGTTTGTGTGTTGTGCCAGTTTAAGGTAGACATCGGCACTCTGGCAGGAGAGGGAACAACAGCGGCAGTAGCAGCCGTGGAAGAAGCAGCAGACTGCATTCTCTAGACCTCCGAGTGCCGAGGTGGAGGGGAAAATCAAACCCCAGAAGAGCGAATAACGTGGATGGGCATGGGGTGGAGGAGGCGGAGGAAGAGGGAAAGGGCTGCAGAAAAAACCCAGTGCGCACACACACAGCCTCATGTTAATGACTGTTTCCAAATAGCGAATTGCTGAAAAAAGCAGGCAGAATTATCCGAATGCTGCTACCGGAGAGGAGGAAGGAGAAAGTGCAAATGCCCTGGTTGTTTTGCAGATCCGCCTTAATTGCTTCCTCAATAATGTTATTGCAGCAAATACCAAATTAGGTGGCCTGATTAATGCGATACCATTACTCCTTCTCGAAATTCCATGTCCACTGACTTGTAACTTGGAGGACATAGTCTGCCACGGCATTAGGAGACTGGCGCCTGATTGCATATAAACTTTTCTCATGGGTTTACTGAAAACTACCAGAATGCTTTCTACTGGAAGTACGCTGTCCTACTGAACTTAGTTTTGTGACGAATCGTTTAAAATCTTTTCCAAGAATATTTCACTTTAGGTGAAAGCAGTTAGTATCCAATTTGGCCAGCTTTTTTACCGTTCCACCCAATCCTTACATTTACTTTTGATTTTAAACAGTGTTTAACGTTCAGTGGTGGAAGATGGAAGGCACAAATTGCAGCCCAATCTACCTTTTTCTCGACAGCTTAGTGTTGCTTCATCGATTCGTGGAACTGGACCGTAAAGCTTTATACTCCTGCTTTGAAATAGCATCATCCTAATGAGATGAGGTCTACTTGATTGAAAAGACGCAGTATCATAAAATTAAGTTGCAGTGCTAAAAAGTCAAAATTGAAGGTTATTCAGATGGTTACGAAGTCTACAAGTGTGTTTTTTGCTCAGACTCAAGCGCAGACGTGCACACACCGAAAACCGTCAACATCCTCGTTTGGAATTTCCGACGCACAATGTTGGCCCAAACAGGATGCAACTCTCTTTCCCTCTCAAATGTCTGGCAGAAAATGAAAGGGCACTTTATGCTCTGTATTGATGTCAAATTAAGATTGACAGTGAAGGCAATTTTTATGAGGATAATTGAAACTTTTAGCGTTGGTCACCTGAGTGCGCACCACCTACCTACGTAAGTCGATTCAAAAAGCAGAGGTCGTGAAATGTATTCCATAAATTCTGATAGTCTTCACAGATGGAAATTATTAATTCGAACTCCCTTTGAGAAAACTTTTAATATATACGATCGCACTTTGTTTAATTTTCCAGTTATTGGAAATGAAAAAAACGTTCCTGTTTTCTAAATATGTTGAAAGCATATTTGTAGCTATGAAAAAATTGTTTAGTATTGAAACAGGTTTTTAAGTTTAGCTTAGATTACCTGATTTCATAGTTAATGATTTATTTGTTTCCTTCAGATAAAATGCAGGTAACTTAAGTTTCCGATTGGTAGACAAATTATAATTTATTCCTAAGGAAAAATTCACACATGTGGATAGAATGTGTAATCATTAATAGTTTTCACTTTTTATTTTTCGTGGCTTCAAATTTTAAATCGGTCGTTTGCTACTTGAAAATATTTTACAATAATATCATTTTAATATGGTCAGTTACAAAGAAAAAGCATGTTAATGATCGTATTCAAAAAGCGCCAAAATGTTGACTCAGATTACTGGGTCACATTTGCTTTTAGCAATCTGGGTATTTTGCTGAAGCGACTTTATTCTGGTTTGAGTTAGGCGAGTTTTCGCAAGCTCCTGCAGTAGCAGCAATTAAGGACCACTCCCATCAGTTGTAGGAACCAACTTTTTGATCAATTAGCTCGTGATTGAGAACATGCGTGGCGCACAAATCACTGCGAATGGCATCTGATCACCTTTCCCGTATTCATCCCAACTATTTCCAGCGAATTTAATTGGCAGGTTATAGGGACAGCTGTTTTCGGGATTTTAAGCCTCTTTCTCGGCCATTCAAGAGCGTAGGAGAGAAATTATGATTCACTGTTCATTTTCAAAAAAGAGCCTTCTTCCAACTTAGAACAAATTCAGTGTTTCCATGCAGCCCCTCCAGTACATTTTCTATAGATTTTCGGGAAGCTCTGCAGTCAGAGAGTTTGTTTCTACTTTTTCTCCAACCACCTTAGCCTCGTAGTATCATTACAATTCTCCAGCTCATGCCACCAGATCGTTTTCACAGAGTTACGGGAGTATTCGCGACGAACGTAGCCTTAACAGTTCGATTTGCCTTCGTGCTAAACTTATTCTCTAGTAACAGTAATTCTAGTTGTCATAATCTGGTATATGGATGAAGAAAGCTTGAAGCCTTTAAAGGAGGCGTAGTGAGCGTAAACAACTTCGACAGATCTGGAAAAATAGTTTGTAAGGTAAAATTTGTTCCGACTACCTTGTACACTTCACCTTGAATATGCAGGACAGGCGTCAATTAATTAAAGGAAGGGATTATTAAGTATTCCTTTTAATTTAATTCAAAGAGTGAATAAAATGTCAAAAAATCTTGCAGATATCAGCCTGAAGGCGAAAAGTCCTCCCTCATGTGTATTTAATCGACTAGTTATATTCAGATTTTTATGAAAAAATAATTAATGGATGAATAATAATAATGCACATTTTGGCTTAGAGAAGAAGTTAGCTCCTCATCCTCACCCTCTACCTCTTTTCCCTTTTCTTGTCTTGCTCCTCTTCCTTCTCTAGAGCGGAATTCGCGACAGCATCAGATATCCGGTGTCACACCTGCGTTCTTATCTCGGTGTCATTTCTTCCCCTCTCGAGCACGCGAAAGCAGCGAAGTAGCTCGGTTTAATCTCAAATTCGAGCCCCACTTTATTTACACTGCTCCCATTACGGAATCAGTCATTAGTCTAGGTGCTAAAAATTTCAAGAGGCATAGCTGATGTTCTTCCGCTATTACAAACGTAGAAACCCCAACGTATGTAGCGAGAAAATATTTGATATTTGCTCTTTTCGAATTTTAATGATTACAATAGAATAAATTTTGCAAATTTTCAGGGAATAATGGATTTATAAAACTGGGGATTTCAAGGAAGCTAGCCATATTATGCATATAAATGCGTTGAAATGATCCAAAAACAGCCTGAATCAGCTGAATTCCCCGTTAATTAACTCCCGATCAAAACTTTAGGATTTCCTCTTCTTAGCGCTAACCTATACGCAAAATACCCCTAATTGTATATCTGAGTTACTTAAACAAACCCGAAGTCGACTTGATTTGATGATGATTGACGGCCTCAAACTGACTGGATCATAAGAGCCACTGACAAGCAGTTAGAGTTTATCCAAAGTCAGATTAACGTGACTTTTCGCGGTACCCATAAGGCATTTCTTTCAGTTAGAGTCCCACAGGCAAAAAGCGGCCATACCTCATGATAAAATCCATAGCAACCTACTTAGATGGTGTTACCAGACTTTCGCCAATCTAATGAAGGCTTGATTATTCCAAGGTACGGCGAACTTCTCGAATTAGCATTTTTAAGTAGCTCGAAATAAGTCCATTTACTAAGTAGAATTTAATAGAACAAAATATTTTTTGAACAAAAGGATGATTTCTAGAGCCTCTCCTTTTTTGAGTACTGAATAATTTATTCATCCTTAAAATTTTGCTCTACGTTCTCGGTTAAATGAAACTAATGGATGCAATGTCCCCGACCTCTGAAACAAAAATTGACATTAGGGACGAGGTCACATTTTGGGATCATAGATATGCAGACGATGTGCTCTTTTTATGGGCTCTTATAAATAAAAATTAAGTCGGCAAAATCTTTCCATTAAAGTTCAATGACAAAAACATGCATCATTTGGGCTTCGTCTGTGTGGGTGAAGAGTGAAATGGTATGAAATAAGGGTATTCAATTGCGAAAATTCTAGTAAGGTCTTAAAAACCCTTTTTCGTAGTTTTGAGTAAACGTTGTCAATTGTGATCCCATTCTAATCCATTCTTTAAGCATTGGCTATGAACTGACCACCGAAATCGCCTTTGAACACCATTGAAAAATGTCGAATACTTGGGTCTTACTTGGAAATTTATTTCTTTTATGACCCTTGGGATAGGTAAACTAAAGCAAATGCGTTTTTGCGCCAATTTTTGAAGTTTATGGAAGTGATTGAGCTTCTGTCCATCGAAATCACTGCACAAAATTGCAACCCCCGAATAATCCAATGAGTTGACTTCGATTTTTCGTATGCAGAGAGCTTTATCAAGTTTTAAGCAATAAGAAATACCATATTATCTTCCTGTCTACCTGCCTTTCCCCATAGAGGGTTATTACCTTTATTAACAGGGTCTGGAATAATTTCTTGATTAACGGATTGCAATTTATTGAAAGTTTTGACACGATTTTATAAGAAAACATGAAAAAAAGTCGAGATTCTCACAATGCCCAAATAAACGATATTTTGGCAGAATAGAACTAAATGTTAACCTTGACCAACGAAACCCCTGATCATTTAACGACATCAGGCTTTCGCAATCATCAAATGCGCAGAAAAACAACCACCACTAGAAGAAGGTTTTAATTGGAGATTCGGACTGAAATTACAGCAAAATTTTTTAGATGAGAAATTCATAAAACCTAAAAAAGTAAACAAATTATTGAATTGAAATAACCTATTTTGGTATGTAAATGTAAAAAGTCCAATTTCTCCTAGTTATTGGAAGTTTTTGTATGCGAGTGCAAAAAATGTGCGAAAGCATTTCAAAATTTATAATTTTCTAATAAAACCTTAGTTACATGTGGCTAGCTATTTTAAGGTTATGAAAAACCAGTTTTAATATTCTATATGAATCAAAACTAATGAAGGCACAGTAGCCAGAGTTCATGTTGATAATTTCTCAGATCAGTAATATCGGTTTATTAAACTGCTTTAAAGAACGTGGTTTAATGTTGGACCATTTCTCAGGCCAACGCATCGAAGTTGTTTTGCATTTTAGGAACAACCTCGAGTCCCGACTTACTTTGGGAAAAGTAATGACACTTTTCGTTAAGAATGCTTCTACTGTGCTTCTTTACTTCGATGACCATAACAACTGCCCGGGACTAGCCCATTTTACTGCACACATGATGCACTTCCTGCAACGCAATGAATTTAACGTCTCTTTCTATAACATCCGAGGAAAAACAGGTTTATTAAGTGTCGAAAAGCTTAAAAGAAAAACAATTTTCGAAGTTAATAGCTTGATACAGTTTGGTGACCTGACACAATTTGTTTGAGTACATTCTCGGGTTTTGTTTGGTGAGAAGGGAGTAAAGCTCAGGATATCTAAAGGAAGACTGAATAAGTGTCTAAATTTGCTTTCTTTTATTCTATTTGAAGGAAATTTAATAATAAATCAACTGCTGAACCCATATCGGCCTTCGAAATTTTATAAGATACTGTGTACCTTCATCGGGCAGTTGGCATTTTTCTAAATAAAGCTTAAGGCCATGTAAATTACTAAATAAATAAAATAATTAAATAAATAAAATAAATAAACAAAAAATCCCAAACCTCCGAAGCAGCCTAATGCCAGTCAGCTTATTAACTTCTGGTAGAGTAGTATAATATAAATATTTATGAAGAGATTTGTGTTTTTTGGTAGTTAATTAATGGGAGTATATACGACAGACATCATGAATAGACCTAGATGTGTGGCAAAATAACTAATCACAATGATGCGTGCATCTTCAGATTTCGATAAGCAAGAGCTCGGAGATCACCAAAAAGTTGTCTTTCGCCACCTGCGAGAACTCCTAGGGATGGACCTGATTGCTCTAGGCTTATTTCAAAGCTGGTTAGGCACTAGCGGTGGAATATGAGGTGTCTACTTTTTCATTTGCCCCAAAGCCCTTTATTTGTCCTGGTCCAGTGAGAACGAAAGTGTGTGGCTGTCAAGGCAAATGGTGTATTGAAGAGGAGTCGAGTGCTGTATAAGTGTTCTTAGGTCAGAGGTGAGCATGCGAAAGCTAACTACTTTACACAGGGAGTGGAGAGTTCCTTTGAAGAGCTTATTGAATAGACACTATAATCTTTTCGTTCAAGATTTAATAATAAGTAAGAACTGTTAGCTAGGTGTTAACATGCTTATAATTAACTTTAATCAGTCTCATGCATGCCTTTGTATTGCTCACACCCTTTCGAACATGGAAACTGCTGTTTAGAGAAACGGTTAAATATCCTAGGAACACCGATCACCGAAACTCGGGAAGAAGTTTAGCGGAAGAAGAATGCACCTAAAATACTGCATTCAGTGAATCAATAAAGGTCGATTTCATGGAGACGAGCTTATCTCACGTAGAAATCCAGGAACCTCCAATGTTGATTATACTATCATGGACGCTGCTGAAAAGGTGGGCATCGATAGACACTTCCTCATATGGCCTGGCAGTTTCCTCCATTCTTCATAATCGTAATTTAAGATTGAACAGGGTTTCCAAAAGCATTACGGCCTAATCAATTAAACCTTCGAAGTGGCTTCTCCCTTAGTCTTATTGAAGCAATTTCTGCCGAAATTTATCCCCCAGAAATGAAACGTAGTTATAGCTGTATGGTACTGAAGTACAAAAACTGTCACTCAGTGGCTCTCGCAAGGTGGATCTTCAGGACCCAGGACCAACTTTGAGTCTCAAGTCAACAGAAAAGTGATTTCCACGGTTTTCTAGGTCTCAGAAGAGGTGATATTGATAGATTACATTGAAAATCAAAGAACAGCAACAGGAGCTTGACATACGCAGGCTTAAATGGAGCTAAAAGCGCTCTGAGTTAGAAACGGAAGGGACATGCCAATGTGCTAGCGCATCCGACTTCTATGACTGAGGAAGACGCCCTCGGAGAAGAGCTTCAGTGGGAAGTGCTTCCCCTTCCACCATATGGATATGGCCCCTTTTTAGTAGAACTCATTGAAATGATGTGCCACTGCATAGAAGTGCCCTGGCCTGAATGGCACATATCTTGTTAAATAAGCTCAAGCGCACTTATTACTTTTCCAAAATTAACGGAATTCGGAAAAGAAATCGGTAAAATGAATTAGTTTCAGATTAATGTAATGACAAGATTTTTTCCAGTTTAACTCCCTAGTCTCTTCCATTTATTACTAGTGCTTAAAAGGAGAGACAATAGCTGGATTTTCATTGATTTGTGAATTGATCCGGGTAGCTTTCCCATGGCTGAGAAAGTACTTCCTTCGGGGGTGAAATGCATCGTCAGCCACTTCTGGAGCTTTGAAAGGGTGAAAATTGTAATTGAGACATACACAAGTAATGGAACAAAAGCACTCCGAGGGTGCGATCTAGGAAGTTAACTAAAGGAAGTTTCCCCAGCAGTATTGTTTTTTTCTGCCTCAATGAAACAGGAAGTATCATTGTGCATATTTATTCGCAGACTCCCACTTTTTCAGAGAATTCATATACATTTAAACAAAGTGTACTCTCAACTACACTTTTTACCTTCTGAATTTTGGATAAACAACTTAGTAAAATTCTGCAAGACGGCTAAAAATGTTTTGGTGAATTAAAAAATGAAGTAAGTGCAGGTTCAGCTAAGCAGGCAATCTGCGTAAAATACATAAAATATATGCTAAAAAATGAAATAGTTAAACTAAATAAACGCTCTTTTATTTTAAATATTGAAGTTCGAAAAGGGTTAGTCTTACCCACCCTTTTAGGATCCATATTAAAAAGTCCTTGAATGTGACAATTTAAATAAAGCTAATTCGTCTCTCTTTTTGTAGTACTAAAATAGCTATCCGCAAGTGACTGTTGATTCATAAGATGCACGAATCATAAAGGAAGGTTTTGAAGTTGCATTTAAGTAATATCGGTTACCAAGATGGATGTAGTATTTAGAGGGTCAGCAGAGTCGATAACCATGAAACTGACGAATTTGCAATACTTTATTTGGTAAGCTTTATCTTTGGAATTTCAATCCCAACTTCCGCCAATGACATTTTCTAAAGGGAACTAAATCTTTCCTCACAGCCACCTCTATGCATGCTGATTTTTCTCTCTCACTTCAGGTTAAATTTAATTAGAAGCAGTTATTGGTTCAAATATTCATTTTTCACTTACACCAAAGGCGCAAATGCTTCAAAACAATGTGGATGTTACAGAAATAAAAGAGCTAAAATAGGTAATGAGACTACTTCAAAATTCACATAATTATTTTTTTGCAAGAATATTTTTTATTTAATAGGTAGTTCAGACTATTCTCTAATTAAGCGTTTTTTTCTAATCTCCGTTTTCAAAAGTACTTTGCCGGATTTTACATCTATTTTCAGCACCAACGTTTTGACTACCTTTTTACAGATCTACATCGAAAATTCCAGGGTAGAGTGGTTTCGGTTAAAGTTAGCAGCGATATTCTACAGGTGCTATCTAATAATCATAATTTCACCAAATTAACTTATTTGTTGCTGATGTTAGACCACAGATCTGGGATGAATCGATTCAAACAATCCAGGCTTTTTCCAAGACTTAAAAGGTCCTGTATTGGCACAACAAGTGTCTCCATATTCAAGAATTATTCATAAGCACAGAACACTGGAATCGTGAGTGTTTTACTGGCGGTAAACTGGCGTAAAAAGATCCAAAATTATCTTACTGTCTTGAGAAGTTAATGTGCTGCCATTTTTGTATAATTGTATTATAATAGTTTGATATTTCTACTCAATTTACATAAACTATTTTTAAAATTAAAAAGAGTCGAATTTCAATAAATTTAGGTCTGGAAATCCTTGCTATCTAAGTTTAACGAATCACCTTAATGACAAGAATTGCTAAAATTTGGATTTTGATTTGAGAATGCATAGTGGTTCTGGATTTTTCTAAACATTTGTATAGGAAAATAATTTTCTTGCATTTGCAATAGAGGTGGTACTTGAAAGGTGGCCGCTTACAGTGATTTTTATTGCAAACTGATATGACATTAATTTTTTCCTATCTGACAAGCACAAAATTTAAGGAATCAAGATTAATTAACGCTTATCGTGTTAGTCTCTGTCTTGATATGTGGCTTAAAATGACACTCAAGGAATCGCTAGTGAAAAAAAACATGGGGGCGATGAAATGAAGTGTAAATCTAAGTTACTCGTTGTTGGAGAGCTAGATTTTTGTTCGGATTTTGTAAGTGCCAAGTATCCAAGTGTGGAACAAAAATGGCATTTTATTTAGTAAAGAAATAACCATATTTTGGAAATACCTTACGTTCAATTGGCTTAAGTGACAAAGCCAAATCATAAATTAGCTCTACAAGAACGCTTTATCGATACTTTAATTCGATTTTAAATCTTAGACAAAAATGTTATGATTTGAAATAATGCTTTGAAATGAGGTTAAAAATTAGTTTGCTAATGTTCATCTGACTTAACAGTTAAGTTCATTAATCTTTCACTGTTTGAATTAGCCAACAAAATTCATTTTCACGGGTGTTCTGATTTGTAGTTTCCTTTTTGTAATAAATGAATTTTGATGAGAAGGAGAAATGGGAATTACCTACTTGAGTTTATGCACTTCCTTCCTTCGCTCTGGGAGAGAGAGATAGAATCAGGTGTGCAATTTTTATTCATCAAATTCATGAACGATAAAATATTTTGAACTGGTCTTTTTAACTGGTTATTATTATGTATTTAATTTAAGCAAATTGTACCATCTTCCGTGTAATGTTATTGCTTACAATTACCAAAATTAGTAATTTATTGATAAAAAGGAAATATTAACCAGCCCCATAATCCTCTATCCGTAGATCACTTTAGCTAGATAAATTTGAACGAGATAATTACAAGGTGTTTGTGAATACTTGGATTTTAGATTATTTTGGAATCTCCATAATTCATTTAAAGATAAACTTAAAAGTAGATCCCATTATGCAAGAGTGAAATATTGTAGGTTTTCACATAGTACAAATTAGAGAGGAAATCTGCTATTCAGTAGCAGAAGATATTAAAGTAAATTTAATGCTGTTCTAACTCAATTAGATATCAGGTTTTAACCTCCAGTTAAGAAAAGTTGAATCAAGTAATAGTTTGTTACACTTCAGGCTAAAAAGTAAATGCCTAGGTAGTACTTACCTTGCCCTCTTCAAATCTCTTTCGTACCTCCTTGATCTTAATTGAAATTTTTATTTTGCTAACCCTTTCAGTGATCATACAGACAACTTTATTCCTTTTTAATCCGAAACGTAGTCAATAAACGTAATGAACAAATCGTACTAGCTCTTGGGCAATGTTTCCAGTTAGTACTTTATTATTAGTTACTTATCAAGGACTTCTGATTCCGAATGCAATTTTTAATTGAAGTACTTTTTCGAATCTGATAAAATTTGGAAGATTACAATAATATCATGACTTTTCTAAAGTCCTTATTAGCTTAAATGAAATAAGAAATGCCATCAAAACTGTTAGTGTGGTAACATTCGCTCATGTATTCCATCGAAGTGGAATCTCTCCCGGTCACATGTTAATTAAATCATCTGCCACGCATCAAGAAAATGCCTGTCTAGATAAACTGACCATCTTTCGGGCAGTTTTAAATATGATCTGTGGCTTGTAAAAAACAGTTATTAATAGTCCAAGCCCGGATGGTAATATCACCATAAACCTATCTCGGGTCGTATTGCATAATTTCAACCTTTTAGAAAGAGTTATTTCCTGTGGGATTTGACGCAACTTCCTCAGAATTTATTGCTTGAAAAAAGGCCCATCAAGAAAACTGAAAGCGATTTTAAAAGATTTTGACGTTATCAAACATGGCCCATTGGAATTTAAAAATAGGCAAACCTTTGCCGTTCGACTCATTTGAATATATGAAAAAATTAAACAAAAGAGCAATCTGTTTAATTATATTATACACCAATGCCATCTTTACCTGCTCAAAACGATTTATTACAAATAGCATGGTATAGTCGATTTAATGTCGTACGTGATTCACTATGCAATTCCCCTTTTCAGTTAGACATTCAAATAAAATCAATCATTGGGCTCTTTTTCTCAGGTTTTTGAGTCGAGGTGGTAAGATTCTGTAGTTCCGTTTAATGGTTCTCATGATTTGTTTATTTGATGTGCTCTGCTCTAATGAATGCCAGTAATCTTCTTAACCAGACTCCTGCATATTCTCCGTTACAAAGTAACAAGCAGCTCTCAACGTCAGTCAACACTTGTTTGTAAGGCTATTCAATTGCCGAGAAAACAAATGACTCAGGCCGCGTGGATATGGGTTTGCGGATACGTAAGAAGGGCTGCGTTTCTGGGTGTGAGGCTTCCTCCTTTGTCCCCAATTCAAGTTCCCTCTCTCCCGTTTCTCAGGGTTCAACATCCGGAGCGTCGCACAGCGGTTGCCGAGGTGGAGGAGGTGGGAGACCACCGGTTCCAGTGAGCACGACGGGTGAGGAAGGGCCTTCCGGTCACAGCAATGCCGCGAAAAGATTCGTTGACAGGCCCCGCATTCCACCAAAAAAGTCTACGCCCTTTTTTTCTTCCAGCCAAGCATTTATTTTGCAGCAGGTTTTTATCTTTATAAATTAATGAATTATCAGCTTTGCCTGCATGTGTGGCGATGCAAAAGTGAGTGCGAAAATAAGGATAAATATTCGGCATTTCGGCTGACAGATTGTACCCAGTAGTCTGACCTTTTATTTTCTAAAAAGGTTGTATCTTAATCCAAATTTAGTTAATGTTTTAAATTGTGATTAATAGAGCTCGAGTTTCATTAAAATATTTTAGAAATGAAGGTTTATTAGAATTTCGAAATTTGTGTTCATCAAAAATAAATTTATTTTGACTCATTATAAGTCACCGATATTTAGCTAATGTTTGATAGATGAAATTGTTGAATATATTATCTAAGATGTAAACTTAGTTTGCCATGAAATGGTGGTGCATCATGGTGCTG
The DNA here is from genome assembly GCA_030710315.1 of Anomotaenia brevis. Classification (NCBI taxonomy): domain Eukaryota; kingdom Metazoa; phylum Platyhelminthes; class Cestoda; order Cyclophyllidea; family Dilepididae; genus Anomotaenia; species Anomotaenia brevis. The sequence continues at coordinate 850,987 of JAUOZQ010000005.1, forward strand.
TATAAAAATGTAGAAATTAAAAATATGGTAAAAAATGCTCATAAAGTATGAAAATATTCTTAAATATTATAAATAGGGCATTAGGCTTTCTCAATATATTTCTTGATTTCTTCCATTGCTATCCAGATTCAAACCAAAGTTTGCCGTATCGACTAACTCTCACTGGATTTTCATCTGATAAAGACTAAATTCACTTTGGTTGCCAAAGTCTCGCCATATTATACTATTAGAGAAAGAAATGCACTTGCGTATCCAGTCATTCTTGTGTCCCGTAAGTTATGGTCATCTGATTTGGATTTTTCCTCCCACCAAAGGAAGAAAACTTGCGTTCACGGAGCTCCTTGTACTTCAAACTTGTTCATTTCACGGTGTCTTAAGGCTTTCAGTGGTAAAACTCCAACGCATGAAGCCCATTAAGGCTTGTTATGGATAAAAATGAGTTTAAACTACAAAGTAAGTAAAATGCCATTTCCATTTTGCCGTCCCAACATTTTGCACCGCCACGTACCAATTTTAGCATCTTTCCATGATTGCGTATATTTTCATCGTCTTGTTTGACAGCCATCCTTTTCTCAGTCCTGTCTCTCCGAAACATGCAACATGCCAAATTATAGTCAGTACTCCAATTAAATCATCGTTGTTTTTGTCTCCATCCTACCATTGTAGGCTTTATATCGGAAGCTTAGCTCTCCCGAAGTCATTGGTCATAAACCAGCTAAAATTAGGCTTTGCAGCAACGAGCAGTCTCGGGATTTCTAGGAATTATTTCAGGAAAGCACCTATGTAATAGGCTTTATCAATACATTAACTGAAGCTATTTTAGGCATTGAATTTTGTCTTGGCAATCCAGCCATAACAATACCCCGAGGCCAAAATTTTGCACCAGGCCAAAAAATCAATTCGGCATCTCCCAACTCTCCTATTTTATTAGCTTTCGGACCATCCAAAGTCATTACTCAAAATGGTTTATTAATTCGCTTTCACTGCAATGAATACAAGAGCATAATATGTCCTCCAGGCTGGAACCTGGTCCTGGTCTCAAGCAATCTGGGCGACTAAGAAGGCAAACGACCCCGTTTTTATTCACACCAATAAATTCTTTCTCAAGTTGCATGAGAATGGAACATTGTAGGACTTTCCTGTTCCTTTACTGAGGTAGTTCCTTCCCTTTCTTGCCACTAGCGTGTTTTGGATCATTCACTTGTCTGGTTTTGCGAAAGTGGCTTCATCTCCTTAAATGCCTCTGGATTCGATATTCGGTCTTTCTAGCGCAGAAAATAATCTGTCAGTTATTTCTCAACTGCCTTTGTGGAAACGGATTTCATAAAATTCCAGCAGATTTCCGCTATGTAAGAATACCCTTATTCATAAAGTAACTACTATTATCATTTACTTTTCAACATCTCCCACTTAGCGCACATCCATATTACACGTCAAGTTCTTCATTCTGTGTTCCTTGTTATAATTGCAATACTGAAAAGATTCGAGTCCCTGACAGGTAGCTTTGATTCATTTTTCAAGTTTTCTTTAGAGCTCCTGTACTCGTATTTAAGTGTTTGCACATTCGAAATCCCCATTATTTGGAATTTCGCTCTACATTAATTCTTATGGTAACACCCCTCGCTGAAGTCTTCTTGGATGATTCCTTTCTTGTACTCATGGCTCCTCCTTCTGTTTGTATGGGTTTCGTCCATGCATCTAGACGCTACTAAAATCAGACTGTTACCAACCCCGACATCTCTCTAAGGTAATTCTTACACAAGTTTGCATTAAAATGACCCCACAGATCCATTAAGCAGGCCAGATGCCAGTGAGGGGTTGCAAGTGTAAGACCTCGAGCTTGAATCTCAACTAACTTATAGTATTTCAGAATATGGATTAACAAGGATTCTACATGAGTACAAAAGCTGATCTTGCATTTCGGGGTACCAATATGTCTTCGTAGAGTTTAAACAAGTCCTTATGCACGGGATGCCTACTGTGAATCATTTATCCGGAATTTGTGTATCATAGGCCCAATTTCCACCTCATAGGGTGCCTCATTCCCTGAATGCCTCGAGTCAGGTGTAACTTGATAGTGGCCACCCGAGCTAGCTAACGGGCTACAGTATTATGGTAACAGTGGGGAGCAGTTTCCGAGAATGGAGGGAAAGGAAAAAATCGACGAGGACGTGGACGAGGCAGGCGACAGGGAGGTACACACGTGTGCCCGCACAACTGAAGGCGAGAGAGCGTTAGTCACAGCACTGCCAAGGCAGCCTGCCCCTGACGCATGGGCCAAAAACAGCTGTGCTTCACACACCGGCAACCACATTCATGTGGCCTAGGATCTGCTCAAAACCCCCTTTGAGTTCCCTAACTTCGATCTGGTTTTCACATCCTAAAATATCGAATAATTTGGTGGAAATTCTAGTTATATGCCTCTATTCGTGATGACATTTCAAGTTCATAAGTCCAGTCGATAAAATACCCGCCCTATTTCAGAATCGATAACCTTTGGATAACTTTTCTAAAGAAGTTTAAATCTATCCTCTTGGTTGCTGGTATTCGCGTTTAGGAGAAGAGGAATGAATGGGTTAAAGTACACCATCTGAACATGCGATTTTGTTAATATATTGTAATTAACCGATATTAGAAGCGGAAATCCATCTCTCAGACAAGACTTAAGTATCTCCCTACAAATTCTTTCCTCAGCTTAACAAAAGTAAGAGTACTGGTAGTAATCTCTGTAATTAAAATCCCTTTTTAAGATCCCATTTGGTAGCTACAGAAACGTTTGAGTGATTTTGCTTGTCTCTAATCCAGTAAAGTTTATCTTATGGGTAAAACCAACCCACCCTGGGTGATCCCAATACACGACCAAGGAGATAATCCCTCCCTGGTACAGGTTTGCTTTAAATTAAAATCGCTTCCACTGGGGTGTAATCAGAGCATGGGGAAGGGGTCGGGTAACCGGTCTGTCATGTCACTGTCGGCGTGTTGCTACTAATTTCACCTTCATCTCCTTCCCGTGTATCACTATCGAATCTCTTCCCATGTGTGTTGTGTGGAGTAGCGCAAGCCGATTGGTAAATAGGCTCGGCCAATCAGGGCCGTCAATCTCTCGTTGCTCTCCTCTGCGTGCCCGCGTGCGTGCGTGTGCGCTCTTTCGGGCGTGTAGTTTTTTAGCCCCAACGGCAGCGAAGTCAGAAATCAACTGAATCACTTGCTTGTTGGACCGAATCCACAGCTCCTGCTTCTGCTTCTGGTGCTGCTATTTCAATTCCTCCCACAAACTCCCATTTCACACAGACAGGGCGCGTGGACTACTCACCTTCTTGGCTAGACAATCGGATGATCTGAGGTCTGTGTGAGCAATTTCTCTCTCACGCACTCCAACTCACAACCACGGTCGGCCACCGAACACCTGCGCACTACTTTTGCAATCGTAAGTCATGGTGTGTAAGGTCTGCACGGTACCATTGCACCTGCAACCAACTCATTCTCAAATCAGATAATAGGTGAGGCTAAACATAGCACAACAGCCCCCTCCCCACTGTGGCAAGAGCAGAGGACACCAAGATGCAGCAATGTCTGTGTATCTGATTGTTTCAAGGCCTCCAGATACCACCATCTAGAAGTTTTTAAGTGACTTTGGAAGAAAGATAACCTGGGTAGACAGCCAGGATGGTGGTGTAGGTGGTTGAATAACAAGCTCCATGATTCGCGAAGGCGGTGGAACCAATGGAGAGTGGCTGCTTGGCTGGGTCTCGGCCTCGGTGATGAGCCTATAATTATACAGCCGTCAATCGATGAGCCCATGCCTGTTTTTCTCTTGTCCCCTCCCACATGCACCTCCTCGTCCTCGTAACAAAATTAGCCCACGTTGGGAATGCAGTGATTATGCGCGATAAGCACAATGCTGGCCCGTTTCTTCCTCTCTTTCTCCCTCCAGAGAGAAAATATGCATCATTCATTTGGAAGATTAAACCTTCCCATACCGTTAGACACCAAATCCATTAAATTTCAATTCACCCACTTGATTTAAAGGATTTCGATTTTAACTCTGATAAATGGTTGCAAGTTGAACATATTAATCACATTACTTGTGATTATGTCATAACTGAGAGTAGCATCCTAGTCGTCTGCTACTTTCTCATTTAATGCAAAGGTAGTATTTTTACAGGAATTCAATTACCTAACAATAACTGTCAATGATTAAATAATCGTATAATTAGGCTAACTGTAACTTTATTGAATTAAATCAACCCAAAAGCAACTCTTTTTAACAAATCTCTAATATGGAAATTGAAAGTGTCCTTTCATCCACCATGGATGTTAGTACTCTTGAATAGTAAATATTGCGGATCATAATTTGTCACTTCGATTTTTGCCAAGATTCCATAGTGGGAATGTATATAACTAATACGAAGACCCAGAAAAGACAAAATAACATGGCCAAACCTTATTAAAAGCCAGCCATTCTTGGCGCCACTTCATAAGACTAGCTTCAGACAACTTAAGTGAAAATACAAATAAACGATTTTTGAATTCCTGTGTTTGAAAACTATCATAATCACATTAATGTCACCTTGAGTATTTGCTTCTTTTCTAGTGACAACTTTTTAAAGGCTTCCTTTCTCTCAGAATTCCTAGGGAAAGCCTGGAAACGATCGTAATAATGAAGGTGTCAAATGAATGGTTTGGGAGCAATTCAATAAATCACGTCTGTATTTATTTAAGCATGCTATCAGTTTTAATATAAATTACTTGATGTTTCATACAATTTCTTTTTAGCATTCCCATTCGCTAATATGTCAACCAAAGTAAATCTACCTATTTTTGATACCAAAATCAATCTCTAATAGACAGAAAACGTTTTTTAACTAGGAAGCAGGGCATTAAAATGTGCCTGGAAACTGGTATACATCCAGTTATGCACTATAGACTTTTGAGACTGAAAATTCGTTAACAGCACAAGCGAGTAGGTTCTTCGTTGAGTACAACTGCCGCTTACAAGGAGGAAATCGAAGACCAGTGCTTGTGGGAGCTCAATTATGCCAGTCGAGGGAGAGGGAGCATGTCCAGTAGGTGTGCCTCTGACGATGGTGGTGGTGATGATGTGAAGGAGGTGGAGGTGGGTCAGAGTTTCTGCCCGAAAGTGAGTAATCCCATCCTTCCTCTCTTCTGCATTGGCAAAAAGAGTCACATGGAGAAAAGTGCTCTCTGCCCAAGGGGATGGGGCTGGTGGGGGGGGTGGCAACAGTCACCCCCACCTCTCTGAGCCTCCCTGTCTGGCACTTTGACAGTTTTCACCCACTCTGCATGGCCTTTGGAAAATCCGGGGGAGAGTGGCTCAAATCTAATCGAGATTAGACTCAAAAATATCACCCAACTCCCCTTTTCCTTTTCAGTGCTGGCAAAAGTGAAAAGGGTGGCTTGCCTGCCCACTTCAACCAAGTGGTACGGAGTAATTTATTACATGAAAGTACATTCTCCAATTTCTCCATGTTCTAATTTAATAACAATTAATTCAGCTCTATTGGTGCTTGCTTCAATTACACGAAATTTAAGTGTAAATTAAATTATTTAATCCGACTGGGTTATCTTCTGATAATTTTAGAACTCGTTTATGAATAATTGTAATAATAATTGAATAATCGTAATAATAATCGTAATTCCAAAACGGAATCTATCTGCCTTCTTCGAATTTACACGATTTTTGTTAAAGCACTGGATTTTTGCTTGTTCGAAAACGGTTATTTGCTCAACAGTTTGAGAAGAAAATTGTTGCTTCAGCCTTATCTTCCTATAGCATCTCGCCCTATAGAAAACCGCTCGGTTGGATGGCTTTAAGAAATAAACATTTTCTTCCGAGACATATTTGTTTCTTAATGCAGCTTCTAGCTTTGGACTGTATTCCGGATTTATCCATACTTCATATCTTAAACTACTTTCAAGATGCATTCTAGTTAGATTAAATCACATTCGAAGCTTTGGAGCCAAAGGTAACTTTTACCACATAGTAGTAGGCGTTTTTATGTACTACAACAATTTAGAAAGCAAACCATGTCTTGCAGAGAAAATTGACCAGCTTCTGGCCACAGAGTTAATAGAAAAAGTATATGAATTCCACTACAGATTGATTCGATCTCTGTAGTTTCAAATCAGTCGCTTTTTATGTTGTCTATGTATGATCAGGACCGATTGAGATTGCGTGCACTTTGGTTAGGCCAAAGCCAGATCCTACTCTGGAGGTGTAAAATAGCATAGTATGGCCTGGATGAATTATGTTTAGTTGATGAGTCTAATTAATGGTTTAGCCTTCAGTCAGTTGAAACCCCTCTAATTATTCTCCCGTAGAGGGTCCATTTGGATCAGAAAATGATACTTGATTCCGTGGTTTAGATAACTACTTTACGCCATTAAAAATACCACGTAACATGTGTTATTATTCATTCATTCATCATAAACCTGCCGATTTTCCAAGCTTCTAGCACTGGCAACATTCGATAAAGAAGATTCACGAGTTTGCTAGTAAATAGGCTAAAAAGCAAGCCTTTATACAGCAACCTGGTTGTCTGCTTGTACCGTGTAGTGTTACATCAATAATTCACAAATTTCGCCAGCCTGCTCAAAAAATTGCAGTGTTTCCCCTTTCTGCAATCATATCTACCGATGAGTTCCACCCTAAAAATAGTGCTTTTGGATTACTACAAATCCCTTTTTATAATAGCTATTTAGTCCATTCATTAATTGGCAAACTTACCATTATGTAATCAACTATTTTTGCAATTGTGCGATGGAGCATCTTGAATCTAGACAGTGTGAGACTTACAAATTTGGTTTGGAAGTCTGCTTGAAAAAAATTAAGTTCTTTTTAAACACCTCAACATTCTCGGTTATTTACCTTCTACCAAGTCCAATCGTTTGTGCTAAGCATGTCGTTTGTTTCCCCACTGCCTTTGTTTGTTTTAACGCCCAGCTCCAGCTGCTTCTTTCCGGGGTCACACCCTCCCCTCTTTGTCCGCCTTCCCGTGACTGAACTATGAAATTCGTTCCGGCTTTTCATTACACTCGCGCACACTACACCTTGGTGGTGGTGGTGGTGGTGGTGGTGGTGGTGGTGGTGGTGGTGGTGGTGGTGGTGGTGGTGGTGGTGGTGGTGGTGGTGGTGGTGGTGGTGGTGGTGGTGGTGGTGGTGGTGGTGGTGGTGGTGGTGGTGGTGGTGGTGGTGGTGGTGGTGGTGGTGGTGGTGGTGGTGGTGGTGGTGGTGGTGAAGGCGGCTTTGTGCCAGGACCCTTCTCTCCTCACTTTTCTCTCGCCTCTTTCCTTCCTTTCCTCTGGCGCGCACTCGCGTTCGTACCGCTGTCTGCCGAAACTGTAGCTCCACCTTCTGCTGCTGTAAAGGCGGCAACGACAAGGAGGTGGAGGAGGACGCGCAGTGACGTCGATAACGCTCCCTGTGATTTATTGCACTCATGTGTGCTGATACATTCGGCGAGGAAAGTTGTTTCACCAGCAAGCGAAGGAGTGGATGGAGGAGAAGCCAGTGAAAAGCAGCCCAACCTGCAGTGGCAGATGTATTGAGGCAACACGGATTTAAACGCAAATCCAAGACTACAAGAGAGGAAAAAATGCTAACGGAAGAGGAAGAGATGGCAGAGTGACTAGTACCAGTGCTTTTCTCTCCTACTCCCCTGCTGACTACGCTCCTATTGATCATAGTTAACTGAGCGACTTTCCAAGGCACTCCTACTTGGAAAACTGATCATGACTTGAATAATCATCTTTAAGATCACGTTTGCGCCTCTACAAATCACGCCGTAATCCCAAGCATTCAGTCTTCATTAATGTTTAAGTGACTGATAGGCCGGGCCGAAGCAGCAGCATTCTCAGCCAAAATGAGAAAAGCATGAGAAGGCAATTAGCACACACGATCTCGTCGTATTTTTCCAGTGACTTGGTTTCAATGGGAAAGCAGTTTGAATCAAGTGAAGTGAGATAACGACAACTGCAGAGCGGTTTTAGACTGGCTCGATTGTAGCTTCAAAATCCACATGTGAGATGTGACTAAATTTCACTTCAAAATACTCTTGCTATCATGCTGAAGCCATTTTGGAAGTACTTTAATTGCTCCTACAAAGTCAGTTTACCTACGATTTTTCTATAATTTCAAGTCATTCGAATTTAAATAGCATCATAATCTCGGAGATTTTTCCATGTTTTGTTATACATTTGAAGAATGGCTATTGATACAGCCCCAAATTGATATATTTCCCCATTCAAACCTAATATTTTGGGAATGTTTAAAAATGTTCATTTTCAAGAGCAAGCCCGGTCGATTCTGCATCGATGTGGGAAGACTTCAGTGAAGATTAGGGTGAATTTGTGATATTAGAGTCGCTAGAAAACTGTTTCTATGTATCCACATTTCATGGCCACCAGGTGCTGTTCCTGTCAAGATGGAACTACCTGCACCAACACCAGCTGCTGCAGCAAGGAGGCGTAAAAAGTCTACTTTTGTCTCTCGAACTTAACAGTTGTATGCTTCTAACGCTCGCACACACAGGAATCAGGCCTTTTTACAGGCCCGTGCGTGCGAATTTTGTAAAACATCTCTTTCTTCTCCTTCACAGTCCTTCTTGGTTAGAGGATGGACAAGAAATCCACCATATTTAATTCAAAGTGATCCTATTCCTCTCATTGGAGGGTTTCATCCGTGATCCTAGGTGCTTGCTAAGCATTTTTGCCCAAATTTCATACCACCCTCTCCTTCAACACCAGTCCTCAAGTCACATCACCTACTGGAGTGTTAACTGGGGTATTTTTCAGCACTCCCAAGGGTTTCCAAGACAGGGAACTTTTTACTCCTCCAGAAATTCTCCGGACGCCACCACACTGGTAAAGAAAGTGAGAAGGATGAAATAGGGAGAGAAGGAGGAGGAGGAGGAGGAGCCTGATAGCGGGAGGTGGCTTTTCCTCAACCATTGTTCGTACAGTCGGAGAAAGAGGATTTAACTGGATGAGGCATCCACACTCACCCACCTAGCGTCCAGAGGCTGTAGCGAGGCAGCAGCAGCAGCAGCAGCAGTAGCAGTAGCAGTGGCAGTACCCTCAACTTTTTGAATAGCGCACAGGCACGACCGCACGAGCGTGCGCACGCCTGGCCAACCAATGGGCTAGGAGCAAGTTGGAGCTGGGTTTTTTGCTTCTTGCTTTGCACGTCCTGAGAGCACTGACTGTTAGCTGGTGTGCCCGTGACTCTTGTACAAGCTTATTTACCCCATTAATTGCCCCATTGGAATATCACAACCATTCAAGCAGGTAAAAGTATGACCATGTCAGAGGACAATGAGGCTTAAAAGCGCTGCTTCTCTTTTATGAAAGCGGTGCGTAACATAAACATCAGTAGATGGAATTCGGATTGCCGCCCCCATCATACGCTCTACTGACCAAACATTCTTCCCTCTCATTTTAATCCTACTAGCCTTTGACGAAGACGTTGTATTCTTGCTTAGACAAACTGAAGTGAGCTAAAATCCAGAGATGGAAATAATGCAAAGGTCTGACCAAGATTGCACTTAAAAGTTGCTTTGGCTGGAATTGATTACACGGCGCAGGGGATTGTGGGATAAAACCAGGAAGCTGGTAGCTCGATGTTTTATCGCGCAAAGCCAAAATAGTGAATACACAACTAGGAGAACGGAAGTCATGTGAGTAGCTCACAGGTCGATATTGATTAATTCTGGCTCATTTTAAAAATCATTTTTCGGGCGGCAGGTCCAAACTTCTGTCAATCTAAGGATGCAGCAGTTGTTTACAGAGCTCACTGATCCGATTGACACCTGGTATAAACACACAACGGCCATTATAAGTCACTGTGTGTCTAGAGGGTAATAACACGCTCGAACGCGTCAATGAATGCATTATGCTTACACGATTGGGCGTTTTGCTGATTCTGTGCGCATTCCCGTCAATCTGTCAGTCAAAGTACACGTCGCGCATGAAGTTATAAACACGCGCAGACAAGTGTGAACATTGGTCTGTCAATCATTCAGCGCCCTCAGGTTCGTTCTTCTCCTGGCGTTAACGCGAACGCGTGTCTGTGTGCGCGTGTGTGCGTCTTTGGACAGTGTTGGTGGGTGTGCAGCGAGAACCAGTCGTCAAATCAGAGAGCTTCGTTCATCATCACCACCTTCACTCAATCACGCGACACTCGTTAGAAAGATATGCAGGACACTAGCGAATAACTGAGGCGTTTCTCCACCCAACAGAATCACCATCACCGGCCTCGCAAATGGTGAAACTATCCATCTCCAATGGATTGGACACCCTCTCCACCTTCCTTTCTCTCGTCCTCCTCAGCGCACTATCGATCGTCTCAGGAACTGGTAAGTGCCTTCTGTTCCCTCTGTTTCTAATGAAATTGTGTGAACGACCATCACCTGGATAATGGAATTTTGTTTGCCATCTCAACAAAACACATGTATTTTGATTAACGTATTCTCCCTAGGGCTGAAATTGGATATTCGTGATGTGTTAAACTAGCATCAGTTTTGCTCTTTTAAGGGGTTAATTTGCGTTTGAGATTATTATCTGTGAAAAGTTGTAACACTATATGTATTAGCGCTAATAAGTAGGTTACTACCTGTAAAGCGATAGTTGGTGATGGAAAAGTCCATTCTTCCGTAGTAGAAATTGTCATGCCTGAGAAAAAAACTTGCAATGCAAATAATCTCAATTTTGGTGCAGTATTATCATGATGCCAAAACTAATCCATCAATCGTTTGCTGTACAAAGTAAATGCATAATTCTATTTTCTTTCTGATGAGCTGACTTTCAATTAGGTTATCGACTCTTATAGCAAACACTCAAAAGTCACACTGATAAAATTTAGCCAAGACGGTATCGTCCAGCCCATCCGACTGTCATTTGGTTGCAGATAATCCTATGGGAATTTCCAGCAATGACGTAAAGTCACATTTTTGAAGAAAAGACACATTAGCCTTACTGATTTTTGTGAGGTCAGCCACTAATTATAAGGCATCACCTTAATAATAGTGAGAGCACATCTTATGAAACCTAATTACATACAAATCGGAGTTTGCGGCGCATTATTTTTCCACAACTTTTCAAAAAATTTTTTCTAAAATTATCGAGTGAGATGTTTTAATCTGTTTGATAATTCAATTACACAGTTACGTTATGGGAAGGGAGATTTTCAGGGTTAAAGGTGTTTCAAGCAGGAATCGCTGGTTTATTACTTAACATTAAAGTGCCTTATATCGTGAAGTGGTGTTGAGAATTTCTTGGCACAGTCAACTGAAGAAATATTAATAAATAAATGTGATTGCGAATATGTTAAATCGCCATTCCACTGCATTGCGCAAAATCGATGTCTTTCATGCATAAACAGTTGGTAATATTACTTCTTCACAAACCGATAGCAATGAAGTTTTAATATTAACTTGATGTTGGTTTTTGCTAAAAGTAAACAAATTAAGCAATGTTATTTAACTTAAAATGCATAGATCGTACATTGGTAGACAAATTGAAAAAACTACAATTAAAACATTATTAACCTTATTTTTTCTTTTACTAGTAGAGCAAAATGTAGAGAATATCGTGCATTAAAAATCCAAGATTATAATTTATAAAATGGCCTTTTTTTAATTTTAAGAGCCTGATTTATTTCGAAAATCTGAGTTTCATTAACTCTCATCAGTTAACCCTCGAGTTATAAATTATCAACAGCATATGTCTGTCTACATGATCTGAATGGTCCATGGTCTAGTAATAATGTCCTCACTGCCTAGATCCAGCAGTAGCCGCGACGCTGCAGCAGAGGATCACGCACCGGCGCGGCTACCTGGTGCCACTGCACTCGCAGATCACCCTTTCGTGTCCCTTCGAGACGCCATTCTACAAGTGGACTCGCCCCGACTACCCTTCGCACTTCTTTGACGAGACCAAGAACCTCACCATCAGCGCGGACTCCTTCGACGTCAGCGGCCGCTACCAGTGCAGCGCCGTCAACGGCTTCGGCAACAGTCTCGCCGAGATGGCCATTCGTGTTGTCGGTCAGTCGTCATCCACTGTCTAGAACGTTCTCAAATGGCTTCGTTAAGGGGATGAAGAAAATAGTTGAAACACCATGAAAAATCAGTAAAATATATACCTTAATATGGTGTAGACCCACCACCTTTTGCAGCTATTACAGCCTGCAAATCCACTTCTTACTTGTATCTCTAAAATCGACCATAAATGCTCTTCAATAATGAGGTTGAGGTCTGGGAAATGAGATTCTCAACTTTGTTAGAATGTTCCTGGTGCACCCATCCCGTAACAATTCTAGCTGTATGGATTGGAGCTGCATTATAAACTTGGAAGATGGCGGAGTTCCTCTTCGGAAACCGTTCTTGAGACATAGGGTGAACTTGGTAGCTCAAAAATGTTAAATAATCTTAGCTGTTAAATCATCTTCCATGAAGAGAAATCATTGGCCCGTTGGTAGATTCCCAAGAACTAGCGGCCCAGCTCATAATCATAGAAACAGTGCCCTGTTTTTTCGGTTGGCGACAGTCTGGATTAAGGTAGTCTGGATTAAGGGCTTCTTTCAACTGTATCCAAACAAACTCGGCCGGAGGTAGGAAATACGCTAAACGATGGTTCGCTGCTCGAGGTTTCTTCTCCTTCTAATTGTAGCTCATCCGTGGAATCCAGATCCCGTGTGTAGCTCCGCACGATGCGTTTTTGTGGGAAATGGGTTGTGTGGGTGTTCGTTGAGGAGCTCTGCAGTGTTTTCAGGAGCCGTGGCCTTGCGATTCTTTCTCCAAACAAGTCCATTTAGTCTCTCTCAGATAACTTTTACTTTCGGTCAGACCTGTGCCTTGCTGAGGACGTTTTTCCTTCCCTTTCAAAGGGCGCAGTTTCTGTTGCACTAGCGTTTGCCGCCATACGAGCACAAACGTAAAAAATATCAGGCTTTGACTCAAAGACTGACATATTCAATGTCCACTTCCGCTGAACAGGTGGTGTTCACACTATTTTGTCCAATCCCTATTGGTTCTTCTGAAATTTGACTTTCTATCTTCAGTCTTAATTCATTGTAATATTTTTTTGTTCCAAAGTCAACTGCATCAATTAGCCATTTAAACTTCTACATGTATACTTACTGATTTCATCTCGACTGGAACTTACAATGAAACGGGTCTCAATGAAAGCTTGTTAGTACTCCGGGAATGGCTATTTCAACAAACGTTTCGGTATATTTGGGTGAGAAATGCACTATATATAGAAAATTGATACCAAAATTTTATTTTGTAGCCTAAATTCCTCATCCACAGTATGGTTTACTACCATTAATAATTATGATTTCCTAATATTTTCAATCAGTATCGAAATCCAGCTCCTATTTCAGGTGTGCTGATAAAGTGGCGCATCCTGTATCAGATTATAAGACTTGTATTTTCTTTCTACCAGTAATTAAGCTAATCTCGTACCCAGGAGGCCCCCGCTCAGATAGTGAAGTACGACGCAGGTAGTATAATTGAAGCACTGCACGCCACGCTGAGTCACGTAATTACGCAGCCTGTGGCCGGTGGCACAAAGAGCAGTGCCATATTGACTACTTCCTCTTCGTTCTTTTTATCTACCTTCTCCTCATTTTCCTCTCCCCTGCCTCTTTTAGACTACAACTCTCCGGCTATTCTACGCGAGTGCGCCATCACACGTAACGGCAAGATTAACGCGGCCGGTGAGTAAATAACGACCAGGCTCTCGAAAGAGCCAGCGACCCTCTCTATCACTTGTACACTGTCAGTTCTGTTGTGCATGCTCGTCGGGTCCCCACCTCTTCCCTGCCTACTCCATAGTTACACGTTTCCTGCTCCTCACGCTAGACCGCTCATGCGGTAGCTATAAGCGATGCCACCTATTCATTGGTCCACTTGCAAAAAAGCGTATTGCCCTAGCCTCCCCGGTTTCCCTTCCCTTTTCCTCCTCCTCCTCCTCCTCCTCCTCGTTTCCTCTTCGCAAAATTTTGCATTATTTAGCAGAAATTTCTTGCGCTGATGTGGCCTTCTGCTAGGGCTGCATCAGGTTTTTGTCACTCTGGTCTCTCTCTCTTTTTTCCGCTCCTATGTGTGTGCGTGCATTCGCTTGACTCACTGCTTGCTGGCTAGCTAGTTGGCCCTACATTCCCCCGTTGTGTAAACTGACATACAGTGATGCATTTAGACCAAATTAGTGAATGTGCATTAACCGAGAAAGCACACACGGACCCCCCCCCCCACCTCCCTTCCTAAAATTCACGCCCCAAGTTTCGCTTCCAGGTGAACTTTCCCACCTCCTCTCTTCCCCTTCATAAGCATTAAAATGGGATAGTAAATGCCAAAATTCATTTCAAGTCATTATGGTTTGAATCCTACATTTGGGGTTTATAACCAGATCTAATTATCGGTTATCGATTTTCCTGGTTCCCTAAACAAGCTGAAGTGGGAATAATTTTACGAGTATCCTTGTCTCCCAATCTAATCATGCCCTTCCTGTTGCCAAATTGAGGAGAGATCAATTTTCCATTAGTGATGATGGTGACAACAACAGTTCGTGTGTCACTTTCGGAAGGTTTCGAATGACATCTAGATGAGTTTTCAATTGGAAGGAAGCAGCAACACATCACCTGCACAAACAGCCTCCGTTAACATTATACATTTTGCCTTTGGGAAGTCCGAATAGCTAAAGCAACAGGGCATGCAGCAATTACTTCGGGATTCTAATCTGGGTGTGCGTTCTCTCTCGTACTTCACATCCCAAGGGAGGAGGAGGAGGAGGCGCAAACGGTGGAGTTTATTTGCGAAATTTAAAGTAAAAGGAAAATTCGCACAAATTCGGAGGGGGGAGCCAAGGCGAGGGAGAGGGTGAGCGAGGCTTTTCTATATTCTACGCTTACACATACGCGCGCATCACTACTGCTTCACCCATTAGAAGGCTCCTCTTTTTGGGCTCCAAAAATTGCGCACGAGCGCGCCTCCAACCCTCCTGCCCGTTTCGGTGCTGTCAAGAGCTTTTTCTCCGCCTACTCCTCCTCCTTCCCCCGCTTTGTGCGAGAGCAAGCAGGCAGCAATCCCGCCTTCTGACGGCCAAAATTTGCAGAACCGGGAAACAGCAGTATGGCCCAGTGGTGGAGGTGGTGAAGCAATATGGAGAGAAGCAAAGCAAGGCAACTGGAGAGAGAGAGGAGTGGAGGAGGAGGAGGAGGAGGAAAGAGTCAAGGGTGCGAGGGGTAAGAGGAAGTAGCCTCCACGGTCTAATTTTTAGAAGCCCCTCAACCTCCAGTAAACACGGCGTGAGTCACGCTCCTCATCCCCACTGCTTCTCGGGGGTGTTCCGGCATGAGACTTGGCTGACCCCCAACTTGTCTCTGCCTGTCTGTGCCTGTCTGGAGGGAAGAAGTAAACCCACTTTTTGGAAACCCCTGCCCTGAAAGGCACTTAGCTGTCACCTACTTACATATCGTCCACCTTTGACCTTGTGCAGCACGAAATACCACCCGCTGAATGGCAGGCTTAAAAACTTCTCCTGGGATTAGCCGAACTAGAAAAAGCACCTCCATGTTTTTCCCTGATTGTGAGTGATTTTCAATTTGCAAACGCTTCCCCCAATACAGCATATTCAATATTTTGAATGAACATTTCCCATAATTTCAATCAGTCGAAAAAAGTTACACTTTTTATTCAATTGAGAGTTATCACAATTGATGCTTGAGCATTCAGGGGATGTGTCAAAGCAGAGCAGATGTCAGGGATAAGAGTAACCTAGAAGTGTCCCTCAACACTCCCTTTCCCCTCGTTGCTCACATCTGTTATTCGTTTCTCCACTCCACTGCGTCCGTCAGCTGGCTCGCTGACTAATTTATAGAAGCTGTCAATCGTGACTGCTTGTGTGTACACAGAAATCTGAGTCACTCAGTCAAGCTTCGCCTCTTCTCTCTCCATCATTTCTCTCTCACCCTGACTCACACTACCCAAATCACATCCTCTCTCAGAGAGTCAGTCCCTCACTCAAATCTGAAATTCATCCTCTCTCTCCCTATAGGTCCCTGCTTCCTAAAGAGCTATGCAGACTCTGATCTGGTGATAACGCGCTACTGGGGAGAGGATGTCACGTTCGATTGCAGCAGTGTCACCGCGGACGGCCGGACCTACCAGCTCAACTACGCTTGGGAGTTCTACAAACAGGGTATGGGCAAGGCCCCCTCGGCCTCGGCAGCCTCCGCTCAAATGGGCAATCGGCTGTCTCGGCGCAGTAACGCGGTGGGGAGCGGGGCTGGAGGCCCAGCGGACCTCGGTACCCTCGCGGAGAGCATCAAGGGGGAGGAGGGAGCCGGTGTAACCGGGGGCAGCGGAAGTCGCGCTGATGTGGCCCGCTTCTCTGAGTCACAACTCACTATACGCAAAGTCACCCTCAGCAATGTCGGCGAGTACCGCTGCACCGTCACCAACCCCTCGACCGACTCCAACTCCAACCTCATGCCCAAGATTGAGCGAACTTTCCAGCTCAATGTTATTCGTAAGTCCTTTGGAAGGGACACGCACTCAACTCTCAGCTGATTTGTGACTGCTACTTTAGTGAATTAATGGACAAGTCAGGTGGTTTCCTGCCGCCCCTCTACCTCCCCTAGTGACCGAATTCTTGGCCTAGGCTGCAACTGGGAGGTGGCTAAGACGCAGCTAGTGACCAAGTGAGGCAAGAAAGTGTAGCAGGGGCTTTCGTATCCTAATTCAGAAATTGTAATTGCGATTCGGGGGTAGGAGGAGGGGGAAGATGAGGAGTAATGGTGTCGGCATTTTGGTGTGTAGCGCGCCTGTACACACACACGATTTCAACTTCAGTCATGCAGTCAGCGAGTGAAGGAAAGGCAGCTAGTGAGCTAGCGATCGAGAGAGAGAGAGAGAGAGAGAGAGAGAGAGAGTGGGAGAGTGAAGGTGTAAATGCAGTAGCGCGGAGAGAAAAAGCCACGCTTCCTCTTCCCAGTCTTCCAGCTGCCTGCCTGACTGCCTCGCGTGGGTGTGTGTGGGACGAGACCGAAACTCCGCTGGGCTGCGCTGCAGTGCAGGCCCAACAAGCAGTAGTTGGACGCCATTAACAATGCCTTTGGCCGATGCAACGCCCAAAATGAGGCGATGATAAGTTTGCATTCTGCCAGTGCCAACTAGAAAAGTAGAGGAGCGGGCCTGGTTAGGCTTCTAGTGGGAAGATGGTATCAACAGAGCAGAGGCTGCGGCAGAACCGGAACCGCTGATTATCAGGTTTTATCCATTATCGCAAGAGAGCATAAATGGACTAGCCTTTCTCATCTAAAATGACAACAGGATGGACGTTATCAGTCATCTTTTACGGTTTTCCCATTTAGAGCTTATGAATAACGCTAATAGAACAAAAGCCGTTTGTTATCAATCGTGGTGAAGGTTATATAAAACTAAATGATTTATGACTTTAGGAAATGCCATATTAATTATTCGTCAGGAATAGAATTTCAATAGAACTAACTGTTTTCGTCGTTAGCTGTATTAGGATAGAAGGTACTGCCTATCGATCCACGGTCAATCACTCATTCCCCCCCCACGCAATTGTGTTAATTGGAAATTTCCCTTATTGGAACTCGCATTATCAGTGCAGTATGTGATTTAGTATTCTGATTGCGTTCTGGGATCTTGGACATTTATTTGGTGCAAAACCACCATCATGTGGTGTTTGACCTACTATCAAAAAGTATTGTTAATTCCCACATGAAACTATGCAGATCCATATGCTCGATTTCGAGATATCCGGAAAATAAAAAGGCTTTCCTTTGGCTCGTTATTCTCATCAAAGTAAAACACTAATAACGTTTTTTTGCTAAAATTGATATTGTTCTTGGGGAATGTAATTCAAACACTCCCATTTATTTACTCCAACTTTGTATTTTGTAAAAAATGCCAAAACTGAAGTAGTGAAAGGCAAAAAGAAATGTTAGTGAAGGGAAGAACGTTTCCTCCTCCTCCTTCTCCTCCTCCTATTTCTTCTTTTTGGTGACACGTGAGCACTGAGAGAGGGAGAACTCAAGCGTTTGCACGCGATAGCTTGGCGGCAAAGACAAGCTAGTAGGCGAGATTGAGATTCGGGGAGGAGCAAGAGGAAGAAGAGGGAGGGAAGACGATTTGTCATTGCAAAAGTCCCAACCGCTTCCACCATCTCCTCCTGAGTCGATCTCACTTTCTCATCCCCTCTTTTCGCAGGGGAGATTCACACTCCCCCACTTCACGTTTCCTCATCGTCTTGTAGGCGGCCGTGCTTCCGCTGTTGCAGTTAAATTAACTTTTTGGTGGTGAAATTCCCCTAAAAGTCTTCCGGACTGACTAAACCGGATTTTTTGACTAAGTTACCTCGTTGTATAATGAGAAAATAAGCTAACAAGTTCAAATAATTTAAATTAATTAATCAAAGAAATCACACAGTGCTCTAAAAACTAAGTTTAAAAGCAAATCCGACTGAGAGCATTGAGGTACAAAGAAAACAACGGAGTGTTTATTAGAATAGAATGAATTTCATACAATAATCATTAACTCTTTTCAAAACTAGTATAATTTTTCAACCTACTTACCTTAATTTTCATGCAACTACTTTCGTTACAGCTCGGATTAGTCTGGGTTTAAAGGCCGCTAATTAATTGAATTGGTTTTCACCTGGATTTCGGTGAATATTCACAAAAAGTCTGTCTACAGAGCTTTTATATGAATAATCTTCATTGACCCTTGTTAAAACACCTTGGAACCGATTAAATGCCCAGTTATCAACCTTCTTGCACTTGAATTAGTTCCCCAAGGCTACATGATTGATGAGCCTATTACCGCTTCCTCCTCCACTACCTCTAGCTCCCTTTACAGTCAAAAGCGCCTCTTCCCGAAAATTTCGTAATCCCATCGCTTTAAGAAAAGCGGGTTCCCAGCGTGTTGCAGATTAGTGCACACGTGCAGTGTGTATAAGAAGGATTAACAGCTTAACTGCTAAAAAAACTGCTTCTGCTGGAGCAGCAACAGTAGGAGGAGGAGAGGAGGAGGAGGAGGAGGAGGAGGAGGAAGCACCATGGCGGACTCGCAGAAACCTGGGTGGCGTTGCAGAGGCGCAAAAGAAGCAGACGCAGCGGCTGTGTAGGCAGTCAGGGGAGTAGGGGGATCCAAAAACTCACTTTTACTGTAACGGTTTGTTTACTAGGCGGGCAGGCAGGGGGTGGGGCGGGGGTGGCTGGGGGCATCACATCTCCTCTCCTCCCTTCCTCCTGAGAGCGCGCTTGGTAGGTGATAAGTTTGTCTGTTATTTCGTTTAGATGTGCCTTTATTCAAATGCCATCCTTTTTGCAAAAAAAAAAGAAGGCAAGGCATTTATTCGCACAAGACTTCTCCTCCGGATTTATTTTCGCTTTCTCTGGCCTGATGCAGAGACTTGCTTGTTAGAGTTGACTTGGTGGAAGCGAAAGTGGTAATTTGAAGTTCTTGCTGTCAACCGTAGGCAAAGCATGCATCATTTCCTTTTACAGATAAGGGAGGTGTAGCAAGCAAAAAGTAGTGGTGTGAAACAACCGATAACCAAATAACACTGATAGCTGCTTCCTCATTCTATCAAATACTTATCACTTTCTCGCATCATTTGCTTCCAAATACCCGATCTAAAATTAACCTGATAGGTTAAACCGCCCATTGCCAATATGTAGAAAACATAGCAGCTTGAAGACATTAGTGACAGGCGGTGACACGCATTATGCACTCAGAAAAAGTTGCATCGGTCTAATTGACATGAATTTAGTGAGAGCATGCGTTTCCTATATCCTTGTGCCCTATCCTGACAGGCACAGTGCCAGTTGACAGATTTTGGTTACGGGCAGTTTACTGACTTGGTCCCCTCCTTGCCCGCTAACCTCCTCTCTCTCGTTGCCACTACAGCTCGCTCCGAAGGGGCCATTATCGTCGGAGACCATGACACAACGGTGCATGTCAAAGCGGGAGAAAACCTCATTCAATCATGCAAAGTCAACGCTGAACAGCACCGATCTGTTACTATCAGAGTAAGTACTGATTTATTGCTTCCTCTACTACCCGCAAATCTAATTTAAGTTAGGAAATAGGAACTTATTCGTCAGCTAGAATTTGGTACATTTATCCCGCAAGTTTTGGCAATTGTAGTCACTATAGATGAAACAATACTCGCTATTAAGATGGAGTCTATTTTACCTTAAACTTAACCAGAGAAGCTCATTTGAAATAATACTAAAATTAATTTTATCTTGATTTAAAGGCTGCAAATCCACTAAACTTTAAAAATGCAATGAAACTAATGATCGCTCTCCTCTGTGGGAGTTCCGTTCATTTTTGGGGATACGGTCACTATATTTGGTACCTGGTAGATACTAAAAGTGCGCTATAGTAGACATAAGTCAAATGGCCTCTCTTCTAAACTGTAGCAAATTCAACCAATTCTAATGGCAAAAATGGAACGAGTAATATTGATTCTATGGACCTTGCTCACTTGAACCCAGGTGTAAAGTTGGATTACGTTAATACCATTCGGTGGTGGTTGCAGTAGATTGTCAAAAATAAGGACCGTTTGAACGCAAATCAACTGATTGATTTTCTAGTGGGGCAAAATAATCGATCCCAGCAAGGCGGTACCGGCGTACGAGGGCGGAGGGAAGGAGATAATCCGCTTGTCCAACATCGCATTTATCGTCTTCCCTTTGATGCCGACGAGCGAAGCGAGCAACAAATTGACCTCCAGTGCACCTTCAGTGAGCGCCCCATTCGCGGTGAGTGACCCCGGGTCACCGGAGAGCCAGCTGGTCATCCAGCGTGTCACTGGTCGAGACTCCGGCATGTACATCTGCTCTGTCATTACTGAGTCCGGCTGGGATGACCGGAAGCTCGTCAGAGTTGTCGTTTCTGGTAAGTGGAAAAAGCTTTTGTCTCTTTGGCTAATGATAATCAAACCAATTGGGGTCGATGTTCGATTCTAAGGTCATCTATTGGTTTAAACTACCATTGATTCCACACATAATAGTACTTGTTTTACAATACACCAGCTCCTTTTCACAAATGTTTCGCAAGTAGCATTATTTTTGTTTGTTGCCTTTAGTATAGGATACCAGTACGTATGAGTTATTAACTCTTTCATCGATGTCTTTATAGGATAAATTTGAGATCCACTTTTAGTCAGATTAAGGAGAAGAACTTAAATTAATTTTAGTTAAGTTAATATACAAATTAACATCTAGGAGGACCTTAATTAATTTTGATAAAACCATCAAACAATTTGATTACCATTTGTGTTCTGGTTCATTTTCTTTTGATAGATTCTTGAAATACTTTGGAATATTCATTAATTTACCAAGACAGTCATTCAGAAATACTCATTTCGACTGATTTATAAAACATCTCATTTATGAAATCTAGGGTTTAAAGCCGAATAGATGTCTGGCTCTACCCTCCTACTAGTCGGAAACTAAAAATACTGTCGCATGAGTCGTTCTATGCATCAAAAGCCCAAATTAATTTTAAGTTCAAATTATTGCTAATTTTAAAATATAGCTGCACTAATTGGTTTTGAGCCTTTAAGGTAATTTAAACTTTGTTTGAGATTTTAATAATTTTTAATTTACTAGTGAATTCTCCATGATTATGTCAAAACGATTATTTAAAAAAGTTATTGAATTTAAATAAAGCTACATTATATTTGCAACGTACTCGGGTCTTTTTATTCAAATAAGCATTTGCTGATATTTATATTCACAAAATCTTCGTACTTTTTCACGTAATTTTTATAAAATTGCCTCCAATTTACACAAATAAGCCACTGAGATGAGTTTGAGAGGGGAGGAGGAAGATATAGAGCCCTGAGTAAGGCAAGGGCGCAACCCAGAATTGTCACCGAACCGGTTTACTTCAAATCGCTACAAACGCCCAGATGCACAGACGGCAGCCCTGGATAGAGAGGGAGCGGGGGATTAATTATGGTGTCAAAAGTAACGACGCGCTAATCGTCTGTGGGTGCGCCTCTGCTTAAACTTAAACTCAATCAACAATCTGGGTTCCCCCTATACAGACGCCCAGACTGAGCCGTCGGCTGAAACCCTGGAGGAGAATAGCTATCCTCGACGTCTGGCACTCTACATCGCCGCACCTGTGGTTATCTTCTTCGTCTGCATCTTCATCATCAGCTACTGCTTGATTAACCGCAAAAGCCGCCGCTGCTCCCAACTCAACGGCGGGGGTCACGCGCGAGCCACTCTGCCCGTCATGCGACCGATGGGCAACAATAGCAGCTCCGTGGGCATGTACCACGGTGGGCTGAACGGCGTCGGATTCGGTGGGAAGACCAACACAATGGGCTTGATGGATCACCACCACATGACTCACTCCTCGCCCCAGGGCCCGCCCTCATCCACCATCACGGCGTCTGCAGCTGCAATGAATAGCAACACCAACAACAGCAATGGCAACATGGGGAACGGGAACCATGTTGCCTACTCCTCTTCAACAGGGTCTCATTCACTCAGCGGGACCTCCGCGGGAACACCTGGGTCTATGCTATTGGCCAATACAATGATGCAAGTCCTCCCTCCAGATGGATCAGGGTATCCTCTTCTGAAGCCCAACGCGCACCACCATCATCTCCAGTCCCCTCCGGTGTCTCAAGCCCCGCCGCCTCCACCGCCCCAGCACGGCGCCTACGACCCCTACAACACGGGGCACATTGGCAACGGCGGGGTGAATGAGGGCGCTGGTATCATGTACATGCCTAACTACCACGACTTTAGGGCCTAAGAGGCTCGCTGCTCCCCACCTTCTACCACTCCCCTGAAGACGCATTTCTTCTAACTTTCGGTGTACAAATATTATTCCCAGAGGGAGACTTTGAAGAGACGAAGATGCCTCAATTGTGAAAAGAACGAGTTGAGAAGGAGAACAGTCTCTCTCTCTCTCTCTCGCGCTCTCTCGAGCTCGATCCCGCACTTAAAATCGGTCCAGGGTACGAAACATTCATGTTATTTGGTTCCCCACTTCTCTTCAAGATTCTGGGTGTCTGAAAAACACACGCACCCATCTCAAACTCACATAAACACAGGGTATTACTATGTTGTACAGACAACTCACACATTCATAAGAGCATTGTGGAGCATTGCTGCGATGTTTTGATTGGTCGGCGTTCTGCCCAGATCTCTGTGACAAAACATTCGCCTCTGCGCCCCACCCCCCATGCCTCCCCTCCGCCCTCAAAAAGTTTGGAAATTCCCATCCCACCCACACAACAGTACATTCAAATAAATGCATTTTTGGTGAGAGTTGCTCCTACTGCACCCGAGTCGACCATTGCAAGTGATGAAAGCACACAAACTCAATCACGGGTCTAACTGTTCCCGTTCCCCCCCCCCCCCCCCAACCAGGCATCACAATCTTTGCTCTACCACGTTGACCTTTTTATAAAATTTATTTGGGCTTAAATCACAAATAAATGTTTTACGAATGAATTTACTCCTGTCTAATTTGCAACTGTGGGATGATGGTTTTGGAGAAATCGCAGTAAGTAAATATGTTAACTAAGAAAACTTTATCCCGATACAGCATAAGCTGGTGTATCTTATAGATTTTAATTTTTTATTTCCATATAGCTGTTGACCTACCCGCAACGAAAGGGCAAAAATGTAACACTTAAACTGCAATGAACTGAAGGTACTAAATGGTATACGTGATGGATGGATAAAGATAACAAACCCTCTTTTCCACGGACTTAAATGTCAATATGTGGACAGTTTTTTGGACCCTCAGAACTCGATACACAATGACCTATTTATTTTACGCAAAACATAGTTGTGCAATCCAATTCATCATTCATGCGATACTAAAGATATTGTAGAGGGCTTCTATTCACGATCATTTGAAAAGGTTCCCTGAATAGTTTAATGGTAGGGTGCTGAACCGTTTAGAAGCAGTATC
Source organism: Anomotaenia brevis (assembly GCA_030710315.1). Lineage (NCBI taxonomy): Eukaryota > Metazoa > Platyhelminthes > Cestoda > Cyclophyllidea > Dilepididae > Anomotaenia > Anomotaenia brevis. The sequence goes on from JAUOZQ010000005.1 coordinate 874,992, forward strand.
CAAGAATAGTTTGTTTACTTCTAATTCGAGTTTGAATTTCTGGAATCATTTGGGATTAAAATGGTGTAATCTTTTGTTAGATGATAAATGAAAAATGGTGTCTGCAAATGGGCAAAAGGTGGGTGCGAACTAATTAGAATACTTGAGTTGAATTTTGCCAGCAAAAATGGAGGAGCGTTTTCTTGTTCGCAGATTTGCATTTACAACTGAAGAAGCGAGAGAGACATGTTGAAGTTCAAACCGTGATTAATGCAATCGCTGATGCGCCTTGACTGGCGAGAGAACTGAAGGACGCATTTGCGCAGATGCTACGGTTGCTGCCACTACAGTTGCCTGCTCACAAGGTTATAAATCACGGAGGCACATAAATCACACTAGTAGTTGTGGCAGCAGCAGCAGCAGCAGCAGCAGTACTGCTGGCTCCCATCTGTGGTCTGGCGGCAGCTCCGTCCCCGGTTTATCCCATCGCCTGGCCCCCACCCACCCCGACCAGCGCAAACTGACACCTCTGCCAGATGGCCTGATTTATGTCAACATGCACACACACACACACACACGCAAAGAACGAACCTGAAATAACTGCTCGCCAATAAATTGTCCTGTCTTTGGCACTGCGAGCTCGTTCCAGCGAGTGTGTCACCGCAGCTGGGGTCCTTTCGACCTTTACTATAATTATGGAAAATACATTCTATTTTATGTTTTAAAGGGGTTTTTAAATTTATTGTGGGATATAATTAAATTTGTTTGACTTGATTCAATGTCTTTAGTTCAGCTATTTTTGGGGTCTTTCGGTGTGTTTATTCAGTCTGCTTGATAACGGAAGCCTAAGTTGTGCATTTCAATCAGGACCAACCCGGATCGTGCGAATACCTAGCCTACCTTTTAAGAAACAGGATTTGATTTTTTCCAGGTACATTAAAGGGGCTCGCGCGCACTACACATTCCTCGTCATTCACTCAGTAGGAGATGATAACGAGAATGAATGACTGGAACCACCCACTTGATTCGACATAGAAGAGAAAAACGGGCATCATGATATCAGTCGCGAACACCAAAATAAGGATGAAATGATGGTCACTGTTCAGTGCTGCCCTTTGAACAACGGGATAACCACCCTGTGGTATGAACCGGAGACTACGAGCCCAAGGTGGTTAGAATAAAGCAACATCACTGACGTACAACAGATTTTCTTGGAAATATGCAGAGAAATAGGGCTGGATAACGAGAGTAGCCAGCTATAGGCTATAGGCATGGCAGTAGCAGGAGTCTGACCCCTGTCACGCCTCAGAATGAAATCAGCATTCTTGTCAGCCAGTTTTACGAGTTCTGTCGCAGTGTTTGGCGTATGACCCTCTCAGACGAAGGGCTATTATGCATGGTTGGGAGCTCTAGCTAAAAAACTAATCAGCATTACAAAAACCCACTTAATAGTCAGCAGGATAAAAGCAGTTTTAAGATACTTTTCAGGGTATGTTTTGGTTGTCTTGCTTCAGTTCAGAGATGGCAAGGATTTAAGCTGTAATAGACGCTGTTATTGGAAGTAATTATCGAATACAGCAACATGAATATAGATGCATTGCTTTATCCGGTGAATTTCTTTTAAATCGGCAAATTCATTATAGAGCTTCCTTTTCGAAATTATCGCGAACATTCTGTACTTTGCGGCTAAATTATGATGCATCTACTTGCACCATGTATTCCAACCTTCTAACATGATAACAAATCTATTATATTCTAGGGCGATCAGTGGTTTGGCACTTCCATGATAGAAATGCTCACCTATTTTCTGATGGCCTAAATCAGTTTAAGCTACTTCACTACTGCACATACTTCTAAATTCACGCCACTTATCCACCTCCGCCTCCATCTCAATCTCTGTTTCTCGTTCTCGCATTTTGAAGGAGCGTGATGTACTGGTAGATGTGATGCAGCTTAGATAAATTCAAGGTGGTTGCCTTCTCTCTAACCAATACATCTATCTCTAAGGCTTTGCAGATGACAAATTGCACTTACAAGCGGATGGGTACATTTAAAATGTTTTGACCTAATCGGGTCACCAACTTGTGCAATTAAAAAAGGCTTGGCTTTTAACAATAGAGCAATGGTACTATTCTTGTGACATAAAATAGTTTTGGATCGAATAGAATGAAAAACAGGTTAGACGAAATATCTGTCATATATCCCACGAATAAAACCTGCGGATATGAACATGAATAGCCTTTGTACAAATAGGAGGTTTTATACCAAAAAACGCTTGCTACTCGGAAAATTTAAGTACAGCCTTCTAATCCAAAATTTGACGAATCAAAAAAATTGTCGAGTGAACTTGCTTTTACTTGAGATACATAAACAGTTGCAATATTTTTTGAAAAATCATGGCCCTTTGTCTGTTAGTAGCAACAGATAAAATTTGTGAAAGTTAAGCGTTTAACCAGTACACCAATATTTAAGAGTGATGATAGCATTCAGTGATTGATTATATGTGATAGACTCCACCGACATGTAATTTTGCCATTTGGGTGTACAAGAAGAAAAACGAAATAATCCATGTTATCGTCTAAAGGTTGAATGATTTAGCTTCTTGCACTAATTACTATGCACAATCATTTTAAGATACATCAATGGTCCTCGAAAAATTTCGAAAAATCCGATTTCCTCATGATTTCCTTAAACTCCTTTAGGTCCACTATTCCATCACCATTTAAATCTACCAGTCGAAACATTTCCTAAAATTTAATTACTTTAATAGAAATCTTGCATTTAATTCCTCATCAGAAAGATCTTCATTCAAGTCCTTGTTAATAAGTTTGAGATCTTCAAGCAATATAGCATCACCTCTGCTCTTGCAATATGCCTTAAAGGCTTTGTAAATATCATCATTGGTGAATTTTGAAAACAATAATTTTTCGACAACGCAAAGAAATCCTCGAAAGTCAAGGGCACCTAAATAAGCAATATAATGTCTGACGAGAATATTTGTTTACCGGAATTATGAGGATCATAACGCCTGAGCAACTTTGATACACTCCCTGGTTTAACTTGAAGATCGAGAGAGTGAACTATTATTACGATATCCTCGATATCAATGACTCCACTTCCTTTATCATCTAATAAATCGAAAGCATGCTTCAGTTCATCCTTTTGCTTAGTCGTAAGAAAAAAATGAAGCTTATCATATAAAAATTCGGATTTTGAGTTTGAGTCCATTGACTATTCTACAAAAAATTCGAAATAACTGAGCATGAAAATGTTGCAGTAATGTTTCTGTTTAATCAATATTAATATTGATTTTATTTTATTTTAAAAATTAAATTTATCAATAACTATCACAACAAACTACGTAATTTGCTAGTTCTTTTTACACTCCGTGATTACATTCAAATAAGTGCAAACATATCTTGCCTTGAGGTCAAATAGAAGAGTGAATAAGAAGTTGTATTAATAGGCCGGTACGATAATAAATAATAAATTTGCGCAAAAAGATTTTTTATTAGCAACGTTTCTTTAATTAGCAATAACTGTCTGAAACACTTTCTTTGTCAAATGTGACGAAATAAATGCCAAGCAAATTTGAACATTTTAAGATAAATTAAAATAATCATTTTTCAGAGTCAGATAAAAAGATATGAACTCTAAACTAGTAACCTTACTTTTTTAAATACAGATATTGTCAATTTAAATGCGTATGCATTTGACCACCTACCCAAAGCAAATTACGTAACATGACTCTTAAAATCAAAGCTAATTTAAAAAAAAAATTAAGCAAACCACTAGATAAAGTTATTTCTACTTTTTTAATGACTGATGTAGGAAGGGTATTTCTAAATTGAGCACATTTTTAATCACCTAGAAATATGGCCGCACATCGCAAACCATAGTGTGTGGCATTTCTATTGGTTGTTGACAAGTGCCGGTTTCTGGTCACGCTTGGTGATGGATACTACCAGTTCCAAACCCAATATCAAACACTCTGATCGGGAAAGAATTGTTGGAGGTTTCACCGTTGTGCGGAATAAAGTACGCTACAGACCACAGGATGTAAGAGTTATTTTCATTTACTGAATATGTAATACAGGTTAGCGAAGTACTTCCTTCCTGGATGTCATCATCAGTAAGATGCTCCGAGGACCTCAGAGATGGAACCTCTTTGAAAAATTTCAAAGTAATCAATGAAAAACTCGCTGAAAATCTCAGGAAAACGGGGATTAAGCGATTTTTTCCAAGTACGTCGTAGACTTTTGACTTTACCCTTTAGTCCAAAGCAAGGTTATTCCAAATATCATCGAATTCTACGAGGGTAAATGTGGATACTATGGCCAACCTCGAGATATTTGTATATCAGCCCCTACTGGAAGTGGAAAAACACTGGCATATACAATACCACTGCTTCAGGTACTTGCTTTTGGGTTCAGTTATTGTTTAGTTTCTGAGTACGTGCGAGGTCAAAGTTATCAGGGCTGTTATCGTTTTACCAGTTCGAGATTTGGCTAAACAAGTGTATGACACATTCCGTCGCCTCTCTGAAGGCTTGAACGTTCGAGTAAGTCGGGTTGATTGATTTACCTTTTTAGACTGTCTTGCTAACGGGTGATTCAAACTTTTCTGCGGAACAAAATGAAATTTTAATGAGGTATGGGGACAGTTTTTTTACTAAATTCCAAAGAAATTCTGAGGGAATTTTGCTACCAGATGTGGTAATCTGTACTCCTGGTCGTCTCGTTGACCATATTTATAATACGCACAACTTCTGTCTTGAACATGTCCGATTTCTCGTAAGTTATAACTTTCCTTAGTTGATTTATTGTTTTTGCTCTAGGTTATTGATGAAGCCGACCGTGTTATTGTTGAAGAGAAACAGGACTGGTTCAACATTTTTGAGAGTGCCGTTTATAGCGCCATGAATGCTTCTGGAGGAAAGGCCAAACTAAAGCGCTCATTTCCTCTCCCGACCATTGAATCACAGTGTGCACAGACACCGTTTACACTTCATAAGGTAAGTTCTTTCCCCCACTCATCAATTCACATGTCTCTCCTGTGTTAATCTACTGACAAATGTTTTCACTTACAGATTCTCCTTTCGGCAACATTAACGCATGACCCAGAACCGCTGAAGCGGTTTAGACTTAACTTTCCACGTCTATTTTTGATGTCGGGAAAGCCTCCCACAGTCACGAATAAAGAGCCAGAGGTCGAATCCGCAAATAAACCTGAGGAAACTAATGCTGATGCAACTGTTGTGGAGCCCAAACCACAGAAAAATCATGAGTCAAACGGCGCTAATGTTGGTAGTGCTAGTGGTGGTGTTGGCGTCTTCTCAACACCAAGTGGCCTGTCTGAGTACATTGTCGAGCTAGCGCAGAGACAGAAGCCCCTGTTTTTGGCCTACCTCGTGAAAAAGTTGGGTCACGAAAGGATTCTGTGCTTCACCAGTTCAAGAGAGAACACAAAGCGTTTGGCTGTCTTAATGTCCGGCTTTGATGGCATTAAGGCGGTGTGGCTGAACGCTGGTATGCCACTACAAAAAAGGACTCGGTTATTGTCTGCCTTCGCTAATGGAGATTATCAAGTAAGTTGTAACCTTTGCTGCTCTGAATTGCTAGAGCTTTAATTTAGTTCGTAAATTAACCTCCCAATAGTCGATACGATCATTTCGTTTGACTACAATGCATAGAATAGGACCCAGGTTAAATGTAAGGGTTGACAGTCCATCAATCCAAATGGTGTTTTGCGTCTTACTTTTAATTACTCGCCCAAATAGTAACTTATCGTGCTATTAATTATTCTAGCTTCTGATTTGTACTGACGCGGTTGCTCGTGGTATTGATATCGAAAATGTATCCTGTGTGGTATCATACGAAGCACCGCAAGCAATCAAGACCTATGTGCATCGCATCGGGCGTACAGCGAGAGCTGGCAAGAGTGGAGTGGCGTATACACTGCTTAACCACAACCAGGTGTGTATTTCATTGTTGATATCTCAGTGTTGTACGGTTTTCCTCTGGATCTAAAACTTGAATCCTTGTATAGATTCGCTACTTCAAAAGTGAACTCAAGTCTGTTGGAAAGTATGCGAAAAATATGCCAGTGCATTCTAGCAAGTTGCGACCATTTGAATCCGTTTACAAAAAGGCTCTTGAACAACTGGAGGAACGATTTAAGGTGAATAATTTCTCACTATTACTATTACTATTATGGACGTGTATCGTCGTACTATCCTAGCTTTTGGCACGAATTTATGAAGTTATGGTTCTAAATTTTCCTTCATCTGCCTAGGCAAAACCAAAAGATGCCTTCGGTGTTGCAAAAGAGTCCAAGCCCAGCCCTAACAAAAGGCCACGAGCCAGTGACATCGTCGAAAAACCCCAGCCTATGGAAACTTGAGCTCTGGGCGTGAATATATCGTGTACATTTGTAACATCTGTATCAAATAAATGACTTTGAAAGCAGTGTTTACCCCTATTGATCCGTTGGTGAATTGTTTTGACCGTTGATTTGGATCCTGTTCCAATCGCCTCGGTTACATTAACCATTTACGAAGCTTTTATTGCAGCTTAAATCTCATAACGTGAATATTTAACTGCTTATTCAGAAGCTTATTTGGATATTAAAATATTCTCCAAATTGTTCGTCCAACCCTAGGGCACCTCCAGATGTGTGAGATTGTAAATGCGAAGGCATCTCTTCTGTTGTTTCTATTCATTTTCACAATAATGGCTATTGAATCGCCGCAATGTAGGTTTAGATTTTTATAACCTAACCTCAAATGAAGCTCTTCAAAGGAATGTCGCCTGTGATCTGGAGCAGAAAGCCTACCATCTGAGGCTGCGTTGTTCTCTCGCCCCAAAGTCTTGTGGATCCTGGGACCAGTGCTCTATCAACCTTGACCTCTCCAGAGGTACTTGAAAGAGTTGTCAACCTAGTTAGTATAAGTGGATGGAAGTCTATGTTCAAGTGGTTGTTTTAAAGGAGTGTACGGCAATCCATACGAGGTGGCCGACAAGCTGCCCGAGGTGAAGTTTGTGATAACGCGAAAAGCCGTGCGCGAGAACAACCATTTGTCACGGCTCTTCTCGAGGAAGAAGAACGCCGAGTCGGAGAGCCAGCAGGAGATCACCCTCAACGTCTCCCAGGTGGACATCGAGGCGCCCAGTTGGCGGGCGGAACCGACTAGGTGGAAATTCGCCCTCGACTCTCATCGCCACACCTGGGGCTCCAGTGCCGCAATCGAACTTAGCATTCCTTTGCACCTCCGCTACAAGTGAGTCCGGTTGACTCTGCTCTGTTGTCGACGATACTTGATGGCTTTGATAATCTACTGTCCGTCTATCTCCCCAAGTTTACAACAGTCTTCTCTAAGCAGGAATACCGGCGCGTGTTCGCACCTTTATCCAGCGTGCGTTCAGCATTTATACCCTGGATTAGCAATGAACTCTAACCAGGGTGATGCTTAGCTTGGATCCTTCTGGAAACTGAAGATTTGAGTTATGTTCGACCATCATGATCGATCTGTGTGCTGATTGAGCGACGGAGAGTAAAGGTCATCTGGTGGTGCGGTTTGGGCCTTTTGTGAGGCCTAGTGGGTACTAGATGTGTTTTAGCAAAGGTAATTCATGGTTGCTGCTCTATTTGACAATGAATGAAACTAAAACTAGCAGAGTGCGTGGTGTTTAATAAATATCTTTTTAAGGATAGTGTATGTTAAACAAAATTAAAATTGGTTTAAGGTAGGTTACACTTTTGCTTTAAAGTAGTATTTCATGTATGACTAACAGTTCTTTTGCAAGTCACAAAAATCTAACCATTGTTACACTCAATATGTTCATTTAATTGATTCAAACGAGTGCTGTATTGGTCGGCAATAACGTGTATACTTAACCTTGAGGTTCGTAAGCCAAATTGGTTAAAGGTATTTGCCTATGGGCGTCCACATTGATTCCATAGATCGTTTGCCTGCTTAGTGACTAGTATTTCCATCAAACTACCGCTGTGGGCATAGAATCAAGTAGTATAATGTGATATCCTCTTAGAACCCTTAACCGTCCAAAGATGTTGAAAGTAGCTATTCTTCAAGCAAACACAGTCATTCCCAATGTGGAATTCAATAGGTCTTATTACATATTGTCGTCTCATAAGACAGCGAGAGGCAATCTTTGTGAAAACGGCAGGTCTGATTTTAGAGAAGCCGTCTACAGTTTCTGTGCGACTAAGGCGTTGATTTATCTCTCTGGCGAGAGAGGCGTAGTAGTGTATTTCCTGTTGGCATTGCAGCGTGCCGACGAGCACAGGGAAGCCGCAGAGCGGAATGGTGTCGCGCTCCCTGCTGGAATGCCGCGGCAAGCAGTCGCACATCAAGGACCATATGGGCTTCTTCCCCTCGGGCTGTTCCTCCGACCTCTTGCTCGTGATGCCGCTTACCGTCATCCTCCTCATCGTCGGTCTCGTCGTCGTCCTCCTCCACTAGGCCAACCCCACCCACCCCCTCCTCGCCCCTCTCACTCGCGCCGCATTCACCAACCCAAGTCCTTCTGCACTTGTGAATGTCATCTCACGCACACATGCAGTAAAGTTAGACAGTGCCACCCGGGGCTTTCGCCTTAATCGCAGAAATCAGTGTTAATTGTACGCAAACCTGATGACCACTACGCAATGGCTATACAAAGCCCTTTGTTGGTGAAGTTCGATAATATAATCGATCGATGCCGCCTGAATTCCAGATATCGCTATTAGTAAAAACGTAAGTTTCCCCAATATATTTGGCACCAAGTACAGGCACTTTGTATTCCCTTCAGTATATTGTTAATCGTCGAAAATAGGGCCAAATTGTGAAAATTGAAAATAAATTGTTCGAGGGTAATTGCAATCAGAATTATTCATAAGTCACGAAATCAATTAACAATTCGGTTTAATTAAGAGAATGAGTATTTGAATGGAAGTTAAAGGAAAAGTAGACAAAATGGTATGAGATCGAAGTTGAATTATCTGTCGAAGTACTTCGTGATGGCAGCTAGAAGATCCGCCTTGCGGTTTGAAGCGGCCTTGATTCGAAGCAAGGTGACTGCCTGCTTCAGAATTGGCACCGTTAATTTGGCCAGTGTGCCCGCAGTAAAGTGGTCCCGAAGTTCCGCCTCCGTCAGCGGAGCACCTGAGCCCGAAGCGACCTTCCTTGTGGGGGTCGACTGCGGCGAACACGACTGTAACGAAACAGCCTCGGCGAATTTCTTCATCTCCTTTCCCGCGTGCTTCTCTATATATTCCGCGTCTGGTTCTGAAGTCACCCCAAAATAATGCCTATTTTAAAGAACTGAGAGTAATAGGTGGTGAAGTGGAAAAGACGTGCGACTTACGAGTAAAATCAACGACCTCAGGAGCTTTTGTGCGCTCCAGAGCAAGAGCCTCGAGTTCTGCGTAGTGGCGTTGCAGAGTCGGATTGGGAATCGCATCGGGGCTGTAACTCGAGGTCATCTTCTTTATCATCTCCTTCGCGGCGCTTACTTCCTCTGGTTTAGCTGCAATGCAAAATATATAAGACGCTCTCTAGGATCAACAGAGCTACCTAAACACAAAATACTGAGTACCTAAGGAGTGTTTAGACAGGCTCAAACGCCTGAAATCTTCTCGGAACGGCAGGAAAAGCATATGGAATCCCGGACTAGCCGTCTGGGCACCGGAGTCGTCCAGCTCTTCTGCCTAGAGTAGGCAAATGAAAAGCACGTCTCACTCCTTCTTGGAAAGGGGAGCGCCTATTCGTTGCGTAGAAAAGGGCCTTACCTGGGGCACCAGAGCTACTAGACTCGGTGGCAGGCCCTGGCGCTGGACGCACATGGCCATGGCGTAGACCCTCTTCCGGAGGCACACGGAAAGCAGCGTGGTGAACCACACGGAACTGCCTTTCGCCATGCCCTCATCCGGATAGAGAAATTGGCTGGTTTTCACCTGGCACCAGGCTTTCAGTGTTGTTAGTGGCTTAAAACCCAACAGATGAATTCCTGGGCAAAACGAGATTATGCACATTTATTTGTAGAAGGCAGGTTTCAGCCGGCATTAATTTACAATGATAGGCAAGCCAATCAAATATCCATGCGGTTTATACAACACTGAATATTATTTCGAAAAAAGGACAATTAAAATTAACGCCTATCTTTAGTTAATGAACCTTTAATGTTTTAACTTGTGCATTTTTACAGGGTTGATTATAAAATATACCAACTATTAGCAGTTAAATGCATACCACAAACTTGTGCGATATTAATAATCTTCTTGATAGATGGTTTTGGATGATAACTTCCTTATACGAAATGGCTCTACATCGGGACATTTGTGCATTTATTAAGAATTTTACGAATTTCTGTCATCGATCCGGTGGAATGAGAGATAAAGGATCCAGTTTTTGATCTCTTTTAGGGGGTTGCTTTATAGCCTGAACAAATACTAAAAACTACGAAAAAAGGGCACTTACCAACTGCCAAGATTTGCTTCGATCGTCCTGTGATTTCGTTCTTCTCAAAAATGACAGTCCTGCTGCCAATGCGCAGAGCCCGTTGAATGTCGTGCGGCATCAGCAGGTTCTCGGGCTTCGGTGCCTCATTTTTGGATCCCACCTTGTAAAATCGGCGTTTCATGGAAACAGGCTCGTTGGTCTTGGCGTAGATACGCACCTTCATGCAAAGTATGCATGTATCTCAAATATTAATCCAACCAAAACTCCTGCCTTACTGAATCAGTAGAACTACCATCTTCAAAGTCTTAAAGAAGTGCTTCGAAAGACTAGGGGGAACCCATTTTAAGGAATGATTTTTTGCGTATTTGATAAATTGATTGACGACTAAAAAACTTTCGATCTTTGGATAGCGACTCTGTTGGGGAACACAAGTACTTTTAGAAAACCAAGCCTCAATACTGAGAGATTATGTACGAAAATAGCCAAGTGGAACTCGCTTATTCTATTAAACAGCGTTAAACCGTCCACTGGTACCTGTTTCGGAGGCGGGGCTTTTCGGACGAGACAGTAGGAGGAGGTCCCAAATGCCAGAGCCGACGATGCGGCATCCGGACGCATAGCGGCTGCTGGCGTTATCGGAACCAGGTAGAAGGGCAGGCGCGACAAGCGCCTGCTGCTTGGCTCCTGAGACTTCTCTCTGCAAAAAGCAAAAACCCACGCTGCTACATGGATGCAAAGGGTGTCCGGAACAAGTTATACAGAGTACCACTTTGTAGTTTTTTTCAGATGCAGATTTTGAGCTTATATTAGGCACTTCCTCTTGCCGTGCATTCATTTTAACATCAAAAATCGTGAAAAGCAGGCAAATAGATGCATTTCTGCGGTGTAAGTAGTCGGCTTCGCTATTTGGAAGAGATATCTCCATACGGCTATAGCAGAAAGTGCTAATGCATTGAAAGTCACGATTAGAATGTTTTCGGATATTCACGCTGACAGAACAGGTTATTTTGTCAGAAAACGGGAGTTACCAAGCCGATGAGAATGTTTACATTTTAAAAACACCAAGTAGACAAAAAACAGAGAGTAGGCATCAGTCTCAACAAACACGAAAGACTTCCATTAAATGGTTTTATCATCTTCTGTGCCAACAATGAAAAGAAAACTCATACCTTCCTCAAAAACGCTGTTCCTTTCGATTTTTATAATATTTTGTGCATCGTTTGAGTCCTTCATGTAACACTTGCCTTTCGATAGATTTAAGGCGCCTGATTTAAGGCTTATTACTCAAATGAGGGGGCGAATTCTGCAGTTTCATAACCACTGGTTTACTACATTGGCCTAACTTTAACCACTCTATTACATTAAACCTATTCCTCAACATTCTTTAGATTCTAAGGTAGTTTTAAATATTGCAGGAGTTTTAAGACGGCATTCAGCTGGCTCATGACTCTTACAGTGTCAGTAGTTTGTCCAAATGATCACCAGATTCAATTTGAGCGGTTAAACCGTCTTCGTCAACAGGAACAAGATTCTAAAAAGGATTGAGGACAAATTTTCAATATTTTCTACATTCAAGTCTTCCAAAAGGAACTCCTAAAATCAACCTGGTAGAAAACATCCATTTTAAACTCAATTCCCTCTTGTTGAATAGGCGTAACTTCCAGCTCGATTCCGCTGTGTCGAAGGTCATTCGCCTTCAGAATGGCCTGACGCTAAAATGGCAACATTAGTAAAGGGTTGAAATGTAGTACAGCCAAACCTTCAGTTGGGGTTTGTTTCCAATGGGGTTGGGATCATCTGTGATGAGGAAAATGCGCTTGTAACCCAGCGGCTTCTTCCTAAATAAGACATTCCAATATTAAACCCAACGCAACGTTGAAATCACTAGGGTGTCGCAAAGCTACGCATAAATAGGTGAGGTGATTTGAAAGCAGATTGCTTTTTTACATTCATGAGTTCGGAGGCAACTCACGTCCTGCTGAAAATGTTCTGACATGCCCAGAGAGCCTCATGAACGGGGTAGCTATCCCCTGTGGCCAGACTTCCATAGCGCTCGACGATCTTGTCCGAAGGCAACTCGAGAAGGCTTTCGACCTCGAGGATTCGCGGTGCGCCGGTGAGATCCAGATTCTTCGTGGACGGATCAAAAATTATTCAAAAATAGCTCGAAATTGACTTAGATAGATGGTAATTGGACAGTCGAACATACCTGGACTGTTGTAACAGCAGCGAATTCCGATGGCGTGGAAGCATTCTAAAAATAAAAAGAAGTTTCAGTTAGCAAAAGTCTGCAACTTAGCAGCAAGCAGACAAACATGTTTAATTAAACTGACTTACATGGTGTTAGGAGTGAAGTGACAGAACAATACATCGTTATTTTCCAAGCTTGTTTAAGGCGTTGATTAAAAATTCAAGTTCTTCTCCACTTATATAAATGGTTGAGGACAACGAGAATGTTTGACTTCAACCAACACGATTCATCATAGGGGATTATGGTCGCTACTCAATGAACATCGATACTGAGTACTGAAAACAATCAGGCGTCATTAACTGGAGTATTGCAATGAAGATCACGAGGCTGTGGTGGCTGGAAGTGAGCATCATAACAGACGATCTGATTGCGCTCGTAGCACAGCAGATTTCCACCTCAAAAATCTGCATTGCTGCAGGAAGACCCTGGTGGCATCGCAATTCGGATCTAGCCGTTTTAGCCGCTACTGCTACCACAAGAGTCGGCCTCCTGCCATATCTTATGAAATGTTTCAAAATGGTTCCCAGACAATTCAACTTTTCCAACAGTAAATCTAATGTTTAGCCTCCGCCGAACTCCCACAGATCTTAACACAGAATTATTGTGAAAAGCACGGAACTATCGAAAAGACACCAATTGCCGTGCTGTTAGCACTGTGAAATTTAAGTTATTCGACGAGAGAAGACCCTTTCCCAAGGAAAGTGTACAAACACCTTGCTCCAGGCTCTAGTAGAAGCTACCAGTGACTTTTATTGCTAAATTCCCTTGCAATAGTACATTTTACTTGTCTATCGAATTTCCTTCTCTTTTCACCGATGCTCTAATAAAAACCAGCAACTACTGCAGCATACGAGCTCTTAGGCAAAGAACGTACATGAAGAGTACACTTTCAATAATTTGCTCAAAAGAGTAAGCTATATGACCCCTTGAGTGCACCGGCTTGGGGGAGTGTAAACTTACCACACGCATGAAGACGATGCCGACCAGATCATCGGGGCTACTGAGTGCCTTGCTCTGCATGAAGTTTCTGCAACAGAGCAGCGCCAACTTCAGACCCGTGTTGGCGCCATCTCGGACCTGGCTTGCCGCCAGTTCGCTCACCATGGTCGGTGTGCAATCGATCATGAACACCACGCCATCCCGTGCTGCTGGCATCTGTATCAAGTCGTTTAACCATCAATAAACCCTCAGAGTAGACATGGGGAGGATTATAAGGGGAGTAAGACTATTGTGCACATAGAACCTTTGAATGATTTGCAGGAGCACTGAAAAAGAAGATGTACATCCATCTAGGCACACTGAGTCAATAGATAGGTTGTGCTGCTAGATAGGGCTATAAAAAGTGCTACGATCAACAGAACTTAGAGTTCTCACAATGAGCTATAAATGAATGCAAGCAGCACCAGAAGTTAAGCCGACCAACTCCATACCGGGTCATGCAATAAGTTCTGTCCGCATTTTACGTTTATACATTGTACGAAAGTTGAATATTATGCTCTAATTTCTAATAGGGTTTATCACTTTTTCATATTTAGACGAATATGAACTTAACAAATTTTGTTTTACAGAAATATGAAATTAAAAGTTGCTTGGGTGAGACCCTGCTAGCAGGGAGAACCCATGAATCATATGGGGCACATAACGTTTTATGAGTAAAAGAAAGGAAGGAAATTGAGCAGCAGCCGACAAACTGCTTCAAAGATTCTCTGTGCTTATGGAGAGGAATTTGTGAAATTTTCAAGTAAAGATTTCACCCTCCACAAAGATGAAGATCGAAGTGGACGGCTTCCAGTTGAGTTTGATGATAAGCAGCAGCCCCAGCTCATCCTGCTTTACCAAATGAGTGGGAACTGGTATCACCTTGAAAACTTGAAAAGTTCCTAAGCCCGTCCAATGGGCACTTAGCCATGGCGTGTCTGAAAACAATCTCAAAACATCTCTTCCTCCTGGATAGACGACGTGTGACTAGCGACGAAAAATTACCGAAATATTAAACTTCGAAAGCGGTGGAAAGACAACCACAGCCGAGAAAGGAACTTCAAGGGAAAAAGGTTCTGGTGAGATCGCCTGGGAATAAGACAGCTTGGATTGTTACCACCTAAAGCAGCAATAATTAGTGAAAAACGATAAAATCAGTAATTAGGGCGTTTGAATCATGCTCTAGGAAGGAGCAAAGTCCTGCTCTAGTGAATCAGTGAGGTGTGATGGCTCACCAGGACAATGCACAACCCTCGTCATAGAGAACCGACGAAGAACTCGTTTGGGCGAAAATTCCTCATTCACCTTATCCTACCAAGTTAGCTCCTTTGGGCAACTGCCATTCGTTTTGCAGCTAACAAAACCCATCGGACGCAACAGCTGTTGCAACGCACCAGGAAGAGGTGGGAACTGGGTTTTGTGAATTCTTCGTATCAAAACCCAAAGAATTTTACGGTACTATAGCATTAATAGGCTTGTAAGAAAATCATATAATCTCTGATTTAATATGAAGTTTAGTCACTTGTATTACAAATTCACAATTCAGACAGAACATGTGCTCTTTGTGCCTCTGCATATCCTAGATTACACAGTTTTCTCTGACATGTAATGTGCCCATATTTAGGCGACTTTTCCAACGAAGGTTTAGTTGAGAAGACACAAAAAGGCACATTGTTGTAATTAATGTAGTCGACCACCACACAGAAGGTATCTTGCATAACACAACTTCTCCCAAAAGCAAGAATGGGAATCTTTGGAGAACGATGTTTTATAGCCTTGATTGTAGAAAAGGAGACTAAGGCCGAGTTTTGATAGTAGGAAGGCGGTCTAACCCTGCATCAATAGTCACGGATTTGAATTAAGAGCAACGAACCAATGACGAAAACAGGTTTTGAGTGACGATGTGATTAAAATATTCTCTCAAACTCACCCATTCTGACTCATCCGTTTCGAATTCGTCATTTTCGAGGAAATCGGAAAAGGAGATATCGTCCATTTGACTTCTCTGGGCTGAATGGAGTAAAAGTCTTATTCACAAAATATAGCTCCAAACTGTAACACTTTTTGGCAAACATTGAAGCCTTTGGAATAAATGGTACCCTTCTTCGAATAAACTTTGCTTATA
Organism: Anomotaenia brevis; assembly: GCA_030710315.1. Lineage (NCBI taxonomy): Eukaryota > Metazoa > Platyhelminthes > Cestoda > Cyclophyllidea > Dilepididae > Anomotaenia > Anomotaenia brevis. Next base: position 890,784 of record JAUOZQ010000005.1, read on the forward strand.
AATGAGCAAACAGTTCTAAAAAGATCCCATGATGATTCAAGTTCAATATAGCTGCTATGTAATTTATGTCAGTTTGACCCATTCCAACACAAGTAGTCAAAATCATTTGTTTGAGTTTTACTAGTTTTCATATATTGCTGCCATTCTCTAACGATTTCCGAAGGCTCGAAAGAATCACCATAAATTGAGGTTCACAGTCTCGTTACTTGACTGACCATACAGTGCCAGCCACATGAATAGATAAAACAGTTTAATCCCGTGTCATTTGCGGAATTCCATCATGAGCAAGTAGTTTGATTCGGTGCATACGTTAGGTGAGGAGTGAGTTGGCATTCGCAAAACAAAAGACGCCTTTGACCAGGAAGAAAAGCATGTATTTAATCGAGCTTCACAATGCAAGCTGTGGCGGCGGCGGCGGCGGCGACTGGATTAAGGCTTGAGGAGGCCGAGAGCCTGGTAGTACCACTCGACGGCGCGAACGAAGTTGTCCTCGGCCGCGGCGGGATTCTGGATGGGGTGCGCCTCCGTGGGGAAGCGCAAGGTCTGGCACATCGTCTCCGTGGCCCCTTCGCCCAGGTGGCTTCGCACCGCGCGCACAAACGCCAGCCCCTAAAAGGGACGAGAGAGAGAGAGAGCCTGTTTAGTTCTGCAACATACACACCAGTCTGCAGCCCCTCCACTGTACGCGAAAAAACCCTTCAACCACAGGTGCTTTGGACGTCATCTAATAAGTCCAATGGCCACCTAAGGAACTCTAAGAATACCATCATACCTGGTGATTAATTTCCATCAATTTAGGGCATTCTCTTCTTTTGGTTACTTCAAAGCTCTAAATTAATCAGTTTGGTTAGTTAACGCAGTTACTAAAGGCAATGGAGAGCCAATCCATCTTTGGTATCTTAGGTATCCGGAAAGAATGAACACTGTCCATACTGACTAGATAATGTCGATTGTAACGAGAGGCTCGTTCCATCGACAATGGATGTCCGGACATTGTTTGAAGTGTCCAAACAGCTTCACACACATCCAGTTCCCAAGCTGTGACTATCAATCATTAGGAAATGCATAACAGATACTACAGGCTTGTTGACCCTAAAGGTCCTTCAATCAAGCCTTCTCCTAGTCTGGGACATCTGGCAAGGAGCTACAATGCTTGCTGCTACTCAAGGGGCAAACGTACCTCAGTCGTCACGACACTAGTGGGGAATGACCCGCTTCCTCTTTAATTAATTCGGTCTTCTCGTATTCTTATCTCTCCCATTGTTAAGGGACCGCTTATTACAAAGGTACTGGCGAATAGTCTAGTCCCATCTAGAGTCGACAGAACAAGTCTACCAATGAATCACTGGCTTCCTTGCGTTATCTACTCATGAAACATTCGGCTAATTAGACAATCATTCCAAGGGTGCATCTTGAAACATTTTACTGCTCATAGTTCAGTTAAAATCTGCAAGTATGGTGGTGTTTGGTATACATAAGTTCGGATCCCTCCACGTCTCTCACATAGGTAACGACAACCTCATTCATCGTGGGAGAGAATAACTTCTACCACGATGATCAAGTGCACCGGCAATCAAATAAGGAGATCAGTGTCGCTTTTCAATACTCCAATCTTAGCTCAGCAAAAAACGATCCGGCAAGAAATGGATACTACGAGGCTTTAGCAAGAAAGCAGCCCAACAAACTATCTGATTGCTACAGCCCTATTAGTCGACCACAGAATTAAAGCAGTATTTGAAAGAACCTTCTCTCTGCAGAGGAAGTACGAAATCAGACTATTGCAGATTCAGGGAGATTGAATTAAGGTGCCGATTAGTTTGAGTAGAAATCTTCGACATAGCGCAATGTCCCTGTCAATTTCACTTCACTGCAGAACTTCTCCACACAGAGATCCGTACACTGGAGGCGACTCACCTGCTCGTTGGGCACTCGCAAGTCCTTCGCTCCAAGGCACATGAGGAGGGGGACGGACCACTTGGCGGTGACGTGGACGATGGGGGAGCACGCGGCCAGACGGGCCAGGTCCTTCGGATCGGTGGGACAGAAGCTCGAGGTAAAGCTCCACTCCCGACACAGGCGCTCCGGGTGCTCGGCATCGGCGGCGGCGGCGGAGTCGTCCAGGCCCAGACCGGCCTCCGTCCACACCCAGTCGGGGATGTCAGTGGTGCTGAGCATGCTTACGAGGTTCGTCACCGGGTTGCGCGCCACCACGGCGCGGTAGCGCGAGGCGTAGCGTCCGGCTAGGTGGAGCACAAGGAAGCCGCCGTGGGAGCCACCGTGCAGGAGACAGGGCAGGCAGGGATTCCCCAGCTCGCTTAGTGCCTCCTCGGTGGCCTGCGGGACACCTCAACTTCTTAGATATATTGATTACTACTCACTACCGTCGCCCAAACAGCAAGCAATCCACCTAGATGGTTGAGTATAGCAAATGGTACAGTATATTCACATCACACTAATGTCGCTAGTAGAGATCATATCTACCAGAGTCTATGAACACCGGACACCCTGGAAACGCTAAGACCCTATCCTACACGCTATATTTGGGTCTGGTACAGTCAACTTGTGCTCCATCCTTTCTACCTGTACCTCAATTCGTATGGAAAAGATTGATATAGGTGGAAGGCGATCGGCGACAAGCAGAGTACTTAAATCTTGAAGGGCTTACGAGAGTACAAGAGACTACTCACCGTCTTTGGGGAACCTATACTATTGATGGAGCTTTACGAGAGGCCCAAGGCTCCACACCAAGTGATTTATAACCCCTTTTAACCCGATCAACACGGTTGAACAAAACTCAATGTTCCCATCCAATTACTATCTTGAGTAGAGCTCTACGCTGCTATTACACCATAAAAGCACTGCCACTGGGTCTTTCCCAATAAAACTGTCCATAGAATGTTACAAATAAGTTGAGATCAACTAAATCGGCTCGATTAACTTTCACGCTACATTTGAGATTCTTACAAGGTTAAGGGATAGCACTCAAGTTATTACCAATATAAGAGGAACTACGTGTACTAAGGCTTTCTGCCACGATGATTAAAGCTAGAAGAGGACGTCCATTTCGCACTTTCAGCTGATAAGGTAGACCGATATATAATTAGTACTCATTCCAGTTTAAGCCATAAGTAATCAAGGTTTGACACAACCCCCTATGACTACTGGTAATTTGTCAAGGGTTAAATGCTTATTAACAATTATCGAACTAAATGAGAACGCTCTTTCTCTTTAAGATAAAGCAATATCCACAACAACAGATTGAAATTTTTGGCTAAGATTGACAAACTCAAAGATACAGAAACGGCCGAGGGTAAATTGTGAATGGCAATTTGTGTTTGGTAAAGAAACTCACCTGAACACAGTCAGCGACGTCGATGGTACCGCACTTGCCAGGCAGACAGTAAACGCTGCAGTTTCCGTAGCCCACAGAGCCGCGATAGTTGATCAGAAGGCACGCAAATCCAGACGCCAGGTATGCGGCTAGAGACGGAAGCCACTGGGCCTCAAATGCCGAATGCGGACCCCCATGGGGGATCACCATCAGACCCCGGGGCTCCTGCCAACTCATCTCCTTATCTTTAAAGGCTGCAGCAGCAAAAGGGGGGAATGTAAACAGACCACGAATAAGGTTTTAAGAATCGACGAAAAACATACTAGGGCCGCTAGAGAATTGCACAGAGGCTGCACCTCCGTTCGGTCTAATCAAGATCGACTCAAAACTAGCAACACCGAACCGCGGGTCCTTTTCAGTCGCAGAGTGCTCCAGGATCTTCCAGCTCACTCCTTCAAGGAGGGGTATATGTGGTTCATCGTCTGCCATTAAAGTGAGATTGAGCCACCTAAAGCCAAACGTTTAAACCATCCAAGCCTTCGCCTTACGCTGTATTCAAGACATTTTCTTTGGAGAAACACGCAACTGCCAGGAAATCAGGTACTATAGGGGAGCTAGCCTTGGCAGCTATGACATCATCGTTGACTTCTAGAAGAGCAACACTTCCATAGCCACCACTGCCACTCTTAACATTAGCAAGGGGAGAAGCGAAACGTGAGACGGAGCCATCCAAGCCAACGTGGATCAAAGCCCTCGAGGCTCCCCAAACGGTTGACAAAATAACTCCGCTGCTATCGCTAGTCCAGCATCTTTCCGGGACACCAACGCACAGGTAGAGCCCGGGAAAGTCGGTCGCTTTGGACACCGAGGCGACAAGAGGTACAACCACTCGGGGTTCGGTTTTTTGGGGGGGCCAATCTTGGCAAAGCATGGCGAAGCACTGATTATGGGGTCCACCCGCCGGCATTTCAAACCAAATCAACTTGGAGCCGTTGGGAGAGAAGCGTGGCCAACTGGCCCCCTGAGATTCGCGACTGAGACGGGTGAGTTCCGACTTTTCTATTCAAAACAGAGGGATTTAGACACGAAGCCAGCACCTACCAAGATCCCAATACATCAGATGGCTGGCGCGTTGGTAGCAATAGATCAGACCAAGACGGTAGGGTTCAGTGTCATAGGCAACGAAAACTATCCCCTTGCCATCAGGAGTATATTGTGCCTCACTAATGGCCCAGGTCCTCGAAGAGGGAGCAATTTCTTCCAATTTCGACTGCAAGCATGTCACCTCTTCCGTCTCCAAATCGAGAAGACAAATAACAGGATGAACGACATCACTTAGTCCTTCACCCCAGTTCTGCTTGAGTAAAAACGGCGACTTCTCCGGAATGACCGAAGCAGTCTAAGTTGGAAAAAGGAGAATGACAATACAGATTCAAGTATTAATAATTACTGTATGTCATAAGGAATAAAAATTACAGATTCTTTTTTATTTACGTTGCCTTCAGAAGCCTCTGCTAAATATATCAAACTGTTTGGATTCGTGGGATTGAATCGACAAGACGAGAATGGAGTTGGAGAGCCACTGCAGCCAAAAACTTTGCCGTGCTTGGCAGAGGAGGATTTCGTGTCTTCAGTTGGCAATTTGATTGTCTTTAGACGTCTGCCACTCTTAGTACAAAGTACGTGAACATAGGTCCCAGGTAGAGCTGCAGACGCCTTCATGGCACCAGTGTCACCGAGAGCCTGGGTCGGCAATGAATACTCGGTGAAAATAGCTCGAGTATTATCCTGTACAATGTCCCATATAACCTTTACACCAGTATCCTTCGCATAGGGAAAGCAAGAACCAAATGATGCCACATTTGGAGAAGAAGAAAACTCTAACTTTGGTGCTTCATTTCCGGTTCCTAGAGAGATGATATATTCCTGATGAGAAACTATGGAATCATTGCGCAACGAGTCAGACTGGTTCCACTTTGAATGAATCCTATATAGAGATTTATTATCCGATTTCCGCTTTGCAAAGATGTTTGCAGTTATGCAAACAGGAAATGATGGGTAGTGTGAATATATCTGAGCGGCCCAATTCCGGACAGCCGATTTTCCTATCATACAGGTATAAAATGCGCACTATTATGGAGGCACTTGAAGGTCATTACCAAAATAAGGACCCGTAAGTAAATGCCTTACACTTTTTTCTTATAAATTAAAAATGTCAATTTATTTAAAAAATTTATAAAATATAAATTACTACTTTGTAAAAGTAAGACAACATATTTAAAAATAAATAAATTTATTTTTAAATAAATGTCAAAATACAATTTACGAGCTTACGCGTGACCAAGTTGTTGTTATGTTGCTTTGTAGGGTGTAGTTCGGTTTCGTTTTCTGTGTGACGTAATGTGTGCTACGTTTCTGACTGCTCCTCCTACCAATGCAGGAAGACGGAAAAGAGCTCGCCTTGATTTTCTTTCGGAGGAGGAGAAAATCATCCGAAGGTAATTGGGTTTTTTATGTCTCATTGTATAGGAAACTTCTAAATCGTGAGGCCGCACAAAAAGCGAGAGATAGGAAGAAGCTAAATGCTATATGCCTGGAACAGAGGGTTGCGTCACTTCAGTCAGACAATCAGTGCCTAAATGCTGAAAATGCTCACCTGAAGTCCATGTGCGCCAGTTACGAAGCTGAAATCGAGCGTCTTCAAAACGAGATCGGGATGTTGCGCAGGAAACCGGTCAAGTCTGGGAATTGGATTGAGCTACCTGAGTCCGCAGCACTCTACCCTCCGCAGCAGGGATTGGTTCTCCTCTTCTTAGCCTTGATCAGCTCCCTTGTCGATCCCAATCTCGTGAGTTTGACTGCATCGACGCTCCCTCTGTCATGCTCAATGACAATGTCCTTGACGATATCGCCTCCGAAGTTACTATCTCCTCCAATAACTCCAATTGCGGATCATCCGAAGAGGTAGAAATCGCTCCAATAGTGCCCATGGACAGTGAGTTCTCAAAGATATACAAGGACTTCGAGGATATTTTTGAAGGCACTAGTCCCCAATCGTTGACCATATCAGATGGCTCCGACTACCCCTTTGGTCTGCTCCTCGACGACCCTGTCATCGATCTCTAATGTCATTCTGCGTATCGTGATTTCCGTGTATACATAAATGCATTTACTCTACAAATGCTCTGGTCAGTGATTGTAGTTGCACCAGTTTTTTGTGGCGTTCTGTTTAATGTTCTGTCATATTGATTAGTAGCTGGTGTTTTCTTGGTACAATAAGGCTGACATGTGCTTGTCGGTGTCCCCCTCTCGTCTGTAGTTTTATTTGTGCCCGTGGGAATTTTTGATGGAATTTTAGCACTTGTGGAAATTTTGACTGGCAGCCGCTACGCTTACAATCGTGCTCTAGGAGTTGTGTCGATTATTAGGGCTCTAATGCCGTTTGTGGGGCCTGGTTCTACAAATCCAAAGCAGGAATGTTATTTTACGTTTGCCTTGCCTATCATGTGGGAAAATCCAGTTCGGCAGTGACTGGGGGATATTGTAGTGCGATTTTTATTCTTTGCAACAGTATTTTACTGTTCTTGAGGACTGTTTTTTACTCATTAACGAAGTTTCCTTCTTTCTGTGGTCGATCGTCTTGCTATTTTTATCATTTTCAAAAGTTCCCAGAACTCTCCCGTACTGAAGTCTCCAAACAACTTCATTTTCAACTTTTAGTAAAAATTGTATATCTTTGGCACAACACGGAAATTTCTACAACCCAGTCCGATCTCGACCGTAATAGCTGTTCTAGAGTGTCCTGGAGTGAATTAGTAGCAGGCATAATAAGACGGAATATCCAGGATATTCCCCTACTGTGACAAGATCTAAATTGGCCGTCGGGAGTTTCTCCATGCATTTTTTGCCTACTTTGTTCACCTTTCGATTGCATCCGAAGTCATGAAGTAGTTTTGGAAAATCCAGCAAAACATGGCATCCCATAGCGACGTGCCTGATTCTCATTGGCTGCACTCTCTTAACCGGAAGACGGCTGGTTTTTTGATAGCATGCAAAGTGCTCAAACTTAATAGTTTTGCGCTATTAGGGATCGAGATAGACACTGAATGTGGAACGCATCTACAGGAAATTAGCATCAAATCAGCTTTCTTTTATTTATGCATTTTTCCTGACAGGCTATCGATTTGTCGATAGTTGCATTGTCATTGTTCAATAAAGACACTCGGTTACACTTTTATTGGAGCTGCAAGGTACATACCAGTAAATAGACATTTCAAGCGTTCAATTTAATGGGGTTGCAGCTGACAGGCCCTATCAACTACCCCACGTGAGTGTCTATTGGAAACGTGTGTGAGTGAGGACCACGCTCAAGCAGCCTCGTGTGGTATGAAAACAGAAGACTGGACTTAAACTTCGATCGGCAATCGGGGAGTTCAGTCACCAGGTTTGGGTAGGCTGTGAGCATGAGAACCTGACAGTCAACGGGCTGTAGCGAGTATATAGCTCGCGTGGCGCTGAGTCGGTGACGCGACTTTGGGCTACCATCAGGTTAAGAATTTCTTCTTCTAATAGCTCCTAAATAGTTCAATGCTGTCGTCATCGGGTTGTCCATGCGTTCAATCTAATTGAGGTATTACGGAGGCGATTCGTTTTGATGTTGTGCAAAGACTCGAATCAAACGTTGTCTGCTCTGATTCGGATCTAAATATGTGCCCATATGTAAGTGATTTGCTGGATAAATACCTTTTGTAATGCAAAGGAATAATATATCGATTCGTTTCCATTTATTTGCGAAAACATCCACATGTATATCACTAAGAGTATCCAAGCATTTCAAGTGCCAAAATGCACTTATTCCTTAAGCTTGGAGGCTAGAAATTACATGTGGAGTTTCATTAATCTGGGAAAGCAGACAACTGTAACCTCCAGGACCCCCCAAGGACTCTATGTAGAGTTGCGTCTTTGTGTTAGATGATATTGGTAGCAAAAATGTTTGGACTGAAAAAGGGGTACAAGCCTGTAGCTACCGTACCACGTTTGTTAATGATTGACGGACGGATAATGGTAACAAAGGGGGTATGCAGTTATATTTTCGGACCTATCAACAAAGAGCTAGACAGGCTGTTCAGCTCGGCATATTGGAATTAACAGAACTAGAGGCTGTGAAAATCTCCACCATATACTCAGTTGCCATTTGCTTTACATGGAAAAAAAATATTTGAAGACATTTACTTGCGAGTCGTAATACTGGACTGTTTGTTTGAAATTAATTAAGCATAACTAAATAACTGTTGTCTGTGAATGAAATAGAGAAATTCATCATTAAAAGCCATCTTTATACGACAAAATTCACAACCAACAAGGAAAATAATCTAAGAATTTTTCAGAATAACTTATCATAGGTTTCCTTTTTGAAATGAGCAAATAAATTTAGTGCAATTCGTTACTTGAAACTATGATCTGATCTAGTTCGTGGCGGTTTATTGATTACATCCAAACAGGCCAGAGTAAAGATCCGGTGCTTTGTGGCTTTCGAAAATGTTGTCGCTGTTACAAATGCAATGCACTCTTTAAGGTCTGTTTCAGCAGTTTAACAAAAATCTATCCATGGACAAATGGGAAAAGTTGTGTCATTCAACACATTTATGATCCCAACATAATTGTATTTGTTTGCATTTAAAAGCTACGCTATTACTAAGCAGAACGCTTTAATTCTAGCTCAGTTGAAACTTAATCAATAATCATGATAAAAGCTCTTAAGTTTCAAAGTGGAGTGCAGTCTTAGTCATCTATTGAGAACCATTGGCAGGGCGCCACCTTGTAAAGACGTGACAAATTGCGTGCTCCTCACGCCCGATTTATCGATTAATTTTCCACTCAAATTCATTATGCCTAATAGAAAGTTAATTTATAGATGATACTTCGCAAATAAATTAGTTCAAAAGTGCTTTTTGCTTAAATTAGAAGGGCGGAGGGTCGACGCCCTTTACTGTAAATATTTAATTTAGTTACCCTTGGAACCCCAAATTTTAAGAAACGTCATAAGATTTCAAATCTGATTCACAGAGGTTAAGAATATGACAGAGGTCCTGGGGGCTGCCATAGATTATAACATACGAGCACAGTAATGAACACTGAAAAGGGACAAGTGGTCCTAACTGGCTGGTTAAAAATATTTGCTTACAGGAACGTTTTCCATGCTTCTATCAGCAACTTATTTTTTTGCGTCTGCTCTCAAAATAATAACCCAAAAAGAAGAGGATAATGATTACAAAAGAATATTAATTTTGGACATCACAAGTATTTTCAACACTTTGTCCAATAGATGAAAAGATTTTAAATTTTAAGTACAGTAAATTTCCAAATAACGCTTTTGAGTCTCATTTCTTGTCAAAGAATTTTCAAATGCAAATATATTGAGAATGCGGAGTAGACTACTTATGACTCTGTTTCTTTCATTTAGCTAAAGCGCTGACACTAACTTGGAGGCCGCTCTTTCTCGATTAAAATTTACGTATTTTGTGCACTTTAATTATGTAGTTAATTTGATTGATCCTTCAAGTAAAACACTGAGATAATGATTTCAGTCTTTTACGAACACTAAAGATGAATTATAATGGTATTTATATTGGTTTTGTTAGGCTCGTGGGGAATGAGAAAAAATGTTCGACTTCACAAATATTGGTAAACGATATTTTCTGTGGCTTAGGGAATCACAGTTCAGCGGTACTAAAACAGATTTATGGGATTACATTAGCTGTTGCTTCAGTTTGAAATAAGGCATTTAGGATGGTTGAGTAGTGGTAGTTGATACCTCACATTATAGAAAGTTAACATTATATTCTAGGTTTATAACTTATGGATTTGACTGCTTTAACAATATTCTACTCAGAAAATTACCAAATTGTTAGTGGTTCAATCCAATACTCCCGCTCCTTTTTGCATGTCATCAGAAAGCCTCCCTTTTAGACAAAATATAGCAAAGCGCTACTCATATACATCAGTAACACTTGTTACCACCGATTAAAACCAAACGTAGGGCTACAATTTATGCTGTTTATTCAAGAAACTGCATTCTAGTTGTCTCGAGGATGAAGTAAGGTGTGATCATGGTTAGATTAGGGGAATAAAGGGGGCAGAATGACAAGTGGGGCGGGTTGGGGGTCCTGATCGCTACAGGGTTGGGGAGCAGAAGAGAACGGGGGAGAGAAATCGGATCAAGTGAGAGAAGGCTGTGCACGAGGAACTGCATTAATACACTCAGTGGTCCAGGATGTGCAAGTTGCCAGATACGATCTTGTTCTCCAGTTGCGAGCCCTTCGGGATACAAATCTTCTCCCCGTGGTTAGCAATGATTATAACTGTACCCTGCAGAAAGGAAACAGCAGCTATTTTTGGGCAGTGCGACGAGTGGAATTCTTTTGTTTGATCCCACGCATCCGACACGTTCACACAAAGGTCACCTAGCTGTTTACATTCCGTGGTGGTGATTTATTCGCATTTCAGATTAGAGGCTAAGCTTTTCAGAAAAGTGACTCCAGTAGCCAGAGTAGTTCATTGTAAATGTAACCATGAAAGAGTAAGTACCCAGTAACTACACACTGGGGTCAATTGTACTTGAGGAGCTCGGAATATACTATAGTCGTTTATTCAGTGATGAGTTAAGGGTGTTCCAAAGCACTTCACACCCACTGAAGTCTATTCTCTTCCTCATGCTCATTGAAGGCAATGACAAGAAGAATGGACGACTAGAACTCACCTGAATGATTATGGAAGGAAGGGAATAATTCGCTTAATGAATAATCCTCGAACAGGGCATCAAAGTAAGATGATCTTCATGAATACTCCGTGCTCAATCCGGCGGCAAGGACTAAAAATTGCAACGGAGACTACGAGGCGGCGGTGGCTAGGAGAAAGCACGAGCAGATTTCCTCCTCGAAAATCCGCAGGAAAAAGTGCAGCGGAGGGACTCTAGCAGCTTGTACTCGAAGACGTCAAGTTCCCAGCCGGGTTCTAAGTCAACAACACCAGCACCAATGTTTGGCCCCAGCCGAGCTTCCCCAAATCTGAACCCGGCGATGGTGCATTATTACGTATGATTGGGATCTGTCGTTAATGCATAAATGTCCAATTAATTTAGTACAGAATCAAAGCAGCATCGTGGCTCACAGAACCTAAACCTTGAGTGATTGATTTTCGAGTTCGTAGATGAGGATGCCCTGCCGTGATGATTTACGTCTGATCACACCACACAGGTGTCGGCGCATCACCAGCAAATCAATACAAGACAGCGTGTCTATTTTCTGTCTGTTTCTAGTCTGGTTTCCCTAATAAAATGTACCTTTTAATGTTGTTGTGGCTAATCAAAAAGGCTATAAGCTCACCACAAAGCCCTTCCACACTTTAACCCGGTAAGTTGAGGATCTAATGAAACAATTCCAACCTTGATTCCGAGGTAATAGCCTGTTTGGATGGAAAAATGCGGCTGGCGGAAGAGGACCGCATCACACAGCTTCTGCCAAACCTTGAAGGGTGTGTGTACGCGCATGTCTGTCCGCCTCGTAGATATGAATAAACAGGAAGAGGCAGGAACGCATTATTTATAGGCGTAAACAGTGCACCTAATAATGGATTTATTCTGTCCGCATAGAACCATCGCCAGCACATTTCATCCGCCAAGAAGGATTCGGTGTACGCGAGAGTGTGTGGCTGCCCACGGAGGAAATCGGAAGAGACCTTGTGCTGCGGCACGTTAGGAACGGACAACCAATGATGCGCCTTCGCCGCAACGCCAGTCACGTACGTAGCGCACAATTAATCAACCAAATAAAGCAGGGGACACGAAAGAGGGGAGGGAGGGCAGATTGGGCTCACTTTAAGCGAGACATTCTGCCCGATGTAGACGTTGCCCGCGATTGTGAGGTGGTCCAACTCCAGGAGGTCAGGAATGCTGGCGAAACGCGAGAGGAAGTCCTTCACCTTCTTAAATTCCCCACCCAGTTTGACCAGCGGCACCGAGGGGAAGGAGCGCTTGGGCGACATCATGATGAAGCCCTTGTCGAGGGTGTAGAGGTTCGACATGAGCAGCAGCAAGTCAGAGGTCGTTTTCACCGGCAGGAAGCGGCTACGTGGCACGTTGATGCCTACAGTACCAAGGTGTGTTAAATGTCCACTCCGATAACAAGGGTGGGTACAGCAAACAACACACCGATGGCTCCTTTGAAGCTGCGAATGGCCGCACCAGCAGCCTCCTCCAGCTGGATAATGTTGAGACCGGAGTCGAGGGTCTTGGGGTTGCGGATCACCTCCATGGTGAGCTGGTTTGTCTTCACGAGCTCCTCCACCTCACTCAGCTTCGCCCACAGGTTGTTGGTGTTGAAGATGCGGAACTTGCGCACGCTAGTAAACTCATCCACGTGCTCTTTTGGCACCTAGAGGGGAAGATGGGAAAAATTCTACACTGCACTCTGAAGTCGTTAGTGCGGGATACACCGAATAACACCTCAGCCGAAGTACAACTTAGGATAGTGCTTTATGGAGTGGACTTTTAGGGTAGACTTTGACTAAAAATCGAGAGGTACACACCTGAGCGATTTCTAAAAGTCTCAGACGACCCTCGTAACCAACGAGAGTGCCACCCTTGACATCCGCTCTGGTCTTGTCTGTAACCTCCATCACGAAACCGGGAGCTTTCTTGGTATCAGAAACCAAGAAATTCAGGATATCTAAAATTGGGTCAAAATACAATGGCAATAGACAACGAGACTCAGACGGGATTGCAGATAGGTGATGACGCTCACTTAGATCGACGCAGGCACCGAGATTGTCAATGTTAGAGATGAAGATCCATTCCTTGCCAGCTTTGCGCATTTTCTCCGCAAGACCAGAGTCGACGAACCGACGGTAAACGTCACCATGACCAGGGGGATACCAACCAGACAGATCGACAGGTGGGCTGTCATAGTCAGGTGTCTTCTTGGACCCAACCAATAGGGCTGGATCCACCTGCTTCACGATAGGCAGTAGAGACTCTCGGTTCAAACGGGGGTACCTTCAATCGATGGGAATTAAGTTACGCTGACCTGAGTTTCGATGCTCCTATTTAAACAGAGCTTACATGCTTTGAACGAAAGTATCAATCTCGATTTCCACTTTTTGGTATTTCTGCAAAACCTTAGCTGTCTCCTCCTCAGTATTAAACGAATTCATCAAGACGAGAGGGATGTTACAGCCATAAGTTTTGTTGAGATTCTAAAGTGAAAAAGACGTAAATAGCTTCTACGTTACTTTAGAGGAACGGAATTCAAGTTCAAGTGCATACCTCAATCTGCTGAATTGTTAGATCCAAAAATGTGAGGTCGTTGCGCACAGAAATGAGAGATTTAGGGCCGGTGCAACCCATACTAGTACCCAAACCACCATTGAGTTTAATGACCACAAGCTTGTTAAGTTGTTCCTTGACGATGTCAGGGTCAGAAACTTTTGGCAATTGCGAATATGCTTTCAGCTAAATGGACAAAAACAAAACTAAAAAATGATGCAAGTCCTACTTCGCTGTCCGGAAGGAGGCTAATTTTATCCCAATCTATATCTTTCGATGATTCGATAAATCGCTTGAAGAGACTTTGAAACGACTCCATTTGTTGAGCGAATCTAGCCTTCTCATCTCGTAGGCTGTCCGGAATAGTGGCGGTCAACTGACCCAGCTCACGAGAAAGAGCCTTTACAGCATCTTGGCGAGTCAATTCCTTGAAGTTTTCCATCGGCACTTTTGTCTACGAAGAAATACATTATACACCAATAACGCGTTGGAGTTAAATGAGATAGATCAGACAGTACCTAACGCTAGAAATTCATCCGTTTACTAAGTATTTTTGTGCACTTTTAATAAGTGTTAGCCAAGATCACTGACAATTGACGAAGTGTCTTGGAAGAGACATACCTTAAGCCTAAACCACACCTGTCGGATGGAGCGCGGTAACGTTGTGGAACTCACGATGTACTTATAATAGCACATTAAAACGATTTAAAAGAGCTTTTTAAATTATTAGCAGAAAAATAATAAAACTTTTTTTAATTTTTAAGTAAGGCGAATATAATATATTAAAAATTGCATATATTTTTGGTTACTGACTGCCATTTACTTGAGTAAGGAAGAATCAGGTTCATTTGGCCAACTGCAAAATCGACGATTTCTTGAGCTTAAAACCAAACATTCAAATGCGTTTTTTGCTACACTGATAAAGTTAATTTTGAATCAGTGATACTTTTGTAGGAGCTACATTGGTTCTCCTAATTGTTTGTTGCTATAGAAAGCGTGATATTTGATAGGGCTGGAGACGATATTTACGAGTAATATGAACAGTTTAGAGGTCCAAAAAATTATAGATTTAATACAAATTACATGGCTGCTATTCTACTTCACTGAGCAATGTGAAATACATCTATGAATTTTCACTAGTTCTCCCAATTGTGGCGGTAAAGTGGTTCGTTCTATGAAAAATAAACTACTCCTGGCCTATTTAGGTTAGAAGACTTGTGTGTTAGAGCAGTTGCCGAGAGGGGGTGTGGTTGCCAAGATCGGATTGACCAGATTTACCGGTCAACAACTAGGCAAATGAACGCAATCCGTACATGGCTATCGGACTGTGCGTGAAAACCGCTAGGCTGTCGGGACACCACCCATGCTAGTTGCAGCACATCTGATCTCGTTCTTTAATCCCTCAGAGCTGTTGAAACCCCACGAACACCAAACTTCCGGTGCTCCCCCGCACACAATTGCATATAGTAATGGAGGCTAGCCATTCCCTACTTCGGATAGAGATACCAGCTCACCCAGCTTTCACACCCTGTTCGGACATGCTTAATTACATCAGACTAAAGCACTCTGATGTGCGGCTAATCGAACGAAGTTGTCACAAAGTGAGGTGATGCAATCTAACAGTGTGAAATGACATCAGTTTCCGAAACCACTGAAGCTGGAAACATCACGATATGAGCGTCAGTTACTTATCAAAGCGGTGCTCCATAGCTCTCAGAATTCATGACAGTTGATGGAACTGAATGAGGTCGATATATTGTTACTCTCATACCCGGGCTTCCATTTACCAAAGATGTTTTTCTTGATGTACACCACCTCAGGACTTCCTTTATGCATGAGGTAGTGAGGCTGCACTCGATTTTGCGAGAATCGCGACAGCAATACCAAAAGAGATGTACCTACTGGAACAATTAAAGAATAAAACACTTAAACATTGGGAGTCCGTCATGGGTATTTAATTCCCGCTTCTCCTAATAGGCTTCCCCTACATAACACGCCACAGCAAATTTGAGTAAAAGGGAATGCTTAGAAGCCCATAATATATCACGTCAAACACACAAGAAGTTAGCAAATCCTGATTATTGATCATACGAGGCGGTTTTGCCAGTGGCAACCGAAACTAACAGTAAAGCTTAGCATCAACAACTTTTTAACTACTCAGGCTTATTTTTCATGATCAAAGCATGGAATGGAGTAATTGTAACAAATTACAGCTAGGTACATTTGCCACAGAGTTGAAAAATCAGAAATAGAGATTAGATGGTGAAGAATAGACGAAGGAGACAAGCCAAGTACTGCTTGATCTCCGAACCGCTCAGTTTTGAAGTGCCATACATTCGATCCACAAAGGAAATTCCAACCTGGAGATTTAGAATATGAAAAAGTATATGATTTCATACCTCGCCGATTTTGTATCCCATGGCAGATGCTCTGGCCATCATTTCCATCTGAAAGACGTACCCACGAGAAACTGAGCACTCGACAAGCTTTGCCAGAACATCTTTTTTATAGAGCCTATAATCGACTTTTCAAAAATCAATTCACAAAGTACCGAAAACTTCCAGTAAGATCAGATGCTTTCGGCAGCAAAAGAAGGTGGGCCAAGAAATTCGCTCCACGACTAAAAAATGTGGGAAATGAATTACTAGGCATTTATGACGACATGAACGAAGTGGTAAGTAAATAAAAATCAGTTTGCCCACCTGATGATTTTTCGCTTAAGATCCCATCCATAAACACCGCCACCATTGGCATATCTAGTGCCCGTCACAATATCATAGTCCATGGTTTTCTGAAGTCTATTTCGATGAATATGTTCGGATAAAACCTACTCTATGAACGCAGGAAGAAACTTAGGCTAGAGGAGCATAAATGAGAAATAAATGCCTTACATTATGGGATAGATCAGCATCCATGATTATAATAAAGTCACCTTTAGCAAACTTCATCCCATGGATGTAAGCTGTTCCTAGCAGAAATATTCAGGACGAATACGGAAGTACCAAGCCCCAATTTTCCTTTTCTGGGTTTAAGAACCTGAAATTAACTCAGAATAATGAAAAAACAACTAACAATTTTATCCGATCCATAAATTTTTTGAAGCTGAAATGCGGCATCTTGTGTTCCATCAGGACTATTGTCGTCAATTACTATAATTTCAAATTTATAGGAGCTAAAACTCAAATTACATAATGAACCTACTTAGATGTCATGTATTTGTCTATCAGAAATACCATGAGAGGAAGATTTTCCTTTTCATTATATGTAGGTAAAAGTATCGAGTAAAAACTCATTACAGCGCAATCGCTCCTGCCAATAAAGACACTCGTCAAGGACGTTACCTAAGTCGACCTCTAGGACCACAATGTTTTATTAATGAAATATAGCTAACAAAATGACAAACCAATTGCTAATATTTGTATATGCTGTTGTTTTTTTACCTTTGGTCAGTAGCGCATTTAAAAATACCAAAATAGATATGTTGTGTTATGTTTGTTCTATTTTCAAAAAACTCTTATGTATTCAAGTAGTTGGAAAGTGTAGTTAATGTTTCCGTTTCCGAAATTGTGACCTTGGTGTTGGACCTCTGACTTGTATTACCACAGAAATGTTTTCGTTCGGTGAGTACGACGTGAAGGTGGCCACTTTGGCTAAAGCCCAATTTCTAAATGAACTCGGTGGTTTTGTTATCGCTGTCTCTCTTATACACGGAAGTAAGGTCTCTATCTTTCTTAAACAATCTTTAGTTGGCTTCTTCACCTACCCATAGTTCGTGCCATTGCTCGATTCAAAGCTGCTAAAATTGGCTTATTTCATATTCTGTAGAGTTCCTTTGTAAGCATGAATACAGTTCTTCAAATCACGCGTTGTATTATTCACTTACAATGCAATTTTGAATCGTCTAGAAATAATTGGCCTCCCTTTTAGTCTAGATTTTGCAGCTTTCTATAATAAAGACACGATCATGACATGATTTTGATTTATTTGAAGGAACTCATGTACATGGGTTTTGTTGGGGTGTGGGTCAATTGTTGTGTTGTGGTTGGCTAGTTTGGAGGTAATAGTTGTACTTGCTTCTGCCACTCTCTAAACTAAGGTCGTGCTTGCATTGTTGATTGCATTTCTTCCTATACGCATTGCCGTAGTACACCGATGGATAGAGTTTTTGGCAGCGCTTGCGACAGTCGCACTTTATGTGGAATTTCCTGAACTGTTCTGTAATCAAGGAACCTGTCATTATTACAGCCACTGAGCTCTATAATGTGGATGAAGTAGTACATACGTTTGCTGAGGCAGTATTTCTGGGCCACAAAGTTAATGCGTGGGACCTTGCGTAGGCCCTCGAATTCGCGACGTACATCCAAGAAGAGCTTGAAAGCGGCGACTCCTGTCATCTTTCCGGTGCACGCCAAGGTGATCTGAACGTCTATGGAGAGCGTCATAGCTTTGAGATGTTTGAAGACATTGACTCATAAAAATCGCCATTTTTTGGATATGAATTCACCTGATTCCATTGCGGGAATTACCCCGTAGTTACCAACGTTCAGTAGGGGATCGAAAAGTAGCGTCTTGTTCAGGGAAACCATGGAGATATTGTACGTCAACTGTCATTAAATAGGAAGTTTTATTAAGTTTAGGGCTTTCAAATCGTGGGTATCTTTTTGATTTAGCACAAATGGGAGTAAAGTCGTATTATAGTGCAAAATTTAATGAACGCCGAGTTTATATTCAGAAAATCTTATTTAGTAATAGAGTGAATGAGGGATTCGCCCCTGGGACTTTATTGATTAACATGGCAGGTGCTGAGGAAAGCTATTCGACATGTCGACCTACCCTCTCGAGACCAGCACGCCATTTGAGCCGAATGATCTCGATTTGTGGGGGCAGTGGACGATGGACGCCCTGGAGAATTTTGTCATACACCTCCTGTATGATGTGCCCATTCAGCACCAGGAACAGCTGAGGTGGTACTGCAAAGGAACTAACAGACTACGGGAGTGGCACGACTTCAGACACACAATCGATCCAAGATGTGCTACTTACTGTGCTGGATGATGTCGGGTCGTTTTCTTGGGCAACTCAGTGATGAGTAGTCCTTTCCGTTGGGGGGGATCGATTCGATAATGCGGGCGACGAGTTTCCGATCTGCCCAGAGGCTGAGTTGCCCCAGGACTTCTCCTAGAGTTAGTAAGAGCAACACCCACAGATTGCACAGTCTCATTCCTCCTCAATCGAACATGGCAAATGTGGTCTTAAACAGGGACGTCTCGTTTTGGGTTAGAGAAAACAAGGCCTTCAGCCGTGCAATTGGGAGGAGAGGGGAGGGTTTGGTGCAGGCGCACGGTGTTGTTGCATGGACTGACTGAGTGCGGAGGCGAATACGCGTGCGCCAGCCAAGGCATCGAGGTGTCGGGCGAGGTGATTGGCTAGCTGGGAGGTACCAGGGGCCCCATTGGTCACCGCTCGACCGACCATTCCGTGCGTGTGCGAGTGTGTGCATTGAGCATGTTGGGAGTGTGAAGGTGGTGTAGACTTGTGGCAGCTGAACACCCAGCTCATCGACTCGGTGTGTCTAGTGAGGTCTACCATATTCCCAAGATGCCACTCCTAACACGTGAATACTAGTGGCTTGTTCCGCCCTCTGTCGTGCATTCGTCTGAACCTTTTGAAAGCCAAGACCATTTTAACACAGTTGTCTGGTCATGTTCTTACCCGCTCCATGGTCAGTGACCATTCTTTGTTTAAGATGGATTTAGTGAAATCGTTGAAGACGCTAACCCGGGCCCTTGGTCTTGATTAATTTCAAAAAAGGCCCAATTTTTAATACCCATGGTATTGATGTGTTATTAAATTAAATTTGTGATAAGGATCTGGTCAAGGATTCAACCAGTTTCAATCCTTATTGGGTCGAGCCAGGATCATATGAATAAACAGTTAAAAATTTGGCTCTCGGATTCAGAATGGATCAGGCATTCTATAACGGCCACTGTCAAAAAGATTAGCTTTCTAAACCACCATGTATGTATCAGTATTACTAGTTTCTCTACCCCACTTTCTGGGATTCTCTGACGAATGTGTTGGTTCTATGATGAACTTTTTCTAAGCATGTCAGGAACACCAATGGGAGCAGGTGGTAGAGCTACGTGAATGTTACCATACGATCCACGGGTGTTCTCAATGTGGCACTAATTCTCATTTTCCTACTGCGGCAGGTCAAGGCGGGTTGAATGGTCTCGTCCATATTGAGTCAGTTGCAAAGGACGAGGAGAGACAAAGCAGATAGCAGTCCTAAGAGAAATTCAGAGGAGAATATTCAGCTGTTTGAACTATAATACAACCTACTGTGGGCACAGTAAGGCAATGGAGCCTAACTAACGCCTTTCTGAGTTTAAACTGTCAGGTCATCCCATCAGTTCTGTCCTCATTTGAGGATTTTTAAAATGAATGAGATTAACGGCGTATTTTTAATGTCTAATGGAGTTTAACATTATTTTATGTTACGATACATTTAAACTAATTGTTTTTTTACAGTGCAATAAAATGAAAATCTGCTTGATTAAAACGCTGTTAACTTGGACGTACCCAAGACTATTTTGAGGCACATAATGAGTTTGAGGAACGAGGGATACTCAGCAGCCTACAGTGGGGCTGGAAACATTCACTCAGTTTATGGAGAGGAATTGTGAACGAAAGAAAATGGCTACCGAAGATTGTTTGCGAGATTCAGTTGAAGTAGAGATTTCACCCTCCACTAAGATGACGATGAAGTTGAGTTGGATGTTGGTAAGCTTCTTGAAGCAGCAGTCCGTGAAGAAGAAGAAGAAGAAGAAGAAGAAGAAGAAGAAGTAGAAGTAGAAGCTTATTCTACTTCATCAAATGAGTTGGAATTGGCAGTTAGCTTAGTTTAAACTTGGAAAATGGATGCGTACCCATAGGAGAATTTCCTTGCAGTTAAAATAGTCAGTTAAAGCAGGTTGTTGATTGAATAATCTAGGATCAATTGAGGAAACATTAGTTTTGAAAAAAATATTTCTACCGACAATAAGCAGTAGTCATGCAGTTTACTGCTACTCTGTTTTAAATCACGTCGTATTTATATTTTAATCACCATAATAATTACGACACCAAATTAATGAAACGTAGAATATCAAAGAAAAATGTGACTCAAATTCCAATTTATTTAAGGTCTTAGCGTTTCCTGGACTCCAACCGATTCGTTTGTCTGAATTGACTCAGGAAATGTGAGCCATTATTAATGAAGTTCTAGAGGTTCTTGTAAATATTGTTGTTTCAAATGCATTTTGAAATGTAATATAATAATGGCAATTAAGCAATGCCTTAAATAAAATTTCCGGAGGAAATTGAAGAGTCACCAACTGAAGTGACAAATTGCGGAAATTAGGTCCATGGCAGGAGGGCTAAATAGGTTGAAGAATTTCTTATAAGTTAAATTTAGACCCTAGATGGACAAAATCTTGCCTAGTGAGACCTAGTAAATCGAAGGGCCAAAATAACAAGGAAGCCGATTAACAGGATTTTCCATGATTTGTCTTTTGGTTGCTCTATGATTTGTTCACTATCCAACCAAAGAGAAGAAGAAAAAAGGCAACCAAACATGCCATTTGTTTTTGTATCAGCAATTTTTAAAATCATGTGGTAGAGTGAGTGCCTACCTGACTTCTCTGTTTATTGAAGGGATGAATTGCAATTTCGCCATGTATGAAAAGGAGAGAGCTTCAAGTTTAGTCCAAAGGCGATTCATGTAATGACAAAATGAAAATCCGAGGGCAGGTATGATCCTCGGTTTCACGTATTCTGAAAGGTGGTGACTCATTGCCTCCTCTCAACAATCCCGTGATGACCAAC
The DNA here is from genome assembly GCA_030710315.1 of Anomotaenia brevis. NCBI lineage: Eukaryota > Metazoa > Platyhelminthes > Cestoda > Cyclophyllidea > Dilepididae > Anomotaenia > Anomotaenia brevis. The sequence goes on from JAUOZQ010000005.1 coordinate 912,302, forward strand.
GGTAAAGCTTTGATTAGAAGTCTTTCGCAATGTATGCTGAACACACACTCTGGATACCGTGGACACATTCACCAACACGCCGTGATGGAACATACTCCTGCTCACTCTGTAAATAGGTCTGATCAAATAAATCTGTGCCCTTTCCTGACGGGTTTGTTTTAACTCTGTTTCTCGTGATGTAGAAAAGAAATTCGTAGAAAGGAGGAGGTTGACTACTATTCGATTGTCAAATTATTCAAAGGCACTAAACATGGCAACATCAATGGTGATCAGCTGGCGCAGTCTGAGAATGCGGGTTCTTTACATCTAGCCAACAGTTCTACAACAATTTTGAGTCGATGAAAAATGTATCCTGCTGCTTAATTTTGTACACCGAGAGGTCTGAGAAAATCTAGAATTGGAGAATAAACTTATTTCCAGAAATATGCCTTTGAATTGGTTCTCAACCTGCTTTGAGACAACCGCATCTAGCACACCCTCACTCAGTATATGCACCTTAATACTGGCTAGATTTTTGCAATTCACCAGATGTCATCATTTCGGCTTGTCTGTGGCAAAACCTCTAAAGGAGAAAAACAAGATAGCTAGGTGTATTAGTTATTGAGAGGTTTGCCCAGCGTAAGGCTATCCATGGAAGCCTGTGCTTTGTACTTTTCGTACTTTTTAGTCACGAATCAAACATCTCAAACTTGACAAGCAGATTTTATTCCACCACTGAGACTTGAGTAGTGCTCCTTGAACTTCACCAGATATCCAACAGATCCATTGTTGAGTAAGACATCAAGTGTATTTAAACGAGAGCCGAATCTTGGGTGGATAATTAATTAGACTACCAAGAAAACGCATTAGGATGGGGGAGAATTCCATTGGAATAAAATAGGAAATACATCTAAAAAGCTCAAACCAAAGGAAGAAGAAAATATTGATTATTTTGATCAGTAGAGGTTTCAATGATCCTTTGCCTTCTTGAATGGTCAGAGAAATCAGGCTTGAAAATGTGCATTCAAATTTAAGCCTTTGCTAACCTTCGTACGTGGAAGACAGCCTGTCCATTGAAGACCAGACATGGACGTTGACGGACAGCGCTAAGTAGTGCAGTCGTCTCCTGAGACAGAGAACACTGGGGTGTCAAAGTGTCGAAGGCGTAATAGGTGGGGGTGGGGGTCTAAAAAGGGAGCAAGCCCATGGTGAGGTAGAGCGTTTACTGTGGTAACACTAGCAACCAAATGGTGGCCGCTGAATCTATGACTTGGGTGTCCTGCTGCATAAGATGAAACCCCTTTGATAGACAAGCCGAATTATTAAAAGTACGTTGATTAAACCATGGAGCTTTTATGGCTTCGGTAACCACGACAAACCAGACATTAATCAGGCAGTCGGATTCAAGAGAAGATGATTATTTGAAATTATTATGATGAACAAATTAACTCTTCTCAATCTCAGCTGCGACAATGGCATTAAGCGAACCAATAGACCCATCACCACAGACTAACTGAAGTCAACTGACAATTGGATAATTAGTTCAAGCACTTTCCGAGTCTCTTTGATTCTCAGGGACCGCTAAATCGAGGAATAATGTAAATGGGCTACTTACAATGCATTTCATTAGCTAGTTGTGACGGAGGCAATAAAACTTCGAAAGTATAATGAGGTGTGGATGATTGATTCAACTCGGAACTCGAACCCCACTATTCAAGGTATGGTGTGTACTAGAGTGATCAACAATTGCAGTCGATTCCTCCTCCTGAGTTGTTTCGAGGTTCCCCGTTTTTTCGATAAGATTAGGAGAGATGGGTTTGACTGGAGAAAAAGGACAATTTTCTATGTTCAAAATGGAGCAGCTACAATGCGCTAGGTTATTATTGGTTATAAACTATGATCGACAGTAGAGGTTGCATGTTCATTGAGCGTCGACAGAGTCTAAACCAATGGGCCCATCGACTACCATTATCTGGCCTGCAGGCTCCAGCTGCAAAAGCTGCTACCACCACTAATTAGTGAGCCCACCATGGGTGCCACTTGCAGCACACCTAAAATGCTTTTGAGTGACACTTTTTTATTAAATTAGACAACCAAACAAAAGGAAAAACTCTGCGCATCTACTCAAGGGACGCACAACTGTCTGGTGTAGCCCGTGGGGAATGTCAGTCTTTCTTGTAAACAATTGCAACATTGGCATTCTTGACTTTGTTCCTATCAGGAACTTTGTAAACCCAATAACATATAACCAGAGTATAAGATGATAGAGACTGAATTTAGGAAAACACAGACAAGTAGGCGCGTTTCAAATTTGCCTGGTTTCCGTGTGGCTGATTGGGAAAACTTCAGTGAACAAGGGCCCTTCCCCTACTAGTAAATCAAGGCACTTGTTTGTGATTTCGACATTTCAGTCATAATGAAACTACCGAACTTTTGGCCGTTGCAGTCTTTTAAAATGTTACAGACATTCAAAACTACACATATTTTGATGCTTTTTGTTTATTATCTTTGCTATTTGTTAAATGTACGCAAAATAACTGCTTTTGCAGATATTTAAACAAATCGGCTGTAACCTTAAAAATGACAGAACTCTCGGACTTACAAAGGGGCCAATTTGCCACCCACCGAATGATTGGCGTTCCAAGGGGTAGTGTCTCAAAAGTAGTGAATGCCGCCCTCGAAAGAATGAAGGAAAAACGTCGTCCCCAGCAAAGCACAGGCCCAGGTGGTCTGGCCGAATGTCGAGGTTGTTGGCTGTGAATTGCTAGAGAGGATGGCAAGATCCCAGTTACTAAAATCACTACAGAGCTCCTCAGTGAACACCCACAGAAAGCATATTTCCAAGCCAACTTTTCGTCGAGAGCTGCACAAGGGAGCTGAGTTCGAGCATGGAAGAGCTGCCATTAGAAAACCTCTGCTCCCAAAGACGACAAATGCTTCAAAGCGTTGGAAAAATGTGATTTTCTCTGACGAATAATGTTCGTGCGGAGACAGCCGAAAGAAGCATTTTATTCAGACTAGTGATGATGAGCTGGGGTGCTATTTCTCGGAAATCCGCCGCCGGGCCAATGAATGATTTCCCTTCCCTTCATGGAAGAGGAATTAACAGTCGAGTCTATTTAGGAATTTTCGGTGGTGACCAAGTTCCTCATCCTATGGTTGTTCAGGAACTGCGGTTTCCGGAGGGGAACGCTGCCATCTTTCGGAATGTTAGAATTATCAAAGAATGGCACGATGGACATTACAATGAAGTCAAGCATCTCATCTGACCACCACAGTCTCCAGACCTCAACCTCATTATTGAGGGGGTATTCATGGTAGTGGATTTTAAAGATGAAGGTAAGGAGTCGAATTTCGCCTCCTCCATCGTCTCTAAAAGAACTAGGTGAGGGTTTTAATTGAAGAAGAGTGGGCTAAAAGTCCTCTAGAACCAACAGTTCACAATTTGTATGAATCAGTACCTCGGAGACTGAGGCTTTAATTGCCGCAAAAGGTGATGGACCTACACCATGTTAAATTATCATTTGTTAATTCTTCAAGTTGTTTCCAATCTCTGTATTCCGTTTAGCACAGAGGTAAAACTAAGGAAATAAATATTTTAAAGATTATCAGACCGATTTTTTCTCCACTTACTAGCTTAACGTATGCATCAAAGTATTTTTATTCAAAATGGATGGTGTTGATGTAGGGTTTGTGCTTTCAAATTCATTTGGAAATGTAGACACGCTATGGATGTCTTTAATTGAATGATTAAGTCACATAGTTGGCATAAGTTGTGCTCCATCAACGAGGATACGTCAACTTGTTGCAAAAGTGCTAAGAGAGATCATAAACATCTTTAATAGCGAGGCGGATTTGTTATCACCATAAAAATTATTTCCCGATTGTCAAAGGTTATCGCAGAGTTTATTGCTCACCCTCCAAATAGAATTGTTGGAAATAATTTTGCAAAAAATATTTCGTTTCATAAGATGCGCTAAAGGAGTTCACGTAGTCTACGACTTCTCGACTAAAAATTATGTGACCTTACCTCAGTCATATTCTAGCCGACCCACCCACCTGGTTCATCACGGAATATAGTAAGTTTTATTATGAAGTTCAGCACCGGCCATCAAACTGAAGAGGAGATGAAAGTCGCTGTTCAATACGAGTTCATGAGCATGCAAGGAAATCTGTGGTAGCTAGACGAATTATCGGCAAACCAGACAATATGATTGCACTTGCACAGATAAATTATTCCCCGAATATCTGCTGAAAACGGCTCGGCGGTGACTAGAGTGAAATGAGGCATCTACTACACATTACTGACTACTACAGTTAATCCTTAGGATGACCCCTTGTCTTAAATGCATGCCAGCTAGCAACGCGGTTCGGTCCCCACCCTAGTCCCTAGACTATGGGGATTCAGGGATCGTTGTCGAGAGACACTAAGCGCCGCGCTTCCAGTGATACAAAGGTCCATGCTATTGGCAAAAATTAAAAAGAAACAATACTAGAGGAGACCTTTGCTCCAGAGAAAGGAAACAGTCAACTTGCTCCAGTCCTTTCCCGGTGGGGGCCGAGTAAATCTTTGCCAATTGTGCAATTTCATTGTCTATTTTCGTTTGAGTCTATCGAATTTTGCAGTTACCGACCACGTCTTCATTTTCTAATAAGACATTGGAATTTATCCCGAGACAGTTCAAATGAAAAAGAAAGGAATATAATTTCGAGCTTAAAATGTGCACAAACGAATGCAAATCATGAGCAGGAGTTTACTGCTCCCTATTGCGTTCACTTGAGACCAAAAAATCATTGTCTAGGAGTCCTTCCCTTCTCAAGGTTCTGCTCTGGCGGTACTTTTCTGGTCCATCTTTTGTCGACGATATCTCACCAGATAAACACGCTATGCCTACTGAGACCACTTCAGTTAATCTACTTGCGAATCTCGAGCAGTCACTTCACTTTGAAGTAACCGGGCATCCTGAATCTCATCTTTTTGCCCTAGATCGCAAAATATTTAATAGCTAGTTAAAAATGGTTCACCTCTATAGCAGTCACAGCATCAGTGATCGTTCATCCAATTATCAACTCTGCACACAATATGGATTGAGAACTGGAACAACTTTCAGACCCATAATCGTGAAAAGTTACTAGAATGCTCACTGATTATTACTATCGCGACGTGTAGACACTATCAAATAAGCGAACTTATAAACTGCTGATTTTAATTGTGTCAAGTTCAGTCATCGTGCAAACAAATTATAAAAGAATTTGCTTCCCCGAGAGCTCGAAAGGTACGAGAATGAATCCAGAATTTTTTAATTTGTAGTTATTAATAGGCGTTATAATATAGTACTTTATAACTATTAATAATAAATAATAATGTCCGATTCGTTGCTTTAGAATCGTTATGACATGAGCGAATTATGAAAAATTAATCATTTTTAAATAAATGTTTATTGACAGATCCGTTTTTGCATTCACTGGGCATTGAATCGCATTGAATGAACTTTGACCAGTGTCAAATGAAGATGACTGACGGTCAAAGTACAATCGATGGAATTTATGAATGTCCCCTTTAGGGGGACAATTTAGCGATGGCGGAGACAAATCCGATTAATGTTAACTTATCTTAAGTTCATTTGCAAAAAGAGAGACCCGAGTGATAGAGAGCTATTTGTAATCTTTATTATATAAACACAGAAATCAAGGCACTTGGAGTGTTTTCAGCAGCCTAAGTTGTAGTAGTTCGTCCACTAAGACACCGGTTCGATTCCGTCAAAGCTGGAGATTCATCCGTCATCCAAACATGTAAGTAAATAGTAAGCGTTCCGTTGATACTACTTGCGTTGTTCTAAACATCTTCCTCTTACCACGGCTTTGACTGTACCTTTTGATGCAATCTACCACCTCATCTCTGCACTTACTAATGTTCATAGAAGGATTAAAGTGCCAGCAGAAAGACATCCCACAAAACCTTCGAGGAATGTGCTGGTGAATTATAGAGATGAGGAACCATCAAGAACCCACCCAGAAGTTGTTTCCTTTCTCGCATTCTAATTGAAGCCTGCTGCCTTAGTTTCCTCAAAGCAGCAGCATATTGAACTAAGTTATTGGACATGGAAGGCATCAACATACATCAGCATCACACCTTCTAAAGCCCAGAAAACCATAGACGTACCTTTTGAGCGGACTTTTGAGATTTGAACTTGAACCACGTTGGGGGAACCGTTGCTTTTGCCTTTTTTTAGACTCATGATCAGAGTAGTAAATTCAAGTTTTATTTTCGGTGGTAGTTTAAGTCGCAGAAATTATTGGTCGTCTGCCTCAATTTTTTCAGTAATGTTAAGGAAAGAGCTATTTGAAGATCCTGTTGATTAGGTCGCTACGCTTTTGGGACCCGGAGTGCTGAAAGCTCGTTCATTCCTGAATTAAAATCATGAGGAATTGAACTTTCTGACTCATGGGTAATGTCGAGGGATGTGGCCGCTTATCCGAAGCGACCTTTTAAGTTAGGTTTAGAGTAGCCCTTCCTTGAACGGCAAAACCACTACACGTTTCCCGAATCACCTATGATCTGTGTTCCTATCTATTAGAGTTTTATATTCACCTTTATCTAAAGATGTCCGTTTTCCATGGTTCATATAAAGGCCTTCTCTTTTAGAGTCCTGAGTAATACGAATAAAACTGAGTGCAGATAGATACAACCAATATCATTATCCAGTGAATTGTTCAAAAATGACATTTTTAATTTTTTGAATAAATTTTTGGAAGTTTCCATCCACCCTTCATGGGATAAAAGCCCGCAGTAGGCATTTACTGATGACTGATGGTAGCAGACTGTGACCAGGATGAGCATCTAGGTGTGTTTTGCACGGAGACCCTGAGATACAATGAGCTGGGAGCTTTGCTGCTGCGTAGGGATGCCACATGCTGCTGCCGCGAACTGTGCACATGGCGCAATTGGCCTGTTAAGTGCCTGCCAGGACTCCTGCGAAGTTGCCGTCTTCATCCTCTTTCCTCATAAGACAGATCACACGCTCTCACCGGAAACTACATTACAAGTCTTGGGAGGTGACGGCACACATGCGTGACCATCTCAGGGATCTAGTGAAAGGCTTCGTAGTAAAAGTGTGTATCCATTGTAGCATATAATTGTATTTGATCTGTTGATATTTAAAGATACCACACAATGAGTTCACTCGTGTTTATGAATAGAAAAATAATAACCGGTCTGGTTACCTAATTTATTAATGTAGATAACTACTCTTTATTCTGCTACAAAATATTCGATTGATTATCTTAAAGAGTGGTTATATATTTTATATGATTTAGATAAATGCCTTCGAAAGCCATACCCAGTCATTCCACAATTATCCACGGATTGTTACTTATAAAAATAACACCGACTGAAAAATATGGCTTTAAGTTAGGCTTTTCTTCCAAATAAAGCGAAGAGGAGATCCAGGCTAACCTCAAGAGCGACCTAAGTGGAGCATCTATTGTTTATTAAACCCTGGTTCGCCAATCAAATTTGACGCTACTAAGTGTATTAAAGTGCAGCGCCATAAATCAGGGGTATCTTAGGTGATCGTAGAGTCTTGAAAGTGCTTAACGGTAATTTCGAATAATTTAACGGATACGGGGTTGCATTGAAGGAGGTAGAAAAGAGACAATTGCGGATGAATCAAATTAAGAGTTATCATACTTAGATCGATTGAGGAATTTATTAAGTGGATGAGAGAGTTCAACGTAACCAAAAACGCCATAACTGAATGACTTCTAATACTCCCGCAGTGCTCAGAAAAATTCTACTGAATGTTAAAATTCATGTGCATGAGTTAAAAATATCTTACGAAGTCTTGTAGTCAATGTCTGGGTAATTGAGAATATTCGAAGGGCTGTATCAGTATCAAGGGGTGTATTTTTGGAAAACGGTCAATGTGAAATTCAACGTAGGTAACTGACATGCATCAGGTCATTCGATAAGCTCTGCCCGAATTTTGAATAAGCAAAACAAGTGACTAGGTGTTACATTTAATTAAAGACTCTACTACCAATGTACTTTCCTTAATTACCTATCACTTTCTCCCATCTATTTACAACCCTTTTGAAACCTTTAATTTTGCGAAATTCTTTTGGTTCCGATTAGGGGAACTCACCAATATTAGTTTAAACCTCTTCCTTTGGCGTTGCAAAAATCTTTCCTTCCAAATGATTTTGTGAGCTACGAATCTATTGGTAATATGAAGGAGCGCCGGGGAAATAGGGGAAATAGGGTGGAGTAGGAATTTTCTCCCAACCAAGTTTTGCTTCGGCCTTTTCAATTCGAAGTCGACTCTTCATTGGTGATCCCAACACACTGAACGATTAAGAACCCCTTTTCCATGATGTTCCCTGCTAGGCTGCGGCTGGGGCACTCCCACCCACTTGCCAGGCCACCGTCTAAGACGCTTTCTGTTAGATAAAAGAACCAGTCTGAAGTCTATCTAAAAATGTGAAACAACTTCGTGAAAATGCAAAGAGGAGCAGATGTCAACATGAAATTTGAGAATGTTTCCAAAAAATTCATGGGTACGCATCCATTTTCCAAGTTTAAACTAAGCTAACTGCCAATTCCAACTCAACTGATAAAGTAGGATAAGCTCCTTCAAGAAGCTGCTTATCGTCAAACTTAACCGAAGGTCTGGTAGGATCTCTATCTTCGGGAAGGGTAACATCTCCACTCCTGAATTACGCAAACCATCTTCTGCTTGTTCTTTCATTTACACACCCTTCTCCATAAACTAAGTTAATGATTCCAGTCGCTTCAATTGCAGACATGCCTTTCTGAGACATATAAATCATTACGTACCTCTAATGATTCCTGGTTTCTTCAATGCTATCAGGGTTTTAATCGGGCAAAAATGGAGCAGTTTAAGCTCATAGGAACATAAAAATAATGCTCAGCTCCATGAGGCATTGTAATATACTCTCTAAATTACTTTCAATTTAACGTAGTTAAAATTGGGACAGAACTTTCGCGATGGCCTCACACGTCAAGTGATCGGTTTCTGGAATTTGACCAAGTAAAAATGCAGACTACTTATATATTAAATAGAATTACTATTAGACAAAGTGAGCTGATAGGATTTTTTCGATTTGTCGTCCTTGATAAACTGGCATACTGATTTGGTCAGGAGCAGGTGTGGCCTTCCCTGCACGTCTTGCGTGTGCTCTATCAACTGAGAGGTTCCACGCACCCATTTTGACAAATCTTAATACACTTCAAGAGAATACTGAGTATCTCGAGATAAATCATGGACTGAATTAAAGTCGTCAGTGTATTTTAAATCAAATTAGGTAGGTGTTCCTGTAGTAGCATTCCATTCTACGCCCAAAAATAAAAATATATTGATAAAACTTGGAAGCCACTTCAATCTGCTGTTCCCTTCCAAGCCAACGACAAGACAGGGTGATAATGAATACGTGCGGAGCTGTACATTACGTATACGAAAGTGAATGGAAGAAATAAACTCATACCACCAGAGCACCATTACATGCTGTCTCTGCCAAGACTAGTATTCTAGACAGGCCGCCAGGCTCATAGATTCATAGTGTTTGGGTTTTGGCTGTTGTGTAGAAAAGCAACTCCTTTGTTAAGAGCGCTATGGATAGTACCGGTGTTTGATCCTACTGTAAAATTGAAGCTGTAGTTAGCTCTCTTAGTGCTGGAGGTTATTTAGAATAATAAAAAACTATCAACAGACACCAAAAAATGCGCTTTTGCCTTCAAAGGTGTACATCAGCAATGCCCTGAACTCAAATCCTATAGTGTAAATTAATGTACAAATTGCCCTTTCTTGGTATCGAAGTTTGTATATCAGGTACTCTTGAATGAATCTGTTTTTAGTCAAATCCATCTTTCCTTATGTACTCAACAGTTACTCCTCTACCCTCCATCTTAATGCATGCACATTACTCCTTGAACAGAACCGACAGATTCCGCAATTACAAGGTTCTTCCCGATCGGGGACAACTCGAAAAAAGCAGCCCACACAGCGACCAGTAGATACGTGAATGGGAAATTGAAATACAGTGTCAATTATAACCAGACGAAATTGTAAGCAATGTATTATAAGGTGACACTTTTCAGGCTTATACGGAGATGGGAAAACTCGAATCGTCTTTCGATTAAATGGAGGCTAATTAATATATTTAATTATAAGAAAACCAAATTGTTGCGCCCTAAGATGGTATTGGCAAATTGAGAAAAAAAAGGAAGCGAGTTGAGGTCATTGGAGCTGTGTCACGCGAAATGGCTCCACACTTGCACAAAACGCCACAAAATTCGCCATATTCTGTCAAAATAATGAATGAAAATTTAGGACTCAGTTCCTGAAAATTATTTCTCATGCACTTCAACAAGAAGCCCTTGCAAAATAAACGAATCTTATCCAAATATTTACAGTTGCATTTGCAAAAATCCGAGAACTTGCAACTTAAGATGCACAAACTGTTTACGGATCATCGAAGGAGTAGTACAAAATATAAGTGCAAGGAGTGTGTGTGCCGAAATTCGAGGTCCCAAGCACCCCCATTTGGTCCCAATGCCACATCGTTTGGGCCAATCAGATCGTAGCATTCCGAGGTGAGCCCTCCTACCTATGACTGGCTGGACTAACAGGCCGACGACGACACGCGCTGCATTGTGTGTGTGGGTGCGTGTGTGCGTTCCAGTGCTAGCCCTCTCACTTATACGTGTTGCAAGCTATCTCGCAAAGTAACTGCTCTGCCATATGCCAATTATTCTGACCCCTGCAGTAGCAGCGTCTTTGCAACCATCACTCTGAGCAGTGCTGCCAATAAAAGCACTTCCAATGTGGCACTCCAATCCCGCGTCTGTGAAGCGCCACTCGGAAAACTCTCGTCTGCGCAAGTACAGCGAGATCCTCCTCCCACGATCTGTGGTCTCGCATGGCTTCGGTCGCAGAAACCGAGACCTGAGCCCGCTCGAGATGAACCGGGAGAGCGAGCCCTGCTTGCGACCCGGCGCCAGTCCCAATGAATCCCTTCTCCGCTCCCGCAGTCGCCAGGACTCGACCTTTTCAAGCAACGCAGATGTCAGTGCTGGAGGTGACTCAACTTCTCGACCCTGGCGGAGACTCAGAACTGCTATTATGCTCACCTCGGCTGCTCTCTCCTCGGGGCGGCGAGACAGGGACTCAGTGCCCAGTGATGACGCCTTCTTGGATTACTTTTCCACACAAAAGAGGCCCAGCGACAACACCTACAATGAACAGCAAATGAATGCCCCGCGGTATGAGCAGCCCTCCCAGAGAAATGACTACCGGTTCTACTTCGAGGGGTTTAATAAGCTCTCTGATTCCAAACCCATTGCGGAGGAGGAGGAGGAGGGGGAGGAAGAAGGGGGCGGTGTTGTTGATACCCCACCTTCCCTGAATGCTAGTAGTCTTAATAAACCCAATACTAAAGTTGGGGCAGTAGAAACCCACCCCCCTATTGAAAAGCCTCTGCACATAACCACGGGGAACTCAGAAAGGCATTCGAACGGCTCAAATACTAATATCCAGTTGGACAAGTGGGGTGTCTTGGAGGAAGGTGCACTTCCCCATCCCCAAATATCCGCCACCACCTACAAGTCCCGCTGTCTCGACCACCTGCGATTTCTCGAATACTGTCTTCCTGAAAGCGCCCGGTTCACCAAAGCAAATGATAGCTGTTGCGCCAATCCCTCGGATCAGGGAAACATTTTCCAGCGTCTACGGGGCTCACATTTTATTTTCAACCCCCAGGGTACCTTCATGTTCGTATGGTTGGGCATTGTGGCCATGGCCACGGTGTACAACTTCTGGACAGCCATTCTACGCCAAGCCTTTCATGAGATCCAAAAGGGCCGGACCGCCCTCTGGATTGGGCTTGATGGAATAGCGGATCTGATCTACCTGGCTGACATTATGGTCCAGTTTCGGACGAGTTATCTGGAAAAGGGTCTGGTAGTTAAAGACCTCCGCAAAATGGCGACGAGGTACCTCTGGTCCCGGCAGTTTTTACTCGACTGTGTGGCCATGTTACCGTTAGATTTGCTTCAGGCACTACTGGGGATCCAACCACTGCTACGGTTTCCTCGCTTCCTAAAGTGTTTCCGCGCCTGGCACTGGAAGATTATGGTGGAGAACCGCACCACCTTCCCCAATGCCTGGCGGGTGATTACCCTGATCCACATTCTCTTCCTGGGATGTCATTGGTTTGCTGGGATCTACTACATGCTCTCGGAAAGCACTAAATTCCAGGACCCTTGGGGCTACCCCATGCCCGATACGCCGGAACTTCAGTCGCTGCTTAGGAAGTACCTTCAGTGCTTCTACTGGGCTACGGTTACTCTCACTACCATCGGTGATATCGCTGAGCCTGCTGTGACGTTTCAGTAAGTCCTCAGTTCGCATTAAAGAGCTCAGTTTACAAAACCTATAACGATGTTTCACTTAAAGTTAGCTCTTCATTTTCAAGTCTTGATGAAAAGGAATTACTCGAACCAAGGATAGGTGTGAGTAAACTTGGGCCAGATTAAATCTTTCGGGAATGCCTGTAACCTAGGAAATCATAATCTGTGGGTTTTGATGAAACGCAATTCCAAAAAATGCAAGAAATGATTCCGCTAAAGTTTCTTCCTGGGTGCTTATCCTGATAACCAGATCCAAGTTAAGTGGTACATCTGCTTACTTCGAACTGAAAATGTTACGACGATTTTTTGGTGCGGAAGATTTAATTTTGTCGCTTATGCGAAATACACTTATCCATCCAAAGTTCTGGGTGTACCATTTCCTAGCCAAAGTAGCTTTTCTAAATGCTAGTAACTCACCCAGTGAGCAAGATGACCAACCAACAGGTATTTTTTGACCCAGCTTTTGAATTGTGAAAATTGACCTTTGGCACACCGCAGAGGACCACACTTGTGTGGTCGCGGATCGCAGTTTATTTTCGATACACACTCACAAAACCCCCATAGAAAAACCGGTCGGTGGTGAGCAAAGCGCCACGTCGCTAATTAACATGTGGCCTTCTCTTTTGTGTGCTTGTGTCCACAGCAGACCCCTATATTTGCACTGCGGTAGTTCCAAATCCATCTTTGCTCAATACGCGGGTATTTTTAATAGCATCCATCAAATGTGGTTAGTTGAAATGGAATTAAATACACCGAGAGCCCCATAATTCTAATTGAAATTCTGGTTTCAACCTCATATAAGACTAATTGATTTGGAGATTATTAGTAAATGGTTCCATCGGTAATCAACAAATTAAAGATATTGCAGTCATGGGAACTTGAGTAATAGAGCCTGGTTGTTTAAACACAGAGTAAAATGATCATCTTCTTAATCCATCGGAGGTCCAATAAATGTAGTTAGATACCTACCTCTTTGCCTTCGCATCTGATACCCAATAAAGGGTCTATTCTCCAGTCCTTGGAGTGTCTTTAATGAAAATGCATCCTTTTAGTTTAGGCGCGAGGCATTAATAATTCGTACAGCAGAAATGGCATCTACTCCATCACCTCATTTTACGGTAAGATAGAGTACCACTATAGAAGCCTAGGCAGAAGAAGTTTGCCTCTTATGGTCTGTTTGGATGAAACAAACGCCCTTGACGCAAAAGATTGCCCCCCTGCTCCTTTGACTAAATCATAAGATGAAAAGGAATGCACGCCCATTTCGTAACAACCTATTATACTGGAAAACAGAACAAAGTTCGATGGTGTGCATCCTACTGCATAGTAGCTACTGAAGGTAAAATGTATATAAATATGTGGAAGTTCTTCGAAGTTCGGTGAAGGGATTGTGCAATCTGCTATCTAAAAAGGTTTAATAAATTGGATAAAATAATCAACCAAACAAACCTCCAGCCCAAGCCACGAGGCAGAGGTAGTACTTGAGTCCTTTTAACTGCAAATTCTGTTTTTGCCTGCACGCATTTCGATGTCTTCCAGGTGGTGATTTGAAATGCCTATTGCTGACTTCCATGCTAACCTTTCGACCAGGTAGCATAGAAAATAATATATACGAATAGACAAGAAAAATGTATTGGTCTGAACAAACAAGTTTTCAGTTTAATTTTGTTTATTCGTTAACTTGCAGCGAGTTATTAACTGATAGGTAGCCTGAGTAACTGATGGTTGTCAATCACCAAAACAATCTTATGCCATTCGACTACTTTATTAATATCTCACATGAAGTTTCGAACTTGTTCAGTAAACCCTTCAATGCCATCACAAAGTAGTTGTTTCTGTGGGCGATAAATAAGCTTTCGTCAGAAGCAGTTAAGGCGAGCTTATATGGGGCTTGTTCTGAACTTCAATTCACTGTAAATTAATTAGCTGTCCCAAACAAGTGCATAAAATTAGTTTTAGCTCCTTGTTTTCCGGACAATCAAAATATTTTGTAGAAATGGCATTGTCAACTGCTGGAAATTTTTGGCCTTTCGAAAATCACTGTTAATGGCCCAGCGAAATGCCAAGGATCGATTTTAAGTCCCCCTCGTGACTATTATTCGTTACTTAACTATCCTTTTTGCGATTTTATAATAATGTCCGTCAGGAGGTTTCGGTATTTGTGCATTAAAAGGTAAAGCATTGATTTTTAAGGTCACTGAAGGCCAGGTAGTGCTTAAATGGCTTTCAAAAATTGAAAAACACTCTATTGGAATCCAGATCTTGGATCATGAATTAATTTGCGACCTCTACATGGGTCATAGCATCTTAATTTGCCCACTTCGAAGACTGTGGTAGTCCACAGTATTTACTAGAGGGGTAGCAAATTTCTTGGGATGAAACACTTACATGAGGATCTACTGTAGGCATTTAGGTTGAATCTACCCTAATTAGATCATCGCTCAGCAGTGTTGTTCAAAAAAACTAATTTCAAGGAAATTTTTTAGGGATTAGTGGTTGATTTAATTTGGAAAATTGACCATCTGTTTATCTTGCGCTAATTACCTGTTTGCATTCAGCTGGTAGCAAACCTCACGACTTTCTTAGAAAATTAATTTTCGGCCTTCGAAATCGAACAGATGCCACTTTTTAAATACAAAGTAATTCTGATTAAATTTTGGTTAAAAAGACCAGGAGTGCTGACCGGTCCGATAGTTTTCATTAATATGAAAGTCATGTCACTGAACTAAAAATATAAAAAAATATTGTTATAAAAATGATATCCCCATTAAGGCTGCAAAATTTTAGTTTATATTATGCCTTGATGCTCTAGGGAATCGTACATTTTGGTTATTGCAAGACCACAGAATTAGCACAAAGGCGCATTAAACATTAATGAGCAGCACGGCCTTTTAACCGATTTTCGCATCGTAAAAGGTGATAGATAGATAGACAGATGCATCAAAAAATCGACGCTTGAATTTTGCGTTAGTGTGAATCTCTTGGTGAGTTAAGTCAATCATATCCATCCACGTCAGAGTGGAAATACGCAAATGAGTGCATACCGGGTTGTCGATTTTAATTCCGACCCACCTAGATATGGTGGTTTTATCGATTGCCACGTTGTATTGCAGACTCTCCAACACAACAGATGAACTTGCATAAACGTACAGAACTCCCCACGATTCATCGTGGCAAAACATTTTACGCAAGTATAAGTCACATTAAAATTCCACTAAATTACTTAGAAAGTGTGGGGTTGCTAAATGTTCTCCTTCACAAGTTACTCGACAGTGAAGTCTAAGTGAAATATGTATCTAATTTACTAAAGCTTCTTCGAGTGCTTTACCCAGTGGTGCGTGCATTAGAATCTGAAGTCTGTATAGCCATTGATAACCTCGATGATAAATAAGCGGAAAGGCTAATTTGTGACAAGGGATACATTTGTTTTACAGAGAGGTCGGTGTTCATGCATAGCTCTTTGAAATTTGGCTGTTTTTGTTTCAAATGCTGATTAAGAACCTCACCACTGCGCAACACTCTATTTACAAAATATCTTTTAGATAAAATTAATGTCTAGGGCGATTTGGTTGAGCTCTGTTAAAGCAGTCTCTGTTAACTAAAGGAAGAAAATCTTTAATACTCTTTTAATACTCCCCAAGACGATATCCGACAACCGCGGTAAGAATGCACCACTGTGTGTGAGTGTTAGATAGGTTGATCCGCTTAGACATGATAGGGAAAGCGCGAAGATCAAACACGTCGTATCTGTGACAGGTTTTACAGTGGTTGGCCGGCGCGGTAGTCATTGCCACGCCTTAACGAGCTGCTGCAGGGCATTCCATACAAGTCAGGTGTCAACTGCTTTGTTTCATTCTGACCATGATTTGGAATATTAACAATAGCATTTTACAAATACGCCAACATTCTTACAACTAGGTGTAATGCTTGAGGAACTCGATTTGATCTGTTCTTAGTAGTCATCCCATATTAAAACAACACAATATTTTATAGTTCTCACCTACATGATGTCTGGATAAACTGGGGAAATCACTTGAATTCGTTGTAATGCATTATCAATGCTGTGCTAAAGGGAAACATTATTGTCGTCGCTTTGGCTATCTAAATGGACCGTATTATAGATAAGGGTCAGCAAAATCACAGGGACACAAATCAATTAATCGGAAGGTGTTCAGCCTCAAAGTTACCGGTTAGAAATGCGGCTCAGTTTGGCACTGGTAAAAATTAATCGTTTGAACTTGTCTGCAAAATTAAACAAATTGGCTAAACTAAACCCAGACTCAGATAATGGACAGTAAAGCAGTGAACTCCGGTGAACTGGATTGGAAGTAGCTGTGGTAGTTGTGGATCCCAGAAATTGGCATAAATAGAAACGGGATTAGTGGCCTCATTGGAATACCTAAAATAGCCTTTCAGGGTACCACTAAATGTAACCGTTACATGGTTTGAAGTGCCTTCACTCTATATTCGCATTTGTCCTTATTCTCACTTAGCGCATTCATTCGGCGTGTATATCTATCAACAAAAATAGAAATGATTTATCAATGACACGAAGCGGCGCGAAGGGAGAGCAAAAAGACCATAAAATCGTTAATGAGTAAGTGCATAAGTGCATTTACTCATTTTTTCAACATAGTTATCGTGCAGGCCAAAGCAATTCTCAAGTCAATGTTTCCTGGTTCAAGAACCTTCCTTGGAGAATTCTGCCTGGCTTCTTCTACGGCACTCAGCAAATGAGTTCCTCTAAGGATTTCCTTGATTTCTGGTAAAAAATGAAGGATTCCGATGGTTATAAATTGCGACTAACTTGCATGATGGAAAAGGCGACACTTCAAATCGGAACTCTCAAAGGACGCCTTCCACAACCCTTGCAGAATAAGCTGGTGCAACTTTGTCACGATGACATTACACGATACATTACAGAGTTAGGCTGTCAATTTCTTAGTCGAAGCGTCCCACATCCTGGCAAAATTCCCAGCATAGGAAAGGAATTCATCGAAAACGTGATCCTGTTCCACATTGTCTTAAATATCTACTTTCTAGGGTAGCTTTTGTTTTTGGTTTGAACAATGATGATGCTTGCATGAAAAGCAAGGTAAACATCCACTGAAGTTTTCTAACGTATTTTAGCTTGTATTAAATAATAATTAAATAAATTCCTGAATGTCTGTAAACCGAAGTAACTCAAAGGCGACCAATGATTTGATGCTCATTGAATCTCTGTAAAATTTAAAAATATTTTAAATTCAAATATTTTACAATATTTTACTTGTCTTTAGAAATGGTTTAGACAAATAAATTTGAGTAACTTGTTTCAACTTGCGAAATTCTCTGATTGAGATTTATCGACCACCATTTGTTTCATTCAACAAGGATTGGAAAACGCAGGCGATTTACGACGGAATCTTGGTAAAATGAGTAAACGCTCGCATTATAGCATGCTCCAAGTCTGCTTTGTGCATGAACATCCAACTTTCTCGCTGTTGTACTGATAATGTATTTGCCTGGAGACATTTACGATTTGGCATAAAGCACAACCGGAAAAGTTACTTATGTTGTCCTCTTGCAATCGTTTGTCTAAAGTTATCTTTAAGTAGTTATACTTGTGCAATAATTTTGATTGTTAGATTAATTGATCTAATTAGTCCGTACGAAACGTATGCACCTTTTTATAATTAACGATCGTCAATGTTTCGGTATTGAGCATACTAAAACGTGCACTTCCCACAAGAGCACCAGGCGAATTATAACCTGAATGACAATCTCAAAGTAATAGTAAATTTCAGAAAACTTTAAATCTCTTCATTGTTACAAAAAACAATACAGAGAGTGGTTTTTCGACAATATAAATGATAATAGCAGTTGAAAATTTTATTCTTTGATTGGTGATTGATGTATTGAATACCTTAATTACTATTTCAGTCAAAAACGAAATAGTAACTTATTATACGATAGATAATTGCATGTTCTTCCGTAGTTTTACGAATTTAACTACCAGTTCTTGATTTGGAATAGGACTATCTGAGGGTAGCAACAGTTAGGAATAGCATGGTCATTTCTATAGAAAAATGAAAGAATTTAAAATTTGAGTCTTTATTAAATTGTACATTTCAGGTACGCATTCACGATAACCACTTACCTCATTGGTGTTTTCGTGTTCGCTACGATTGTGGGTGAGCTCCATTAAAATTAAATAAGAGTGAAATAATATTGCACTTAAATCAAGTGACGCAAAAGATGCATGATATCTCTATAAGCACCGAGCGAATTCTTTTTTTTTCAAATTAATTATATGACTGCTAAAGGATTTTGCGAGCATGCCGTCACTTTATTTGCCCCTTTACAACAAAATTTGAAATATCAATTTGAATTTCCAAAAAACTCAGTTATTCTAGTTATGATTACGTTGATAAAATTTACCATGGCACCTATGCTTTTCAGAGGGCTGATGAAATCAATTTACATTGCAAAATAGAAAAATTCTTATTGCTCGCGAAATTATTTTTAGGTCAGGTTGGCAATATCATCAACAACAGAAATGCTGCCAGACTTTCATTTGAGAATATTCTAGTAAGTGATTTTTGCTATTTACTTTGCGGATATTTTGCTACAAATTGTGGGATTCAAAGGGATTTAGAAAAACTATTTCCTTGACTGCGAATTTCTGAAGGTTAATTTTTTACTAATTGCCTTTTACTCGGTAGGCCAAACAGAACGTAATAACAGGCAGTATGCAACGAACGGGAAAATCTTTTTCTTTCGAACATGGTCTTTTGGTATTAAATCGACAATTCCTGAAATCGCCAAATTACCATTTTAGTTTAGGGTAGCTTTTTCATCGTCAAAGTAAAGATCTTGGGTTCTAGAAAATTCCTTGTTAACAAAGAACTAGCCACTCAGGACGCATAAGATAACTGGGATAGCGATCATATTATGGGCAATTTGCATCATCATACAAATGATGAGGAAGTCAACTTTTTTATGCAGTCCATGATTATTCGCTGTGGATTATTTTAAAATTAAAAAAAGTCTTCCATTTATTTCTACTCAGGACAGCGCCAAAAGTTACATGAGCTCGCACCATGTGCCACAACGTCTGAGAAACCGTGTTCTCCGCTGGTACGACTACGCCTGGGAGCGGTAAGCCTTTCATGCCATTACTGATTCTCATTTTCAAAACTCCAGCCATTCATTTAAGCGAAAATAGTAACAAAACACAGTTGTCATTCACCATATTACGCAATAGCACAGTCATTTGTTGAGCTTGTTTAAATTGTGGAAACTGACTGGCAATTAACACCTTATGATAGAATTCTGAAAGCTCGGAAGAAATTAATGGCCAGCGCTCCATAACAGAAGAGGAGTACAAGGTGAAGTTTTAGTAGCAGTTCGAACTATGGAACATAGGATGATAGACGTGTAGCAGTAGTGCATGGCGGAAAAGAGCAGCAGTGACTGATTTCAAAGGTGCTGCCTACCGTGTCTTTGAGAGCCTTTGGACGTAGCAGTCGATGAGGGATTGAGCCACCGCAGTACTTAAATCAGAACTTCCTAATCCCCCCCCCCATGTATATATTTCACGAAAGCTTTTTCCAGTAGTAGTTGTCGAATTTTTGTGGAAGAACTTATAAAATATATTAATAAGCCAGCCATGCCAGTTGGGCGTTTTTAAGAAACATTTCTGGAGGTTTGATGTTTTTAAGCGTGCCAAATGCAGGACCAGCTTGACGTAGACAGTCTATGGGAGTCCAGCCTGGTTGTTTATAAATACGTATTATGTAATTATTCAAATGGCAAGTAATGTGTGCATGAAGATATGTATAGAACATTGTTAATCCTCAGAAGAAATGACAAAGTTATGAATATTTAATTCGCCACATGTCTTTAAACCATTTTAATACATTAAGAAACTCTCTTATATAAGACCCACTAATTTATTTGAAATAAAATGTGTTTAGCTCTTACTCCCTAGAACATTCTCAAATGGCCTTCAGTCCTATAATTTGGAAATTCTGAAAGTAATTCCGTATTAAAAAAAATAAAGTCAAATCCTTTCTGTTTATAAAAGCGCATGCCATGTAGGAAATACATTATATTTTGTAATTGAATTCTCAGCTTTCGTTCAGATACTGTGGTTTCATTTAAAATAAAGGCGTCACCGTAAATAGTGCTTCTGAATAGCACTACTCTTACGGATCACAACAGCGTAGCTTTGGGAGAGCATTTAGAAGTGCTTGTTTGGTCAAATTCACTGCTACCACAAATAATTCTGTTAAAATGGGCGAATTTGCATTTGTTTATCGGTTGGTCATCGGTCTCCTCGACTTGTCTTCTTAAAACCGGGAAAGGACCCGTTAAAGAGCAGAGAATGGATGGGACCCTGTTAGATAGTGCTGAGAAGTGAGTTGGCTTGCATTCCACCAGTAGCTGGGATATGTGTTCAGTTTTTACGAGATATGATAGCATTAAAAGTTTGATCGGAAGGCTGATAAGAAGGGAAAATTCCGAAAACTAGTACGATGAGGTGTGGTCATCGTTACCGATCTGCATGTTGATTGGGTGAAATGAACTGATAAATGGGGGCAATTCACTTTTTTGAAGAATCAGTCTCTGACTTACGGTGATAGGGAGTGTAAAACTAAGTTGTCCTAGTAAGTCAACAACGACAAATGTTAAAGAGGTTATTCTATACAAAAGACATCCAGCGTCTGAGTAAGGAAACCAAGAATATTCAGTCCCTTGGCAAATTAATTAAGACTTGGCGTTTGAAGTTTTCAAAATGAATGGATGGACAATGCAAATGCAAGTGATTCAATCAGTATTCGGCTGTGAGCTAGAGTTTGTGAATTAAACAAAAATTAATAATATTATGAGAACTTTGGTATTGTCGAATTTTCATTGGGAGAATCACTGACTGCAATACATTTTAAAAAAAAATCGCTTTTATATCCATCAACTGCACCAAAAAAGCCTTGAGCACAAGGTGGCGAGGTTAAACACTCAAAAATGACTTCTATGAAGGAAGCGCTATAGACCTCAATCGACTGGGGGGTAACAATGAATATATTTCAAATACTAAAGGTCTTAAAGGTGCCTGTAGAATGTTAATTAGAAATAGATATCATCGCTAAAAATACCTTAATAATTTTCAGGACCAGGAGCGCGAGTACAGTGTATTCACATCTTCATTTGAAAGTGGGTAATTCCATTGATGCTGTTGGAATGTTTGGGCGCGAGTACATTGTTTGCTAGCAATTAACTTGGGTGTGAGAGATCGTCTATAGGAGGACTGCAGAACAGATAAAATTTGATTCAATCAACAGCGCACTTTACTCTTTATTTCATACAATAAAACGGCCGTTTTAAACATTTACAGTAAAACTAAATCCGCCAATCCTCCTTTTATCTCCAACTTGAAATAAATGCCCAATTTCAGTTTTCCTAAAGATAGAAAGTTGCAGCTTCATTTTCAAACAATTAGGGATTGGAATTTAACAACTACTTTCACAAATGTCACAAGGAAAAAATCGGTTGCCTTTGGGACAGTTGATATCTTTTTTCCAGTGACCCCTAAATAGCGTGCTCATTTCAGTCATAGACATCCTAGTCTCATGACGTGACTGGTAGCTAAATGTCACATCTGTGGGTGTTGGCAGACAAATTGAAGGCCCTCTGGAGGAGTGATGAGGGAGAAGTTTAATGGCTTTGGGCGCAAGAGACAGCCGAACATCACCAACTGGGTGGTGCCGCAGTTCAACAAGTGCCTTTATTGCGTCTTTATGTAAGCAAAATTTTATTCAGTCGGGAAAGTAAGTTGAACTTCAAGGCTACCTTGTAAATAGCAGTTACAAGCGGGATCTACATTACCCATTAAAGAGTTGTCGATTGATTCAGGCAGTGAACAGTTCCCTTTCAAGCCGAAACTTCAAGTTGCAGAAGGTATTCAGCAAATAGTATCCAAAATTAATGAGCATGTGAAGTTCCTGTACAGTTTTTGAGATAATTCAAATGTAGCTTAGTTAATTTTCACCTAGATAAACGATATTAATTTGAAGTAATCAAGGTGGGTCGGCAGTTAAGGAAAAATACTAAAAAACTATAAAATTAGCCAAAATCCTAATTTAAATGTCTTCCTTTTTGAAGATAAAAAGGTTCAAATTTTGCTATAATGTATTTCGGGATTTTTGAATGCTTAACATGATTAAATTGGGAAGGGCTAAATAGGAAATTGGTGGACAAATACAAAATGATCTATAATTGTCTACAGGAATATTTATCAGAAAACACTTTTTGAGAAAGCACACAATATTCAGACCACAAAGCTAACAACGCTATAATTAACAACTACTGCAACTTCCTGGTAAAAACGGAGTTCTGTCAATACTGCCATGAAGATTTATTTGAGGAATTGAAGATTTTAGGCCATGATTAAATTTAGCATATTCACAAAAGAGGTTTTCAACGAATAATCAGACAAAGCAAAAAGGCAACCGATACCAGGCAGTGACTGGCTGAAACGAGGGCAGCAATTTTGAAGGGCGCCACCTTTTTTAATCTGTGGGAACACAAAAAGAGAATTATTATGCCAAATGAAGCAATTTCAATGACATTGAAATTTGTTTTTCCTAAATCTGTTCCAGACGGCGTCTGTTTGGCGAAAATGACTTAAACTGTCTGGGCCATCTTCCAGAGAAACTCAAAACTGAGCTCGCTCTTCACGTGCATCTCGAGACACTCAAAAAGGTTTCCAAGATAGTTTTTATGTGATATTTCAGCATTTGTAGAGATCGACAGATTGTGAGAATATCCTTAGCGCAGAGATCATATCTCAATCTTAAGTGAGAACTCTAGTGTGAATATTTATTTATGCAGCACATGGTAGTCGAAAAAATTCCACGCTTCATTAAAGTGTGGGATTAGACGATTCGATCATAAATGTGAAAACACCTTCCAATAGTTGGTGCATAACAATGATAATTAAAGGACAAAAAAGTCAAAAGTAGTTGATAAAATAAGCACATATTAATTTTAGAAAATAGAAGCAAAGAACTTGGGAATTAAAAGCTTTACAGACACTACAAGTTGAGTAGGAAGCTGACAGGGCTACCCTAGGCATCACTGACAGAATTGATTAATGAAAGGGCCTACGCACACGGACCGAAGCAGAGGCATTGTTGTTGTTGCAGGCTAACAAAAGTGAACACGTATCTGCAATAATTAATTTTTAACGTACAAGTAAGGTTTGGAAACTGGAGCAGCGGGTTGGATTTAGCGAGAAAATTGGACTCTTTTGGTTCTCTTATCTTCTTTTTAAAGGATTTCAAGGTGTAAATTGAGGGAATCGCTTTAGTTGTTGTTTAAATTTTCTATTTTATTATCTTTTTACGGAAACTTAATTAAACAATTAAAGAGCCTAATATGTAGTTTTAGCTACTTTGCTAGTTCGGTGACTGGTTACACAGCATTCCGGTTTAAATGTCTCCTCAGCACGCAATGAATCCTGATTGTGGTCTCCTTGTAGGTGACGATATTCCACGAGTGCAAGCCAGAGTTTCTGCATGACCTTGTGCTCAAAATGCGGCCCTACATCTTTACCCCAGGAGACCTCATCTGCCGCAAAGGCGAGGTGGCTCGCGAGATGTTCATCATTGCAGACGGCGTCCTCGAAGTCATCGGGTGAGTTCCTCAGCCACCACCTCCGTTTCATGACTCACTAACTACCTTGAGAACTTCAAACTAGATACCATGACTTCTTGAGAATACAGTAAATGGAATTTGTGATTACCCACTCCATATCTACGTGCTAAACTAATCTTAATTTATATGCCAGAAGGTACCAGCTTAAGAAACAAATTAAAGAGAACGATGCACATATATTTCATACTTGACTTCTGATGTTCTTAAATTTCTCTAATGTTATCCAAAGCAAATGAGTGAGTCTTGGATTTTGATTCTACAGCCTGCTGCAAGTAATACCAGTGGACTTTAATTATCACCTCTTCTTTATGTGTGAGGGCAGAAAGTTTGTGTGGAAAAGTTGTCACCCATGATTGAACTTTTAAGGTCGCAGTTGGAATATCTTGTCTACGTTTTCTGAAAGGAAATACCCTACTTGTGTAAAATGATCATCGTCCAAGGAAACTACAACAGTATTAAGTTATACAAGTCGCTCTGTGATAATTAATTAAAATATAAATTTTTGATGGCAAATTCAAGGTATTTCTACCAAGGAATAAAGAAGTCTAAAAAATGAATTAACAGGCATACTGGGGTTGGCATGGGTGAGGAATGGTTCTCACTGTTAATGGTTTGCTTAGTGTGCATGAACACCTTTGACAGATGTAGGAAAAAATATTAATCTGAATCTATGAGTATATTATGAAAGAAATTCGATGAGTCGCAAAGTCATGTTGTCAGATTAAGCATCGACATGACGTAACTTATATGAAAATAGTTTAGCTCAATTAAAATAGTCAAACTTGGTTATTGATATTACGATTTTATTAATATCAGTGAAATAATTAATATTCCAGTGAATTTTTAAAGCACCTCCGAAAGTATGTGGATCCTCCTTAGTTCATTCAGAGTACCAGCTCTTGATATGCGCAAACTTTGGAAAATCATTTTCCTCCTTAGTTACCGAAAAATTTTTAAAATTTCAAATCAAACTGTCTAAGATACACTCAGGGCAGAAAAGAGTTAGAGACTTTAAAACAGGGTAGTTGGATAAATTTGCCCACATTCATCGTGAAAAACCTTTGGGATTTGCTAAGTCAACAACCAAGAAATGTTTTAGAGAATAATATCCTTATAAAATGCCGTCCACTTTGTATCATAGTTTTGTAGGTGCCTTAGTAATTGATATTGTTTTGTGATGAATTTGAAATTTATCTCACATATTTCGAAGTATTTAATAACTTCATAATTTTTAATAAAAATTTCAAGTCTATACTTAGAGTTATTTCATGGAGCTAAATTCAGTCTATTTGTCTGAAAAAAGTAATTAATGGCTTTTACCTGACTTCTCACATTCTTGTCCGCTGAATATGCGAGCTACAGATTTAGATTAATGTCTTTTTTATATGACAAAAGAAATATGTTTTTTCAAGTGAATTCACACGGAACACGACTTTTCGGAATTTCGAAAACTTTTGAATGTGAAGCTAAACATCCTGTAGTCGAAAGTTTCTAAATGATATGTACGATGGATGACGAACTTATTTTTAACCAATTGAGGCCTCACTAAAATTAATAAAGTATCACAAACTTGCCCAATTGTGAGATAAGTAAATCTATATTTTTGCCCAGGAATTGTAATTTATTGCTTTCGATTGCTTTTCCTTTTTGTCTTTGAATGGTTCCGTCATCGTTAAAGTAGCCATCCATTTAGAGACTTAGCAAATTGTAACTTACTGCAAATAAATTTGTGTCAGACTTACTAAATCCAGACCCACCAAAGAATTTTTTGACGAAACGAGTTTGAAATCTGACAGTCCGTGTTTAATCACCTTTGCTCCAAAACTGCTTGATATAATTGTTTTTCAACATGTTTCATTTTATTCATGAGGTCATCAGTGAAATCTAACCAGCGGAAAGAGAAGAAAGTAGCGTTTTATTAAAAGCCAATAAGGCAGTAAAAAGTTTATTTTGAGCTAAAAATGTATGGCAGAGAGTTTAAATAACACAATTTGCCAGTACATGTTGACGACCAGTTTGTCAAAAAAGTGTTAACGATGCTTCAGTTCTAATGATCAAACTGGTGGACGAAAAACTAACCACCAAAGCAGGGACAAGCGGATTTGGAACGGACAACCCCAGTATTGGTCATTTCAAGTTTATATGTTAGTTTTAATCTGCAGTTGCGGAATCAGTCAGTTATCAATCCAGCCTATTAGAGTACAGAACATAAAACATTTTGGTTTTTCAAATAAACATTTTTCACATTTGCTATTATTTTATCTCCAGCAAAGGTGGCATTGTGCTCAAACGGCTGGAGGCCGGGGACTTCTTTGGTGAAATCGGTATTCTCTGCATCAACGGAGGCGGAAATAAGTGAGTCATATAATTGCTCTCGGCACGATGGCTTGTGGATGTAAATAAAAACTCTTTTGAAGGCGAACAGCCGATGTGCGGGCCGTTGGCTATGCGGAGCTCTTTGTGCTCTCACGAGAGGATGTGCTTTCAGCTCTGGCCGATCACCCTGATGCACATGTAAGTTTTATATTTTATTCTTTGTATCAAAGATAGCTACAGGTAAGATACATGGCTTTAAAAACAAAATAGCCACGGTTCAAAAGAATCTATCAATTCACTAACCAAAGTTTAAAAATTTTATGGCAAATATTTAAATGATTATCACTTTTCCCTTAGAAATAATCATTCAAAATCCCCATGCTTTCCAATTCATCTAAAACATTTTGAAAATATACTTTAGTATTTGGTAGAACTCTTAACTGCAAAAATATAACAAGCTATGTGAGATCTCCTTATAAAGGCAAAGGATACATTGAATTTAAATTGTTTATTTGGTCATATAGCTTGCTAATCAGGTATCTTACATGTGACAGTTCAAATATAAATTACTCTCTTCACTAGTTCCCCCGGCCTGCATTGCACATAAGATTCGGTAAATTTAAAAGAACAACATATACTATACTTACTTTGCCATATTTAGTGCTGCACTAAATACTTTGCTCAAGCTAAATTTTTTCATTTGTCCTTAGTCAATACCAAAAATTGATAGTTTAGAAAATAGAAACTGAAAGTTGGAATAGTTAAAGGATTTCATTTGACATTATTTGTTTAATTACCTATCTGTATTTAAAACCATGAATAATTTCACTGAAATTTTTACTATTATTCGCGATAATGTGTCACTCAAAAACTCCCCATGAAAAAAATGTAATTTCCACAGTGTAATTTATTTTTCTGACAAATTTGCTTGGTTTTTCATCTCCAGTTTGTGCTTGAGGGCAAGATTAATTTCGAAGTACACTCGAGGAAATTATCGCCAACCATTTGATGAACTAATTACTTTAAATTAAATTTGTTGTCTTTCAAATATTTGTTTCGAAACTACGCATTAACACATTTTCAGTTTGTTATGACTATTCCATTTATTCGAGCTAATTAATTCAGTTAGTTTGACCTTAAATTGAAACCTATGATGAGTTGCATTGATGGAAAACTTATAGCTAATCGTAATTGATGGCCTTCTCAGATACTTTAATATAGAGTGGGTTCGAGATAAATTGGACTTCTTTGAATCGACGGCTCTCGTAAAATCAACGATGCTGGCGATTTCTGAGCCATAGGCTAAATCGCCCATTTAGTAGTGAGGCTTTTTTTTCAGTCTTCGGCAAAGGTTATTTTCAGCACGAGATTTTAGGGTTCTTTCATTGTGAAATTTAGTGTGATTGAACGCATAAAAATTCTTGAAGACAACTATTACAACCTTGTTAACTAAAGAGTGATTTATGGATTTGAGGTAATATAAGCAGTGAAAGATCCAAAATACCTTAGAGATTGTGAACTTTAAGATATTGATTGTCTGATGGTTTAATGTCATCGTAGTTAACGTCCCTTTAGGCATCTTTATTTATCGGAGAATAACACACTTGAACCATAGAGTAAATTTTTTATTCCAAGCAATAATTCCACATTTTTCATCAGTTTCCGAAAATTATGCTTATACCAGGATAAGGGATTTGCCGAAAGGGACATGGTCACATGAAAATTGCTTTGGAAACAGTATTTTTCCATAAAGAAACACTGTTAAATTGGCGTACATTGTGACAAAAATTGTGAGATAGAGTAATTTTATCCAGCATTCGCTTTATATTTAAGCAAAAAGCAGCGTTTGTTTTTTCATCGATATTTTGAGATATGTAAAAATTATTGGATTTTAAACAAATTTGAATGAGTGGTAATTTAACTATGCCCCATGTGATTATTGATGTTGACGTTTCTTGTGAAAGTACGAAATGGAAAAGTAATAAAAGTTTATTGTTTTCTTTTTTGCTTTCCAGACCATAATAATGGAGCACGCGACGCAGCGTCTAATCGAGTCCAAGAGTCGTGAGGATGCACAGGTTTGTACAATGCGTTTTCGTGGTGCATTTAACCACGAAATCCTCTCTTTTAGGTGGCGAAAACGCAGAACCACACAGATGGAAATTCCTCTGGTATGTAGAGCACATTTAATATGAAATCTCAAACTGACTCATGCTTCTGTTCATCATTCCAGCCATAGGACTTATCTTGAGAGTAAGCCACACACGGTTTTCCGATTCCTTTGATCTAGTGGCTTAGATCTTTTCGCAAAAGTTGATATTGTTTTAATCCACTTATGATTTCATTAGAATATTTCGGTAACTTCCAAAGTAGCACCTCTACCGAGTTTTAAATTACTCAAAAACCAGATTTCATATTCGAATTTGAGGAAAATCTGAGATCAACTTCGATAAGATCTTGAATGATCCTGAATCAGTCTCATAAATGCATCTATTATTAACCCCAAACATGCCTAAAAAACCTATAGCTAGAGCTGGAGGATGACTTACTCAAAGTGCTTTCGTGTATATGAATAAAAATTTAGGCTTTTTATGGAAGAATAGTGAGCTAACACTTAATAGCGTCATAACAATTGCTAAAAATACATCTCTGCAGATTACCTTCTTGCATAGTGTCGGCGTACTGAAGATTCATCTGTCTATAAATAAATAGTATACAAATAAATCGATTTTGATGTCATTGCTTTCGATCTAGAAATAAACTTCCTTCAGAGACGAAGAATACTGACGTAGGTTAACTAAAACTGAACAGAAGTTTATTGATTTAACTTACACTGTTTTATCTCAAGAAAGAATTCGGGTATGCTTTTGTTGCTCACGTAACCCACATACGCTTATTTTTTATCAACCAGGTTTGAGTTTATGCATCACTCAAAATAATAAAATAGGCTATTTTATCTCAAGAAAATTGTCTAATTAGTTGAGCTAACCAAATGCTGCAATGTTACATTTTCATGATTATAATGCAATTTGATTGATACTGAATCACCTATGTTTGGTGAACCTTTTTCCTCTGTTAGTTTGTGGAAACATTAAATTTGTCTCATAAGGGCGTTCTCAAATTTAGCATTTCATCAAAGCCAAATTATGAGTCCTTTACTGTTACCTCTCGACGAAATAAGGTATAGCAACATGTTTCGCGGGTAAGCGAGAGAGATGCTCTTTCATGTTAAGCGTGAAGTAGTGGGGACAAGAGTAACAGTTGTTGGACTGGGAATGTAGTGGAATGGCTACACTAAGATTCTCTTTAAGATTGATTCACCACTCCTATGAGGTCTCACTACCAGAGGGAGAAGGGAACACGTGAGCACCCAACCACTTATAAAATACCAGTGATGAATGAGGAATGCACTCGAGCGCTTTTATGACTCGACAGATTGACGAAGGGGGAGTCGATTGACTTGGTAGGCCGGGCTGCAAGCCTGGAGAGCTGCCCGGTGTCTAGTTTGTCGCGTCTGCACAGCAGACATCAATCTGAGCCGGTAATGAGAATTTTCGGCTTAGACAGGCCGCCACAGGGGTGTACTAACGTAATATATTCGTTTTTACCTCCAATAGTGAGGTCAATGAATTTAAAAACCATAGCGGTTTGGTCTTGGAGTACTCTCTGTTTTTAAACACGGAAACAGGCTGCTTAAAGTGTTAGTTTTCTTCATAACTGTGTCGTTTCAAATGGACAAAATGGAACTAGATGAATGTAGCATATGCTCTAGGATCCCTTGTTCAGACTATCTTTCAATGCCTTTACAGTCACAAATGTAGCACTCGTACTTTGTATATCCGCCTTTTGGCTTCACTAGGTAAAATCACTTAGAACTCTTGCTATGATTAATGATAATCATTAGCAGCACCTAACCAATTCAATCGAGCAAACAACGACAATTCCCTTACGCAGCATTCGAGATGACAAGCAATTACATCTCTTCTACTTTTGGAGACTAAATAAATTTAACATAGATACGAACCCCGTGGAGTTCTACTCTATCCTTTTGAAGATCTGTTTCACCAGTCAGACTTTCAGCCCTTCTCCGTAAGGGGGCGAAAGAAACTCAACAAACAAAATTTATTTCATCTTATGGATTAAGTGGAACTTTATCATCCCCATTAATTTGATGGAAAAATTGTCTTTTTAAATCTGTTGCTTTTTGTAGAGCACTTTTAACAAAATCAATTTCTACTAAAAAAATAAGCAACTCCCTGTGATATTACCCCTCCCAGGCCCATCAAATGTTATATACCACAGGGAAACTCGAGTGTTAGCTCCTTCCACATTTTCAAGAAGTAAGCAGTTTTAGGTCCCTTTTAGCTATTTTAAGTTCTCCTAGTTGAGCTTTTGTTCCCTTTCGTCCAATCTATGTTTCTTTAACAGAATCCGGCGGCTCAAGAGGGGTGCGACCAGGCAGCACCTCAACCGCGAGAGAGGGCTCGGTGGCGGCGGCGGCGGCGTTCCGGCAGATGGCGATGGCGGGGCCCTCGAGGCCGCCCGACGCCCCCGCCCCCATCCCCCGACCCTCTTTCCGACTCGGCCCCGACTCCACCATCGCCACCTCCGCCAACATCACCATCGCAGACTCCGACTTCCAACTTCAGAGCTTCACTGCACAGTGAGTTTCATTGACACAGCATTCAACATTCTACATTACTGCAAAAGCAGCTTCGGAGGGACTGGATGGTCTACTCTAACTTTCTTATTTGGCCAGACCAAAATGATTCTTGAGTGTGCGCCTCTTTATGTGCAGAGTTTATCGATGTGTGTCCGAACCAGTATTTGTGTGTGTCCAGTGTTTTACAGAAAGATTGTAAATTTGTTTATTCAGGGCACTAAATGGATGGGAATATTCTGGAAACCGAGTTTAGTCATGCTGGACTGATCTGCTTGCTAGTTGGGCGATGGTGAGTAAAAGTGGCCGCATGTTGGTACCTCGACTTTTATAAGGCCAGCACAGCCCTTCTGAGGAGTTATTAACTTTGACAGTATGTTATATTGCTCATACTAGATGCCTAGTTCAGGAAGCTAGAGATTCATTGCATGGCTGCTGGGAGATCGTCGGGATGTCAGTCTTTCTGGTACAGGATTTAGAAAGAAACCCAAGTGACTAACCAATGTGATTAATGGATGGCCTCGTGAAGGACCTTCTAATTTATCGACCCTCGTTGGTGTGGCAGGTGTGCATTTATGAGATAGCATCTACAACTCTGTAATGACAGAGGACCCTGATGAAAAAAATGGACAGCAGGAGAATCGTAGAGACTGTAGTCCAGCTTCTGATATTTGCTTCCGATTCGGCGAAAAAGACGACAAGTTATCACGGCTGTCCCACCAATTAGTGCATGCAAAGCTATTCGTGAGGTTTGGACCTCAACAGGTTCAATGATCAAAGTATTAGCCACTCTTGAATTGCCTGCAAAATTTGGGGTTAATCCACATTAATGAAATCGTTTTTTCGCTTAGAATAGCCCTGAATAAACAGTGCCGCTACAAAATTTCAATGGTCTCCCATTTTTCGAAGAAGAAGATATATTCCTACTCTTCTTCCACTCAGAAACGAATCATGACGAACAATGGTTTTGTATCCATTTCTTACTCAGATCTACTCAATTTTAATTCACCACAGCAAAGCTTTACAGACTACAGTCAATCAGTTGAAAGACATTTGTACGAATAACCGCACATTTCCCAACCAAAGACTTAAAATACATAGATTACGACAGACCAGCCTGTCTATAACGCACTCAAAAACAGTGTCTCCAATCACTGATTGGCAAGTCTCCTCCACCAGTTCAACTGCTTCTGGCTGAAAACTAAGGGGCAGCACTTTCCATTCACAAAATCTGGAAGCTCGAGAGAAATTCAACAATAGCTGGCAGCTAAAAATATCCACTTATATAGGTATTTAATATAAATGGATTTCGCACAATAGTCGAAGAGTTTTCATAGAAATCTGCCGCCATTTGCGTCCATTTCAGCCTCAGTACGGCCCAACCCGGGACCTGGAGCAAGCTGATTTTACACTTTCAATGCGAGAAGGGCCTCAAAAACGGCTTTATTCTCGATTAAGTGGGTTTTTGTGGCAGTGCTACGGTGGCAGATAGTGTTTTCAAGACAAAATATCCAAATTATAAATAATAGTCCATCGACGGGCTCAGAATTTTCCGACTTGTGGTCCAGGGAGCTGAATCCATCAGTCAGTTAAAAGTTTTTGCACTGGAAAAGGCTGTTTTTTTTCTTAAGCGGAGGACGTGTCACTATGCTCAGGACTAAATGATTTTTTTTTTGAATATTTTTGATAACTGTTTGGCTAACTTCTAGTAACCACAGCCTCGTAGTTTCCAGTTCTGGCCGTCACATTGTTTTCAGTGTTCACTACCGCTTTCATTGAACACCGGTCATAATCTCCTCTTTTTTGTATTCATGATCCACCGGGTGGTATATTCCAGTCTGGATCCATTCTCGTTAGCAGCACCACGTTTGTGAATGAAGAAGGAAATGACTTTTGCAAGAGGAAGCGAAGTGTGTATGAACACTTATATCAACTTGAGAAACAACCAAATATTTTGTAATATACAAACCTAACATCCTGGATAGTACAACATGAGAAACGCATTCAACTATGACTTCAATTATGGCATTCTAAAATGTTTGCATTAATTCTGATTACCTGTGCTACTTCTCAACTTCCTAGTCAAATGGTTGGCATCCGATAAATTGCATCCAGTAATTGAAAACAAGATGTTGTTTTTACCTAACGATCAGGACAAGTTTTTTGAGTAAAGGCGGACAATATAGCAGGTCCTTTAATTGCCTCTCTGTGTTTATATAATTATTTGGCATAAAAGCACCATAAGTGGAAGTTTCTAATAAATAATGGGTTTATAGCTTGGAAATGAGGAGAGAAAGTTCGTATCACTGAAAGTAATTAAAACCTTATCAGGGTTTCATAAATCAAAGTGGACTAATCTATTAGTCGCCTGTGAAGCTAATCAGAATCGATTTCCATTTTAGGTAAAAATCTGGCTTGCAATAGAACAATTTCGAAACATTGGATTTTTCGCCCAAAATTATTTGTTACTTTAAAATTTGTTGAGAGAGCAATGTGAGATTCTGAACGGCATTCTAGATGCCTCTTGTGTAATGATTTTCGATTTTGTGCAGCTAGAGTGACAATTTGCCAATTATTACCAATCATTTGGGCATATTCTTATTTTCAAATTATCCATATACTTCCATCCAAGTGTTGTATCTTCATTGTAATGCTATACGATGTATTGTATTCTTGGTTTCTTGGTTTTCTTTCCAGGATTTATCCGAGATTATGTAATAACGAGCACTTGCATTGCATCGAAAAGGATAATATTTGCTTTCTTGTGTGCTTAGGTAGATATTAATGTCAGTTAAATCGCTATTCTGTAAATAACATTCTTCTCATGCCTAAAGTGTTCTGATGTAAGAGTATATTGAAAAATGACCTATCGTCGAATCTTGCCTTTATCGGTGTTTATGTTTATAGCAAAAGATAATGACTAACTATTGCGATATGTTATGTTGAAGGAATTTGGTTTGTATGAAGCACAGTAAAAAGTGTGAATAGGAAATAATTCCGTTTTTACAAAGAAGTATCAATACACGATAATGAATTACACCATTTGTGCATTTTTTGTTTTCAAATATAAGCCTTATCCATGGTAAAAAGCTTCAGATATTTGGAGTTACCTTTCCAACTGTTCGAGCAGCAAAACAGACAGAAGTCTCTCATCTGTTGTATATTATTCTTAAGAATTTACTCTGAGACGCCTCGAAAACTAGTGGAGCCACCATGTTTACTTCAACCCTTTAGGGCTTAAATAATTCTTTGAATTTTCATAAATGTCCATGGATCATACATTCTTAATGTCGCTTTTATTTTTATAAAATGATGTGCTGAATCTTAAATTGGCTTTTTCTGTCCCCACAAGAAACTCACCATACAATTTGTCATTTTCTGTGCTTGTCCACCCAATTATATATATATATATGTTTAAATGAGTATTGTTTATCTATTTAGAAGGGATGCCTTAATGAGACGTGAAAAGAACGCGCTGAATTCTCTGGCGGATTTGAACCGCTTTGTAGAAGAAGCAATGGTAAGAGGTACCTTTGCCTTATGGCTGTTTGCCCCCAGTTTCTCGTGAGCAGCTACTCGGAAAGAATCGCAGCCAGGGAGGAACGCATCTGCTCCCTTATGAGCGAAAATGCGGAGCTCAAGAGAAAGTTGGACAGGTAACCAACTCTTACTTACTGCTTGAGAGTGTTGTATCTATTTATTCTATGGCCACGTGAGCCGAATAGTCCATTTGCAATAATTATGCCATCCTTAAGGCTGATTCAGTATTGTCACGAAATACTTAGGTGAAATCGGCTCATGGAATTCATCACACCATTGGGTAATTTGGAAGTGTCACTTTTTGAAAGAACTGACTGCATGACTTGAAGAGGCGGCAATTTTGAAACTCTAAGCGCCGCAGAGTAAGCATAAATTACGGTTTTCGCCTTCCCTTTAACTACTGAGAAGGATCCAGAGTTAGGTAGAAGAAAATGCGTTCCTAAATTCTTGGCCAGAGCCACCAATGCCAATCAATGAGCACCATGAAAATATTTACTCTGACACAATAAAAGTGAAATCGAAAGTGAAGAGTGGGAAAAGGAGAGCAAAACTGATTCATTTTCTCGAATCATATGCGGGAGAAAGAATATCCAGTCCCTTCTAGTGAGTCGCTTTGGGTCGATAAGACCTGAGTGGTAATTATAGAGTCCCAACAAAAGTTCTCTGAGGGTCAAATCAGTGGTATCAAAAGCCGAAATCGGTAAGTGGGCAGCGGAGAGGCTATATCGTAAATGAATAAAGGAAGGCTTACAATTGAGCTATTCGAGATCGAAAAAGACGTTTCAGATTTGGCCATCTAATTAGTTAATTATATTTCGTCTAATTGACATAAGTTGCCAAGCTCTGACCATGTTCAATTCCTTCCATTTTCGTCGATTTTTTTTCCTGTTTTCTTTTTTACCGCTGTAGATTGAACGAGTTGTATCCAGAAAGCAAAGACTCCTGGGGCATGTGAGCAATCACGATCTGAGCATTCCAGAGCTTTTTGGTCAACAGAAGTCTGAGATGCCTTGTCAAAACTCAGAAATTTCTCCCTCTCCCTTCCCAACAATTCTCTAGTACTTTGTGAAATTTGCAGCCCAGATGAATGCAACTCACATCTTGATATCGAATGTATTTGTAAACGGACACAAGATTGACCTATTTACACTTGTTAAATTCTAAGTGGTCCTATATCCGGATGAAAAAGTTGGGGTGGGAGCAGATACTGTTAAGACTTCAAGCATTGACTGACAAATTAAAAGTCTTTTTTAATGTTAATTATTAGTCTTCTGCATAATGCAAAAACCGGTCCATAAATGGCCAACATCAACCAGGGTGACTTGTGATGCCTCCCTCTTGTCTGGCAATTTATGTAATCTGTCAGACCACAGTTCCGAGTGTCTACTTTTAACTGATACTCTTAAGCACGATTAACAATAGACTTGTTGCCAGGATGCTGAATATGTAGGCAAGATGTAGGATTAATTGAAAATAATTTAGAGTTGGTTCTGGCTCTATGCGAATTTTAAGCCAACGTGATGTCGCTCGGTATAGCTAACCCACACTGAATCGCCAATCCAATACTTCTTCGTTGTTGCTTACAATACTTAGTGAGCTATGCAGCCCAACTATATTAAATTAGTATAGATTCGCGACGTTAAGTGCTCCGTTTGATTACACAGCGAAAAGTAACCATGTGCTCATTCGTTGGGATCTCTGATCTTAAAAAGAGAAGGTTACATTTGCTTAGCTTAAGAAGTTCAAATAAACAACAATGTGTTACAAACAAACAGTTAAACACCAAAAATATTTACAATGACGTTAAATTTCATATGAACTGGCTTGTTTCAGATAGTAAGTCAACGAATCAAAGTCAGCTCAGATGTGGCAGTAGTGGTTATTCTCCTTTTCATAAATCATGGAAGGTAAGTTGCCTTCTGTATGGATGTGAGTTAATAAAAACGTAAAGCCATAATACTCTAGAGACAACAACAAATGAGCCTTTGCGCCTTTGCGGGTAATAATATAATTGAAGACATGAAGTAGCAAATCTGTGATCATTAATTATTTAGAAATACGCACACAATTTAGCCCTTAAAAGCAAGTAGCATGTTTACGTAAAATTAAATAAATTAATTTGACATCATAGAGTTTTCACCATCAAATGCTTATGAAATGACCTTTCCTATTTGTTGATGAATCTAGAGGCGGTCTAATAGTTTAAGCTAATTGAGTAACACCGTGGCAATACAACTGGTAAATTAGCATGACTTCCAACATTGAGAGTTCCAAGCGGCTTTCGGCAGAGCTTGAAGATGACATTGAAAATAAATTAACGGTTTCTAATGATGCAGCAAATCCTGAAGCCTCGTCAGTCAATAAGAAGAAAAGGAAGAAAAAGCCGAAAAAAAGTAATGCAACATTTAACTAATGTTTTGTAGCCGCAGCACAAACTAATGACGAGGCAAACGGTGCGTTGAGTTATTAGCTTAACGTTTCTAGGAGATGCTGAAAAATTGGAATCTTCAGAGGAACCCAAACTCGCGGAATCGGCTAATACAGGTACCAAAAAGAAGAAACCCAAGAAGAAAGGTACATTAATAAGTGTATTTAACATTCTTTTAGCGGTTCTGAAACAAACGGATCCGCCCTCGATTCCTGTTGCTGATCTCTATCCCAATAAGGACTTCCCGGTCGGTCAAATCATAGACTACACCCCTGCCACCGATGGGTAAGGTTTATCAGTAGTTCTCAAGTTGGTAAAACAATTAACCCATTCGCATTCCATAAAAGTTTACTTTGGCGGTTTTCGTGCTACTTATCATCTCATTTATATTTAATTTTTAAGCCGAATGGCTGTCAATCGAATGACATCCGAAGAGTTGAGGTTGCATGATGAGGCTCGTCTCGAGGTCTATCAGGATCTTCGGCAAGCCGCTGAGGTCCACCGAACTGTTCGCAACCACATGCGTCCCCTTCTTAAACCCGGCATTCGTCTCATCGATTTCTGTGAGCAGCTTGAAGACACTAGTCGAAAATTGATCAAGGAAAACGGGCTTCAAGCGGGTCTTGCCTTCCCCACGGGTGTTTCTCTCAACAACTGTGCAGCTCATTACACGCCTAACGCAGGGGACAACACAGTTCTCCAGTATGACGACGTCTGCAAGGTTGATTTTGGGGTCCATGTAAATGGTGAGCACGCGGGGTTTGATTTGTTTTCTTGTTACTGAGTCATTGTTCACTGTAACTTATCTGCATTCAGGCAATCTCGTCGACTGCGCCTTCACCGTTCACTTCAATCCGAGGTACGACAAACTTGTCGAGGCTGTCAAGGATGCCACTAATACGGGCATTAAGGTAACGCCTGTCATTAAAAATATGCTAATTTTAAATGCTTTCATGCCAGTTTTTCTTTGTTGAAGTGAATTTCATCTTTTTAGGCAGCCGGTATTGACGTCCGTCTCTGCGATATCGGCGAATCCATCCAAGAGGTTATGGAATCGTATGAAGTTGAGTTGAATGGCGAAACTTATCAAGGTCATTATTGTTTATTTAAGAACTGCACATCCTCTACTTGAATTTTTGTTTAGCAAGTTTTGATTCCCTGCTTCTCTAGTGAAACCAATCCGCAACCTGAATGGTCATTCCGTAGGTCCCTACCAAATCCACGCAGGAAAATCCGTTCCCATTGTGCGGGGTGGAGAACAGACCCGTATGGAGGTATGCCTATCATTGAGTTCTCCCTGTCTTTTCAAAGTTGTGCTTCTTACCTTTTTGACGCAATCCACTAGATCACATGACCTTGTTAAATTTGTTTTCACCACAAAAAATCTCTCCTCCTCATGGGTGGTACGCATCGAACCTTTAGAGTTCGGTGCGCTGAACAAGAATCTGGTGTAATAGTAGGGTTTTGTGCTGATTAGTTTTTTTCTTGCATCTGATTCGTTTTTTCCCTGAGGGGCAAAGGAAAATGAGGTGTACGCAATCGAGACCTTCGGCAGCACCGGCAAGGGTGTCGTGCACGATGACATGGAGTGCTCGCACTACATGAAGGACTTCGATGTCGGGCATGTGCCTCT
Source organism: Anomotaenia brevis (assembly GCA_030710315.1). Taxonomy (NCBI): domain Eukaryota; kingdom Metazoa; phylum Platyhelminthes; class Cestoda; order Cyclophyllidea; family Dilepididae; genus Anomotaenia; species Anomotaenia brevis. Next base: position 950,982 of record JAUOZQ010000005.1, read on the forward strand.
CAGGCAAGTCTCGGTACTTTTCCCAGAAACCTCGGAGCACGATGTGCATACTTTTATTTGCGCGACTCTAGCTGAGTTCAAGTAAAAACGTAATTGGATTTGTTAGCACCTCCACTCTAGCCCTCTAGGTCACATGGGGGCAGAAAATCTCGTCTGTGCCAAAAAAAGGACTTAAAAAGGTTATTGAGTGTGCTTTTGGTTTTTTGGCAGTGTCGAATCTCCGACCACCAAGGTATGCACCTGAACAAATCTGGAATGCTGCATGAGAGGCCATTAGTGACAGAAAAATTAAGTACCGTGCTACTTTCAAGAAATTTATAACGAGGAGTTGATGGGAAAACAGCTCTCTTCTGGTCTGAAATATTGGTTTCCTCGGCAATGAGCCGTAGGTGAAATGGTGACCCTGTCATTGCTCATGAACACGGTTATACGATGTGAAAGTTTAAGTCATGAAAAGTGTTCCTGTTCATTTGAAATTGTTTTAGCAAAAATCAAACTCTCAACATCATAAAGCACCCATTTTCCTCGACCACTGGAATTTAGAGTTTGGTTGTTTACGCCAGCTGTGCAGCTTGTCTCAATGTATTTCGCTAGCATGATTAACAGCTGTTTCGTAGTTGCAGAAAATGCATGAAGCACTGGGATCGATGATGCGACGAAATAGGGGCTCTACTAGTGTCAATTTTGTCGGTGCTGTGTGACCGGTCTTCGCTTCAAAAAGCATATAGGGCTGTTTTGTCTGGTCTTGTTCTATGATGTCATTCATGCAACTTCAGCAGCCTACGTCCAATTATCCTTAATGTTTCATGAGAAAATTATGACCGTAGAAGCGTAGCCCATGATATTAATGAAACTTTCTGCATTCAAACTTGTCTATTGCAGAAGCATCAAGACTGTGGGGATGAATTGCCTGAAGTATGCATCTTTAGCCATCTACTATACTTTGTTATTGCACCCCAGGGATGTTGAAGTGTTAAAAGCCCTCACTACATTGCCGGAGTTTGGGGCCTTCTTTTCTGAAATCAAAACCGCCTGCTTTACTCAAATCTAATAAGTAGTGGTTTTCTAAATGCAGGCAAACCCGTGCGAAGCAGTTGTTGGGAACCATAGACAAGCACTTTGGGACTCTGGCGTTCTGCCGGCGCTGGCTGGACCGGCTGGGGGAGACAAAGTATCTGATGGGGCTTAAGAACCTGGTGGACATGGGAGTAGTACGGGCGTACCCCCCACTGGTGGACGCGCGCAACAGCTACACCGCCCAGTGGGAGCACACGGTCATACTGCGGCCCACCTGCAAGGAGGTGGTCACTCGCGGCGACGACTACTAGACCACGTCGTTCCGTTCACTCTCCTCGCCGACTCCCCTTCTACTCATCGGTATCAATAAAAAACCTCGTCTCTTTGTACTTGCATTGCCCGACGGCCACCTAGGAGGCCGTCTTAGGGATCAGATAGCAGTAATAGAGGATGGAACACATGAGGGGCATAGAGGGTCTTGTGAAGCACTGAGTTCGTACTTCAATGTGCGACATTAGATTTGAGATTACTCATGCGGAATTTGATTCAGACTGCTAGCTAATAAAGTAAACTCGATCAAAGAGGAAGTGCTCTTTAGGTCTTCGGAGTTAGTTTTACGCATTAACTCTAGCTTGGGCAGGTTTTATTTGTGGGCTACAGAGTATATTTCCTACGCTCTCTTTGTAAGCTGCTAGTTGAAGTCACACGCGAGGCGTATGTTGACATTTGAACTTTGAGGTATGCTCTAAGTTGCCATTAATAAGGTCGTTGATCTGTCTAGCCATATCATAGTCAGGGGTGGTGTGTAAGAGAAAGTCACAACAAAAGAACCCGAGATCTAGTTGGCTATCAAACTTAGCGCCAGGGTAGTAATCAGTCCAGTATGAGACTTCGGCTGTTATGGAACGAATAGGGATTGGATTTGGGTATGGGGGGTGGAGCTGCGTATGAAGTCATTGAATTTCCGAAATTCGATCCCAAAAGGGTTTGTGTTTCAAGGAACCAATTACCCATTCTGCAATTATCTGCTGTTTATCTCTGGTGCTACAACGGAATGCTCGTTCAGCACCTAGCATTTTATAGATTCTGCGTGTTAGGAAACTAGGGTTTAGCACTACCCATTTTGGTTCACAAGTTAGTCAATACAACCACAATAATCCTCAGACGTTCGTTTTGAGTACTGTCTTTGAAATCTCATAGTCAAAACGGGTTTGGTTCGTAGACTTATTTCGTAAGACGCCCTAAAGACATGGAGGTACGAATGGATTAAAATTTCGCGAGAATGATTGGACCAATCGACTAACAATGCAAGTGCCATCCCTCTTAATAAGGACCCTGGAAGAAAAGCGAAGCCCGACGAGGACAAAAGTTCTTCCACAAAGGCGCTCATTGAGCCCGCCGCCGAAGCCTCTCACTCCTTGCTCGGCAGAAGTAGTTAACTTCCCAGGAAGACTTACGCCCTACGTAGCAGTGGCTCTTTGTGCCCTCGGATGGCCAATTTCTTGAGGCACAGCCAATAGTCGTCACACTTACAAAACTATGGTAATAATTGATTTGGCAATCGTCCTTGGCGTACACGTCTGAAGACATTAAATGAGTTTCATTAAGCTGTTCACAAGGAATAACTGAGCATGAATCAACTTCTTCTTTGTCCGCGTGTAATTTGTTAGAATATTGTACAGTCATCTGCTGTTCCCTAGTACAGCGTTACTAGAGATACGGCTTCCAACTTGAAAGAAATGAAAAAGTGTGTAATAACATCAGCTTCTTTTTAAAGGAGACAGTAAAGGGAATAATCTGAAGACCAGTGAAACTGTTCATCCGTGTGTCAAAGTGAACTAAGTGGCACTCTTAGGGGAAATGGTGTCCTAACCGCGCTGTTATTGCACGTTTCTATTCGGAGTGGGGATGAGTTCAGTGGACTCCCAGTTAGACTTAAACTGCACCAATGCTGATTTAAGGTGATAAACAGCGGGGCATATCATGGGAACAGTTAGTTATCCATGCATGAACTGCAAAAAAATTAACGAGGATTTTGCAGGAAGTGCGGGGGAAAGTGCATTCGAGATGGGTGTGGGCTGGTGAATACGTGGAATTTACCTCAGTCATTTCTGATGTACTGGCATTTAGCATGACAAGTTGTATTTTTTAGTGTAACATCGGGGTTTCACGTTGCCAAGACTAACTCCTATAAGAATTCAGCTAACAGTCTTCTGTGAATTCAGGAATCTTAAAGAATTTGTTGTCCATCAATCTAATTTTACAAAACGTACCCATAATACCTCGTCACCAATCCCCGTTTACTACAGTGTATCTTATTAGATAGTTCGAGCTCGAATGACAGCTCCTCTGAATGTCTAGTATGAGTCATTTACCAGTTCTATGATTTAGGTTCTACATCTGCATTCAGGTTCCCATTTTTGCCTCATACATGGCTGTTTTTTGGGCTGCGTAAACCCCCACTAGGAGAAGCCTGATGAGGTCCACAGAGAATTTGACATACGTAGTGAGAACACACGCTCCACTGATGTGCTCACTTCATTACTTTGAGCCGCCATGAAAAATTCGGGCAAAGCATATGCTGTTTGAAAGTCTTGTCGGAATTCAATTCAGACCTATGATTGAGTTTGAGTACAACCCGAGAGTTCTCCAGGCTATAGGCTTTTTCCGAATTGTGCTTCATAAAACGTCTGAGAAATTATCGCCTTACGAAGGTTTCCCTTCTATTAATGTTGTTCTACGGATCTTTCCTGGTCCAAAGAGTCATCTCAAAAATTTGGGTGATGCTTTTTGGTACTTCGGTGTGGGACATTTTGGGTATCTTCAGTGCACCTATGCTTTTTAATATCATTGAGTGCTAAGATTTCTCTAAACACCTCATAGTTTTGTTGACACATAAGAAAGCTTCCCAATGGTTCCTCGGGAAAGGTTGTTTATGCATGGCGAGCGCAAATACTGACAAGTGCTTCCTGCTACTTCACAATCAATGTCGACCATTCACACGAAAGGCTTAACTTTGCCTTCGTTTGGCCTCAGAAACTTAGAAGCCGTAAACCCCCCAAACCCTAGAGATTCCAGAGTGAGATGGTTCTCAATCGGGACCATCACAATCTCTGGACGCTTCTATGTTTTTTCAAAAACGAGCCAAAGCAGGTTGGAGGAAACTTCCCCAGCACTACATTTCCATAAACACCCTCTGCTTAGTCTCGGAGCAAATGTTCGTCCTCGAGTCAGAGTGTCTCCTTTAATTGGGATTTTCCTATTAATTTCATTTGCGAATATCACGAGCTCTATATGAATAATTTGTACACATTACTGAGAGATATTCCCTAGTACTTGTAAACTCTTCAGCTAATGCAACTAAACAAAATAGAAACACCATAAAAATATTTTGATAGTTACTATTCAGCATCTGCAGAATTCGACAGCACTTACGTACAGCTCTTTTAAGTAAATATCGTCAACCTTACCCTATGTTTTTAAGAGAGCATCTTTTCGTGATTACATACTTGTTTTTTTCAATTTTCTACTCCTGAAATAGTGATTTTCCGATAATATTTGTTAATGATTTCTCTGGGGAGAACATGGTTGACACAAATTGCAAACCAAAAGTCACCAAGAATTTATTAAATACAAAAATATACATATTTATTACCGGATGTATGTTGAGTACAGGAATCAATGGTAGACACAGTGAGGAGACTGCATGACCATTATAGAAAAAATAATATATCCCGTTTCGCAGAAAATGTATTTTCTTGTAATAGTTAAAAATTTTTTTTGGAACTGTTAAATGGATTCCCGTCTCCCACGTGGGCAAACAAGTGTTTACCGAAATTTAGTTGTCTTAAAATGCCACCCATTCAAAGGCATTCCATTCATTAAACATGGGAATGAATTTAAGCCCCATAAGATTGTTTATTACTTAAAACTTTGAAACTTTAAACAGGGTAATGTCCTTCTTAAATTAAGCTAATAACTTTTTACCAGAACTAGTTATTGACAGTCTAAATTATCAAAAAATTCCTTTTTAATTCCAACTTTAATATTAATGTAAAGTACGGAGGTGCTATGCTACCTAAAGTGGTCTGATTAGTACGTGTTACGTTCGATAACGGCCACAAGAGACGGGCCGCGTTGAAAATCCAAAGTTTATTCAACAAAGTGCAAGGCGTCATAGTAACGACTTAAACAATGCCACTTATTATACAGATAATAACGAAAGAAAAATAAATTACAGTTAAAGATAATCAGAAAATTATAAAGCATATGGTCAAAGAGACCCAAGGAAGAGGGACCGTACTGAAAGTAGGGTTATTTATAACCTCCAGCACCATCAAAGCACCCGATCCCATAACTGTTTTTTTGACATTGAACAAGTAGTCTAGGAGCCTTGGAATACCCAACGGCCATTTTTATTGATGCGGAACTCGAGGGATAATTAAGAAGCCGTAGCAACTCAATATAAGCTCTCAGTGACCGAGTTTTGTTGCTGGAGTTAAGATAACTGCTGAATTACCTTCCTCTTGCAGAGTGAGACCACTAGCCCTTAGTCGAAGCCCTATAGGTACTAGAGACTTGGGTTTCTCCCTTTAGTCCCCATGGGGAATAAAGTTATAGATGAGACCATCTAACACGAAGACAACTCATCAGTGTGACTCAAAGATCGCACTCAAGTTGTAGTTCTCCTTCTGCATCCTTACTCGGGTCCCCCTCGTACATTCGTCCCTTTGTAATCTCGTCCTTAGTCATTTAAGGTGGTGGATATCCCATACCATACCCCTCCACGACCTACATTCGCCACGAATCAGAAATATAGTCCATAGAATTGGTGGTGTCTATACCGGAGAGTAAATTTGATTAAAATTTCTCTCTAATAATAGGTCAAGGTTATTTGACTACCTTCCGGTCTGAGATTTTATTTCGTTGTTTTAAATAAAAGGTACAATGAAAAGATTTTTCATGCCAGAACAAAGATCATTATGAATTTTCCATTAATATATGCTTCATAGAACCGTTATTGCTTCCATTAATACAGGTAGTAGCCATCTCAATAGCTGCAAACGGGCATGTAACTAAAAGATGATTATTTATGTTTGCGCCACAATATCCCCATGCTTTTCATAGCGGAAATTTCATGCACAGGTGCGAGATATGGGCACTTACGCACACACACACAGGTGAGCAAATTCCAACCACATCTATACATTTTACCCTCTCAGCCAAGCTGGGCCCTGTACGCCCACGCAGAGGAGTTTAAAAGGTGGAGGTAGGTGGACCCCGAGGGTCCGCCGCCACCAGCACCACAATCAGTAGCAAACAAAAACAACTGCTAGAGTGTGCGTGTGTCTTCGTGGGTGCGCATATATTCACTGTGGTCAATCACTACCTCCCAAGCCTTCTGATTGGCTAGTGTGCTGCTGATCCACCTATTTAAGGGCCCAACCCGTAACCAGGTGCATCTTCAAGTACATCACCATGGTGACCGGTGGATGCGTTGCCATCCTGCTCCTGTTCTGCCTTCTTGGGATCAACGGACTCCTGATTGAGTACCCGATGTCAATCGAAAAAGCGCCTTACATGGCGACGGTGGGCAACTGTGGCGGGGCCATCGTCTCCCGCAATTTCGTCCTAGTTTCGGGCAAATGCCTGTGTCTCGGTGAACGACCCACTCATGTCTACACCGGAACCAGTTGGGGTAATGTCCACAATCTGCCGAAGGAGGGTGAGTATGAGATGCATTGATTAACTACTATGCTTACCACTCCCCGAAATGATTTCCTTCAAATTTCCTCAATTTTCGGAAGTAGAGTTGATAGTTCATAGTTTGGCTACATTTACATTAACATAGTTCGAAGCAACATTTTGAAATTTTAGGCAGGGAATATAATTTGAATCTTGTAAGAAAGAATGTTATAAAAAGTAATCTATTGAATGATTTCTCAAATGGTTTTGTGGAAAACCAAAGAAACAAGTTTTTGAAGAAAAATCATTCCCAGAGAGGCGTTCCTGTGGTCCAAAAAACGGTGGGTTAGTGCTCCCATTCGGGAGGGAAAATGTGGGTTGAAGAACCTTCATAAATTAAAAAACCTTTAAAATTTGAATGAAGGCCAAACATTTTTGTAATGCCTTAAGAAGAAAAGGGGGTTGGTTAGCGTCAAATTCGTTGCGATTAAGACATTTGAATGAGGACGACTACTGTGTCTCTCAGGCTATATTCATCGTTTCAGTACTACCAATGAGTCGTAAGTTGCATATTCACGTCTGCACCGCGGCACAACATCGACTAATTGTTTTTATTTTAAAATAACCACGAAGGCTTACCCATACGCAGCACCAAATTCTTCTTTTTAGATGTGAAGGCTAGAAAAGAATCAAATAATGTGTGTTTCTAGCCCATGGAGATGGCATGCCAAGTCATCCAGCTGTCAGTGTGCACCTAGCCCTCCTGCCTGAAAATTCATTTTCTCCTTAGGAATCATTCCTGTCCACTTCAAGACGAAATTTTTGTTTCCTTCACAGAACACCGCATAAAGCGAATCATATTCGAGCGCGATTACGGATACTGTTCGCAGTCCCGACGATCTGACTTCGTTTTGGTCCAACTGGAGAACAATTTGGTTTACAACCACCGCATTCAGCCCATCCAACTGTACTGCGCTGCTCCGCTGCCCAGTCAGCTGGTGGCGCTGGGTTTCAACTTCCCCGGTCAACTCTACGGCTTCCTGAATGAGGCCATGGTGAACGTTCGGAGGGGACAACACAGGTATCTCCAGTCCCTCAACAGCGACATCCCCTCTGATGCAGTGGGACCGTTGGTCAGTGTCCACGGCAACGGCAAACGACCACACCTGGTTGGTGTCTACTCTCACCGCTATGGGAAAACCAGCTTCTTCAAGTCGCTTGATCACACAAGTTGCAATTGGATTAGAAAACGGATTCACGAGATCCAGGGGGTTGAATAACACCCATCTTAGCCACTCTTCCCCTCCACTCTCATCTCGCTGTGCTGACAAACTAATGCATCTCATCTTCTGGCTAGTCTTTCATCAAGAACCTCCTGCCATCGAAGTGAAACGAAATAATTAAATCAACGTATTTTGTAAATAAGGCAGACAGTGGCCGTTTCGATAGGTATCTGACCGAGCTAGCAGATTTTTGAATCAGACTGGATCCCCTTCATCATATGAACCATAAATGCGAGTAAAAATAAAGTAACTTAATAAAATTTTTGTCTTACCAGTTGGGTCATGAGCTGTTCATCGAATATCACTTTTAAATGGAAGTATGTAGCCGTTGCAGTTCTATAAATGAATTTAAGGGAGAAATTTTGTTAGATCTTTACGGTTGACAAATTTGAAAATTGTGCGTGCAAACATAATTGCGATCAAGGTTGGTCATATGGTCACAATTAAATCTGAAAAGGATTGGGGCTGTGTGTGTGATATAACTGTGCTGCTTAAAAGTTCACCAGAGTTTAGCTCCAGGTTGGAAAGTATTCTTCAAATATAGAGGAAACATGATGACTAGCTCACCTGAAATATATGATTCTTAAGAAAGACTCAACCTTCGAAATGGACTATTTCGTAGAGTTCATTTGATTTGTTAGCTGAGTCTAGCGAAGACTACTTTGGCAACTACAAGCACCAAAAGCAGTTCGCATATGCCATAACTAGAGCTTGGCACCTTGGGTGTAGTGTCCATGCAATCTAAAACGAAATCAAATGAACACAGAAGTCATTTATAATTGAGTTTGGTGAAGTTTCTTAGTTTATTTTCAGTGTGAGTGTAACAAAGTAACTGGTCAGAACATTTACTGCCTAAAGTAATTCTGCAAACTTTTCATTAAAATAATTTATTTAAGCCATCTTATAACCCCAACAATAGAAAGAAGCTGTCAAATTATGAAACCTTTATGAGAACAAGGTGGTGTGTTGGAATTGACCTCAATTTAATAAAAAACATGAAAACCTCTTTATTTGTCTTCGAACGAGGATCTCTATCATTCATTGGCGTCATCAGTTTTCACTCTATCTCGAGAGAAGTGTAATTTTGATCCACAAAAGTGGTTGTAACAAACTCCATTGTTATATAGACGCTATCGAAAAAGAGATGGTATTAATGGATCTATCCAACCCACATGACCAAACTAAGTTCTTTGAAGGAATCAGTGGTATCTTTTACTGTAGCAACCAACAGATCTTGAGTAAATGTTTGAGACTTAAGAATTTCTGAAACCACATATAAAGACTGCCAGTACTAAATCGATGGTAATACGTAGACGAAATCAAGGCTCATCGATGTCACCACACATTGTCATGGTGACACGAAACATACAACACACATATAGTGCTGTTATGGGGCACGAAAGCCTATTGCAAACACGCACTAACATACAGGGGACCTTTGGTGCATTACGACAAATATGCTAAGGAAAAAATAATCGATATAGACAAAAAACTATAAAACAGAAAACTATAAAAAATTCAATTACCGTAGGCACTTTATCAAGAGAAACCACGAAAAGCTTCATTATTACACGGTCAGTGCGTAATGATTCCTAAATCTTTATCTATTCAAAGGAAATGGTAATGCTGTTTTGACTTGTCATCCATTAATAACTGGGGTGGAATAATGAATGTATATCATCAATGCTGATAGTAGCAAGTTGTCAGCGCTGTACATCAATCAACTTGGCATTTAATGATAAAGAAAGAAGTGGCGGTAACACCTGAATGTCTCCAAACTAGGAATCGATAGCGAGTTGTAGACAGATGAGGATAGCATTCAAAGAGCATCATGCTGACCTTTAGCTGCACAATGATCGAGTTTTATGTCCACCAGCTGTAAGCCCAGCCAAACCGAGCTTGTTAAAACATCGCGTATTACTTCTTTTTGTGTGGTAAATCCCCCGAATGACCCGAAATCAGGTAGTTCCAAGCAAAATAGAACCAAGGTGCCAACTAGAAGACATCAGGAGCATTATATTTAAGAAAACTGGCATCATAGCTGAAAAAACATAAGATAAGTACTTTTTAGAATTGCAAAAATAGGCTATAGTGATATTCGTCTAAATTAATCTTCACCGAAAAACTTCGTTGTTTATTCTTTAATCCGAGAATGAGCTACACTAGTCTGCTTAAAATGCAGGAGAGTTTTTTCGAAGATGGTCAAAGGTTATAACGGTATAATGCAGATGATATACTACAAATATTTGTTTGAATTTTTCCCTATCGGGTGATGTAAAACTATATATATTGATTGAAGTTGTCAAAATTTCTGATATATTTCTGTAGAAAAAAACTCATTCATATCCAGATTCATTACTGAACATTTTACTCCTCTCCATTGCTGTAAAAACCTGACTCAAGAAGAGAAGGCATGAGCTTGCACTTCGGCCTGAGAACGATGAACTAATTTAGGTGTTCGATTTTGTCCTAATAGAAACTGCATTTGCAACTAATGTGTATTTATTAACAAACAATACTTGAATTCGATTGCACGAAGCCAGTCAGTTCGGTGCGTCACTAACCATGTGATATTTCAAATTCAATTTAAGAGTTCGTATTATTAATGCAGCCTTTTTTCCACATCAAGTAAGTAATGCCACCCGTATTTATTTTTAAGGGGCGATTGTTAGAGAAGGCTGATCTCTAAAGCTTAAATCTCAGCTAATCTAATCGAATATAAAAAGAGAAGTAATCAAGCAAAAAACACAAGGAGAATCAAGTTAAAGCAAGGGAAGCAACTGCAACGACTGGCTATATACGACATGAAGTAAATCGTTTTTATTCTCGGAGCAGCCGCTTGCAAAAACAAGAATATTTTAGTTATTGATAGAGTATCTAATATAGTCTACAAATTCAAATATCAGGAAACTAGCCTAAGTGGGTTATAAAATAAATTTGCTATTCAGGAGCTAGGAAAGAGAGAATAAGAGAAAACGAAGGACGTCTCTGAAGTCAAGAATTGAGTTGAAGCAACGAGACCCTAGTAATCTCTTTGAAAGTGGCTCAAATAATATATTTAATGTAAAGTACTGTGCTGAAATGTCCTCATGAAATATCACCTTTCGATTAACCAGGACAGGTCTTCTTTCCTTCTCAAAGCTTGGCTTAAATGGTAGATTTGACTTCTAATTGTTGCTGCATTAGGTGGAATATTCCTTGGCCATCCCACCAGCAGGAAGAAGAACCTTATCCATGAAGATCCTTTCTTAACTGTAGCTGTGGCTAGGATCTTTCCCCTTTACAATCCAACATTTCAATAGTAGATTCATTTTTCTCTAGTCGACAGTTACTAGTCTATCCAAAAAGAGGTACACGAATTGGCGAGATCGGAGAGAAGAGCAGATGTCAACTAGAGATTATTTTCAGACAAATTATGAGGCACCTGTTCTCGAAGTTTAGGAAGTTTTCGTAGTTTGTGAAGACGACGGTGAACAGTTGTTGGATTTGAGCTAATTGTAATTGTCAATTCCAACTCAGCAGATAAAACAGGACAAGCTTATTCAGGGGCTGCTGCCCCAATAAGCAGCTTGTCATCAACTCAACTGGACGCCGTCCGGTTCGATCTTCATCTTCGTGAAGGATGAGATCCCCACTTGCAAAATCGTCTTCTGTAAGTTCTTTCACTCAGACATTCCTCTCCATAAACAGGGAGTGAGTTACCCCTCTTGAACTCACAAAACGCTATGCACACCCCAAATGATTCCTGAATACTTCCCTGTTAGCAGGGAAATTAGCAAATTTAAATATTATTGTTCTGTAAAGCAAAATTTGATCCAGTTAAATGCATCTACAGACAAAAATAATTTTCTAAAGAAAAATAATGCTAATAATCAAAATGGATATATATAACAAACAACATAACTAACTTAAAATTTATAATTCGGACAGAATTTCTGCGACGACTTGATTTCTGATATACTATTATTCGATTAGTTTTGATGACGGTAGTACTATTCTGGAAACAATTTCGCTTTTAATTTCGCCACTTGTGCTTTCTCAAAATATGAGCCAAGAAGTGATGACTAGCCGGACCTCAAGGCCGCTGGAAAGCACTTAACTGTCAGATGACACTCGATAATTTTTCCTCTTGCACTTAAAAGAGGTGTCACGTTCGCCTCTTGGCTGGCCGTAACTTTAATATTAACTGCTTCAAACAATGTACGAAATGTCAGCAAGCTCGAGGATGCCCAACCTCTTGTTGACGGCCCAAAACTTAAAAGTCAGGTCCCACAAATGGCATCGTATTCTTTGCCGCCACAAACGCCATTTTCAGACTCGCATTTAAGCATAAGCAAAGTGGTCTTTGGCGCCTTTCACACTGCCAATTTTAGTGTGAATTCTAGCGGTTATACGACATCTTGTTTCCGATGTCCTGTTGGTCCATGCCAACTCATTTTGCTTGTAGGATTTGGGCACACCTGAGTGCTGTCTTCAAGAAGCCCAAGAGGGTGTTCAGGACCAATTTTACTGTTTCATAAAAGTGTCGGCGGCTGCAAAAATTAATCGACGTAAAATGAATTTACAAGACTAGGAAATATCCAACTTGTTCTGTATAAAATGACAGCTGAATTTAGCAAAAATTACGACATTAATAAGGCCTGAGCAAACTGATTCGACACTTTCCCTGTGCGAGGGTTTCCTTAAAAACTGGTTTTGATGAACTTCTGTAGCCTTTGTAGTGCTGAGAGCACGGTGATTAGTGTTTCCCCAAGTACAGCTCTCAGTTACATGTATTTAGGATTAGCAGAGAGCAAACTTGGGGAGCTGGTGGTCGTCGAAAAATTAGCTGCTGATAACCACTTTTGACATTTATTGTGGGTAGTAGAACCGTAGGGCTTCATCAATTGCAAGTTTGATGTTAGATGCTGAAAATTCGATTCGGAAGACCCAGATTCCGATACCAAGGTCCTTCAAACTGTTCTGCAGAATTTCGAGGTGGAAATCTCTTGTACGAACGAAATCGGATGGTTTATTACGTCTTTTACGTTACAACCAAATGGAATCCTGTCAGGAAGTGATCACAAATGTCTAGGATCAAAGTACAATATATCAAATGGTGAATGAGTTGTCAAACAAGAGAGCAAGTCATGGCTAGAAGCAATAAAACGGCTCAGTAACCTGTAATCGTGAGTCGAGGTAATGACCAGTCCCGAAAGAACACCAGTCTGTGCGAGTCTCTCAAGGTATCTGTCCTTTGTCGACCGATATTCCTTCCAAACGCTCTTGGAATACCTGCCCTGTTGAGATCTGCAGCATCAGAGAGAACAGGGACCTTACGAATGGCAGTAGTCTCCTGACCATCTACCAAAATGCTCATGATTGTTGAGAGTGTTCCTAGACTTGGGTTTTTCATAAAGCCTCAACATTCTATTCAGAAGCAAATAATCTCTGCTAGAACATTCGGGTTTAAAAATTCTTCGTCACGATTACTAAATGAGACGTCTTCATCTGGAAGCATGATTAATTCTGAGAAAAATTGTGGCTAAAGTTAATATTCTTAGTTTACAATTAACAATGAAACGGTGTATGTTTCATTGTCATTGGATTCACTTTCATTAGGGGATGTTAGATCGACATTTTAGCAATTTTAACTATTTGAATGATGAAACTACTTAAACTGAATAGATCTGATTTTAATGCATGAAAAATTCTCATAGATATAGTTAGTAAATACTGTCGATAGTAATTACGGTCGTAAACGTTAACATGAGGGAATTTCAATTTGGCCAACAATAGTGGAGTAGATTAACGAGGAAATAATTGTAAATCTCCTTGCCGCAATGAGTCTCCCCCTAATCAATTCTATTCTTCACTCGATTGTAGAATTGTGCCAATATACTCATGTGCGTATATTAGCCTTGTCATTTACCCTTAACATGGAGCCACATTAGCGGCGATGCACAATGAATGGATGTGTGTGTTCGAAACCTATTTATAAATGGCACGCACATGTGTTGGTTTGTGAGTGTGTGCCCGTGTTCGTGGAGCTGCATGGCATTAAAACAAAGTCCCACCGAATCCACTGCTCTATCGTCCACCCACGTAGAAGAGTGTCCCCAATCGGGATAAAAATGTGGCCGAATTAGTGAGGAAGTAGTTTCGGAATCCACCACGCATCATTGAAGCACGCAAGAAATTAATAATCTTTTCTCATTTCTAAAAATAATGTCCGTTCTAAATACTGCATTCACCGTTATTTCCTGTGCATTTCATGGATTAATTATCAAAATTTTATTTGAATGAATTTATTTCCCATAAATCAACCATTTTGTAACTCGGGAAAATGTACTAATTGAAAAATTTCCATTTTGCAATCATGTCAAACTGCAACCCTAAGTAATGGATCCAATTTTCATATTCCTTGAAATTAATGGCCTCCAGTTAATTTCCTAAGCTCCCATTATAGATTCGCCTCTTCGAATTCTAAATAGGAATTTCATTTTAAGATGAAGCTCAATATTTACAAGTTAAAAAGACTCATTTTCATGGATTTTCGAAGGAATAATTTGGTTGTCAACAGATATTTAGTCAGGACTACAGACATTTTTCACTACATTACCAATCATCGCGAATAATTTAGTGGTTCCGGCAAATTTCTGCATTGTTCTATTCTGATTTACAAATAAAGGATTCTTTTCCAACTAGCTACCTAAGAAATTCTAAGTTTATTATTCACCTTCGTTCGAATGCTAGACTTAGCTGTTCTGAGGGAAAAAAGTGTGCAAAAGTATAATGGTAACATATTTTTGGGAAAAATGCAAAGTGAAATAGGCATCGCATGATAAGCAAAGGGTTTAATGAGATTTTGCTTTGCGGCTATCTGTTAAGGTGTGATACAATTCGTTGTTAGAAAATATATCAATGTAGAATATGTGGGTTGTCATTTTCCCATTTATCGAAAAAAATATTGCTTAAAAGACATATTGTTGGCCGTAAAACTTACTAGGTGGTTCAACCTTCATCGTCTCAATGCTATGAAGTTAATAGAATTTTCCATTTGAATGCCAATATTGAAACAAGCTTCAACCCTCATTAAACATTACCGAAAACGTGTTAGTTCTTATATTTCACAGTTACTTCTGAGGCAGGACATGTAACGAACAAGAGCGAGATGCGAAAGCTGAATGTCACAGGGGAGCAACACCCAGCAAAACTTTTGTAAGGAAAAACTGGACTTATTCTTGCAGTATGCGATATTCGAAAGAGGGTGATCGAGATAACTTGTCCAGAATAATAATTGGTTGGTTGTCCCACGTGTGGCAAAGTTGATGACCCACACTGCACTTCCTTCAAATGTCCCACCCTTCTTGATTCATCCACGTGGTGATGACAAGAAGAGTCTATAATGACCAAAACGAACCTGTTTCATCATGGAAGAGAATAACTTGTATCACGATGAGCAATCGCTTCGGTTATGGAAATAAGGAGATGATTATGGTCTCCGCTGCTCAGTGCTCCTCCTCGAGAAGAGGCGGCTACAGGAAAACAGCACGCGGTCTGACTGCATTGGCATAGCAGATTTCCTCTATAATCTGCACAAAAGTGCTGTCGAAAGGGCTAGTTGAGGTCAAATGCCTACGTGGAATTGCTGACAGCTGTAGTGAAGCCTTGGATAGCGAAGATAGTTGCCGGTAACTGGCCATTTGTATGCCACACCTCAGAGAAAAGTCAAAAATAGTTTTTGGCCTATTTCCACGAGAACTAAACAGCATCCTCAATGTTTGGCCACTCCCTTGTCCCATCGATGAACTGTTAAAACTACGTTGAAGAAGACTCTAAAGGTCGCCGTGCTAGTACTGCACCGCCAGATCGCTTAATCAACTACTGAAGCAAAGAGGCCGTTTTTGAGGAGACCCTCTCCCAAAAAGAGCAATATCTGCTTGCTCTAGGCTTTGGGGTGGCACAGACTGAGGCTGTAATAGACGCCCAAGGGTGATATTTCGAGTAAAAATCCTTGATAATGGAGGAATTTTCTTGTTCGTTGAGTTTCGTTAAAATCTATCCTGTACATCTCCTCGTCGAGTTATTAAACAGTCTTCTAAGACTTCCACACCGCAAGGGATTTTTGCGTCAGGATTTCCAAGGCTGTGTGTTGGTTCTACCAAAATAGACCGGTTGAAATACATCCTAGTAGTTTGTTGATTTTGTAGGCCTTGGCACCCTCAGATTAGTCCATGAGTAGGAATATAATATTATTTTGTTATTTACCTATTTCTCGAATGTACATTACTTCATCATTGGTAAATGGGCCATTTTCAGACTAGTTTTGCCTTTTTAGGTAGGTGACTCCCACGGTTGTTTGAGGTGACTTTTGCCAAATAAAATAAATTCCATTAAGAAAGGAATTCAAAACATGCCTGACATTCAATTCCACTTTGAGCTATTTTGTCACACAAAGTGCAATTGAATGCTTGTGCTTGTGAGTTTTTCGTCCGCACTATTTGAAGACGTGGACAGCCTTGAAAAACAAAATGTTATTGGAACTAACGGCACAGCATTTAAATTGCCTTAAAAGCCATTTAAAGACTTTTAATTCCAAATATGAAACATCAGTGAATTGCAATATTAGTAATCGTTTTTGTCATCAGTAACCTATTGTCAGTTCAAAATGACACATCAAAGGATTTCGTGGACGTCTCGATTGCTTAGGTGTTTAACATTTATAGCTAGCTTAAATGCGGCTTTTTACTGTTAAAAGTTTGGGTTATTTTCATATTATACTGTTAAACCTTTTGAGGCATGCGAAGGAAGGGAAGAGCTTGCAAGATTTCCCATCAACTAGTTCGACTGCAATGTTAGTACCACGTATCTTCGGTGGAATGATTTGATTCTCTTATTTACTCAGACATTAATCAGCGGAAACTGACTTTCGATTAAGTTTAAGAACTTCAGAGCCAAATTCAGTCGAAAATGTTTTGGTTGTATTTTGAAGCAAATGATAAAACTAATTTCAACGAAAGTGCATCAGCTTGGTGCAGAACCATTCATTAATGAAGTAGTAACTAACTATTCTATTTGCACTTCAAGATTTTATAACAGTCTGTTTAGATGTCATAGCCTTATTCTATTGCTAAAACTCATCAGTATTTCTATCAAACACTGAAACAAATATCCATTGCAACCACTTGCTCAGTGGCACATTGAGTAATGTATTATTTTGCTGGTGAAATTCTTGCTGTAGTAATGATTTTGTGCTTTTTCCTTCCTCTGCTGCCTATGCATATTCAGCCTTCGTGACATCGATTTAACAAAGAACTTTGGCATTGAAAGTCTGAATCCTATCTAAAATACATATTTCAGATTTTTTATATTGGCCAAACTATCAACACGTCAGAGACCTGCATGATCATTCGCGTGTTGAAAGCAGTCATTGCACGCATTGCAGTTACTTTCTCCTTTTACCCTTTTTCTCTAAGATTAGCGATTGCATGCATCCCATTCATCTAGTTATCCGACGGCGTTAATTCCACGAAGAATCACCGTCTTATTCCGTCGGGGCACCTAAAGGTTCCGCGGTCGTAAATTTCCTTCAAACTGCGTGGAAATAGGTCTACGGGTTGGGATCAGTGATAATCTGTGGCCTTAAGTATACAGGTACAAACGATGGAGTGAGAGGAATGCCCGGAACCTTTTAGTAGATGGGCAGTATTTACACACGAAGGTACTCGCCACTGAAACCATGATAATAATTATTCCAATGCACGCAGACCGCCTTCAATTATTCACAACGCCAGCAAATTAAAAAGCGCCGAACTTGTGAGCCTCCGTGTTTTTGGGGACCTGGTATCGATAAGTGATATTCAGACAATCACATGATTTCACTTTTGATTCACTTTGATGCACCACGATTCTGTCCAAATTTACCTTTTGAATGAAATTTAAAGGGTATTTTACGCTGTCTAATGGAGTTGAACATTATCTTATCTTTAGATAAACTTAAAATGACCCGGTTTTGCTTTGCCAAACAATAAATAAGGAATCGCTTGATTAAAATGCTGCTAACATGGAATTACCAAAGAATCATTTGAAGCACTATTATGAGTTCAAGAGCGGGAGGAAACGCAATAGTCCTCACTTAGTTTATGGAGAGGGAGGAAGAAGACGGTGCATGAAATTCAGAAGTGGAGATCTCGATTTGGGGGTGATGTATCACCACACAATACAGCAAGTCCCCTCCCCCCCACAGCAGGAATCACGTCACAAAAGACCGAAGAAGAACTTGGCTGGGAGAAGATGGCTCATCATCCAGCTTCTTCGCCAGATTTTCTCCTTCAGGCTACCATTTATTTCATTTGAATGAAAGAGCTTTTGCAGCGCCGCAAGATAATGTCTTAAACTGGCATTTGTGATTTCTTTGAATATTCAAGACCAAAAGAATTTTATAATAATGAAGGTGTTAATGATCTTGTTAACAGAAGGAAGGAAATCATAGGTGATAATCAGTGAATTTACGTTGATGATTGGATCTTTAATTAGCTTTAACTTTCGGTCACTTGTTTTATTTATTCGAAATTCAGCCAGAAGCTATGGGATGAGCTGGTACATTCTGAAATTGAACCTGACCTCTACTGTGTATTTGTCCTACCCTTACCCATTTAATTTTTGTAAGCATTGTGTTATTCGTACCTTCTTGAACTGTTAGCCGCAATTATCAAGAAACGAAAAGAGTGTGGCTTTATTCGTGGAGACCCAGAGGCAGCAAGAGAGCAGTTTGTGCGCAAGAGAATGTGTAAGAATAGAGTATTATTTAACAATAGCGTTGAACTCTACTCATGTGGTACTCTGCGTACCACTTAAATTGTTTCTGATTTTATACTTCATAAATAGCTTTGATTTTGGTAAAAAGTTTTACTGCGTTTTGTTGATTAATTTGTCCTCCTTTCTCGCAGTTTATAAATTCCATCTATTTTAAACCACCAATTCCAGTTCCTTTTTGTGTGGGTATTGAAGTACACCTTCAAATTATTCTTTTGGTTATTTAAACATGAAATTTATGGTTGCCCATCGGACTAACAGACTTGCAAATCTCACAAAAGCAATTTCCTCTCTTAATGAGATACACATTTAACCGATCAGATGGCACGGAGAAGAATTAATCCGATGGATTCTGTGCTACTCCTTTTCACTCCACTGTTACAATTTTATTTAACCACATGCATGTTGCCCATGCACTTTTGCCTGCTGAGTCAGATTATGTGAACCTTAATCCTGGGACTTACGACAGATGTATATTTGTCCTCATCTAACATCAGTAGAGGCAACACGCGACACTTTCAATCGGCTATTCAAATGACAATAGTTTCGTAAAGCAGTAGCATAAATGGGGTCTGGATCTTGTTTAGTGGTGATATTTTCTATGCTCTACGAGCTACAATGTTATTGTTAACATTTTAACCTTGTACATGGCTGCAAATTTTGTTAGCCTGTAGCGCGTTACGCGCTGTGCTGACGTGATACGTGTTCAAGGGACACGAATGAACCAATCACAGTTTGCTTAACCACGATTTGTGCTCAGGCAAGTTAATTAGTGAACACAACTCGTACAACGAAGATTCCAGGTTCGTGTCCTGGCGTGCTCGCCAATTAAAGTGGTGTACACTTTAAAGGACTTCCGAATACGTTCCAGGTAAAAGAAAAACCAGATGGAAGCGTAAACCTTTATTAGGGAGAACGGAATAGCACAAGATGGCTGAGGTGATGACAGCTCGCCGTTGCACGGCGGTGTCGTTCTTGTTACACGAAGAACGTCTTGCTTTTAAGTCGTTGTACGAGTTGTGTTCACTAATTAACTTGCCTGAGCGCAAATCGTGGTTAAGCAAACTGTGATTGGTTCATTCGTGTCCCTTGAACACGTATTACGTCAGCACAGCGCGTAAAGCGCTACAAGCCGACACATTTAATTTTTTTCCGTATTACTAAAATTAAGCTATAGTAATGTTTTGCTTAGTGTCAATAAAAAATGTCGGTTTAGGGAGTTGCATTCAAAATTATAATTTTATTTCGACTACCCGTGCATTATTAGGACAATTGTGTAGAAACACGAAAGTATCCGCTATGCTGTCGGTTTTAAATCAGCTTTAAAAGCTACTCCCCCATTCAAAGCATTCACTGTGAGATTTATTACCGTTCAATCCACTATTTTCATTTGATTCATATTACCTTTACTCCATTGAGAGTAACGGTACCTCGACTTAGTTTCCTGAACACCAGTCCCAAGGATTTTTATGACCCAGCGGCTTGAATATCTTCGCGAAATAAATAAATCCTCCCAATCTTGCAATGTGCAAAGGGGATTTGTGTGTTGTGGCACTTAAAAAATAGCATCTTCAGTTTAATTTACAAGTAACTTTTTTCTTGACAATAGAACCAAGATTCGTCAGCATATTCATACTATCAGAGGGTTATGAAAACAAAAGTGGTGAAAGTATGGGTATTCCGGGTACACTTTAGCCTAATTAGATTAAGAATCCTTTCTCTCTTCTAGATAGCTGTTGACGATTGGTTATCCTTCCGTCATAAATAGCACATGTATGCAAAATTGGAGATAATTTGAGTACTCTGGTTTCACTTACCAGTTCCCCTTAACATACATTTTAAAAACTTTTTATCTCTCCAGCAACTGGGGAAACAGTAACTACTAAAAATACTTCTAGGTTGTCAGAATCTGATCACCAGGAATGTCCCTGTTGGAAGCTGATGCTCCTGAAAATAGGCCGAACCAATACTTCTGTCACTAATGTTCTTATTTAAGTACGAATATCACTTTATCCAAAATGCAGTTCCTGGTTAAATGGGTTGATGAAGATGGAAAACATTAGTCTATTAAGTAATAAACTATTTTTAGCCTGCATATATTTGAGAGATGGCTCTGATTTATACTAATTCATACATTTCGAAGTATTATTTCAATCGAAATATTTTGTGAATTCCATCCTTCCCCCCCCCCTCCCGAAAACGCCCAATATGCCATTATCGTCTGAACTAAGTAACCTCATAAGACTTGTGGTAATTGATTTTATAATTTAGTTCGACTTAAAAATATGAACACAACATGATAAAAGCTTAAACAGCCTCATTTTTGGAGCAAATTAGTTACCTTAAATTTGGATTTAGAGCGTTTGAAATTGGAGAGGGACATTACCTTTGCAAGTGTCCAACCATAAGGTAAATAGTATCCGATACTGCATACTTTATACTGAAATGTACTTTTGAAGTACAGACACAAATTCTGTTTGCTGCAGCATTTTGTAATATCAGACCATGTCTGTGTGAAATGTCAGATTCATTGACACGTTATGTACAGTGGAAAAAATGAGATTAGGAGTAACTGAGGGGATGTGAACAAGTACGTAGGACACTGTTTCACCTAACATCGCAACTTAACATGACTTCGTCAAGCTTCAAAACAGCAGCAATAAAGCTATAGCAAAAGAACAAGTTCTCTTTATCTGTCAACCCGTGAGGTTATAGTACCTTATGGGGCAAAGTACAAGTATGATAGCTACGTTAAAATAACGAAACTTATTAGAAATCTGAAGTTAAAATGAGCTTCTAAAACCAAATTTGCTCAAAAAGCGTTCTTCAGTGCAACAGGTAATGCTTTTCTAACCTCTGAAGGATCACAGCATAAAACCAGCCCAGTTAGTTCACTTTTCTGACATATACATTTATTTTCCATGCAGCTATTTACTGATCCATGGTAATTTGTAGAAAAGATGCACAATAGGACGTTGAACTGCCTAGTATTCACTGCTGTTTATCACGTAAAAAAATGACCTCCCACTATTCTGTACTATTTGAAATCTATGAAATTGTTCGGATATATTACTACGCTTTATAAATACAACCGTGAGCAATTATCTAAATAAATATGAATACTATTGCTCATCATCTTCGTCCACTCCAATTCGTTAAATTTTTGGTGGATTGGAAGTCGTTTTAATTGTTCTTTTGTTTTAGCAATTCATTCATCTTTGGTTCGCGGCTGTTTCGGGGAAGGATGTCCTGGCGCTACGAAAAGGATGAATTAATCATAAACGATCTTTATCGCCTAATTCGAAAAATTGGCTGCGGGTCTTTCGGGGTCATATACTTAGGAGTAAATCAAAAAAATGGAGAGGTAGGAATTTTCGAACATTATAATGTTCTTTAAAGGAAGTTGCTGTTAAAGTCGAGAGGAATAATGCTCGTCATCGTCAATTGGCCTATGAAAGCAAAGTGTACCGTCTGCTTAATGGCGGAATAGGAATTCCTCGGTTGAGGTAGTCCAGTTTGGTTTTCTTATCTCCTAGGTGGTGTGGGAGTGAATACGACCATTATTTCATTGTCATGGACCTTCTTGGTCCTAGTCTAGAAGATCTGTTCCTATTCTGTGCTAGGCGTTTCACCAACAAGACTGTCCTCATGCTCGCTGATCAGATGCTTTCCCGCGTCGAATTCATCCATCGGCGATGTTTTATACACCGTGATATTAAACCCGACAATTTCCTCATGGGCATTGGTCGCCACTGTAACAAGCTCTACATAATCGACTACGGTCTTGCAAAGCGCTATTGTGATCCTGTCAGAGCCCATCACATTCCTTACAGGTTTGTCAAAATTCATCGACGTCAGACTGTTTTTAGGGATGACAAAAATCTCACCGGAACTGCCCGGTACGCGAGTATCAACGCTCATCTCGGCATAGAACAGTCTCGGCGAGATGACCTAGAATCACTCGGTTATGTCTTGATGTATTTCAATCGTGGGAGCCTGCCGTGGCAAGGACTAAAGGTAAACATTGTTCACTATGCTTGTTAACAATTTCTTGCAAAAGTAATAGCTTTTAAGTTCTTTGCACCTTTATGGCTTTATTTTACGTTTCCAAAAGCTCCTAAACGCTATTCAGACTAGTTGATAATTCCACTTGTTCGCCTTCGTGAAACTTCACGGAAGCACCCTCAAGTAGGGATAAAGCTAGTTTGTTTTACAGCCTCTTAAGAAGGACGGTCTAGGCTGTTTTCATTTTGATCCGATAGCTTTGTTTGTTTAGCACGTCAAAAGAGTCATGTGAGTGCACGTAGGTAGGAGATTTTCCTTCACCTGATCACTTACCTCATCCTTTGCATCAGCTATGCGGGCCTGTATTTGGTTGGTGAACGATTCCGGTATTCTTGGTGTGAAATCAGGAATTTTATAACTTACAGGCTTACTAGGTTTGTCCACCCCGTTTGGAGTATTTTGGTATGACCAATTGATATTTTTCCAGGGTAACACAAAACGCCAAAAATACGAGAGGATCAGTGAAAAGAAGATATCAACGTCCGTGGAAACCCTGTGCAAAGGCTTCCCGGCGGAGTTTGCTATGTACCTCAACTACTGTCGCAACCTGGGCTTCGAAGAGAACCCAGATTACCTCTACTTGCGTCAGCTGTTCCGTATTCTATTCCGAACCCTGGGGCACAAGTTTGATTTCCTCTTTGACTGGACCCTCTTGAAAAGACATTCCGAAAAGTCCGGTCCCTCGTCGTCTGCAACCGCGATGGCTTCCGGCGGCAATGCAGCTGTTCAAAGGGTTGCCCTGGACCCCCCAAAGGTTACCCTTGTCAACGACGGTCCAGTTTTGAACCCGGCTGATCAGATGCCTTCACAGGACGACTTGGCCAAGGACTTCTACCCCGGTCCCTCTCACTCCAAACAGCCTGCCAACCCTCCGGAGTCTCCCAGAGTGTCGGGAGCCAATGAGGCCATGTTTCTGAACTCCGCCGAGGCTCAATTCGACAACCAAAGAGATTTCAACGCAGCTGACGGGTCCAAGGATCTGATCAATGGAATGCACAATTTCTACGCCAGCTTCAGGCGCGGGAAGAAGGCCGACAACTCCGTGGAGTCCTCTTCTAAGGGCGTCTTGCAGCAGGCAGTTAAGACCAGTGATCCCACCTCGGTGGCGGCGACGGCAGGCAGTCGCGCAGGTGACCACCCCGCTTCCATGGCGAAGTGGATTAATGATACTCTCTTTGACGGTTCGAAGGCCTGATAAATGTACGGTTTCTCGACCGCATGTTTTTCACGTCTGTGAAGAACGCACACTCTCTCCACAACCTCCTCTCTTCACATCCAGACATTCATCAGTTATTTTATGCCGCTTGGTGAGCGTTGAACACCGGGCGTCGCTCTGTAAAAAGCAATTACTGTGTGTTTATGATAGATTGAATTCCATTTTTTACACTCGGTTTCTTGTCCATTCTGCGTGGGAGAGGCTTGAGCACTTGTATCTTAGTTCCCCTTTATTTTACAGCGCCCTGGCTTTTTACTCGGAAGTTTGCTTACCACTTTTTTAGTATTTTGCTCTCTAAATCAACTCGAGATAGAAAAATGGTTTTATTACTGTCTAGCTATTTTGCATTTCAGCATTATTGAGTTGTCACTGGTGTCACATGTTCAGTCCTGCTAAGTTGTCAGAAAAAAGTCGCACCTTTCAACCAAAGTATTGGTATCGCCATGTGACACTGGTTTGCGTTCACAACTTGTATTCAGTCGCCTTTTTTTCTATGAAAAGTCAAGACGGTCGAGAGACATTTAACCAAAAGACCCACTTTCATGTCACCGGGAAACCTAGCTGCACCCACCTATGGCATTGTGGGTTCCAATTTCCGTTGAGAAATGTCCTCGTGAATTTTCTGATATTCTTAGAGCCACAGCACGACGATTGTGACAGGAAAGCAGCGGTACTCGTTTACTGTGTACCAGTTGACGCACTGTCATTTCCCTTCACTACGATCCAGGCTTGGATATCTTGTTCATTTATCTCTAACAAATAAGAGCCTTCAGGGTCTCCAATAGAAGTAGGAATTGACGGACTAGACTCGCTAGATGGGAAAATGGTTTTTGATTAATTTCACTGTCTACATCACCTGATCGAATCAAAGGTTTTTTATAGTTACTAACATTCCAATCATAAAGGTGAAGATTGATGTGCGGTTTTTCGTGCTTTTATGTGGTGTCATTTTATTTAGGAAATTTGTCGTCTTCTTTGGTGAACTTTCAGGGAAGTCTTGAGAAGTGTGTCTAAACGTAGGTTTGCGAAATCGGCTGCACACTTGAGCGGAGTGATCCTTTAAAGCACTAGTTGTTTCTCGTGTCTGTTTTTAATTGAATGCTCTTAACTGATCCTTAGAAGTACATACCGGAAAATCTTGAGTAAATTTTGACGTTCTATTTAGTGTCAATAGAATCATCTAAATGTAAATCAGTTTGCAATTACCGTATTCAGTCCTTTATGAATGTGATTATGCGATAAAGGGCCATCAGAAATCAAGGTCGTTGATGCTTTTATGCGTCTAAGTCGCACTGTGTACCGTATATTTGAGAGATACCAATTTTGCCGGTAATTGCCACAAAATTTGCCCAAAAGTAACCAACTTCTGTCAGTCGGCAAGTTTTGGACCTAGTGGGTAGTGTATGAGTATACTTCTGGTCCTCGATTTACCGTCCAACGAAACGCCTCTCACGAAGATCTAACAGCTTAAATCACATTTTCACTTTCTTCAGTTTCTTGGTCCTGTAAAATCGTTTAATTTCCACGGACAAATTTATAGACGTCTTGTGACTTGCAACTACAACCAAAATACAGTGATCTAACTCACGAAATGCACTTTCTAATTACTAGTTGCCTCTATTGCCTGATTCCCTGTGGACACTCAGTGCCCATATCGATCACACTCTGTACTTTGACCGCCTAATTTAAAAAAAGGAACCTTGTGACTCATTCAAATTAATGACTCTATCACAGGTTCTTCTCATGCGGTTGCCTCTTCGTCAACCACAGTTGTAAAAACAACCACTGCAATCTTTTTGATCCCATTCTCAGGCCCTAATTTCTTCATTTGTTTTCAAGAATGCCCGGTAGTCACAATTTTCACGCTAGGTTCGCTAAAGGGAATTTGTACGGACAAACTTCGCCTCCTCACCGTGTGTTAACACCTATTTGCGTACCTGGATGATTCATCAACGAATACGCCATGATGGCATAAAATAGCGAGCCAACGCGCGGTGTCTTCAAAACAGTCGACCCAGTCTTCGCTTGTGAAATGCTCTGAGGAAAGCAACAACAGTGATGCCTCTACAATGCTAAAGAATGTGTTGTTGATCTAGAGATCAGACCTAGTATCGCTTGAAGCAGTATTAAAGGGATTCGTACGATCTGTAGGAAGTTGACCTCTGAGACGACTGTATGGGTGGTATCGAAGGCTGTCGTTGAGTACAAACTTCATGATGCAGGCTGAAACATTATTTTAGCATAGCAAAGACCAAATTACGATGATAGGGTCCTCCAACACTTCAGCAGATTTTCGAGGAAATTAGCCGATTTGCAAGAGAAATCTGGTCATATGCTGTGTTGTTTCTTGTAGTCTCGTTGCAATTCTCCAGTTCATGCCGCCGGATTGTGCTGTTCACAATGTCAATTATCACTATGCATTGAGCAGCGACCGTCAAAATCTCATTTTGATTGGCACATCGAATACATCTGAACAAATCAACCAAGTAGAATTCGGTAAAATTTACTCCTAACACCCTTTCATAGCCCGATGTGTAATCATTTGAATTAGTCTCGCAAAATTGGATACTCAACCCTACCAAGCTCTCATCCTTCGCTTTAAGTATCTACCATGTGATTAGACCTGTCGGAGTATGGCTTTTTATTCAAAGGTCAATAGAGCGCGCGCTTCTGTGTTCATAAAACTCGTTTCAGTTGTGCGACACTTCTTACCCATGGTCCCGTTTGCTTAATATGGTCTTCTTTTGTGTTCTTGAACGGTATGAAGGAGTTGGCATAGCGAGCTCCCTGGCGCCGGTCGCTTTCCGAAATGCAATTTCCCTTGTAAATTACGTGATTTCTATTGAAAAAGAACAATGGACACCACAAAACGTGGGTTTATTCATCTGCATGCTTGTAAGGCCCTCGAAAAACGGGCTATGGTGTTTTGCGAAATCAGCTAGGTTTTTGCCACATGACAATATTCACAATATTCTGTGAATTACTGAACTTAGCAGAGATCATTTCCTTTTCCACTTTACTTACCATTCACTCTGTGGTAGGGGGTTCTTATATGAAGTAGCCCAAACAACACCAGAAATAAAAATACCAGGGAGGCTCTGTAACGACTGTCTGTGTCCAGTTTCTCACATGACTAGTTGAAAGGCCATCCTATTCGGGTACCCATTGTTTACAGTAGTCTCAGGGCCTTTTGGACCATTGATATATGACGCCAACTCCCTCCCCAGCCCCGTGGGCGGATTCAGAAATGGCGACCCCTCGGGCATGTGCAGTTCCACTCCCATCTCTCTCGTACTTCGGGCTACATTGCTTTTCCTTGACGAGGGCTTATTAGATTTGGCATGGAACAAACCCATCAGCAGCAGGCACCGTAACGCGAGACACTGACCTAGTTTCCTGACTATATCTACCGATCGCGCACAACTTTGTCACCTACTTTACCCGTGTATTACACCATCTTCCTATTGGTTATAAAATAAAATTGAGGTAATGGGACCAGAAAATCCCTGATGGCTAGCTAATACACCGTCAAGACAAACTAATCCATTGCTAACAAGTGATATGTACTTTGCCATGGCCCGACACGTACGGTCCGTTCGGAACAAATTTAACAGGGTGACTTTTGGTCGTTATTCCAGATGTGTCAAAGATATTTCTTTAAAAAGTTTAAATCCTTGTTAGTCATTCATACAGGTGTTGACGACAGGAGTGGATGGCGACAGAAACCCACTGGATTCATTATAGAAGAGATTAACTTGCATCATGATGAATCCCTCCGGCCATCAAAATATGGAGAATACGGTCACAACATGGAAGGTAGCATTGAGGTAGACTACGAAGCGACAGTATTAAGTAGACTAACCAATCAACATAGCAGGCCATCTGACTTAGCTCGCATAGTAGATTTCCTTCGAGGAAATGTGTTGGAGCCGCTTAGGCTAGATTCAGTGGCAATGTGGAATCGCTGACCACTGTGACATGTATGCTAGTGGGATTCGCCGCTATATTGCACCCCATGGAAACGTCGAAAAGATTTTCAGTCAAGTTCAACGACTTCATCCACAGATCCAAACCCACTGGGCTAGTATGGATGGAGAGCCGCGGAGAAGGACGCTCATCGCAGTGCTATTGGTACTACAAACGCCGAGTTAATCGAAAGCAGGAGTGTCATGGCAGTTTGCTACTGCCTTATCCGAGAAACCCGGAGTGAAATAGGCGATGAGAGATGCCACAGTCTTGCATGAATCTCGTGAGAGTGCGAGCATCCTAACCCATCAAATCTTTTAAATCTGCTAAATTTTGTAACCATTATTCAAATTTTTCTGGTGAATCTACCGAACTCATCCCGAATACGGTGTAATCCCTACCAGGCCCCGACACCTGATCTCCCTACTTCGTTAACTGTTAATCCCTGATCACCATACGCCACCGACCTTCTTCCCCAGTGAATCCTTGCACCCCTTCCTACCTCTTTATTCGTCTCTGTATTTCCGTAACAGCTGACAACAAGTCTCCGGCTGCTTGTGAGAACTAAAGTAATTACGTAACACCAGAAGATGTACTCTAAGCCCCAACCCCTTGTACTGTTTACCAACCACCACCCTCGTCTGTTTTGCGTCAGATTGCAAGAAACGCCACCACTCGCACACACAGAAAGTGTTTGTGTGAGCATACATACACGCAGACAATTCGACTTAACAAAAACCAAGCTACACACACGGATGCGCGGTCCTCTCCCTCCAACTCCCGTTGAATGGGCAGGGCATGGATGAGGGAGAAGCGGCACTGTGCACAGCTACAAAGAAGCGAGATGTCGGGCGATGGGTAAGGCAAGCACAGACTGGGATCAGAGAGATGCACACACACACACACACACACACGGGTCCTGGGATGGGGGGAAGCAGTGTTGCATGGCGTGTGCGGTCATCGATTAGGCGGGGGATCAGTGCTTGGCTTACCGGTTGCACTTGTAGAGAGACAGGGGGAGGGAGGGGGATGGTTCCTACATATGGGGGGAGAGTCCTAGTCGAGTCGACTGGCGATCCTAGGCTTCGACGGGCCCATGAGAAGGCAACAACCGGCTGACTTCAGTGGCGGTAAAATGGCACCAACGAGAGGCAACGGTTAAAAAGGAGTAAACACAAAATATACAGTTCGTGTGGTAAAGGGGACGATCAACCAAAAGAAGGGAGGAGGGAAAACTGAAATAAAGTGACGATGTGGGAGTTCGACACCCAGGAGAGGGGGGCGGTTGCCGTTTGCCTGGGGGACGTGAAAATAATCTGGCTTCTAGGAGGAATTGTCCGTGTGACCAGCCAAAAGGTAGATATTGGAGTTGTTTGACGAGGCTCCCACGGGCCGACTTTCAACCACTATGTTTCTAAAAGGCAAAACATCAAGCAAGTAATTAGCGCCGGCGGTAAAAGCATTGGTTAATTGAATCCAGTATCAGTAAAGTAGTCCACATGGACTCGTTACCCATAATTAGAATATAAGCACACTGCCTGCACACGAACCTGCTAATTTAGACGGGAGTAAAGTCTTGACAAAGTGACCCTTACGAGGTACACAGTTTTGATCACATATGCTTAGAATTCAGGTGGTTGAATTGACATATACGGCTGTGCGATTTTGCATAGTTGAAGATATACTTTTGAAATCTCTGACAAAACTCGGAATCTGGAATACATTTATGGACTTCGAGAAAGAAGGCAAGTCCCTCAGTAATATACACTCGGCAGACTAATCAGTTTAAGACGAGTTTTTTACGTTTTCCACCTTTTATTATAGTGATTCAACGATTGAAAAGAAATCAAAATCCTTCCCACCACTTCTCGCCTTAGAACAAATTTACGACGACCTCAAAACATGTGTTTCATTTCGTATTACTACCCAAGGAGCAGTGTCTAGACCAAAGAAATTAAGCGCTGTTAATGTGAACCTGAAATGGCGAAGGTCGAATTTTGCCATTAGTAAGCCGTTGCAGCAGCTGTGTGCAGACAAGACACAGAATTGCATCGCACCACGACCTTGCCCGTCCGCTAACACGGGTTTCACTAGCAAAACAGCCAGTCCTGAAGCTGACCCCGGCCTCGCCCACTGAGGTCAAGCGAGTACACGCTAAACACCCGCCGGCTGCCTCACCCTGGGGTCATCACTTGCTTAGTCATCTCAGCAGGGGCTAACAACGCTGACCGATGGCACCTTCTTAAGAACCATAAGGTTTACACAACCTTTTCCGATGTGTAAAAGTTGAACCTGCGTCCTCGTAACAAGTAGCAGCTTTTTGTAGCGTTTGAGCTTATACCACTGTAAAATCGGGAGCTTTAGGTGAAGCTAGACTTTAGTTATTCATAACCACTCATCACTACCATTGGAGACTGATAGCTTCTCATCCGTAGTTTCCTGAATAGGAACCTTTGGGGATCAGAGAAGAAGTACATACAAAGTAGACAGGCATACAGCTTTTAAGCCTGCTAACCAAGGACGCCCAGGCTCCAGCCCTTGCAAAGTCATATCCTTCGTGGCATCGCTCGATGGGGGTTTCCATTTGCTGAAAAATACCTTGTGTAGCTAACTGGTCGATCAAGGAAAGTGAAGACTTTTGGAAATACCTTGACATTACAACACCATAAGACCCCATTTATTTATATCTAAACCTGGCTTCCATGACGACTTAAATCCACTTGCCTAAATCACGTTCAATGGCCAAAACGTGAACAAGGTAGGGAGTTACGGTTTCCATGAAGGAGTCAGAAAGCAAAAAAGAATCCCTTTGCTTGCTATGATGCAACTGAACCCACGCAACGGTACTGTCAGCAGCATCTGTCAAAGCTATTTCCCTATGTATGCACTTTTGCCAAAAATAACCCACAAACATGCTCGGTAGTTCGGTCGGAGGAGGGAATACTGCAGCAAGTAAATAGAAAGGAAATCAATTCCAGCGGCTGCTACTCAACTCACCGGTCATGGCCCAAAACCCGGTAGATGTGCTTGTCGTCGTTTATTTCTTGGGTGAGCTGAAAGTAAACAGAGAAAGGCGAGGGTAGGGAAGTTTCTGATGTGGGTGGTTATAAAAACAATTTTCTACTTAAAAGGTATTAGCAGTACAGAGTTAGATATGGTTTTACCTCTCCTATGAAGCTCTTCCCGAGGAATCCGTGCGGGTGAAAGACTAGAAGGCTGTCACGAAGACCAACTAAAATGAGGAAATACACGCGTCTTTATTGCTTTCATAAAAAATTATGACACGACTGGACGATTAGAAAGAGGCGAGCAGAAGTGCAAAAATCGCAGATCCCGAGTGAGTAAGGTGGGTTTTGCAACAGACGGTTTCCGTTTTGCACTTGATTATCAAATAAAAAGCCAAGAAAACGTGCTATTCACGCATTATTTGCGCAGGAAATAACACAATTTCGGGCGCAATGCCTTTACTTCCCCAGACATATTAGCGACTTCTAGACATAACGCACTTGAAAGGGCCTGACATTTCAACCATCACGGCTTGCACGTCATTGCACCAGTTCGCGCAATGGAGAATTCTAGGATAAATTACACTAACTGACGTATCTACCAGAAACTTCTGTCACCAGTCAAATTAGTCCAGAATTTGTAAACTGACTACTACTTTTAGACAACAAGACTCACAAGAAGGCCGCCACAATTCACATTTACTGTCATCGAAATAACTAGAAAAATCCAGTTGATTGTTTAAACGCACACGCACAAGAGGCGCGTCGGTACCCTTATCAACATAACAAAAGTCAAAAGGCTTTTTCTACCACATTCCATAGAGATCTAAAACTGATATCGACGCACTTTTCGGCTGGCATTTCGTGGTGATGAGCCAGGTTTTTCGAAATCAGCCAGGCATACACAACACAGCTAGCCTACCAAGGTGAGACGTGGAAACAGTTCAATACTGACCGATTTCCCTACACCTGAATCTCCACAAATATAGTAGTGCTGGAGTACTTGTGACCGCGAATAATTGCGTAGTGTCTAGCAAAAGGCGTCTACCGAATGTGGAAGCGCTTCGGGGCAGTCCATTATTTACGGCCGTTCCCTGGGGAAAAGCCACGGCTGTCGGACGCTATCAAATAGAAGAGATTCCCTTAATGTGGTCTATATCCCCTTACTTTCCTCAACAAAGGCGTAGCACAAAACTACAAGCCTTTAGCTATCGCAGCGATATTGTTCCATACGCAGCACTGACTCTCTTTCGTATCGACTGCAGATTTAACAATTAACATAGTGGTAGGCTCACCTTTATCGTGCCTACACGTCCGCACCCATGAGCAAACGGTAAAGTGTTTTTCGGACGAAAGCATTTTGGGCGGGGTATATTTGCGACTCAGAAGCAGCAGCAGCTGCAAACCTGCTTTCCCCCAGCAGATGCTATTTGAGGGTGCAAATATCTCGGATGTTCTAAACAACGCTTTTATCACGCAGGCAGTTGCATCTATTAAGCAGCGCTCAGATCACACTTGGTCGAAAGTGGACCCACCTGAGTGACAATCGCCAGCAGCAGCTTTCTCATTTTGCTCACAGAAGCCGGTTTTTAAGAAGTAGAGAGAAATTCAGTTGGAATAAGCAAGCATCTCAAAAGGTTAAACTAGCGTGCACTTTGTCTCAACGCTAAGCGACCTTTTCGGATTAACCATTAGACCAAACTTATCCGAGGTGCGCAAACGCCCATTTATGCATGAAATTCACGTCTTGGAAACAATGTAGCGCAGGTAAAAGTAGATAGTTAAAACACTCCAGCTATCCTTCAATCGAGAGAACGTAGCATGTTCACCTCTCTGCAGAACCCCGCCTCCTCACAGCTTCGCCCTAGGTTCTTGAGGACTTTGTTGGACTTCATTCATACACTTCAGTTAAGAAACAACTAAAACGACCCCAAATTTGCCCATTGAACAAGACAGCGAGTAGATTTCATTGGTAGGCGATTTTCGAGAAAGGGAATCATTTTAATTTAGCAAAATTCTAATCCAGGGAAGGTCCTGGTATGGAGAGCTGGGAGATTAGCTGTGTAAGCAAGGTGACACTTCTTTCTACCGCAGTTCCACCAGAAATCGGACAACTATAGAGTTTTTGAATTCACAAAATCACCTCCCCATTCCAGGCATTGGATAAGCCGCGGAAAAGGAAAATCTTTCCCTGCACCATTATTGATTACAAATAAAACGCCTTGTAGGAGCTATACAACAGTGAGAACTGCGTTCTTATGATCCATGGAAGAAATGCTAGCAAACACCGGAGTAGGGTTTCTTCTGGCTTGTTGAAAATTGATCGGTACGCTCATCAGTACTCCACTCCTGGCAAGAATGTTAGATCTATTCACAGCCTTGAGAAAAGCTTTTGTCAAAGGCGCTCGACAAAAACGGGTCTAAAAAGTGTGCTTCAGCAGCATCGCACGACAGCCTAGGCGCTAGAGAGTGGTGTCACGGTAAATTTCACCTGCAGCTCGATGAGAAATACACCGAGAAACAGCTTTACTAACTCGCTCTAGGACGCGGCATGATGTGGCCCCGGGGCCTAAATGCACTCTAACGACCTCCGCTGGTGGGCATTGCGCCCTATTTTAGACTACACAGTGCGTGAGGAATGAATAAACACTGGCGCGTGTTCCCACCTAACTATTAGGCAATTCGGGTTTAGGTGAAATGAAAATTCAAAGGGTTGTAAAATAGAAGAACTGCCCTGCCCCATGCCCTGCTCCATTTCACCCACTCCCCCTTCATCCCCTACCATTCTCCTGAGGTCACTCTACGAACACAGACACGGCAAGGTTTATGGCCCAAATAGCGCCCTGCAGGATTTCCACCAACCACTTCACACTTCTCCCCGCCCCCATTTGGCCTAGTGGCACGTCCCCGTTCAAGAAATGGGAGAAACAAAGTCCTCAGGATGTGGTCACTCACCAACTGATTGGATATGAAGACCGTTGAAAGTGATGGTGTTCGGCTGGCGAATTTTCTTCCTCAATCGGCCATTGAAACCCACCAGTTTTGCACAGTCTAAAAGTGGACAATTTTGGTCGTTTAGACGTGGCCATAGTGAGGTAGACATGAGTAAATAAAACACACAGACCTGGGAAACAAACGAGAACAGTGTTTTTTAGAAGCTGAATCACGCTCACCACCGGTAATCGATCGGAATCTGCAGAATAAACCAAAGGATAACCACATAGAGCACGCGAACGATATGACCGGGGCACCAATCCTGATGCAAAACCTGTCACTCAAAGGTACAACAATCCAATTCACTATGTCGTGGCCAATAGCCTATGTGCAATTTGTATTTAACGCATTTTCTACAGTGGTTACACTACAAATCAGTAGGTGAGTAACTAGTTATTAAAATTCGCCTCCAAACTAGCGATAAAACCTTTATTACAATTTTTATCAGCCCATGTCGTTGTTATATGGCCAGAGGCGTTAACGCACTTTTTTACAAGCAATTTTTTGCTTACAATCCCAATTTCCCCAGTCATCTCTATCATATCAGAAATCTCAGTAACTGCTACACTAGTAGCCCAGGAATGAAAACCGTTAGCCTCTGAATCTTGCCAAGAAAATAGGATCTCCTCAAGCACCTCGAGTTTAGGCCGTATAGAGTTACGATACGGTCACAAGCACACGGGAGACAAGCCTTTATAACTCCTGCTTGCTCGAATGTGTCTAGGTGAAAAATTAAGGTCCCGTGATATGGACCTACGACTCAAGCAATTTTCCCATATTGTTTACTGTAGATAAAGTCATTACCGTCCAGCAGATGAAACGCAAACCCACAGGTCTTCTTTCGCATTTTTTGTAGCACTACTCAATTTCCTGAAAGCTGTGTGATGTTCAAAAGCAACGCTGCCACCCACCCCCTCTTTCCCCGGTTTTCATCAAAGGCATTGTGGTTATTTAATTGCCAATGGATTAGATATCCCAAATGATAACACGCCTCGGAGTGACCCACCGACAACAATCAGACTGGCTCTGAAAAGTGCAGACTACTAAACTGGCACGAGTGCTAGAGCAACTCAAGTGAGAGTGGTAATTTCACAGCTAATGACAAGCAGCAACGCACATTCGCTCGATAATTGTCAAACAGAGGGGCCAGTGATGGTGGTATGTAATAACAGGGCTCTGTTTGCGTGAGGAGAGTGATTAAGAGTGGCAATGAGGCTCTGCAATCCCCACGAAAACCGAATCATACCATTGCCAGCGGTGTTATGACCACCATGAAGACAACCCTACAGTCGGGGCTAAATTAAAAAAACCGCACACCACGATAAGATACGTTGTGAGATCCCAGAATGCGAAAGACGAATGGAGCAGAGAAAAAAGAATCGATAAGGGAAAGTAGGGTACCACTTAGCGATTAGAGCACAAATCAATGATGCCAATATTGTGGTGAATTCGACCGAATGAGTTAGAATTCTTTCTAACCAGAGAGGCTGATTAGTCAGTGGGTATCAGGAACCTTTCCTTTCAGAGCCTCAAGTTAGAAGTCAGTCTATCGATGCATCTACTCCAGAAAAGATCCGGTTTGCCCATCAATTGTTTTTTCCTCTCTGAGACTGCACTTACACCCTAGACTCAGGAATAAGGTCTTAACTCCCTAATATTAGTCGTCGATACAAGCACACACTGCAGCAAAGGGAGCCTACGTCTAGAATTTTGCACACAATAGTAAACACCAAGGAGAGTTCAAGGGGCAGTGTCGGATTACCCTATTCAAAACTTTTTGCCAATAAGCGTTCGCAGCAGTGCGAAAATGTGCAGAAGTGTTGGGGTCTCACGAAAGGCCGAAGCCTTATCACTACCTGACGCAAACACACCATCAAGTGCGCCGAGTGGGTGCCTCAAACCAGCACATCATTGAACGTGCCGGTCGAACATAGACTAACGCATCGGTCTCCAGAATATGCCTGCCCAATCAGCTTTTTGATAAGAGTGATTAGGCCTGGTGGAATAAGTCATGGCTCTCTCTAGTTCTCTCTGTTGTTCAACTTGACCTTCGGTGATAAAGAACAAAGTTACAAATAGATCGATTTATTATAAAACTCCCTAAAGAAGAGCCAGGGACGAAGCATTCTGATCACAGCGAAAACTTTACCAATGAGGCTAAGTGAGACGGCAACTGACCCAGAAACACAGCGTTCGGGTCCACCAGTGCCGCGTTCACACCTCCCGAAGCAGCGCCAGTATCTGAAACAGCGAATTTCTTCGTCCCATCGGGCGTCTGGGCGGCGGAAGCCACGGGAGTGGGAGTGGCGGAGGAGGAGGAGGGGACAGCGGCAGCGGAGGGTTCGTCGGCGGCAACGGGAGGGGAGGCGGCGGAGGGCACGTTGAGATCGATGAGGTGGAGGCGGTAGCGCTCGCCCGCCGCACCCCTGCGCGAGTGGTGCCGGTAGACGCCCAGGCAGGCCAGGGGGAAGCGCAGGTCCTGCTGCACCAGCAGATCAAACGTCGTCAGCGAGCGGGGCATGTTCAATACCGGCACCTACAGGCACAACACAAAAGTACATGTTAATACACCGTTTCTCAAATCAGACGAAGTGGCTAATGAGCTTTTGGCTTGTCAAGTTGGTTGAGCCAGCGGTTTTTGGTACCATCTGCCCTTTCGCTCCCCATATATTAATTGGACTGAGCGTTTGGACATAGATCGGAATTGACTTAAGGACTCAAAACCTAAGAATTAGGCATCAGTTGAGGAGCATATTTATGCTAAGGAACAATATTAGTACAAATAATATCGTAAACACATACGAAACAAGATGGGGGGAGAGACTGGAATGAAAAAAGTTGAACTAGACAGTCGAATCAGTCGCTCTCAAACATGTACCTTCTAGCGAGTCCTCCATACTTCAGATGAGGAGTACCCTCTTCTCAACCACTGCCCATGACTATAAAGAAACCCTGCAGTTGTTTTGAGCCTCGGACTCCCCTTATCCGGTCTCTACTGTTTGTGCGTTCTTCCCTTAATGAGTTAGACTTTTAATTGCCGAATGTATCGCATTTCCATTTGACATGTAGGTCCTCGCACCTTAGGACCATATCGACGACTTTGGCGGGTCTCACGAAAAGCGCTGATCCCTCCTCTCCGTCAATCAAGCAGTACGTAAAATGGCAATGGCGGTTGAAAATAACCCAAGCCACTATTTTCAAGAAAGTTTACATCATTGTTAGAGTCCATTGATACCATGACGCATAAATACTGGATGCACAATGCTGACACTGTTGGGAATAAATGCGAATACACGTCGCGGCAGATGCTGGGGACTCACAAGTACCCAATGCCGCCAATGCTGTAACTCCTTCTGGTCGAATAAACTAGTGCTCGGTCATATTCCTCCGGTTGTTCTGCCAGTACCCTCGAGGTACAGATAAGAATGATGCGACTGGGGGGAGGGGACTTTGCCCAAACCTTCCTCAACAACACAGACTGTCTTAATGGTAACTATACTAAAAGACCTTTTCTATTGTGTCGGAGAACCTCTCCATGGAACATGGAGCGTCATTACAGCTATAATTACACCCTAAGTTCTTGAGGGTAGTAATTGGGTTGCTCGAGCACTACAGAAGGGAGGAAGACGTACCCGTTTGGTTTCGATGAAAGTGGAGAGGGTGTTGACCCACTCCATGACGAGGATTTCGTGGGGGAACGCGGCGCAGAGATACCGGGCTCCAGTGAAGGGACTCCGCACCAGGCTAGCCCGCAGACATCCCTTCGTCTTCGACACCTTGTTCGACGGCGAGAAGCGCCTATTGAGAGCAAAGGGCAGGCAGAACTACAGCTTACATACGACAAAATTACCCTCCACGTCAAAACAACTACGAGCCATACGTATAAGCAACCAATAATGAATTATGGACAGAAAACCTACATCCGTCGGTATACTGCTTCCGCCTGTATTCTTGACTTACGCAAGCGCTAAGCTGCGTGCATCACGGCCCTACTGACCACAGATTGGCATTTCTCTGCGCCTATTGGTTCATTGTCAAACAGAGAACGGAGAAATATCCACCACCTCACACACTTACAGACATCCCGTAAATCACAGCACCGAATGCTTCGAGCCACCAAGCGGTCCAGCTTTCTGACACCGAAACTGACCAGCCGGGTGGGTGATTAATGCAGCCCACTTTAGCAGCAAAATTGGCATTAATGAAGATGTATGACTTTTGAAATGGCACTCAATGTTAGCCTGGTCGCTAATTGTCTGGGCATTTAGCTGACAAATAGGTAGGGCTTCACTGTCCTTCATAGAACAGGCTAATTAGTTGACGATTGAGTTCTCACATCTGGAAGCAAGTAGATCCATCCATCACAATCTTTCCCCTACCGATGACTCATGCGGCTTGTGTGATTATAAAACCCCCCCTCCCCCCACCAAAGACAGCATCAAACTTATAATAAATTAATGGTTATTTTAGTGAATATAAACCTTATTGCTACGATCCTAAAAATTTCAAGACCTTGTAAGAAACGAACGAACAAGGAGAGCAAGTAGCCCCTGCCCTCCTCTACGCCCTTGTGTAATTTATGGCCCTTCGAAACGAACAAGCGAAGCGATTAATTAGTCTAAATGCCAAGTCTCTCATGAGTAAATAGGCACTGTCCCATCAGACCAAAGACACTGATACTAGCACACACAAAAAAGGGCAGTGCGGGCAGAGTACGGATCTCAAACCGTACTGCTAACAACTAGGACAGCAGATCCAAGAGTCAAGAGAGAGGGAGAGGCAGCGGGAGTGGAAAAAGCCCCCTCGCAACTGCTGATGCTGCTACCTCGCCTTGACAACTTAATCGCAAACTAGCCGGGATAAGGAGTGATATATATATATATATATATATATATATATATATATAATTGAACACTTGGGCTAGAACAGAAAGAATAAACCAGCGGGGCAAAGCTAATCAAAAACCTTTTTGGCATTACGCAGGAGTTGTAAGTGGGAAAGACAGGAAGGCTGATAGAAGCTAAATATGCCAATCTGTGCTAAATCGGAAAATCGTTTAAGGGTGGATTTAGTTCCCACTGTTTGAGAAATGGAACCGGGTAAGCCTTAGATAAGGTTGCTTGTTCAATAAACTACCTCAGATATGCGAATTGAAAACCTGAAAACACCATAATGGCCTGACGTCTAACCACTCCATTCCAATAGAGCGAATTCGTTTCAAACAAGAGGGATAGAATCCTCAGAAAAGATATTTGGTGAACGCTGATTAATTCTTTACACTACACAGGTAGCTCCTCACTTGAATTTAAAAGTACTACCTTCCCTTGCTTAAGATGCCGCAAAATATGTTTACACTACACAAGGATAAAACAGTTACTGGACATCATCATCATCACCATAAAATCGTGCTTTCTCACAGAAGCTTACCTTGAGTGCCTAGCCAACTCATCGTGACTGTCATAACTACAAAACCGCAGCAGCATCCGTAGGGTAATCAAGAGCCCGCTTTCCTATGTCCTCGACTCCACACAACACGTGATCGAGAAAAGGTTCCATCGACAGAGAAACCTATGTTTGCAACCCATGGTTACCAATTTGTTCACTTTAGTACTCTTGAGTCAAACAAGTCTGATGCATTTATATCAACGTGCTTCTAGCACGTGATGTCCGGCTTTAATTATCGCTATCCATGCAACAGCCTTGTCTTATTATTATTAATATTATTATTACCCGCTGTTCGACGTTTATATTTGGTCTCTAGGAGGTTGGAAATTCCACAGCTAATGCTGTATAAAAGAAGCGTCTCGATTCGTCTTCCCTTTCAAGTTTTATCCTCCTCCTTCGCCTCACCTTGTGGGAGACTCTTGTGGCAGCGTTACCGACCAAGCCCCAGCACTATAGCAAATACCATCATCACGCTTCCCCACTAGGTTTGGGATTACCATTAAATGAACGTGAATACCGCTTATATAGGCAGCAGACTCAAGCACAAATGGGTGAAACAGATCCGCTGAAACAATATTTAATGCATTTTTAGTACATGATGCCTTTCTTTGATCCGGGTTATTGATTCAACTATCCTTCGTCTCTTCTCATTCCTATTATAGTTCTCCTCTAGTGATAGATCCCTGCGGCAGGACAATCTCATACACAATCAACTTTTCGCTATGCAGATGAACTCTGCACTACTGTAAACACCCTCACACTTCCCTTCAAAGCCTGGGAGTGCGATCAGAGTAAATACACTGGCAGCATGATCCAACCTCAAAGTTTAAAAACGTAGAAGGATATCGATCGACGCACTTGGGGAAGAGGTTGGAGATGCGGTTGAGTTTGGCGTTCATGGAGTGTCCGGAGGCCTTCATTTTCATGAGAGTGGTGAGATTGTGCGTATAGAGGTGGGGCGGGCTGCCTGAGACCGAGACCATGGTGTTCTGCACCACCGCCAGCCAGTGGCAGTACCGCGACGAGAGCTACATCGTGGCGCACACAGAGATGCAGGGTAACACTCGCACACACAAGAGAGGGCAAGGGGAAGAGAGCAATCAACCGTATAACAGTAAAGCAAACCGGGAGTGAACGAGGTGCGCTTACAAGCCTCTCGAGAGTGCGTTCTACTTCCGGCAATGCGGTATAAAAAGGACTCATCAATATCATGATAATAGAGCTACTGGATTGGTTAGTAGTAGTAGTAGTAGGGGTGGTGGTGGTGATCGTGTGGGAGTACCTGGACCGGCCTGTAGAACTTGCGTCGAGGTGGGATCTATTCAAACCATCATCAACAACAAAAGCGCGCTGAGCTCTACCTCTCACTGACAGCCTCGATTAACGGTAGGAGGGTCGAGTGAAAATAGAATAGGGGGGATGAAACGCACCAGCTCCAGTGATCGATCCGCGAGGTCTCGCAAGCTGAGGAAGTAAATGCCTTCTGTGCTGCCGAAAAGCAAAATTTGCCCTTTAGGAAAACAAAAGACCATTAAAAACCACTCTTGGCTGCTGTTCCCCCAACTAAAGCCACCGCACTTACCGTTATTTGCGGGGTTTATCCAACTTGCCGTCGAGTTGATGGTCAGTGGACAGCCCTCAAACACGAGGGTGAAGCACGCCCCCATCTAAAGAAATCCAATTAAAGAAGTCTTACTAGCAACCACTACTACAACCAGATGGCAAAAACTGAATGGCCCGGTTACAAAGCCCACCAGGAAAGCATGAAAAAGTATACTTTTCATAGGTGGCTGGCATTCACTAGACACTCGCGGTTCATCACAAGGCAGCTGAGAGATCTACAATCTACGCGAAGTTACCTTCTTTGGCTGGATAAATGAACAGATGAACACATTAAGTCCTCGTTTCCTTGGTGTGGTTAGTAAAGACGCAGAAGCTGGGGAGGTGACTTACATGAACCTGAGGGGTGGGAGGGAGGTCGGTGGTGGACTGTCTGGCCCATGGCGGCATCCCGAAGTTCCCGGTGACACTTCCACCCATGCGACTGAGCTTCTTGAGGTCGTGGTCAATGGAGGTTACCGAGACCGAGGTGGGGCGGATCTTGCTGCCGCTGCCGACACACCCACTGCCGCCCTGTCTGACGCGTCGGAGGAGTCGCGACGGCTGGGGAGACAGGTAGGCCGGTGGAGTCACCATGCGATGAAGGGACTCTGTCGGTTTGCTAGTGCTCGCGAGCTCGGCTTTCTGGGCCGCCGACTGCGGTGACGCCCTCTCACCACCAAGACCTTCTTCTCCCTCGTTGGCGGCCGCTTCGGAGCTGAGAGAAGGGTTCTCCTCCGTCACTGACGGAGCCGAGACGGTTTTTCGTACCTGTCCAAACCGAGGCACACGAGGGACACCGGTTCCTCCACCTCCGAGATGCAGATGGATAAACTCCGGACAAGAGGCCGAGGTGGTGGATGGCTGGAAGGGCTTTGCAACAAGGTTAGGGGAGCTCCGAGTGCGACGTGAAAATGCAAGGCGGGGGCAGGGAAGGGTGGTGGAGGATTTGTCCGTGGTTCTCGACTCCTCGGTGACTAGACTGGCGTCAAAGTCCTCGGCCTCCTGGTCGGCCAGAGGGGCGCAGCCGGGCGGGATCTTGATGCCTCCGCCCACCTCCACGATCCGACGCAGGATGCCGTTCGTGGAGACGTCAGGCTGAGCTTTCTCAAGCTCAGTGGTAGCTCCGTTCGTCTCCTGGTTACGCCGTCCCTCCAGACTGTAGGACGTCACTTGGATCTGTAATGGAGGATCCGCATCAGTGAGGACATTGGATGCAAGTGACTTCAGTCGGGGATAAATTACGGCCCTAACATCAAAGCGCGGTTTGCAAACTTACGCAAATACGGGAAACTTATGTGAGTGCAACGCTTGGTGGGGTAGCTTCATCCCAGGTGGTTAGAAGGACGTTTACACTGAGTAAACGCGTCTCTATCGGCCCACAAAGTTGAACTTCAACATAAATAAACAGTTATTGCATGTTTCACTTCCAGAAGTAGCGAGATAGCAGAACTGGCAAGAATAGAAAAACGTTTAAACGTGAGGCGTTAGAGTGAAAACGGAAGAGCTCTTGTGTCATAATCATTTATGCGTAATCCAGAAGCTTCAATATCCAGTACCAACCACTAGGTTGAAAAG
This sequence comes from Anomotaenia brevis, assembly GCA_030710315.1. Classification (NCBI taxonomy): domain Eukaryota; kingdom Metazoa; phylum Platyhelminthes; class Cestoda; order Cyclophyllidea; family Dilepididae; genus Anomotaenia; species Anomotaenia brevis. The sequence goes on from JAUOZQ010000005.1 coordinate 993,632, forward strand.
CAGTCCGAAAACTTCCGAATGAATAGAGATTTAAGGAGAGTAAGGCGGCGTTTGTAACGGGGATTAGAGGAAAATAATAGAATATTAGTACGCTGCTATAATAGGAGCATTTTTGAACCAATGACTCCTGTTGCCTTGATAAAGAACTTGCTACAATAGGACAGTTAATGAGGCTAAAAATGAAAACATTCAAGGAGCTTGTCTGCTCAAATGGGGAATTGTAGAAACGTTGAAAAATGCTTCTCTCGGTTTTTTTCGCCTCATCAAACAAACCTGCAGATTACGAAGCCTTACACGTAAGACTCTAGCACCAACCCCTCTCCCTCACAATTAAAGTACACAAGCTGCCATTGCATAGCCTGTGGGAAAGAAGCGCCTTCTGTTTGCAACATAAACAATTGTTTGAGGGTAAGTACAGACTCGAGGCGGTAATTTGTCCGCTAAAGTGCTAGAAGAGGGTGACGTGGGGAAACAAATGTGCCTCAGAAAGTACAGAGTGCTTTTCAGTACTCACATGACATGCTAGTAAGCACGACAGTGGCAGCTGCGAAAGTGCTTAAGTTAATTATGCATTAAAGCTTCACACAAAGCACGTCAAGGTCACAAAACCAATTTCCCCATTTACGAGCAATGTTCTATCAGTTACTGAAAATTCCTTGGATGTACTGGCAACTCCACACATTCACTAATTTTTGTATACTGATTCACTTGAGACTGCTGATCATTAAGGAAACAAGCGAGATGAACAGCTTCTAACATTGCTTTAGAACACTCACTGGGGAAACACTTGTACCTGTGACTTGAAAGCTTCTAGAAGTGGGTAATCAGCGCAGTTCTAAAAGCCGGAGAATATAAAAATAAGGCAGACTTACGGCGCTAGCGGAGGGTGAAGGTGCGCTGGCAAGACACGGCGAGGTGTGGGCCTGGTGCTGCTGCTGCTGCTTCGGCTCTAACTTTGATGTGGCCGAATGCAGAGACACGGAGGAGGCGGTAGCATCCGCAGCTGCGGCTTCCGAGGAGGATGAGACAGCAGACGACTTCGATAAGGACGCGAAGACGCTTCGCTGCTGATCCCCATCCTCTTGACCCCCCTCCACCTCTTTTTTGCTGTTGTTGTTGTCCAGGGACCGGCTGGAAACAGCAGCAATCCTGGCATCTGTAAGACATCCAAATACGGGTCGGTGAAGGCTGCTGCCTTGAGTCAAGTCTAACTGGTAGCCGCGGGAGTAGTCGTCGGTGAAAGGTAAATTAGTCACTACCCCTGCCATTCTAAATGCGCAATTAGCATAGCCAAGGCTTTATACGCGAGTACTCGGATAAGACCAGGCACACCGTTCTCACGCTTCGACGACTTCCGAATGAAACCGACACAAATTCAAAGGAGCCATTGGATGATTTGTTTTTGCTTTAGCACGAAATACCTCTCTAGTATATTCACCTCCAAACTTCAAGACGAATCTAACCCTTGATCGCCCGTTGTGCCCTATGTAGACGCTATATATTCTTTCTACTTCTATCTTCCCTGCTTTCGAGTTGAAAGAGTTACAAGAGGTGAAATATCACACTGGCGATCTCCTACAAATTACCGTAAGTCGGAAAAAATTGTATCAATTTCTCCTGAAACTGGTTAAAAGCAGCGGTGACTTTTAAAACAATCCCAGACAACTAAAATACCCGTTTTAGAGGAAACGCACATAACTTTAAGCTTCGGACCCCAATCGGAATCCTTTGATGTTGCCAAATGTTAGAGTTTATTGCCAGAAAGAACTCCAAACTCCTATGTAGACAGAAAAGACGTTAAAGCTTCCTATCTGGAAGGAAAATACCAATTAAGCTGTGCTAAGTAAAGAGCTTGTTATTTCTCACGCCGTTTCTACTACGTTTATTTTCGCTTCGCGTCTAAATGAATGTCAGGAAGTCCTATTTGAAGCCTTTGTCTCCCAGGCTGTTTATATCTGGACCGTAAATAACCCTTTTAGGATTATGGCCACCACCTGTCTGACTAGGGCGCATCGCAGCTGGTCTAATTAGTCCTGGTATTTGTAGCCATTTTTCGCAGGATTTCTACTTGGAGTTGGACTGAAATGTACCCGTGAACACACCCGAAAGCATGAAAGAAGACTGCACTCCAGCTTACATGTTACACGAACACATGCAACCTATGTACATGCGCTGTCACCGCAACCGCTACCACCACCAACAATACGGCGAGACAATCAATCAGAATTTGCCCCCCCCCCCACCACCACCTCAACAACAGCCGACCGTCGAAGCGGTTCGCATTCACGTCTGCGAGACACGCACACATGGGACAAGTCAAGTGCGGCTGATAGGTAGACATACCCAACAAAGCAAGAGGAACGATGAGGTTTGTGAACGCGAACAACTGATCCAGCTCTGGCTATTGAAGTTGTATGATTACCAACAAAGGCAATGACACTTTGAAGCCATCCTTTGACGTAGTTTCAAGTTACTTGGAGCTGAAAAAGTCATCATCTGTTCCCCTTGTTTTGACGTGTTGGCATTTCTACAAAACTGGTATCGTTAAACATCTAGTCATTTACAGAGTTCCACCATTTTAAAATAGAACAACTGATGAAATTCTCCCACGTTTCTCATGGCTTCTTACTACCCTTCGTTTGGAGAAAATTCACTGACCGAAGGGATTACGGGCAGTTAAGCTCTCACATGACAATACTGCCAAAGTGGAATTCTTCGTGAACTAAGAAATTCGAAACGCGGATTCGGACTTCGCTCGTGATCATTTTCCATTTAGAACCTATAACAAGATCAGCCGGTTCTCTGAAAATTAGGAAGAACAAGCCACACTCATAATTGATTTAAGATCAAAATGCGTCTACTATAAACAAGGCCAACATTTTCGTCTTGCAGTCTGTGAACTCATTTTTGCGGTTGGGAAATAATACTTTGTACTGGACCCATCAATTTGTGAGCTCCCAAACACTCGTCGAAAAAGCGTATTCTTTAGAAGAATTTAGAACGAAAGTTGGCCATGTGTTTCTACGAGCCATTCTGGATGCTCGATAAATATGCATTTGAGGATAAAACTTACCAGAGGAAGAGGAAGCCGTGTCCGCGTTGGTGCATGGCTGGAGTTGGGGACTGGTGGCGCTCTTCTTCTCGTCGGAAGTGGGTGACGGCGCGGAGGCTTTGGTGGGACCTAGCGCCTGTTTCGCCTTCTCTTCTCCACTCACCGACTCCCGATGACCCCTCTCCTCGTAAGCTAGAATTGGAAAGGGGACTTATAAGGTTTTACTTGCGAGCGAGGCGTAAAAGCTACTTAAGGAAATCGTTCGAGGCCCACCAATAGACCACAGAATTCAAAGTGATTCATAAAAGTTCAACAGTATCCACCATTGGTTGTTTGAGTCCTGGACAAGCGGAGCTTTAATTCCTCTTTAGAACTACCTGGTTTTGAATGAAAAAGTTGAACAAAAAAGCAAAGAACTGAGGGATTCTTCGCAAGAGGCAACAATGGTTATCCGCTTCCAAAAACCTTTGCCAATGACAGATATTTCGATTTGTATCACAGTAACGATTCACGGGGCTGGGCCAAAAAATCAGCTCAATTTGGTCCATTTTAAAGACCAGGAATTGATTCAATCCTCTTCAGCTACGGTAGACTTCAAAAAACCGTAAATTTCGTTACATCTTGAACAAAGGCGAACGAGTTCAAACGGTACAAATTTTGGCTCCCAACCGAATTCAAAATTAAGCTACAATGCAGAAAATAAAACGAATTTCAACTTTAGACTCGAAACGCCTGCGTTCCGAAAATTAATCAAGCAATCTCAAATTATTTAGAAGATAGTGAACTGGATTAGGCTTGAAAAATTGTCAACTCTACTTGGGAAAATGCAGTTGCCAATTTCTAGAATTGCCTTGAAATTCACCGAAGCTCTATTATTGGGGAAGAATTACGGCACAACTATGGCCATCTTCTTTAGGAAAGCGTACAATATACGTGGAAATAAACAAAGCTTTAGTTGCAATCTCGAGCAATTGCACAAAAATACAAATCCAATCACTTGCTCACGTAACAATGTCCGAACTAGAAACCAATTATTCATGTTTGTGTTTACAATAACGACCGGGGGAAAAACGGTGAGGAGCGTCGGAGGGGTTAGAGGGTTGCACCATAGCAAAACAGTTCAGGCTGACAACATCAACTCGCGAGAAATTGGACGCGACACGAAACGTTCTGCCTTCACTAATTAAACAATAGCAATTTCAATTTCACCCAAGCAATGAATCACGTAACCCGCACTTTGGAGGGCCCACGTGTACGGGTTATTGACCCTCGGGTCAGGCAGACGCCTGGGTTCCTCACTCCTTTCCCCTTTCCTGCAGTCAGGTCTGCCACAGTTCGATGTCTTAGCCGATTTTTTTCAAAAAAACGTCCCTGTGATTTCGATATTCTCCGTTTAATTCCATACGTTTGCGATGTGTGAAGATGTAGCATAGGATAGTAGAAACTAGAGCGGCATCGTTAAAGTTGACATTTAAATGGTCACGAGATACCTTGGCACGCATGGTTTCAGTAACAATAAGAGGAAAGAATCACGTCGGCCTAATTACGGAGAATTTAAACGTGCTCGAAGGGTAGAATCTAGCGACAACTTAATTCCTCGCTCAAACAGCAAGGAGACCGATCGTTTAGGTTGAAAATAACCAGTTTCTGAATATTCCTATCCAATCAGCGTCCTGATGAGTGATCTTCTCCATTATAACACATAAATGATGAATAGACGCCAAAACACACTTTGACGTCACTGAAGACGCACACTTGGGCACCCACCCATCCAATCCGGTCAAATAGACCTACGCCATGTCTGTGGTCTTGTGGTGCAGAGACGATAACCATAAAAGGTCCATCATTAATTCCTGCACACCATCATAACACAATCTGCACCTTAAGCGGCCAAATTCTTCCTTTGACTATGAAAAGAAGCGCCTCAAACTCACCCTCAGCCTCGCCACTGGTGACGACGCTGGTAGAGGAGGTGGCGGTGAAGATGAGAGCGCTCGAGGCAGCCGTGAGACTGCCGCCGTTGTCGTCGACTGTGTCGGCCAGATTGATGACGGACTGGATGCCGCTAGAGAGCGCAAACGGCGAGTAGACGGGCGGAGGCGGGGAGAGCGACAGAGCGGCGGCAGCCAAGCCCGACAATCGGCCGCGGTCCGAGAGGCCGGCGGGAGCAGAGGTCTTGGGGCGAGACTGCAGAGGCTGGTTCGGCCTCGACGACGAAGAGGAGGCAAGGGTGGACGGTGGAGAGAGAAGTGTACCCTTCGCTCTCGCCACCGATGGCGTCTCACCGACTCCCCGGTGGTTGGCGGGAGTAACGAGGAGACCGGAGACGGAAGGGGCGGCCCCCAATGTGGCGTCAGGCGAGCTGGCTGCGTGGTGGAGGGTAGGGACTGAACCCGGGTTGAAAGAAGACAGACCCAGGGGTGCGGCTTTCGGCTCACTACAGGGGTAAATGACGGTTAGGGTCCGATAGACGGATCAATGTACTCCAAAAGCCCGCTTCCTCTCCCTTACGCGTGGGCCCAGAAAAGCCTACGACTTGTTTGAACGTCCGACTTCCACCTTAGTCTCAAGAGAGTGATTGTTTTGCTTAATGAATACTTCAAACTCTTGTACGAACTAGCATGCGTTCGTGCGCTACGTAGATAACAAGCTCACATCTCTCTCGTTAAGTTTGTTAAGGGAGAGGGTACGGTATTAGGTAAAAAGAACAACTGGACAATTATCATTTTCCCAAACTGCTCACGAAAATTACCACATTCACCAAACGCTCCTATTTAGTGGATGCACGCACTCGTTATTCAGTCAAGTTTCTGAGGAGTGACAGTAGTTCACTTTTTCATATCGGAACTCGATATGAAACAGCTTTATTGGTACTACACACTACTCCCTCTTGCCAATAGCAAGTCATTTCGCTTCTTCTAAGTTTAGTCACCATCATTACAAAGAAATCCATTCCGTCATTCAATCACGGATGCAGATGTATCGCTTTAGTCTACAAACTCGTAATGACTAGGCGTCACCTAGGAACGGGGCTAGCATGTCCTAGTCCTGGTTACCAGTCAGACCAGCAATTTACTTATTCATGAGGAAGCTGGATACGGCCATTCAAGTAGGCGTGGGAAGACAGGCACTGAAAATCATACCACCTCGAGAAAAGGCTAATTTAGGAAAAACTGACATCTCAACAGCACCCAATCTCTTAAAACCAGAACTGACTCAGCAAGAGGTTTGGAGGATTTACTCCTCTCGCAGCACTCAATGGAAATAAAGTTAATAAGGGGAAACCACTTACCCTGCAAGCCAGGCGAACTTTTGCGCAAACTTCAGCTGCCTCAACATGTCGGCCAGCTCGCTGAAAAAGGAGGTGCAAAAAACGCAGATGTCAGTTTTCAAGCAGTGTGCGAGGTCAATCTGTCAAATTGGGAGTGGGGCGATCTGTTTGATGGCCCACCACGTCAGGCAACATGCTATCGAAAAAGCACACATCCACGAAGTTCACAATCGCTAACGTCCAATTTATGGAGTCAGAAGCGCATAATAGCCATCATCCCAAGTGTGCAGAAGGGCAAAGCTTCGAAAATTACAAAACCTCTAGAAATAGGCATTTTATACAAGAAGTTATGGAACTCTACTGAGCAAAATAGCTAAACCCATCCAGTTTATCTGGAACCTAATAAGGCATAGGGGCCAGTTCATAACACAAGGGGAAACTAACAACAATCATTTCAAACCGCGCAGTAGCTTTGCTTGATAGTAACTTAAATCTCGCGCCTAAACGCAGCTCGAGCACATGGAAAGTGTAAATGAAAAGGAATGACCGAGCTTTAATAGGCCCGGCATCACCCAGTTTTTATCACATGGACCTGCGAAACGCTACGCAACTTGCAGTTGTTAAAACAATTTCAACCGCTGTGATTTGTTGATTACTAAGAGCTTAGTAGAAACAGTGTAGTCTGAAGTTAAAAAGTTCGTTTTATCTACGCTCCCTAACTACGCGCCACAAATAAAGATTGGTACCACAGTTGGCTTTCATTAACTCCATTCGCCAATCCTTTGGAATCAGATTAGCTGACGCCATAAGCATAAAGGCGAATTAGCAACACACTTATGGCCTCAATCAATTAAAATGGCACTTATTAGAGACCTCAAACTTATCTAGTCTGAGAGCATTTATTTGGTACCCCCAAAGGGAGACTAAATGAGAGCATCGGCGAGTGGTGTGTATTGAGTACTGGACCTCTCCCATGCCACACGCACCTCGTTACAACTGGACTTTGACTGATAATTTTGTGCATTCCTCTCGTAGTGTAAAGAAGATAGTTACAACAAGGATATCCGTGACTCACGCTCCAGTCTTCTCAGGGAAGAAGTCGTTTTGAGCTCCTCCCCCTCCTGAGTCTGCCTGATGCTGCTGGCCGTTCTTTTGCGGCCCGGTGCCGGAGTTCATAGCGTTGCTGCCGGTGGTGAGCTCGACGGCCTCTGAGACCTGTCGACGCAGTGCGCGGTGCTGCTGGGCGAACTTGGGGTCCGACTTGCCCCGCAGCGGGCGTCGACGCTGGTGCTGCTCGTCCGCATTCCGAGAGTCCCGAGAGCCCGACGCATTCGACGACGCAGCCGGCTGGGCACCCGGATGGGAGATGAACCTGCAAACACACCCCAATTGCACGCATGTCAATCAATAATTAAGCATGGGTGGGGACCGTGTGACTAGTACATAAACGTAAGCCTTAAATCTATAAATAACCGTACCATGTCGCTAGGATTGAGCAGTCACAAACAGGCATTAGTCATCGCCGTAAAAGTGCCACGTAAAAGTACTTGAAGTTTAGAAATTTTGTAGGTATGAAGAAAGCCTCTGTCTAGAAAACCGGGTACACAAGTGGTAAATGTTCACACGAACAACGGGCGTCTATCAGGTGTAGAAAATTTGAGTGTCCTTGAATAGCACATTCAAAAAGAGGAGAAGCATCGACTAGAAATTGCCTGGACTCAAATGAGAGATGACGTGTGTTTGTGGAGCCCCAACAGAATACAAGTCGAAACGAAAGCCCTTAAAGTTTGCCCCAATGCAACAAAGGCGAAGGATCCCTCTCATGGCTCCACAAATGTTCGACCATTCACTACAACCACTACCTCTTCCTTCATTCGGGTAGACCGATTGAGAGATCAATTCACGAGCTCTTGTACTGGTCCCATTTTCTGCCATCACTTCATGCATAAGGTCACAGACGAGTGAAGAAACTCCCTAAATTCCTACGCTAAGCCCAGATTGGAGGTGTATTACATTACCCTTTGATTAAATCGCATAAAAAAAGAAATGATCGGGATTTTTGAAGTCAAAGAAACGAAACTATAAAAATAGCCAAATTCTTGAAAATGCGCATGTCCTCGTTGAGTTGGGAGGCCAAAAAGGTGATACTGGGGCTATAAAATCTACTTAGTGCAAATACGAATATGAGACTAGAACGGTAAAAAGGAAAGTTCTTGGAAAAAAATTGGTGGTGCGGTAATGAATGGTCGATTTTTAAACATCGCTATAGTTGTCGCCAAAAATACCAGAATTTCAAGGCAGTGTCCAAATTTGGTTTCTATTGTGTGTTTTACAGATTAAGACTAGTGAGACCTGAATGAAATGCCAACGTGTGAACGGGTCAGGATAGAAAGGCGTATTTGAAGTATAAAAGAAGGCGCTGTGAATTGCAGTCACTAATCATTTTCTATGACCTCCTGGTGTTTCGTAGTGCCGGTTACTGCTAAAGATCGTAATTCCCCTTTTAGTGGCATCAGATCGAACATTTCAGCTACTAAATCGTAAAATAAAATTTTGCCTCTAGGCTAAGGCGAAAGATCACGTTGCAAGTTACCAATTCAACGATTCATATAAACAAACAACTTAAAAAACATCGAAACAATCCACGGTAGACCTTCGTGATACAGGAGAGTCTAATTTGGGGTAAGGAAAAGGTTTACTACGTCTGACTTCTCCTTCGAGATTATTTGTACCTTGTTCTAGTCCACATCACACAGACCAATCCACCTGGAACAAATTTCAACGACTGTTTTCTTTTTCAGGGAGTTTGCATTATCAAGGCGACCTCCTAGTGATGTTCATAGACTGTTTTCAAAGCGTGATTGAATTAGTGGAACCCACTATTACCACAAGAAAGCAGAAGCGATATCCAGTCACCCAGAGGCATCGGCCAAGCCTGCTCGCTTGATTTCTATCTCCACCCCCTAGGATCTAACTGTAACCAGACAAGCCACTTCCAGGACACTGCATAGGTTCACGCACTGCACTGCTCCTTGGTAAAGCAAGAGGGATGGGAGAAGGGGAAGAAGTTGGGAACAGCGAATGGAAATGCATACGGCAGTGGGCAAAAAAGAAGGGACTAGCAATATCCTGGAGAAGCGTGTGTGTTTGCATGCGTGAAGCAAAAAAGTAGACACGGATAGTCTTCACTGAGGCAAAACGAGAAATAACGAATCATACAAAGGCACATAATAAATCAGCTTAAGGAATTCTTCAACAATTTTGTTTCTAGTTGAAGTGAATCAGGATTTAAATTCGGGTTTAGAGCACTTTTCCCTACCTTCTCACTCATCCCCCTCCCATAAAAATTCTTGCTATAAAACGGATGTAAAAGCAACAGCAGCTGTAGCTGTAACAGAGTTTATCTGAGATAAAGTAAGGCGACTGAAAACAGGAGCCTTAGGAAAATGGTGCTTCTAACCACTATTTCACATACCTAACGTGGAATAGGCGGTTATTCCTCTAGATATTCTATCCTCATTTAAATTACCAAGAGAACAAAAGCTTGCAGGTTCGTTTCCAGGGTAACAGGCACTAACGATGGAAGAGAACGAATCACATGCCTCCTCCGATTAAAGTCCATTATTTGGTGAGATATATTTTAAAACCTGCCATTATGCAAACACAAACAAGGGCCCGTGGAATCCGGAGAGATACTACAATCAACATAATGGTAAAACGAAACCTTCAAAGCACACTTGCCATCCCGACTAAGGCGGGTAGCTGAACCAACCAACTCAAGAGGCATAATCATTCCTGGCTCGAATGGCTTTTAGGACTAAACCCTCGTTTCGTCTAACGCGAAACGCTCTAGGGGTTTCAATTTCCGCTGCCGTGGGTGTTAGTGTGTACTACGGCTGGTGAAGAAGCCTTCCCAGCCAACGGGAGTGCTCCAGTGATGCTCACACGCGCGCACGAAGCGAAGTAGCGGCGATGGCGGCAGCGGCTATAGCATGACTTGAGTACTGCGGATGGTTAGCCTGCAGCAGGCTGGTTAGTTTTGGCTGAAACCCAAGCACGCGGCAGCCCTAGTATGTTTGTTTGTGGCCAGTTATTCTTATTCCTGTCATTTCCATGTACGCACAAAGCCAATCATTTTAAACCGAGACGACTTAGTATACCAGTGGGTTGCTGCTTCAATGTCCAACATGGAGAAGCTTCTATCTTCCACTGAGGGATAATGACAAGGCCTGACATGAGGCGCATTGCTGCAAAACAATAAGTAGAAGTGCGTTATAGAAGTGCGTCAAAATCGGACTTGGCAACTCACCCAGCTTCAGGATCGATGTCGCCGAAGTCGGGTTCCTCTTCCTCATCCTCCTCCTCTTCTTCCTCATCCGAAGGGTTTCCGTGCATTCGGAAGCCGAATTCGCTGATTTGGTCGCCACCACTGGAGGCCTGTAAAGAGCAGATGCCCAGTTTTCAATTTGGATTTTGATAGGATGTTTAGCGACGGCATGTGGAGCCTAACATCTTGAACGTATATACCCACAAAACAGTAACTTCAAAGTTGTCATTTGGTGACGGCAACTGAAAAAGGGACGAAGTGGATACAGCCGAAACACTCCAAAATTTTGAGATACGGAGAAATGTTGGCCTGTAAGTCCCAAGCTTTTAACTATTAGTTGTAACTCAGCGAATCCAGAGTATAAATAACACCTGGGGTCAAAAAGAAGCCATTGCCACTTCATTTGATACTAGTCATTTAAAAAGGGGATAAAATGACTACACTAGCAGTCCAAAAAGTGCAATCCACCACCCCCCCCCCCGCCTTGTTAGAGGCGCAGTGGCGCAACAAGCCCTGCGTGTGACAGCCCGTGCGTTGTTTGCCCACAGACATAAAAGGGAGCGGAGCACTTCGCCCGCGGTTGTGTTGAGCAGAGAGATTCCCTAAGTTTTAGCAGAAGTTTCTTGGAATGGGGAAGCAAATATGCTTGCTGCCACCGATATCTGCCACAACTTTCCGCAACTTTATTGCCAAAATAACATTTTTACTGGATGGACACTCATTCGAGGGCCAGAGGAAGCATATAAGGATAATAAACTGTGCGAAATCTGTCCCTAGAGTCCAAAGTTGCCAGCTAATCGAGGTGTTAACTAAGGCTACCTTAAGCGGCAATACATCAAATACTATTGTGACTAGCATAAATAAGCCCCCACTAAATAGCACAAGGGAACAAGAAGGCTTCAAAAGGTAACAGCTCGACCATAGAGCCCGGAGAAAGTAGATTGACAGAAGCACAAGATGAAACAGTGCAAGTACACTCGAGGCACAAAGTCAAGTAAATTGCTGTTGAAGTTGTAAATGACCACCTGTCTACGCGCTCTCTTACTAGTTAATTATTTTATTTTGTGAATGCACGAGGTCACCTGAACAAAGACTACGACATTCTCGTTCTCGTTCTCGCCCTCACACCAGGCTAACAAAAGGGTCCATACGCAAAAACAGGCGCCTACAGAAATAAGCTAGTGAAACACACCGCCCAACACTGCTCGGTTTCCTACCGCCGCGAACGACTTAATAAAGCACTTGATGACGTGAAAAGAAGCCTAGAACTTACACAAGTCGATTCGACCTCGCATCCCTTGCGTATCCTTCAAAATACCTTTTCACGATTGAAGGGGATTTGATAAATCGCTTAAGACACCTTAAGACAATTTCCGCATATTAATAGTACCAAGACTGTAAAGTTATCAATGTTGCTTTGTTTCCAAGTCCCGAAGCACGAATATAAAATGGAGGGAAAGAAATACATTAAACCTAACCCATGCTCAACTTAAACCCGACGACTAATCCCATTTGCCTTGATGGAAAACGCAAGACTCATTAAGCAAAGAGGCCAAGCTCACCGTTCTGTTGGAGCACTTGCCAAGGGTAAGGACACCGTCAGCAGCCAACAGCTGTTCATCCGCTACATCCAGATCCAGGTCCGCAGTTGCTGTATCCGAGGTAGTCAGGGTTCGCGTCCTCTCTACTGTTGCATTACCGATGCTATCCTTGCCTGAAGTACCGTTACAGGCACTGCTGACTTGGGTCTTCTCTGCAGAGACCTGTTGAGCACGAACAGGTTGAGGCGTTGCCTCTGCATCGGATGGTTTGACGGCCCCGATCTCGACCACAGAAAGCCTCTTCTGGCCACTAATTCCCTCCCCTTCCTCCTCAATCTCCTCCTCCTCCTCCTCATCGTCTTCCTCTTCCTCTTCAGGATGAGCACTCGAAGACCGCCGACTTGAGCCTGAACCAGCCTCGTCTTCATCTTCCTCAGACGACGACACCGGAACAGAGGAAGACGTCGAGATGGTACTACAGGGCGAAGTGGAGGCAGACGAAAAGGACTCCGCATCGGCGGTGTCTGCCGAGGCGGTGGGGGCAGAGGGGATGTTTGGTGGCTTTGGCGCCGGACTGGCGGTGGGTGCGTTGGCCGCGTAGGCGGGAAGCGGTGTAGCCAGTTCGTCCATGATGCGGACGTCCTCCAGACGCTTGCCACGCACGGGGAATCGCGGGTACACGCTGCCTCCCCCGCCTCCCATGCCAGTGGGCAGAATTCGTTCGGGAGCGCCACCTGCGCTGCCGTTTGAGACCTCCTTGGTGGGAGCCTTTTGAGCACCGCCGACAGCGGCCGGAGCAGGGGCAGCCGGTGCTTCAGCGGAAGACTTGACAGACTTGGTGGAAAGCATTCCTATCTCCTCCTGATGTGTGGCCACGTACTTGCTAGCAGCCTCCAATCCCGCAGATGAGAACGGGAATCGGTTCGCAGGAGTCTACAAGTCCACCAATCAAACATTATTAAGCACAGCAGAACAGACATCCCTTCCCATTTACCTTGCTACTGAACTCGCTTAAGAACTACCTAACGATTCCATAATTAAGCCCCGCTATGTCAGTTATTTACATTCACCGTTGCTTGAAACGATGCCAATTTTAACAGTCCTGGCTTTTAGCAAAGCCCTTCCAATAAGCTAGAATGTTGAAAAAGAAACCATCCCGCCAAAAGCCATGACGTCAAAGTTCGTTCCCCCTCATCTCCCCCTAGAAAAACGCAGGCGCGAAAAAAGACGAATGAATACAAACATACAGAGGAAGAAACACAAACATGCTATAGGGTAGGTGAGGAGGGGGGAGGTAAAACACAGTAAGTAGGGTGAGTAACTCTCTAAACTCCAAACATGCTGCTGCTGCCCTGCTTAACACATGCGGGCGAATGAAAGAACCAACAGACCGGATACTTCCTCGACAACTTACTTTCGCCCTGCCTTTCGCCTTCTTCTTCTTCCCCACGGTGGTCTCATCCTGCATTACAGAGTTACACAAGAGCACAGTTACACCGCCACCCAGGAAGAGAAGGTAAAGGCCAAAAGTATTCCGTTACACACACTCGTCCTCTCCCTACCTTAATATCCACCGCCTGTCGCGAGAGCTTTGGAGTGGGAGCAGCAGCAGCACCAGCGGGTGTCTTGGCAAGAGCGGAGCCGTTAGCGTTGGCGGGAATCGGCCGCACATCCGGCCGGCCGGAGGCGGGGGCCTGGTTGGCGACTTGGGGACGCGCAGCGGGCGTGATGACCTTGGCGCCGGCGGAGGGGGCGGGCGGACCGGCCTGAGGCTGCCCAAAGGAGATGGGCTCGGGGTTGCGGTTCTGCTGCAATAGGCTCTGTGTCAGGGCCTGTGAGAGCTGAGGTTGCGTCACGAATTCGTGCTGAACGGCAGGGTAGAGTATTGTAATGAGAACATCAACCAATCACTTCCCAACCTAGATGGCTGTTTCTTAAAGGTTACCAGTGAGTCAGAAATTTCTCTATGTGGCTTCGTAGAAAAACTCTTAGCGACGCAAGTTTAGCTTTATTTCATGCTACCTCGACAGTTCTATGGTGGTGGTCGAACTGCACAACTTTTAAACACCGCATTAAATGAACGAAAACAGTTCTTCCAACAGATTAGCAAGAACTTAAGGATCAATCAATAGATTCGGTGAAAAAGGCACGAAACACAGCATTAAACAGAGAAATCAAAAGGACAGTCGATAAAAAGAGCAATTATCGATAGACAAAACACAAACGCAAAAACTTAACCACTACCAGTGCAACCAGTCAGGTTTTCTAGGTTGTCGTAAAACGAGATTTCTACAGTTTACATGGCATCTATGATATTAACGGAGCCATCGTTAAAAAGGAAATCCGAGGGAGACAACAAAGAAGACAAAGAACAAGTTGGTGAACGATAAGAGAAAACAAATTACTGAGTTCGTGATACTGAGCAGACCTGAGAAGCATACGATACAGTCAGCTGATTCCTCAGCAGTGCTAGCGAAAAAAATGAGAAACAGATGAAACCAATGCACATACGAATTAAAACGACCCAGCAATAACTAGAGTAGAACCCCAATTAGAGCTACCTACTTCTGAGATTACCAACCAGAAGTGGACGAAATTTAACTCGTATCTGAGTTAGAAGCACTACAACTCGAATTTCAACTTTCAGGACCGTTTCGAACGACAACTCAAAAGGCCACTAAGAACAATGGTTGTTAGCGGGTTAAATAAGAACCAAAATGACGGACAGAAAAAGCAGCGGAATTCGCACCTTTGTTAAGATAGGCAACATCCAAATTGTTTTTATAAAAGGGAAGGATTAATGGCATTATTACCCAACATATTACGCGATCGTGATTCCCAAGCTTTTCTCGAATTTCGGACAAAACAATAAAGACCAGAATTATGAGCGCAACAGCAGAAACTACTTCACTAATTAACCGACTTCGAAAACTCTCTAGTCAAAGGAGCCAAACTGAGCATTAAGATGAAGTTTTTTATGAGGAAACTGGCTGTTGTTAGTCACCGAGGGTGCGTGCATAGGGACGTGCAATGGCTTCCTTAGCCGGAAGCAGCCAGCGTGACTCACGCAGAAAAAACGGGTTTTCGAAAATTGGAAGGCAGCCAAAACCTTCACCTGTAGCTTGTTACCACCACAGCGAATTAATTAGTCAGCAGGTATTCCCAACTTAACTGATACCCACACTTTTGGTAACTAAATTACAATGTTGAAACTCAGACAACAAATAGTATCTTGGCAATGCTCCGTGACGAGCACTTGAAAGGCGACGGCGAAGGTTGATGGCTGCTTTGGAATAAGAAATATGCAAAGATGAATGAGCGAAGGCTTGTGTTAACTACACAACTAACATGCTCGATGAATCACTGGTTTTTTTTAAGACAAGGATGGTTGAAATTTAATACTATGCAGCTGTAGCGTGAAATGCGATGACTAACAGAGGGCCGTAAGAAGTGGGCAAACCTATTCGTTGGACACGAAAAAAATAGTCCAATTACATAATCCTTGCACGGCAACGCGCTCGCTAATTGAGCCACACGAAAGCCTCTAAGTGCTAATATCCAATTACCGGTCTCGTGCATGCGTAAATAGATGTTACGCTAATCGACCAGTACATTAGAAAGAGCACCTCTGCAATGTCCGTCGGATAATTAACAAGGAAAAAAACTAGAAGGGATTGAAGGATTGAACTTTAAGCCAACCACCAATTTCCACTGACTGACGGAAAAGGCTCCTACTCGTCAGATACGACGAGTTTACAGATGATGTTCCGAGGTTCGAAGCGAGGTCGGCGACCCAAAACGACCTGATATGTTTGAACCCATGAGCAGGGTGGCCGTAATACGAGGTCAACACCAGTGCGTGAGAACGAAATCCTTCAAGTCACTGCCTAGGAGTGCAATCGATCTTCAGAGAAGAGAAACTGGAAAATAAAGCACTACTAGAACTTAAAGATAGCAAGTCCGAATCTACCCACCCATCCACCTACACAATCGGATGCACAGTCAGACACACCGAAACTATCCAGCCTATGTATCGCATAAACCATAATAATAATAATAATAATAATAATAATAATAATAATAAACAACTGGTGCGTTGTATTATGAGACATCAAAGAATTGACTTACAGATAGCATGAGAATGGCCGTGGGTCGTTTCTTTTCGTTCTTGGTCAAAGCGAATTTTAAAAATCCATGGAATTTGTTGGACCTACCAGCAGCAGGAGAAGAGGGAAGAAAAGAAGAGCGGTCATGGAATTGAACGAACGACTGATTTGCAGTCACAACGCAAGCTTGGGCTTTTAACTCACCATTTGGACTTGTTTCTCAAAGTGGGTGGCTTGTAGTTCTTCATGCTCAGGATCCTCAGAGCTCTGTTTGAAGTGTCAAGAGGAGAAGTATTAGTTTAATCTGGATGAGGGAAAGGGTAGAGATGAGACATGCCTCCGTAACTTACTTCATCGGATTGAGATCAAACATGGGCGGCTGCAGCTCGGCATACTCGATGGCCGTGATTCCTACCGCCCAAATATCGCACTTTTCGTCGTAACCGCCTTTTCGCTCCACTGCCACTACCTCGGGAGCCATCCTGTGTTCGAAAGATAGTACAACACTATTATTAGTATGCAAATGTCTTTTTGATTAACAGAGCCAAGAAACCATCATAACCTCAACTTAACACAGTTGTATATGTGGTGCAGAGACTGCATAATCTCTTTCAAATTTGATGTGAAATAGAAATGATTGTTGTTAGAGAAGAAAGCGTGTTTGGAAGGAGCTTCGTGTACGAGCACGCTTAATTGAGAGAGCAGCAGCAAGTACCCTTTTCCGAATACAGAAGGCACAATCACGACGTTTGAGATGGAGTTAAGGAAATTCAGCTCAAACTGACGTGGTTGGACTTACCAATAAGGGGTTCCTATGAGCGAATTACGACGCTGGATGGTATGCGTGATCTGAGCGGCAACACCAAAGTCGGCTAAAATAGACGGGGGATCGAAACTGGTCAATGGTCAATTCACGAACTCATTAATTTAGCAAAGACCTCAAATTATGCAGCATTAAGGATTAAGCAGTAAATTGATAAATACGATAGGACCAATGACTCATACCGATTTTCACAGCCCCATCATTGCATAACAGAATGTTTGCACCCTAAAACACAAAATCAAGAACCGGTCGTGATAAATCTGCATTGTGGGAGAAGACTCAAGTCTAAAAGTCGGTCAGATATTTAACAAATAAGGGCCGAAAACCGTTGCCGTTGATTCGTATTGCGACCTACCTTGATGTCCCGATGAATTTTGCCCTGGCTGTGCATATAGGCTATGCCTCTCAGGGTTTCTCGAGACAGAAAAGCTATGCAATCCTCATCCACAGGTTTTCGCGTGTCTACAAGTGTCTAAAAACATGCACTTCTTACTTGTATAAATGTCTTGCATCGAGTAGCCACCGCAAAATTCCATGCAAATCCATAGTTTATTATGCCTAAAAGTATATAATGATAATGTGGTGACGAACCGAAAATAACTGTCATAAAATTCAACGATATTCTGATGTCGACAATCCCTAAGTGTTTGTATCTCCTGAAGGACTGCCCTTATATCGTCCTTTGCATCAACTTTGATTATTTTAACTGCTGCGTAGTCTTTTGTGTGCAACCGAAGGGCCTAGAGACATAAAATGTGAGCATTATTATTACCTTGTATACTTCACCATATGTCCCAACCCCGATGCTACGAATAAGTTTATAGTCTTCCTTTGGATCCCTTTGGTTGACTACTTCGCGAATATAATCAAGCTTTTGTTCACTGATTAAACAATGAACGGACATTGAGAAGGCTAATATAAAAATGAATAGACATCAAACACATTTACAAATAATGCGCTATGGTTCGCAGTATGATAAAATGCGAACACAAATTTAGCCCTCAAAGTTATACTAGAGCTGCAATATCATCAGTGGTTCGACAATTGATTATTCGTATTTAATATCCGTCTTTTCTGGGATCCAGGACATTTCAAACTTTACTTGCGATAGCATTACCACAAGCAGTTTCTCTAACGCGTGCTTTAAAGTCCTAAAATATATTAAAATTTAATGGCATCGCAACGTTTGTTTCATTACGAACTATAAGCCTGGCATTGTTCAACAGATGCTGCAAAGGACGTGCATGTATCCTGAAATAATTTATGTTTATCGAATGCTGTGTTCAACAGGCTGCTCTGCCTATTTCTAGATTGATTTTCTGTCATATGAGGTCGTGTGCGACAAAGTACATAGTATCCCCAAAAAGGCGTCTTTCTCACCTATGGTTAGCCTATGTAACCTGCAATGCATGTCTTGATAACGTATGAGTTATTAGTTCACCAATTAGCAATTTTTAATTTTATCAGCAATGCCAAAACTCTAAATCCGGGGTGATTTTATGACCGTTTCTCGATAAAAAACGTCTTTCTATTTCAAAATAAAATTTTACAGTTCATAACTAAACATGCAATGCTCAGCTCAACATTATGTAAGACTCTTGCAGTATATGCCTTAAATACTATTAACTTCACTTATATCTCTGCCACTAAGAAAATACCTAGGTTTTGTATTGAAAATCTCAGTCTAGGGATCTCAACAAAATTTTAATTAGGATTAATTGAAAAGTACTTTTGTTTCCTTAATTCAACAAAAATTAATATCTGTTGAATACCATATAAACTGGTGTGCGTCATAAGGTTTTATAATGGTATTTCTACTACCAATTTAATATGGTTTTAGACACATTCAGAATATAAATTATACACCGTTAATGCCCCAATTTATGGGCTCGATGAGGACCTCAGAGCCTTTATTTCCGACTTCGTTGAGCTGGGAAGTTTTCGCTTCTCGGATTATGCTGATCTTTGGAAGAAACACAAATTTTTGCAACTTATATGTGGACGTAATACGCAAGCCTCACTTAGGGATGTTCTTGAAGGAATTTTCTTTTATCTGGTAAACAATTTTACTAGTACAATACCCTTGATAAAAGTCGGGTCGCTGTATACTATATATGCTTTCTATGGAAAACAGCCAATTTCGAAGCAGGTAATTCCCAATTGTTATTCGGTATGTTTTTTAAGGCGAGAGTAAATATTTCACCAATTAAATGGAAGGCTTTGTGTGAATTCATTAAAGACGTCGCTGAGAATAAGCATTGGGATGTTTATTACATATTCCATAGACTCTGTGTCCTAAGTGCCTTTCGCTTTGTTGCCAACGAAGAAGATCTCTATCCAGGTGTCCCTTTGTACACTCGATCAGACATCTCGTTACCTGCCCGACGGACATTTTTGACGAAGTCGCAGAGAAAGCTCCTCACCAAATTTAACAAAGATGAAAACTCGCCCAAAAAGCTCGCCGCCTCATCGTTACCTCCCCGATTCGCTGACTACCCAGAAAATCTGAAAGATGAGTGCAATGCACTCTTTGTGGCTGTCAACCAATACTCTGAGGCGAAAAGTAAAATTCTCAAAGACTCGCCATCATCTGAAGTTGGTGACGAACCATCTGATGGGGCTGAGGAGGGTCTCCTCAGTGCTCTAAATTTGGTCAACTTCAATGTGGGTGATGTTAACGGTGTCGGGGTACCATCACAAGTCCGTTTTCATGCTTTTTTTTCTATTTTGTAGACATCCATTGCTCCGATAAAGAAACTTTTGGAAGACATTTCCAGACAGACAAAGGATTTCGTAGGGGAACCTTCGACAGCAGTTGACGAAGAAACGAAGGAAACAGAGGTGGATGACATTGGAGCACGGCGACGTCGACTTCGAAATCGAAAGGACTGGGTTGCTCCTTCTAGGAAATCCCCACGAAAATCGCTTGAACGCCCCATGAATCCCTAGATCTATGCATTTTTTGTACGGAGTTTTGTAAAATCAAAATTCTAGTGCTTTGCCGATTGTTTCGTTTTTATACCACACTCTGTACTTTTACTGTTGCTTTTGAGTTCGTCGTTGTCCATTTGCACAGAAAATTTATTTTGTTAGTTAATTTGTTACTAGTAATGACGAGATTATACTGGGTTATTTGGCACTGTCCTTTTGTGGTTCATTAGAGAACCGACTCACTATTTGTTGGAAACCAATGTTTAATGCACTCACAGTACCCGTTGGTGAAGGCGGCGCTGTTGTTTGCTTAACCTGGTGAACATGTCGAATTTCTTTGGGGGAGAAGTAGGGGTGTTAACTAAATCGGCATATTAGAGTTCCTTATCATAGTTCATATTTTTTGCTTCCGACGTCAAATCTCGATTACTGCAAATTTATTTTTGAAGGAACATGAATGTCATTTCCCATGTGACCAATTCCGAACCACATAATCACGGTGAAAACAGCCAAGATAAGCTTGAATACTACCGCCACAAGTGCTCCACTCTCCTGGCAGACAATCGAAACTTCCAGGAGCAATTAGATCAAATCTCCAAGGTGTTCGATAATCAATGTGAACTCCGCGAAAAACTCCGCGAAAGTGAGAACACTGCTCGGGATCTGCGAACCGAGCTTTCCTTAATTCAGGTATCTCTGCTACCCAGGAGGGAAATCCGCCGGAGCTAACGTTAGATCATTCCAGTAAAACGTATTGAAAGAACAGGTTTAAGTAATTTTAGGTAAGCGAATGAGGTGTAGTGATCAGTTTAAAATACTGCAAAAGTGGTTAGCACTGAATACGACGCATCTGTAGTCATTTGATTAATAAATAATTTTCGAAAAGCGATAATGAAGGATTTTCCTGCCCTAAAAATGTATTGCTACTTTACCCTTGACAAACTACAATAGATCATCCAGCCTTCCGTATGTCCAAGCATCTATGGTACTGATTCATTTGATGACCAAAACGTCTTATTATTTCTAGACAGCTTTACATGAAGAAAGGGATCGTGTGCTGAACTTGTACGCGGAGAACGACCGCCTGAAACTGCTCGAGATGGAAGATCGGCGAAATAGTCGATGTCCCAAAGGCCAAAACGCCATGGACTCTGCTTGCAAACGTCAACCTACAAAGCTCTACCTTGATGGCATTCGCCAAAGCAACAGTAAGGCGCCTTATTCTGTCTAATAATGGTTCCAAGTTCTCACTTTAACCTTAAAGCAGGATGAAGGGAAAATTCGATTTAGTAAGGGAAGTGCGAAGATGCACATTCCATAGCAATTTTTTATATCAAAATGTGGCGACATAAGTGTCTGCAAAGGGTTGAGCTCTGGGTGGGGGGCTGTAAGTGGAGTTCCGTATTCGACTTTGAAAAGCTCCAGTGGTACCCTTCCCGTTTTTCAGATAGTAATTGTTCCTGTCAAGAGGAAAGCCCCGAATATCGGGACTTGGAAACCGCCAACCGAGCCGTGTTAGTTTTGCAAAAGCAGCTAGAGGAACAGAAGAAAGCAGCTGATGCTCGGATCCGTAGTCTCTTGGCTGATCAGAAGCAACGCAATTCAGAAGAAGTGGCACAAATCGAACAATTCAGAAGTCGAGAACTGGAACTGCTTGACCAGTAAGTTGCGGGGAGTTTATGAAAACGTTTTCTCTGTAGACTGAAACGCAGTCACCAGCTGATTCAGGAGTTGGCGAATGAATATCTCCATCTTAGACTTCGAAATCGAGTCACAGAAAAGATGAGCCAGACTCAAAATATTCCCAGTAGGTAGATCTTGTGACTGTTTGAACCTCAGGTTTATCCGAAGACGCAAAAACTAGGACAAATGAAGTAAAAGACAACTTGACAGCAGAATTGTTTGAAAATGTTTGTGCAAACGATACTAGTGAAGTTCATAGGCGCGAGAAAGAACTGCGAAAATTTGTTTATGACTTGGAGTCCCGCTTCCAACGTCAGTTTCAACTGACCTCTAAATGTGTCAAACGAGTGAGTCGTGTTTCGTATAAAGTCTACTTATCACGTTATCAGTAGATGAGATATAATGTCTCTGGTAGGTCGCAGAAATGGAAAGCAAGAATCAGCTACTCCTTGAGGAGTGCAAGAACTCGAACCAGGCCTTCCAAGATGAGGTGAAAAAATTGAAGGAGCTGAATCACCTCTATGTTCGACGATATCAGGATCTGGAGCAGAGACGAAAGTTGGAAAATGAAGGTTTCCGAAACGATATTAATGCCTTGAGGAAGCGGCTAGCAGAAACTGAGGGCATGCTTCGAATGGTGAGTTTCAGCAAGTTGCATCGATCAACATTGTGCTAGTAGCATGAAAAACTGTCTAATGAAATGCTACAAAGGTCTTTTAAGTCGGCACAGGAGTGAGCATATTCCAACTGGTGTGACGTAACAGTCTCTCGTGCCAAGATACTCTGTGTTCACTTTCATTGAAGCATTTAAGTGTTTTGGTGACATTAATCATACAGAACCAGTTTACAGAGTCCCCGCCAATATCCTCAGTAATTCCTTCTAAGATTAGGGACAAAACAGAACTGTCTTCGTGTTCAGTTTGATTTCATTCAGCTTATCGATTTTTAGTTTATCAAGCCGGTGGATAGAGAGGAAGTCCAAACACCACTCGCTAGTTATCCACTGCCAAGACTACCAATTGCAGTGGATGGGAAGAGCCCACAATGCAGCGCTTTGGTGGAAGAGCTCAAGAAGTTGAGGAACCTAGTGGTCTCCTTTAGCAGCAGCTAAGGCACGTGGACTCCGTTTTGTAACCGAGCTGCAGACGAAGTGCTATCAAAAAAAACAATTATCTCCCATATCAACCCGACTGCTGCTTTGGCTCTCCATTCGAAACGTATTCGAGTACACATGTTTAAAGTATCATTCATTAACATGTGGGAGTGAATCGAAGTCAGAATCACTTGTTACTCAAGTTACTGTTAACGGAGTCGTCAATCTTGGGTGGTGCGTATTCCTTGTTAGTATTTTGAATATTCTGAAGCATGTTTTGGCAGTTGATTATTGTTCCTACAATTCGTAAGAAACAAAGATATTTATGTAGAAGTTGAAAAAATATATGAACCAATAGGCGGTCCAAATTAGAGAAACAAAAATCGATAAGTAGTTTTCAAATGGATGTAGAAAGGATTATGGAAAACACGATAAAGTGCGATATCTTCTACGGCTACATCAGAGCCCGGGTAGGAATGAAAAGTTATTCGCAACATTTTTCAAGCATTATGGAGTAGACTTGAGGACACATTCGTACCCATAGTAAGATGCACCCTTAATCGATATCTGCTATGTTTGCTTGCCATTAAGTCATTTATTTTTCCTAATGACTTGTTAATTCAGATTTCATCATAGTGGCTGGGAAGATCACGAGTCTTCCACCTCTACTTCAAAGTAAATATTCCATGATGCGTAAAATACAAATAACCCCCGATTGAGTTAACTAACACTCAAATTGTGTTAACTTCTCGCTTGAATGCCGTCATTTTCTAAAAGATGTTCTTGAACTGTCTTTCCTCAACCATTAAACGTTGTTGAATTCTTAGGAATCTTGCCGAATTTCATCCTTAGAATACTTTCGAAAATTTATACTTTTCATTTCTCGTGTACATTAAAATGATATGCACTATTGTGGTTCTAATTTCTTAGATTTCGAATGGTTTTGACAATTAGATAATCATACAATCTTTCGTTTCCGTCGCTGGGCAATGTTAATGCTAAAATGCATTTACCATTTTGTTACAAAATCAGAATTTAACTCGATTAATGGTACTAGTATGAGTAGCCTGAGCTACGTGTAACTGCGTAGCAACTTCACTGGTGCATTAAAGGGGAGTCGCGAAAAGCCACTTTGCAACGACGCAACGATTTCGTCATCTGCACACTGCGAGGCGTCACGCCTGCCTTGGCACTGCTCCACCGCGGTGGCAGTTGCGGGAGAGCAGAGGGTCTGTTTAGGCCCTTTAGCATGACGAAATCCCACAGTCACTAACCACCAACAAAAAACCCTGATGGGGTTTGCTTTCACAGCCAGACAGGGGCTGGAGGTTACCAATCAATGGGTTGAGAAAGTCCCCAGTCAAAGGTAGGTCTCATGTTCGGCGTTGCCACTGATTAGCTGGAAGCATTGCAACTCAAAGGAACGGAGGAGGAAATTCCAAAAGAAGAGGCACTGTTTTAAGTATTGAGTGGGATTGCGAACCAGTCGGCTATGTTGGTTTGTAGATGTTGTATTTCTTAGAAATCAGGCTTCCAAATTTTGTGAACTTTCATTATGGCAAGTTTGAGTATTGTAGAATGATAACTGTTCGGATGATTAGGTTCTCTCGAGGATCTTACTAACAGTAGATAATGCGGAAAACGGAAAGGTCTTTTACACCTAGAAATTCCGTCTAGATCGCCACTGATTTATAAAAGATAGCTAAACTGTGATAAAAGAAAATCAGTAAGAAGGAAGACGAATATTCCTCAGGATCCCGTGTAGAGATGACCTGCCAACTCTAGGGCATTTGTGACCATTGAGCTGCCGATCAGAGCTGTCGCTGTGTTGACTGGTTTTGTCTACGAGAGGTGTAGAGGGGGGATCTGTGCTTTCACCTGACAACCAGACGCTAGACAATAGGCTTCCTTAAGTTGGGGGTCCTGCTGTGTAGGACAACTATATTTACAACCATCTGAAGCCGATAGGAGAAACCAAAAGCAGCATTGTGGCATACATTCTTGGCTTTTATTGCGCCACAACAATCTATATTAGCCAACCGTTGATATAATGGCACCCAACACTTGTAACTCGTTATCTGTTGTAAAATATGAAGTCATCTGGAGCTTTTATCGTAAAATATGCCAAATATTACTACCAATATTTGAAGGCGGGTGTCAATAAAGTAAAAGTACCAAGGATTTATGTCAGTGTTTTGAGGAGCACCAAAAGAAAAGTTTGATTTTCGGTGGTCGAGATCCACAAAGTAAAAGGAGCCAATTGAAAAGGGTACATAAAATTCACTGAAAGAGTTCACACTCCAGACGTGGAGGCTGAAGTGCGATCGAAAGCAGTGGCGGCTTCGTAATCGAGGAGAAGACCCCAGCCACAGCCGCCGAGAAGGGATTTGCATGGGTAAAAGGCCTTTCTCTCAAACTATTGGATCGCCAAGGAATAACCCGCTTTGAAAGACTACCACTTGATGAAGAAACACGTATTGCTTCAATCTGCTGTCTGCAATTATGGCGTTTCACCGAGGCTACTTTCTACCCTTATACAGCTTTCTTGAACTATCCAATAGATTAAGCTTGCCTAATGAGGCTAGAATATCGTGGTCATTCCTAACTTTATTCACCTCGTTGATGCCCATAGCAGCAGCAATCGAAGACAAGGATCACCTAAAAGTATTAGGGGACCAATGTTTTAAATGAACGGTATTAGTAAGCCCTCTGCTACCCCCAAGAGTCAATTTATATCCCATACAATGCAAATTATGTAAACAACCTTAGGCTTAAATGAATGCCCTCAGGTGTAGCACAGAGGTTGTTGATTTGCCAAATTTCGATGCTAATTTTGCATTCTTGCCTGGCTTTTTCCAAAATGACTTTTAAATTCTCATGCTTAATTAAGGTGGGCAACACAATTATAGTTTTGGGCTAGGGTCGAGATTTTTACCACACCAAAGTACAATCAGATAAGCAGACTTTTAAAAGAGCCCCATGCATTCAAAGAGGTTGGGGATTGCTGTAGCAATTTCGACGGAAGGTACATGTCTTATTGACTCTGTTGCATTTACACATTTTAGCTTTTTATCATTGAGGACTCACCAACTTGGCATTTTCCTCTTTGTTGATCAAGTAAAATCTAATTCATGATGTTAGAATGGTTGATTGCTCAATGCTTTGGATATAAACTAACCAGTCGAGTGGATATTGAGTTCCCACTCTAATTATGCTTTGTAATACTTAACAGTGTTTTGTGAAATAATTGTTGGTAATTTTTCCGTTAACCAGATAATGAAGATTTCAGAAACGAACGTAATTCTTTTGATAAGGTATTCGTACCGCAGTTCAAAATCTATGTGGACGAATTACCTGTATTCAAAGCTGAACTTAAGTTTTAATAAATATTGAGGGGAATTTGATACACTCCTGAGCCCCTAGTGATTGAACATGAAGGTATTCATGTGCTTTCATGCCTACCGAAATGAGTGGAAGCTGTGAGTCATATGCAGTTTTTATGGTTAGCTACCCATATTAATGGCGGTTAATTTATTGTAATAAAATCAAAAGAGTAATGATAGAATGAGGTATTCAAGTTATTTAAAGGTGAAAACTAAGATTCCTTTATTCTACCAAGGTGGATCATAAATCATAAATTGATGATGATCGGAGTCAGTTCCATTCGGCTGAGCCACGCCCTGTGCATGGGCCCACGACGTCAAAATAGTAACATGACTGCCATTTTGCGATACTGATTGGGTGCTCGAATCTTATAATGGGATGCATTGCATGATCACCATTAATTATTAGTACTTTTAAAACAAGTTTTGGCAGATGAGTTTCTTCAAACGAGCTGCCAAAAGTCATCAAGACTGGAAATTCGAAAGCTCTAAATCTTAGGAGACAGAATCGTCAAGATTTTACAAACTACGGGAACTTACTTTGTAAGAACACCTCTTTAGTTCTCACCATATTTAAAAAGAGGCAAATTTCATCAGTGGAAAATTTGTAGTTTTTTCACTTTTGCTGCGCTTTATTCCCTGGATCCAGTTCAATCGCGGGAATAAAATTCCAAGCAGCAATCACTGGACACTGCTGCTATTCATCCTTTTGGGACTTTTAAAACGGCCCAGGAGTCGACATCTGGTGATTTCCATTTGGTGTCGTCGAATTACAAAGTAGATGGGTAACGATGATTAAACTTAAAACGAATTTATTACATATCTAATAATAGTCTTTGAGAATGTATTCTGGTGCATTTGATAGTTTCAGTAATTGTATTCTTCGGATATTCTCCTAGGTAGCCGGTAGCCTTGTTACCTAATATAGTTTATATTTATAACAGTCGTGATGTATTTTTGGAAGGCAACGATTCGATCTGTTGTGAAAATGAGAAAATAGTTGGGTTCATTGCTCATCGGTAAATTAATTTGTGTTAATTTGTCACTCCAAGAAGCGAATCGATCATGCTGATTGAACATATGAATGCCGCCACCCAATCCTGATTAAAGCTTATTGCCATCTCGTGGAAAAGCCAAGACGAGCGCTGGAATGCCCGCCTTTGTAGCTGGGTCCGATCGAATAAATCTTTGCTCCTTCATTGGGTCCATCCTGGTGTAATGAAGATTCTTTCGGACAGGGGAAGACGCACCAAGAGTCGAATATCTAATCCTACACAACGGTTGCCTCTGCAACCCAGAAGTTCACACTCTTATTTTTAATTATCTGAGAAAATGTAGATTTTAAGACATAAGGTATTGTCAAAAGCGAATATTAATTATATCCATAGCGATTGCCGTTGCACTCACTAACTTTGATTGTCAACTTGTCAAAGTCACCTATTTTCTATCAAAAAAGCTTTAAGCACGGCAGATGGGAGTAACTCTAACCGTTCTGACTGACTTAGGCCCAAGAGTGTGATAGATCACTTCAGTATCCGAAAACGCCTTGATCTAGCTCCCAAACCTGCTACCTCCGAAGACGTAAATTTCCAAGAGGTATTTTTGAATGCTTGTTATAGAATATCAATTTGTAGGTGCTGTTGTATACGTCAGAGAATGAATGAAACTGATGAGCTGCATGAGTATGAGGGGCTAGTGTTGTGAATACGTGACTACATAGACATGAAATTACAGTTTAGATTTGCTTAGATATAGGACTTGACGGTGTTTTTGATAAGGCACTCAGACACGCCTGAAGCTTTTTTTTGCTGTCACTTATTCACCCACAGGTGATGACACATTCAAGAACGTAAGCCATATGGCATTACAATTTGGCTTCACCATGGCATTAAAAATCATGCGCTTTCAAAATAGTTCACTCATGTGCCTATAACTTCCCGGAAAACTATTCATTGAGTTACGTTTGCAAGAAGCACTTTTAATGGCGCCTAACACCAACAAATTAGGAGTGACTGCCAATCTTCCTCGTCACGTGTCATCCAGCCAAAGCGAGGCTTCAGACTCCGTACGTTACCGCCACCGTCACTTGAGCTTTCCAATCAAGAGAACTCTTAGAGCAGTGGCTGCAATTTTGATGTTGGCGATTTAGGGTGGTATGCATCTCCTACGGTAAGAAAGTGTGTGCCAGTATATTCGACATTCAATAAAGCCAGATTTGTCCGCTATCTGTCAAGGTCTTTACCAATCCCATGCAAGATCGAGCACTATTTAAATGTTAATTTGAAATAAGTTTTGCATGTTTTGTGTGCATGAGGATTTACAGTAGAATACCTTTTAATCCCAGTGCTTTTTTAAGTTTTGAAGCCTGCAATTGCAACTGCAAACTTTTGAAACTCATGAAAAGAACACTTACTAAATGAATTATTTGAATTAAATGCAATGCAAAAGCACTATTGCAGGCGATTCATGGAAAAGGGGAAGCAAAGATTACGTTTTTTTCGAGGCTCAAGTGGAGGAAGGAGGGTTCAGTTGCTTTCGGGGAGCCACTCCAATAAGCATATGAACGATTTACTCCACCAAACCTTAAAGCTGAGTCCGAGATTCTTTGGAAGCATTGGAAAATTCTGCAACAGAGACTTGGTTGTTCTATGGGGAGGTGTTTTTTGAATTACATTTTATTTAATCTTTTAGGATAAATGATAGAAAAGCAAACTTCGGGGAATACTTTGGTTAGTTCACAATACAGTACCTAATAAGCAAGCGCTTTTATTGAAAACAGCTTACAATATCCCTAGGATCTCAGAATTTACAAGGAGTGCTTTCATAAGTATAATATTTGTAATTAGCAAAATTCGAAATTAAACACAAAATGCAGTGAAATATGACAACTTCAGCAGCTAGGATTTCGCAAAAACCAAGGCTCGATTTCGAAACCAGCTTTTCAAACAATATTTTACTTTCCAGTCTTGGCTTGTTTTTTAATAAGTGAAGCCTAAATACGCCAATCTACTCAGAAAATATCTGACATTGCTTGTCATTTCTGCATTTCAATTAGTAATATTTACGTTGTTGTTTTAACATCACCGCTTCTACAGCCAAAATGACCTTGATCCGAAAGTTTATTCTAGATGACGGATATTTCAATAGAATTTATGAAAATAGAGCATAAATACATTATTCATTCAGGTAATAAAAACTTCTAGGGTATTGACTCTCAATAACTCTACTTCCATGGGTACGTCGAACGATTTAACGACAAAGACTATGAGATTCGAGTTTGAAAATGTAGGCATGGATAGAGATCTGCGAAAAGAACTAAATAGAATGGGATTGGCTGGCCGGATGGGAGCATTCAACACACCCAGAGAAGCAAGACGTTTTATTGCGTCTTGATACACGAATGACTTCAGAGTCTCAGGACTTTCATTTGGGTAATTGGAAGACAGTAGATCAATTCAAAGGGTTAACTCAAAAGGAATTTGGGTCGGTCTGGGACAGGCTAAATGTTATTACGTTTCTCATTGAACATTGATAGAAAGATAAATATCCAAGAGATTAGCAGCCTCTTCCAATTTTTGTTAATCTCATACGTTTTAAACAACTAATCATGCATATTTGAGAATGATCCTGTTGCATTAGTGAATTGCGCAGACTAAATGTAGCAGCTTTAAACGGTTTCATGTTTCAAATGAAACAAGTTGGGGGTTTATTTACACTGGCGTGGAATTACAAGTTGATAGTGGGACAATCGAGGGTTGAACTTGAAGTTACCGAGGTTATGTTACGGGTATCTTTACATGCCGATATTTGACTGAAAAATGAAGACGGAAACTCTATATGGTCAAGACCAGCAGCTGAGCAGTGAGTAGTGTGAGCATCCGTACAGCCATCTATGTGAGCTCTTGATGGTCTAGTCGATACAAGGCGCGGCCAAAGGAGACTCAAGACGTGGTATCCGAGAGCGTTTGATAATTGGGATGGTGACTACATAGCAACAAAAGCTAGACGCAACGATTCGCTAAGTGGGCCTCCCTGCTGCCTAGCAAACAACACCAAAAACCCTTTTTCGTGAGGTATTTATAATTGTCATATTTTTGCACTAACTTGCTCAATTTAAATCTTTTGTGTGCATCTTTTCTTTGTTTTTGCTTTAAAGAGTTTGGTGTAATGGTTCTATCATGCCTTTGATACACACGGCTAAAGTGGATAGAATCATAAATATCACATATAGATACCATTTAGAATAATGATAATTTATAATCAATCTTATTCAAAATATTCGCTCTTAAAATGTCTAGATTTGATTCACAGTTGATATCCGACCTGCCGGGAAACAAGCGTGCACCAGTGAGTCATGGAAACTCGTCTGGAATCCATGTTCCAGTGCTTGTTAAAACACATTTATGCAAATTATTTCACTAGTTTGGGCTAATCACGACTCAATGAATTGATGACGAAACATTTAAACATGCATGTAGTTGCATAAGTTTTTTGATAAATCATGGGGACTTTTATTGACTTTGAAATGAGATGGGTGTCTAAGTCAATGACCAAAATACCCCGTGATTAATCTTAAGACTATTTTTTTCATTTTTAACTTTAAACTAGAAATGAACACTGGGAGCTGATGGCTAAGAGCTACTTTTAAAAACGCTTTGCATGGGAACCCACAATTAAAACTAGCATAAAAGTCAATTTCATTGAAGAGTATTCCTGGATAGGAATTCATCGACTGACACCGGATAAGATAATTACCTATTTTATCTGAAAATGGCAAATGGTGTTTTGGAATTCGAACTTTAAATCAAACCTGTCAAAACACATTTGTACTTCCTTCAACAAAATGTTTTTCCTTGAATGGATGACGAAATGCTTCGACATCCGAAATTTCCCGGGCTTCGCCAACTGGAAAATTTCACCCAGCCAAGAGGTCCCACATAATAGAATGGCAACTGAAATTACTTCTCCTTTTAACTCGATTCATTTGGAACCAACAAAACCTCAAAACCTCGACATCCTTTGATTGAAAATACTGCGACTTGATACGAAACTTTTTATGCCAATGTTTTTCATAGGTATAAGAGGATCTTGTTATCCTTATCCGACTACTTGTTGGGGCGCGTATGAATCATTTCTGAAATGGAGTCTAACCGAAAAGGGTGACGAAAGGGATTACCAGGCAATTGCTGGCATTGATTTAGTAGCAAAATTTTTCTTTAAATGGGCACAACAATTGAATGATTTCAATTTTTGCTAAAAGCTAAATCATTATTTAAAGAAATGGCGGATTTAGGAAAGAGATGATCCATCACTTTCTATCCAATTTCTGCATTGATTTTGTTCTAAGATGGCCGTTTTGAACACCCTAATACGGAGAATTAAAGTATTTCAATCTATTGAATACGGGTCATAACCATGCCGTCTTATTCACCAGAATTTGCATGTTTTATTGTAGAAATCGGATCTTCGTTTGTGGCTCAATTTAGGTATTCTTGTAGTGAGTGTAGCAGTTATGAATTAGATCTTCCCAATTCATTGACTGATATCACGTGGTGGCTAAGGGATCGTCGATGTGATCGAGAACTTGTCCGACAGCCATCTCTACTAGCCCATGCGGGGACTTGACTGGAGAACTGCGTGGTTGCTGCAACCCTTGAGTCGCAGCACAGTCCTGTGTCCTCGAATTATGGGGTCTTGTCCATAAAAGAGGGGGACCATGCCAAGCCAGAGCATAAAGCAATATTTTTGCACCTAGTAACCAAAAGTTGTGAGTCCGATCTCCTGCAGCACTTTTTCAACAAAATTGCCATAAAAAATGGGAGACTATCAAACGGGGTAAAAGACTGAATTGCAGGCCGAATGTCTCTTATAAATGTCCTGATTTATTTTATGGGTTTTGCCCTAAGGCTGTGAGATTTTCGATAGTCAAAAATTGTGGCTGATATAATCGTAAGAAACCTTAAAGGGCATTTTTAGTGAGACCTCCAAAGGATGTCACCATGTACACTATTGTACATTGGGTTTGTGGTCACTACACTAAATTAAGAATTATTTGACTCTAAGAAGAGAATCGTCTGCATAAACAAGAAACTTCGGATAGAAGAAATTTGTATCAAAAGAACGTCCTTTGGTCTAAGTATCTGCTTAGTTGTGTCCTATCTCATATCATCTTTATTCAGTAATCCCTTTCCAAAAGCAACTCTAAAGTGTCTTAAAAGGAAAACTGAGGGCCATAGGACCCGTTAACTTACAGACCTTTCCAAAATCCATATTCTAAAACCCTGCATAACAATTATACGCTTTTCCCAGGATCTAATTAGAAATTTTCATTTAAATGGCAGAACGCGTTTTTTTGCGCTCGAAATTGAAGTCTTATCTAAGTACGATGTGGTATCACAGGAATAAAGAGGTATTTTCTATCTCCTTAAAGGTATAATAAAATTTCAATTTTACAAAATACTATTTTAATAGAATCCATCGATGATGACAAACCAAAGCTCTGTTCAAAGCACTCGGTAACTTACATAACCTGTTTCTTTCGTTGTTGTGAGCTTGTTATTTGCTAAGGCTACTTGTTTAGTTCATTCTAGGGACAAATCCATGTTTGGTTTCGAAAGAGTTGTTAAAAATGTTCTTCAAAAGCATACATTATACGTTGCCTAAAGTGCAAAATCTATGGCAGTTTTGTAATTTGAGTCTCCTAAATTAAAATTCTGGGCAAAGTCTATCAAATGTAAATCATACAGAAAAATTGCATCAAAAATCAAGGCTCCGTTAGTTATCGCGATATCGATGGCTGAGAAAGTCTTGTGACTTGTGCAAATGTGGATTGATTGCCAAATGCTTCGAGGAACCAGTATCACTCTATTTATACCAGAAAAGCGAACGTTATTTGTGCTCAGTGAAGCAAGGAAAACAGTGCACATTTGTAAAAAATGGGAAAGGTTTTACGTGCACCACCCCGGTCGCGCTGGATGAGTCACATCACATTTGTGGGCATGGTCAACCAAGCTACACCAAGACATTGAATACTGTACAGCATTAAAGTGCGAAACATCGATCGATTTGTAATTGCACTGGTGTTCATCGATCATAACTGAAATTACCTGCCACAAGATCTAATTCCTAATTATATTTCAAGAGACTGAATCTAAAAAAACGGAATTGAAAATTTTTATTGATTGAACTCAAAATAATCATACTCTGATTACGAGACCTTTAAAAATCATAATTTTTGTGGTTTTTCTCAGTAGCAAAGTTACGTTATGAACAGTAGGACAAATACTTAACCAAATACAACCAATTCGAAGGTATGCCTAATATCAAGCAGTCAAATTTGAGCAATTGGTAAGGAATTTCCGATGTTGACTCCTTAAATCCAAGAAATTGCATTGAAATTTGGTCGAATTTCATGATTTAACATCAATGTGGTTGATACTAAGTGTGCAGTGTTTTTACAAAGCCTGGGTGCACGTGTGCAGCGTGCGGTAGCGCTTTAAGTGATCGACCAATAGGATAGAGACCTTGAAACTCCACAATGTGCTGCTAGCGGATTAGTATAAAAACACGACTGCTAACCATGCCGGGCATGCTGTGCAGTTATCCGTGGTGTTGTCATGTCGTTTGTTCAAGAGCCTACCTTCAACGAAGACAGCGAGGCCTTTGGCGTCCCGATTGTTGAGGAGCCTCGTGGTTGTAGGGGAAAATGCATAAAGATCCTGAAAGACAATCTCTTCATGATTCTCATTCTGGTTGGTGTTGGGGTTGGTTTCGGTCTTGGTTTTGGACTTCGAGCTGCAACCGATTCTCCTATCGCTTCTCAATGGATAAGTATGTATTTATTTTATTATTATTATTGCTCGTCTTATTTCATTTTGTTGCGTTTAAAGTAATTTTGAATTTTCGATTCTAACTACCTCTATCAGAAATTAAATTTAGGCTATCAAGTTATTGCATAGTGGGCTTAAATCCTCCTCAAAGTATTTTCCTTTTGATGTAAATGAAATTAATTCCATTTACTTGCACAATCTGTATTGTATAATAGAAAAACTCACTATGTAAGACCTCTAGATGGTTGAATCAATGTATTTATTTCCCGGCGCATCGAATCAAGATGTTTATCAACAGGGCCATCATTTTACTGCAGGCATTTGTTGTAGTGCTGACCTTGTAGGTCGAAAAAATGGTAGAAATCAGCAGTACACATTGAATCGCCATTTGGATGATTCTGGGGTGTGGCGAGGGCGTTATACAAGTCACTTCGGAGCGACTCGAACACGTAAAATAGACCGAAATCCCTGCCTGGACTTTAGGGCAGCCATGAATTCGGGCGATTTCGTAATCTCCGCGTGGTTTCTATAAATGGTTGCTCACGCACTTCCTCTTTTGTATTTCAGACCTCATTGGCGAGCTGTATATCAACGTGCTGGATTTGACCATCCTGCCTCTGATTGCTTCTAATCTTATCGTTGGTAAGTTCCTTGTTTATCGAGAGAAATATTTTATCCCTCACAAAAATACTACACTTTCTCATTTCAGTCATTGCCAATATAAACCCCAAGGAGCAGGGTTTAACCAGCATTATAACGTTGGCGTACATCGTTGGAATGAATGTTCTCGGTTCAGCTATCGGAACAATAACCTCGGCTATCATTCAACCCGGTATGCTTGTTATTTTTATGTTGATCTCATTGTCACGCATTGCTAACAACAATAGGTCAACTTTGGGTTAATCGTTTTTTCTCTTGCACTTGTAGGTGTTGGCGTTGTGAAGTCGAATGAGACCGAAAAAGATGATCCGTTTCTACGGTCCACTACTTCTGATGTCTTCTCCGATCTAGTGCTGAACATTTTCCCCGACAACATCGTCGCAATGTGTATTCAACAGGTTCGCTTGAAGGAATTATCCATGCAAATGAAACCTTGGTGCCTGTAAATGACTGCTTTTACTTTTCTTCCAGACCAAAACGCGCTACGAATATAAGCCAAACACAAATAACACGGAGAAAGTGCGCATTGTCGGTACTGCACCTTCTAAGGACCTTATAGGTATTCTACTCGTCTCAATTGCCTTCGGTTTGTCCGCAAGAGCCTCCGGTGCCAAGGGGAAGCCTTTCCTCGACTTCTTCAGCTCCCTCTGCGACGTTACGCTCAAATTAGTGCGGGTCTTCCTTCTGTAGGTTTCCCTTCTTTCACTTTTCTCCCAATCTCCACACTGGTGATTACTAGCGGTGCATTTCGTCTGGATTTTAAGATTGACCCCAGTGGGTGTGTGCTTCATGATTGCTGGAGCTGTTATGGACGTGGAAGACATCGCTGGCACCTTCTCGAAGGTCGGCATGTTCGTCGTGACAGTGACAGTTGGCATTGGCGTCCTCTTCGTCCTCACCCTTCTGCTCTACTTTGCCTGCACCTTTAGCAATCCCTTCAAATTCCTCCCCCGAACTATCAAGGCGTGGTTCATTAGCTTCGCTACCACCTCTCCGTAAGCTCTACTTGATTTATTTGTATTTATTTCGTTTTAGTAGATTACTGTCAACAACGACAACCTCTTTTGCCTTTAGGATTGTATCTCTGCCAGAGATGTTCGAGGGCTGTGATGAGTTCGGCATTCACAAGGAGGTGTCTAGATTCTTCTGTCCTATTGCCACAACCATGAAATCCGACGGCCCAGCTGTCTTCATCTCTTGTGCTTGCATGTTTGTGGCTCAAATGGAGCTCTCTTCTGTGCCTGCGTCGACTGTTGTAGTCATCTGGTGGGTCACCCATTATTTTGGCCTCGGTTGCGGTCTTTTAAGGGGTTAACCGTGATGTTATTTTTCTCCAGGCTACTCACATCTGTGTCTGTACTGGCCATTCCTCACGTGCCTAGCGCGAGTATCGTCATCTCCATAACGATACTGAGTTCGGCAGGGGTACCGACTACGTCTTCTGTCTACCTCTATGCTATCGATTGGCTACTGTAAGTTGCGGCGCCCTTGTATCTATAAACTGGCGTAGCTTCGCAGCTATAACTCTTCAAGTTTTGTTGCTTACACAAATGCCGTTATCAACCTTTACTTCTCCCTTCTGCAGTGACCGCTTTCGTGCAGGGGTTTCCACTATAATCACAATGTATGGCGCAGCCATTTTGCATGCTTACGCCGACAAAGTGGCAGAGAAGGGGAATGACAAATTTGTAGCTGATGATCTCTCTGCAGCACTATCTTCTCACAATTAAGTGCACTCCTGCCTCAACCTCTGTCTCTCCCCATGTGCGGTCCAAGTAAAAACACCTCTCCAATGCATTTCTGTTCACAAGGTTAGGTTGCTGTAACCCCCTCAACACCGTTAACGCTCTAACGGCTTCCCTCACCGCCATAAATAGCCCTCTTCAAGTTCACTCTCGTGACTACTTCAGTTCTGTGTTCCGTGTCTGGTCCCACCTAGTTTTGGCGGTTCACACTTCATCATAGTCGTCATCATTGTCACAGGGATTTCTCACCTCCACTCTGATCCAATCCCGCCTTCAGCTTTGCTTTAGCGTGTGCACGTGTGAATTCCATCTCTCTAGAGTAACAAGTAGACTAATTAGATTTTTTCCTTTCTCTTCGACAGAGATCGTTTCCGAGCCGGTGTTCACACCATCACCAACATGTACGGCGCAGCTATGGTTGATAGCCGAAACTCCTCCAAAAAGCACAATGAGCCTCCCTCCTTCTCTGAGGCTGGAGACGCTACTACTGCAGCAGGGGACTCTTAAACGCACTTCCTCTCTTTCCCTCCCCTACGCCCCCTTGATTGACCCCACAGCTTCCCCTCCCAAATTCCTCTTTGTGGATGTTGTAGGTTTTAGTCGGTGTGGTCGCCGAGTCTCTTTGTAGATCTCTTGTGCGCGTTTGTATGTGTTTGGAACAATTCATTCCGTGTGACCGCACACTTCTCCCTCCTAGACTTAAATCCCCTCCCCTACCAACACCCCCCTAATTGAATGTGTGTGTGCTGGTGAAGCACTCCCCTTCTTGTTTTCAATAAGCGATTTGATGCTGGATAATCACGGTCTTGGATGTCTTTGTTAAACTACAAATTCCGTTAACATTGAACAGGATAGGCAATTGATACTCGAGTAAGAACAGAGCCCTTCGTTCAGAAATTTATTTTTATGATCTATGACAGTAGATAACTCCTAGGTGGTGTTTTGTGTTTTTATCAAGCGCAGTATAGATGAAACAAACTAGGAGAGCAGACCGTTAAATAGTCTAGCTTGTGATCAGTGGTCAAAGGTGAAGAGGGGATGGGGACAAACCAGTTCA
This sequence comes from Anomotaenia brevis, assembly GCA_030710315.1. Taxonomy (NCBI): domain Eukaryota; kingdom Metazoa; phylum Platyhelminthes; class Cestoda; order Cyclophyllidea; family Dilepididae; genus Anomotaenia; species Anomotaenia brevis. The sequence goes on from JAUOZQ010000005.1 coordinate 1,031,133, forward strand.
TGCATGAGAACCTCTGAGACCACGTTGTATTCATAGATGTTATAACAAATGGCAGGTGTTGCTAAAGAACTGGCTGAGTATTCCACTGTGATCCATTCAGTGAGGCGATGAGAGAGGTGAAAGGGAAATAGTGTATCATAACTTAGGAAGTATACTGGACAAAAATGTGACAGGTACATGCAACCCCCTAATTTTGCTGTGACGTTGATAATCAGGAATGCGGTCTTTTCTCCAGATTTACCGTTAATCTGTCGAAAAAACTGCTTCCTGTTACCAGTACAGCTTTCCAGTGTGCGAGAAAATACAGAGGTTTACTACTAAAACTTAATGGATCCCCACAAGAAGGTTCAAATACAGGTTACGGATACAGTGGTATGTTGATAGTGATTGTTTTGGGGTTAGGTCATTCTATATTATAGGTGCTACTTATTCTTCCAAAGTAGTATAAGTTATTGGTTGGCGATGACCTGGAATTCTAGATGCCCATCGAAAGTCTCAACCTTCAACTCGACCGCAACCTTTCATATTACCTCTTGTATATGATGGATTTTATCCTCATTGTAGGTGTATACTAGTTTAAAATCATTGTCTGACAAATGGAAACCTAGGTTTCACGTACCAGCTATTAAAATACTCGCTACCATTTGTTGAGTTGTTAACCACGTTCTCCTATTCCAAGCTTCAGGGGGACGGTCGTGTTCCACAGTAAATTCTTCATTTGAAATCCTGTTTTAACTCCCACTAGAGTTGGAGGGAATCAACAGCAGCCCTATTAGATAAAGCTACATTAACCCAAACTTGGTTAACCGATCAATAACAACTGTACTTTGTCTTCTAACTGGCTTGTTTGTACAACTCAGCATTACATATAAGTGATGCTCCTGCTACACTTACTCGATTCATTTGAATTTGATCAGATTTTCCTCTTCCATTTCAGTCCACACGTTCATTTTATTTAGTTAATATTAAATATAGACCTGTTCTCTTATTTTCAATTGGATATTGACCATTTTATGATAAAAACAAAGCAAATGATGGTGGAAAGCACAGTAGCTTCTATTTTCGGCCTCTTAGAATAACCTCTTTCGTAGTCGGTGCCAACAACCACTGTCTACCTTTCTGGTTTAGCAATCAGGATACCCAAGTGATTTTAGAGGCCAAATATTTTGACAATATTTGGATATTATAACCTTGGTGCGCAAGCAAATTACTAAGCATTTTCGTGGCCTGAGCTCTCATCTGTCCAATCAAATTCACTTCCATTAGCTATGAAGATAAACATTTAGGACATCCACGCTTTTTATTGGTACCTTTTAAATTTTTCCATCGACCAATGAGATAAGAGTGGCCAAGTCGTGCGCGAAGGCCAGGTTCAGGCGCACAATGCTGCCGCGCCTAAAGAAGTTCTTGTAGCGTGATCTTCTGGGCATGTGCTCGATCACATCCCCCTCATCGCCCACAACCCCAGCACTTCCACTCGTGCTCCTTCTGGAGCCCCTGGGAAGAACACGGCACCCCTCAATGCGAATCGTGACCTCCTCGTCAAGGTTTTCGTAGCTCCCACAGAAAATCAGCTTCCGTGTCATGTCATAAAAGTAGCGATTCACCTCCCAACTATAGTGTACGAGAAGGATGAGGATGCCTATTATGATGATTGCCACAAGGAATTCGTAGATCAGCAAGAAGGTGATCTGGGGGAGGTTGGGCAGCATCGGCGTGTAGATCATTATGTGGTTTACATATTCCCCCTTGAAGCGCTTCCGAATGCGAAATTTCGTCTTGGGGTTGGCGAACCAGTTCAACAGTGTGGTCGCATTCTTGATCTCGCTTCCATTCGCCACAGAACCCATTTCAGTCGAAATCATTTTTTACTTAATGACAATCAATGAAAATCAGTTCGATTGAATTTCAAATGTACTTGACAGAATAAGCAAATAACATTGGCATTTCTTTTTAAAACTCTTACAATCGCCCTTTTATTCTTCAAATCGGGAAATTAGAAAGGCGTTGTGATGTATACATCCACTTTAGGATCCAAAAGGAATAAGGAGCGATTTAAGTGACTGCTTTTTCATCGTCTCTAGGAGCCTTACTCATCAGGATGACCTGTTAATGGAATCACGTTGTCAAGCTGGGCAAAATTACGGTAGTGTCCAAGTTGCTGTCACTAGTTGTTAGTACTACCTTATCCAGGTCCAAAAAACAAAGCTGAATGCCCTTGTACTACCTATCAAAGGAAGCCCACTGTTCTTCTCTTTGAAATCGATGGAGATAACTAGCACTACTTTTATCGTATGCTCTGATCCTAGAAAAAAATATTCAATCTGCCCTCCTCGGCAGATCATGGGGTAGTAATAGACCACGAAAACAAATTTAAGCATGCCTAAACTCGACTTTTTCTGTCTGCAATTGCTGACGTACAACGATGAAATAAACTTCATTGTTGACGCCGTATCGGTAAATGTTAACTTGTCAGGCACCCAGAATAAGTTATCAGCTGTCGGGCTACCGCTAAAGAAATTCAATTCCACTTTGGGGAGTTCTCGGTTTCCCAACTCCTTGTTGGACTTCTGAAGCTGCCCATAAATCGGATCTTAGGGCAGCTTTTACAGAAAGGATTAGCGGCAGCCCGGAATGACACCTCAGTGTCGTGCTTTCGTTTTCCACTTACGGAAACAGTCCGATGAGCATTCTATTTCCAGGATGTGCCATGGCTACTAAGGGCTTCTTCTCCCCTACCGCTCATCAGAACCTTTTATTGGCGATACCATCTAACCAAATGTCACGATGTCTTACACCAGTTCAAGGGATGTAATTTCCCAGTTAAGTCCTGGGGAAGCGCCTATCATCCCATTTAGTGGATTTATCGAAGGAATGAGAATAGAAAAGACTGCTTTTCATTTAAAACGACTCAGCAATCAGTAAAGTGCATGAAGGAATCTCAAAGAATTTGCGAAGAGAAGTAGCCACCATTGGCAGCAAACAACTAATTAGTCACAATGGATTAAATAAGACTGAGAAAGCCATCTTTAAAAGTTGACAGGTCTTGACTACATCTCAAGACAAGCCACGGCGGTAGTATGACTGAAACAGTTTATCGAGTGACCACAGATGGAATTCAGACGTCATTTGTAGTAGTGACCGAGACGAACTCGCTGTTAAATTCTCATCAAATGGCTAGTGACACGTAACCATGGCTGTACTTACATGCTTCATGCATAACACAAGATAGAATAATAAATGCGTTATTTTCGTTATCCAACAATGCGTGTACATGATGGAAAGTGCTAATGGCAAAGTGATATTGGTATATCGTGAATGGTGTCAGTTGTGCAGCATCAATACTTCCAGCCTCAATATAGATAATAATTCTATCAGTTTAGAAAGCAAATCAGCAACGAGAACTTGAGACCTCTATTGGTCTTGCTCTTATTATTGCTTACTCTTTATTGACGATTCAGCTCTTTTACTTTGTACAGTTTCATTCCTGTACTAAGTATCCAATAAATTAATCCACCCATGCGCTCGATTTGACGACTGAGCATTTTCAAGGGTCAAGGAAATTTGAACTGAAAATTACCTACCTAAACTCTCCAATCAATCGAATTTTGCGTTCTCACAACGCTTGTAGCGACTCATTACTTCTTCCTTCAGGCTAGGTTGAGAGCTGCTATGTCCTCATCTTTTTACTTGAGGTCATACAAACAAAACTATGCACTTTAGCTTTCTTTTGTCGCGGACTACCGCCATGGTCATCGCATTGTCGATGTTTATAAAAAAATGTCAGGACATCAGATAAGTGCCAACTGACAGATCGAAAAACTGCTGACATTTCTGTCATAAAGGGAAATAATGCTGAAACAATAGGAGTTTATGAATAGAGAATTTATTAAAACCCAAGGCTCTGGCTCTAATCGAGTGCACATCAATCTATAACTCGATTTTTGGTCCTCAAACAAGACTGCGAAGGGATAAAAATGATTAAGGAGCTAGATGTTCATTCCCCAGGAGACCAGGTAGGGACGCCATGGAAACAACCGCTAATTAAGTGCATCTGTCTAGTCGAAATACAACGTTCGCTCAAGCTTTTGATACGGGGAACATGCTTTTGGTATGCACAACACAGCCAAGAAATAGAATGAGCATCAGGATATGTCTTCATTCCTAGAAACAAAGGGCCTAGGCTCTTTGACTCTTCGTGCTGTCTGCGAAGACTCTCATAGCCAAGTCACAAAGGAAGTTAGGAATAAATTATTTGTTGTCTGAATTGCAATAAACATAAAGAAACAGTAAACTCTTCTATCGACAGATGTCAGTTAGCATTCGCAAAGACCCGACAGCTTCTGCAATTCAATGTGAATGCGTGACGATCATTGCGACTGGGATACTTAAGCTATTTTCCACGTCATTACGCCAGCGTCGTGAGATAGCAAACGATCAACTGACACAATGAAATGGGCTACCATGGTTTAGAAGAAATCGATAGATTGACCCTAGAAAGAAAGCTGAATTTTTCCACAGTTAAGACGTGCAAATAAATTGATTTTTTTGAAATATGTTCATCCATTTGTAAGTATCACTGGCTCTAACCAAGCATAAACAGATAATAACCTATAAATTACCAAGCCGTGACCCCTCAATGCGTCATTTGGGTTCTGCTGCTTTTGTAGCAGCACATTGACCAGTTTTGGCGTACACAGACGACGTTGCGGTAATCAACGGGACCTCCGAGAAGGTGAGACTGGGTGAGGTGAGGAGATGCCTGAAGGTCCAGAAGGACAACCTCTTTATGACCCTCATCCTCCTTGGGGTTGGCGTCGGCTTCGGACTGGGTTTCGGCCTTCGGTCTGTTGACAAATCACCAGTCTTTACTCAATGGATAAGTGAGCTCTTTCGGATTCCCACTCTCCATGTGACTTCAAGATCAAAACCAAGTTTATTAAGTGTGACGTCCAGTAGTTTTTCAACACTTACAATACTGTAAGCTCAAATTAAGGTCCGATTTAGTGAACTCAACAAATTTTCAAGAAATTAAAATGTCATTAAAATCTTTGTGGACACTTTGTGACAATCCAACTCTTGTAGCATATTAAATCTTCTTAAGCCTTTACTTTAGTACACTAAAGTTTTCTCTTTAAATAGTGCTTATGGGAACTCTGCATACCAACATATTAGATTTGATAATTCTGCCGTTGAATGCATCGAACCTCATTATTAGTGAGTTCCTTCCTCACTACTTTAAATTTTTCTTCGATTTCAAACCCAAAAATTATTAACAGATAAAGTGAAAAACCTTTTGGGTTGTTGCTGGTAAGTCATGTAGCTACTTGCTTGATAAATAAAAAAAAGGAATTGTGGAGAGGATAGCTCCAGGATAAGCCCTCCCAAAGATTGCGTTGTTTAATGTAGATGGTAGTTGTCAATGCTAATTTACACTAAGAAGGCAGAGGATATAGGCATGCTGAAGCTGACCAATTTGTATGACTATAACTAGTAATTCTTTAATTAGGCATGATATCTGTCTAAAATCTCAATCATACTCCTAGTGATTGTCAGCATAAACCCCAAGGAGCAAGGTTTGACTGGCTTGTTAACCTTGGCGTATATCGTGGGAATGAATGTTTTGAGATCGGCCATTGGAGTGGCGTCATCATTTGCAGGTGTTGGCGTCGCGAAACCCAACGTAACAGCTGTAGAGAGGATCCATTTCTCCTACCGACCACTTTCTACATATTTGCTGACCTTATTCTTAACATCCTGCCTGACAATATTGTCGCCATGTGTTTCCAACAGGCTTGTTACCTCAATAACAACAGGGTAACACCTTTTTTCTATTCATGATAATGAGGAAGCACTTTACTTCAGCGAAAGACTGCATATCGCTACGTACAAAGTTCGACTGATACGAAGGAGCCTTTTATGGCACAAATGCAATCAGAGAACCTGATCGATAGGTGCTTATATGATACGAAACGCAGTGAGTCAAAAAAATTTCGGAAATCCAAATTCTAATTTTCTTTAAAGGTATCCTGGTAGTTTCATTTACATTCAGTCTTGCTTCGAATGCAGTCGATAGCAAAGGGAAACCCTTCCTCGACTTTTTTCAATCTCTTTATGACGTTGCACTTAAGCTTATACAAGTCCTTTTACTGTCAGTGACTTTGCAATCATGTTTCTAGTATTTATACTCGATCGATAAGTCAACAATTAGCAAAGCGTCAACAATAGAGCAATTGCCTAAGTGTTTCATACAATTTCGTAAACATAAGCGCTACAGTTGATTCGTTCAACAATTATTAGTGGATTTAGTTTGGTAAAAAGCTAAAAACCTTCTGAAAGACAGTTCGAATAAATTCAAAAACTTCTTTTCACAATAAAAATTTCCAAACTTATCTAAAGGGTTACCCCAGCTGGTGTTTATTTCATGATTGCCGTCAGAACTTTTTCAAATATTGACATGTTTGCTGCCACAGTAACAGTCAGCATCGCTATTCTTTCCGTCCTGGTACTGCTTGTCTACTTTGCCTGTTCCTTCAAAATCCCTTTCAAATTTCTACCTCGAACCCTCAAGGCAGTGTTCATTAACTTCGCAACGACCTCTCCGTAGGTTTAATTGGTTTCGTTGCTGCCAAAATGTCCACGAAGGTGATTAATTTCCACGTTTGATTTTATTTCAGCATTGTGTCTTTGCCCGAGATATTTGAGAGTTGTGGTGAGTTCGGAATTCGTTTCTTCGGTTCTCTTGCGACAAACATGAAAAATGATGGTTCAGCGGTGTTCATTGAGTCAGCTTGCGTGTTTGTAACACAAATGGAACTTGAAGACACAACGGCCTCCACCATCGTCGTTATTTGGTTATCGTCTTCAGCATCAGCATTGGCCTTTCCGCACGTGCCAAGTGCAAGCATTGTTACATCCATCACAATTTTGAACTCTACCGGAGTACCGAGTGGAAGCATCGCCTATCTATATGCTATTGACTGGCTATTGTAAGTCGGGATTTGTGTTTGTCTTTTTTCGTCTATTTGCTGCTAAAGTTTTTTTCCTTTTCCTTTTACTAGTGACCGTCTGCGCTCTGCTTCTTCTACAGTGAACACAATGTATGGAGGGGCTATTTTGGGTGTTTTTGCCTACCGAATGACCGATAGAGATGCTGACAGTTTGTCTCAACAGCCTCATCGGATTGAGGTGGCTTTTATTCTTCTTCTGCTTGATTTGGATCCCAAACCGCACTGACTGTCTAAATATAAGCTGCAACATTTAGAGCCTAGAATAGTGACATTTGCATCAGTCCTGCATAAGTGGATATTAAGAACAGTCAGATTAATTGCCCTATCCTTCTCTTTCAGGACAGAGAGAGATTGGTCACTGAATAAATCTGTGAGTTTGTTATTTCGCTTAAAATAATTTACTGATCTGTTTATAATCCATACGATCTGATATTTAGAACCATGCACTTCAATTTAACATCACTGTATCTCCTTTTCATCAAAAAAATTAAAAATCGATCTGTGTACTCGTCATTTCTAATCGATCCACCAATCCTCGCTGACATACGATATGAGTCTCTTAATATAAAATGTTTCAGCTTTATGGACGTTCCGTCTTGTTTAAATATACAATTATCGGTATGTTTTCCCACAACGCAGTGGAGCCAAAGCAGTAGCTGCTTATCTGGGATTAAGACGTGGCAGAAATAAGTGATCTGAGTGTATCTTTCGTTAAAAACCTGGTTCTGATATATAAATGGCTAACTGACTATAATGTATTTTCGTAAAATGTCTTTGCCATGGATGTTAAACACGTTATCACGAGATGATATTCAACTATATGTGGGTGGTACTGAAAGATTCCGAATGGTACTGCCAAATTTTAGTGTTGATCGTCATGGGTTGTACTGCTTGATATTTGAAACGAATGTCAAATACTGCGTCAATAAGCGCGTTTCCAGTGTAAAAGGCGTTCGTGATGAATGGCAATGTCATCAGGATAAGGACGATTTGTAGCTGTGTTAGTTTAAGTTTGGTGAATTCAATAGGCTAGGAAATCACGCCATTATCATCCGCCCTTGGGAAAAGGTTCTCTAAAAAATCTGCTTCGATTCAGTTGTCGATTAACTGACAGCGTGGTGAGTCTTGACGACAAAGCCTAATCATACACATTTGTCCATTGACGAATTAAATTCTGCAAAGGCCATGAATAAGGGCAACACTTGTAGTAGTCGTAAATATTGGCTGACACGTCTTCCAAATTTTCTCGGTATATGGTGCCACTTTTTTCATTACTTTACACTATCTCATTCCCTACCACAGTCTGCCAAATCATTAGTAGAAAATCAAATCACTCAGTTTCGGCACTTTTCTTGGCCTCCTGTAGGGAGATTTTGGTCAGCATTAGGCACAAACACACACCCACTCTCAGCCTTGGTAAGGAGACATCGAATTAAAACAGAACTGGCGTCTACCAATTGAGTAAAAAATCAGCTTGCAACGTTGACCTGCTACACCTCAGGTTTGCTGCCAGCTTCTACCATTCATGGCATGGGAGTGATTAATCGTGAAATAAACACTTTCAGATGTGCTTTTGCTTTTGGCAAGTGTATTATATGAAGATCTGCATTGCTGGTTAACGATACTCTCAGGAGATACATGGTTGAGTGGTGAATTCGACTTCGATGACGATGTGACTTCCAGCCTTAGATTTTCGTCATTATGAACAGTCGCTGGTAAGTAAATTTATAGCGAAGTTTGTTTAAATGGAATGACTTAATACCCACGACAGAATCTGCAACGTACTAATTACTTATTGTTCTAGCTTTGTTGTCAGACCAATTATCTAAAGTTTTGTTGTAATTCTCTAACTCTGCCCTGCATTTATTCATTAAAAACTAAATGTGACTGCAAATATGCCCTTTGTCGACTCAAACTTGCACTTTAAACAAACTTTTTAGCAGTCCTATGCTGAGGAAGGCCAGTATAAAAATCATCCATCTGAGAATTTTTAGTGTTAGGTCTAACAAGGGACGCCCCTAGTTGACCCAAGAGCCTTGTAGCGGATAGCTACTTTTTGAATCTCTTCCAGGACGGATCCAAGGTAAGATGAAGAGTTCCAATACAATAGACAGCAGGGAAGACGTCTGTACCCGCGTGTTTATAAGAAAGGTGTGTCAAAATGTGTGCATGAGTTAAGTTGCGGTTGATCTGATACACCGGTAAACATCTTGGCCAAATGTACTAAGGTTTGAGGGGTGATTTTTAGGAAAATAGAAGCAAGCTACCTAGGTGAGACTGGTTAGTTGTGGTCCTGATCTCAGGTCACCATAGGGCCACCGCAGCCTCGTCACAACACCTGAAACTAACGCTAATAGGTGCAAGGTTCTAATGATTTGGTGATTCAGAGAGAAGAGAGACGCAAAAATGGTAGAAAGGAAGGAAATGTATAACGATTTAGATAGGTTATAGTGCGTTTTTGTACATGTGGGATTTAGAAAACGAAGGGTAGATCATGACTAAACCAATATCAAGATTGAGGGACTTTTGGTCATAGTGTGGGGATTATCGTTCTGAGAGCCGTTCTCAGGGACAGACCAGCTGGATATAGGGAGAACTAAACGGGTGCGGAGGTGTTGCCTGCTAGATGGTTTTACGAGGCTCTAAGTGGAGTCTCCCCTGGTAGGGCTGTGAATGACGCTGTCTGGTCACCAAGTCCCTCCCTGTTGCCGGTTGCAATGGCTATGTCAGTGAGCCACAGGCCTACGAGAAGTCGGTGGTGGCCTACGGAGACGGATTAATATATGGGTTTATCAATTACCAAGTGAGACGCTTTCAGTCACTTAGGCAAATGTTGACAGTAGAGGCTCATAATACCTCTCGGTGATCACTCACTGCTTGCTCAGCCACAATAAATCATAAGTCAAATACTATATAATCAATCACGATGACAGTTTTTAAAATGTGGAAACAAAATTAAAAAAAATTGGGAATGTATCAAATTTCTATGATATTACAATTAGTATTCCAGTGTATGATAGGATACATAAGAGAAGAAGTGCAGCAAACGCATCTACAGAAGGATGTTATAGTTTCCTCCAATTCAGAGAGATGGGAAGAAGCTAAAATCGGATGCCTGTATCGCATCTAACAATTGTACACTTATAATATTATGCAGGGAAAGGAATTCAATAACAAGTTTTTGTTGTAATTTTCTGGGGGAACATTCCATCTTTGATACAATATAACCAAAAATGTTTGAAGGATAATGAAGAAGTTACATAGGTCTTATATAACTATGATTTAGGGGAGGCGTAGGTTTGATCAATTTCACACCAGTTCTGGTTCCAGAACCATAACGAGTTTGCACTTCTACGAGCATTTCGGAGTGGAGCACTTTCTGGGAGCCGAAATGCCACCAAGTCGTGTGACATGCCCCATACTTTCCTCATAAGTTGAAAGACTGCCTCGATTGAAATACCAATACTACGGGGTTATAAACCTTAGATAGTCAACCTCAAAAAGCAATCGTCGTCACTCGGACACTCTAGGTGTGTAATTTAATAAATCTCTATGTCTACCAATGATAAATACATCATGACTTCACGCACCCACTAAATCGAAAGTAAAGGCATAACAATTACAAATTCAAAGCAGAAGCAGTAAGTCAAGCCATGAGAGGTATGAATACGAGAGCGTACTTATAACACTCATACGAAGATGGGTCAAAAGGTTCATGGAATTTTTCGGATTTTAATATATTTCAGAAAATCAACATGGATGAGCATTTTTATCCACATATTTGAAATTCAAATAAATGAACTCCCCAGATCGATTATATCCGTTGCAGTCCCTGAAGAGTTCTTGAATGTAGTGACACTGTGATTTATTTCGTCCATGTCATTAAATTAGTTTCTGGGAGAAAAGGAAGAAGGGCGATGGAGCCTAATTGGGGCTGTGCAAGTATAGTGGGTGAGGAACCACTTGCCATCGAAATTCTCGAAAGTCATCCTGCGCAATCCTTGCTGAATTCACTAGTCCATTATCTTGATGCTAAAACAAGACTCTACCATGAAGCTGTTTGCCTTTCCTTCTTTGATCACATCTTTGATTTTCTCACTGAATGTGTGTAGTAAGTGTAGGAAATGAAGCTAGGAGCTCAGTTATATCGAAGGCGAATCAGATGAGCTCCCCAGAAAGGTGTTCAAGGCGATCTCAGTCACGTTCTATCCTGAAAAATAAGTCAAAACTGAAAGGAGGATTATAGTCAGTTGCTTAAGGGCTAAGCAATCGTCTAACAATGCACATCCGAGACTCCTGTATGATGTGTGTGAGCTCTATGATCCCGTTATCTCTCTCTCTCTCTCTCTCTTCACGTCTTGGGGTTCGAATTGAAACCACAAGTGCACGGGGCCGCGTGATAACGAGTTCCGTAAGCGTGATCGCAAAGGAGGTAGAACAGTTCATGGCTAGCACACCCTCAACTGTAGTCGCATTCAATGCTCCTTTTCATTCACACGACTCCGAGGGTTGGAGGGCGGGAGGGGCACGGTGTAGACCCTTCAAGGTCAAGCCTATTTAAGGCACTGTTCTCTGCGCTACAAACCCATACTTCACGTTGAAAATGAGCTCGAAGACGAATGAAAAAGACATTGAGAGCGGGTACAGGGATGCCTCGATTGTGGATGAGGAGGAGGGGGGGGAAGAGGACATTACAAAACACCGAAACAAGTGTGTGAAATGTCTCTGCGACAACCGATTCATGCTCACTATAATCGCTGGTGTCTTGATTGGATTCGCGATTGGTTTTGGGCTCCGGGAGTTGCCGGAACGAAGTGAGACTCTCGAGGTTTGGATTTGTAAGTACACACTAATCCCTAAAGACGTCATCAAATTTGTGCAACTCGTGAAACTCATTTGGTCACTCCTCAGCCATGCCAGGGGATCTGTACATTCGATTGCTGAAGTTGACGATTCTGCCACTAATTGCCTCAAATGTTATCATTGGTAAGTGGACGACTTCAATGGTTGAATGTGTTTATAACCCAGCACCTATCCTAAATTAGTTTGGTGATGACTCGCTTATAAATGGGCTTATTGTGCTATAAACTTTCGATTTCAGTGATTGCGAAACTGGACCCGAAAGAGAACGGAAAGATTAGCATGGTGGCATTCATTTACATTTTTTTCTTCAACATTCTTGGTGCCAGTATCGGCACTGCTGTGGCCATGATCATAGGTCCAGGTAAGATTTTTTTTTCGTCGAACTAATCATTCTTTTATGTATTCTTAAAATGATAAGTCGCGATTTCATTTTAGGGCATTTTGCATCGGTTGACTCATCAAATGATACCAGAGAGCAAACTGGGAAAACTGCTACCACCTCGGATGTTTTTGCCGATCTGTTTTAGTAAGCAGCTATTCTAAAAAAATCGAAATTTCATCGTATTCTGATTTATTCAAATGTCTTTTTGAAAATTCTACAGCAACATCTTCCCAGACAACATTGTTGGACTCACACTATACCAGGTAAGTTATTTTGTCACCCTAAAGATGTATGCTCAGTACCTAAAAAGTACATTTTTAATTGGATTCATGAAGTTAACAATTCTAATTCTCAAATTTTAATCATCGTTAATTTCAAAACCTTTTTACAGACCCTCACAAGCTACAGCTGCAAAACAGATAATAAAACCAATAAAGAGGTTTGTGACCGGGTTGTGGGAACCAGCGATGGTACCAACATGATAGGTGAGCCGAATGAGTAGAGGATTCAAAGATTTTTTCAAAATAAAATATTTTAAATTGAGTAATAACTGTTGATAAAAATTGAAAAATACGTCTGCTGAGTTGACTAGATGAAAAATAAGGTAACTTGAACTCAGAGCAAAAATCTTACAAGAAAATTTTAAGCTATAGGCATTTTCAGTCAATAGTAAATAACCAGAGTCGAAAAAAGCCCTTAAGACAACGAGCAAAACGACCATCGGTCTGAAAGTCTCAATTAATAGCAATTGTGGGGATTTACTTGAACTGAGAACAGCAAATAAGTTACCCAGTTGGATATAAGTATGCTTTAGTTGCGACATAAAGTTGTGAGTTTTTTTATTCGTATAGCGAATCACCAACTCAAAGAATTGGCTCAGATGAGCAGCACTCAGTAAGACCTGTTTTATTACAAGCCAGACGTGTGATTTACGAAATGCCTTTTCCAAATTGTTTAACTGACAAGGTTTTTTAAATTTAGGTGTAATTTTTGTCTCCGTGGTCTTCGGATTGGCAGCCAGTGCCGCGAAAGAGAAGGGTCTTCCGTTCCTCGATTTCTTCAACTCTCTCGCCGACGTCGTGCTAAAACTCATTCGAGCCTTTCTGCAGTAAGCTTATCAGCCATCTCCAATGCTTTTTAGAAAGACTACTTCTGTGCCACTAAAACTCTCGGCGTTAGATGACTCTAACAGCAGGCCAGCAGGCTGTCTCGTGAGTGTTGACTCGAGGAGAAGGGCTAACTAATTAACACTTATCGATCAATCAATATATCTGAATTGAGAAACCCGAAAATAACACTTTATAAGCATTGTCTAAATGTTTAAGCATAAAACAATGAGGAAAATGATCACTGGATTACCGGGAATCAACCCAAGGTCGTCTGAGAGTGTACTGATGGTGTTGGAGGTTTATCCGATATGAGCGTGTTATCGCAGGGCCACCCCGATCGGCGTGTGCTTCATGATCGCTGGTTCGGTGCTGAAAGTGAACGACATCGCGAAGAGCTTCGCAAACCTGGGCATTTTCATCGTCACCGTGGTGGTCGGCGTCGCAGTTCACATGGTCCTCGAGTGGCTCATCTACTTCACCTTCACACGCAAGAACCCCTTTCGACCGGTCAGGTACCTCATGCAGTCCTGGTTCATCGTCTTCGCCACCACCAGCGCGTATGTCGCCAAATTTCAGCACTCCTTACCGTTGAATGATACCCGTCAAACTATTGGGGAGGTCTGTGTAATCTCCTGGTATACTACCTCCTACTTTTAACACGAAAGGGCCAGCTGATGATAAGACCGACAGTATTGTTCGACCAGACCCAAATACAAGTGGAATAGGTTCTCGCTACTTATATTTAGTACGATTTGAGGAGAGTTCTATTCACGTCACTGAGAGAGTGCGATATTTTTTTCGGAAACAAGCCATTTGAGTTATGCTCAACTAGCAAGATCAATTGGTGAGTAGAAATCACCGAGTGATCCCGCATAGACCTTAGGTAATCGATGTGTCTATGTATTTGCTTCGCTGTACACTAATGCTCGACCAGATTAATTTAAAAGTGTGATGGCCAAAAGCCATTAAAAATTTTCATTTAATAACCACAGTTTTAAACTATTTTGCATAACAAATCTGTTGGGTTTTAAATTCTAGAATTTAAAATTCTTGATTATATCAAATACGCCAAAATGCTTAAAAGCAGAAGTCAGCAATTTACTCAAGTCCAAAAGGGCTAGAAGCTGTTTCAGCTAGAGATATTCGTAGCGCCTGAATTCAAGTGGCATTGAATCTTTCCATGTGATATACTAGCCCTACTTGCACATGATCACGGGAACCTTGTTGGACTCGTTATCCGAGTGTCAGAAGGAGTGGTCTCTATCCATTTCAGAATTGCATAATTAAATTTGTAGACTATTTTTGCTTATTAATTGTCACTGATTCACATTTTTGTTCCGAATGAATTCGTACTTGAACTTCTTGGTGGTATAAATTAGACGGATCACTGGGTGCACGTCTGTAAGGGTCACTACTGATGTTTCGGCGTCACTTATTTCCTGTAGAATAGTGGGTATTCCAGAGACCCTCGAGGGCTGCGATAAGATGAAGATTCGAAAGGGCACCTCGCGGTTCGTAGCCCCTCTGGCGGCCACCCTGAAAGCCGACGGCTCCGCCATCTTCATCGCGGCCGCCGGCGTCTTCATCGCCCAGATGGAGGGCGTCGCTGACAACGCCGGCAAGGTCGTCGTCATCTGGTAGGCTCTTTACCAATACACCCATTATGAAATTTCGTCATCTGTAAAATTTTCACAGATAGAATTCATGACTTTAATTAGTAGCTCTTCGGTAGTAGCTGTGTACAACCGGAGAAATAGTCTTTTCATAAGTGTTGGGTTAAACTAAACTTAAATAGTAGTTGCTACTAAAACCGACAATCGATTTTTCCATTTAATTTAAATAATTTAGCTTATTTAACAATCTGTTCTAATTTTCACCACTTTTCAAATTTCTATTTAAATCAACATCTATTGATAGTCCTTGCCAATTTGTATCCATGATTGCAATTATGTCAAGAAAAGTACATTTCTGATTTTTTTAAATACAACCTAGCTGATATGAAGCTATATTTCATGGTAATTGGAATAAATAACAATCGAATAGTGTCATACTCTCACCTATATTAATAGAGGTTTCAGTTACCTCTTCAATTTCCCCGAAGTGGCTTCAGTTGTTTTGTCGATGACAGGGGGGGGGGCTTTCACTGCGCCACTGCAACTCCCCTCTCCGCTCCTGCCCCGTCTGACGCCGACGCCAACTTCAAGGCGTGGCACTTCGCGCACTTTCAAGAGACCTAGCTCGGCGTGGCACGCGCTAACGGGTGTGCGCACGCTTGAAGAGGCACGAGACGCGAGGCTAGAGTGGTGGTGCAGCATGTTGTGAATTTTCGCACCGTTATTAGCCACTATAGTCGTGGTGGCTGAACTTACCTGCATAAGGCAGTAATTACAAAGCTGTATCACTTTAAGAAAGCTATTGAAGGGCATTGAAGTTTCTGTGGTCATGTCTAATCGATCTCTATGCCGTATCAAGTTAAGCAAGAATCTTGTTGCCAACGGCTGTATTTTAAAAGATGTTTAAAATAACCAGCTAGTGGTATATATAAATTAGAATTTCACGATTATCTATAAAAATATAGCAAAAAAATCAATAATGACTTGCTTTAGAGAAACAAAGGAGGATTATCGATTTTTCGTTTATTTTGTGATTTTTCAGGCTTCTGACCTGTGCGCTAACAATCGCGATTCCGCACATCCCGAGCTCGAGCATCGTCATCATCCTGACGATTCTCGCTTCTGTTGGAGTGCCCGTCGAACAGGTCTCCCTCCTATATGCCACGGAATGGCTCCTGTAAGCCCGAATTCGACGCCCTCACCGGCGTATAAACCTACTTTAGCATAAGTGATATGAATAGTGAAGATGATTGTGTGATGGTCTGAGACTGCATTAATTCTATGCAAATATATTTAGATTCGAATTTAACCAACTGCATTGAATCTACTGAAGACTGGCACTGCGACATTCAAACTCGATAATGAGTAAATGTCTACCGACTCCTACAAGAATTTTGGAATATTATATGTATGCAAAATGAAGAGAAAGTCTGTTACTAATAACCATGGTCGACCGGTGAATGAAGAAATAGAACACTAAGCCTGTGTAATTCGTGGGAGGTTAATCGAATAACTCAAATATTTATATGATACACAGGGCAAATTGCATTCCTTAAGAGTTCAAGAAATTGCCAATAATTTACGGTTGATCTAGATTGAAGTTATGCATGATTCCGATGAGATTATCGTGTTAAACAGGTGACTTATCAGAAGCACGTCCCTACTCCTTCAGTTGGTAATAAGCGTATTTTCGTTAGATACTATCACAGTTACTATTTAATTTTCGCACAGCAGGAGAACTAATTTCGAACTTCATTTAGAAGGGCCTAAATAAGTAGCACGTTTAAAAGCTTTAATACATGTGATCAGAATGGATGTTAAAAAATCAATTTGCCTTCATGTCTGCACAGATAAATCATGCGAGTGAGTGTGCAGGCCAGATTGTTTCCTTCTGTCTTGGGTTAAGCCGTATAAAAGAAAGTCATTTTGTTTTTTCATAGGGATCGGATCCGGTCGGGCATGTCTTGCGTCTCAACATTCTACTGTGCGTGTTTCACGGACTACGTGACGCGCGGAAAGGGTTGCGGCTGCTGCCACAAGAGCGACGACGTGGAATACTATGAGGAGGACGACGAATTCGAAGAGCCGGTTTCACGGTCCGGTTCTCTCAAAAACTCAAAATAATCATGATGACTATGTCCATTCCCCTTATGTGCATACAAAGATTATTTAAATTTGCATAGACCACTGCTGCTCACGTCTTATGCCCATATGCATGAGCTGAAAATTTCCCTTTATTTTTTGTAATTTATATTTCGTACTTTTCCATAACGCAAAACAGCTTTGATCTACTAATTTTTTGTTCCAAACTAAGATATTAAAGAAACGTGAAGGTGTACCTGTTCCCATAAAGGTTTACAGAAAAACTAATGGGCATAACTCTAAGTAACGTCACTAATTAATTTGAAGTTGATGCTTGCGAGAACATCGATACTACAAAATTCACTGTGTCTTAACGACTGCTAAATTGGATGGAACTAAACTTAGTTTGCTGTAATGTCGACAAAAAACCTTTGTGGATAAACGTTACTTGAATTATTAGTACAGGAAAGGCAATAAGATGAAACGTATATACCTTTTTAACCTTGCTCCTAAAACTGTTTTATTAGGTACTCCTTGACATTCAAATGGGTACTAATCGATTCTAGGAATTTCGTTTCTCTGACCAAAATTCCAATACTCTTAAAGGGATGAAAAATGGTAAAAACGGAAGGATCATCACAGATGCTATATTTTTGTTAAAAGCTGGGACAAATATATTTTTAAAGTTGTTATAAATTTGTTTACCTATTTCTACTCCATTAGTCGCAGCGTTTTTAGCTCACATTTGCACGTGTTTAGTTTTGTTGAATTTTAAATAACCAAGAAAAATAGGCTTTGTGAAACCAACATTTTTAAACATTATCAACATTTTCCGAGATGAGTAACTGTATTAAACATTTCTTTTGATATAAACTTAGCATTCAGAAAGCTTCCTCTGTAAATGAATTAAATAGAGAGATTTGAAGGTTTTAATAATCACTAACCTCTAAAAATAAATTGGAATTAAGATTTAGCAAACATTGGAGGTTTTTAAGAGGGCAGGGCAATGCACGTAATTAGTTCATTATTTCTGTACCCAAGTATGCAAATAATTTTAACGCATTCGGTCTGTTTTCGTACAAGCTAAAACCATACATAAAAAATTTAATTACTTGATTGGTTTGATTTCTAATTTTTAGTAAGAATTGTTTTGCCACGTCAGCTTATCAATGACACGCTGTATACAGTTCTCTGGGACATTCGGAGTGTGATTTTTCGGTAGTATGTTTGAGGCGTTGAAAACGAGAATTAGCGATGCCTATGAAGAGTATGCGATGGTAAATGGTTGTAATATAATTTTGGAAGGATCTAGAGGGACAAAAATTGGCTGAAAGGATTATGAATTTTGTTTTACCTTTTTGCTGTGTATGTTTAATACGTCATCCAATTCCATCGTAGATCGTTGGATTTGTTGCTGGATATATCATGCAGCAATTGTCGATTAGCGTTGGTTTGGTGGGAGTCGGTGCAGCATTTTGCTGTTTGGTAAGAAATTATTTTTACTAATTGCTGAGGTTATGCTGCCTCCCTGGCCTATGTACAGGAAACATCCTCTCAAATGGCAACCAGTCAAAACACACAATGAATGATCAAAGTATCAAGATTACACTGAAGTTGGCTGTTTATACATGCGTTCAATATATTTCTTTTTAATTGTTATCTTGTGTCTTTTTTGTAGTCTTGTATTAATGTATTTTTGTGTCCTAAGTGAACATCTGATTGACCTTAGTCTTAGCTTTCAATCAATTTATGACTGCAAAGTAGTTAAATTTGTGCACTATATGATGTAGTCTCTATAAAGTATGTATATAGTTACCTTAGTTCTTCTTTTCTAAATTCGAGGAATTCATTCTGTTCCTTTAAATTTGCATCTGTATTTAAATTAATTCTGGCGATTGCGTTTAAGTTTGTTTCGTCCACGAAGGATTTTTACCCGGACATGGCAGATGGATAATTTTTCTGCTATTGAGAGGTCGTTTTGCTTCATTTTCTCGCCAAGATAAATGTCTGAAAAGGGATTAACGTGTATCATCTGACTTGTTCTAGAAAACACGTCGAAAGCTAAAGCGGCTTTCGGGCAGGATTATTCCATCTTAGAAATCCGCTGTTACAAGCTTGACTCTAGCCTTATTCTTTCAGTGAATGCTTTATTTGGGTAACCTAGGGGCCTTTCTCTGTGTCAATCAAATCCTTTTCAGGATGACATGATCCAGTATCTCATACTAAGACACGATGACATTGTACGCGACCTTGATTTAATATGCAGTACAGGTGTATGGTTTTATAGCCGCCGGTAATTCTTAATCATTGTAGGGGTCGGGAATGAGATGTTGGGTACTGTGCCCACAAAGGTGGGTTCGTCGGTTTTATCCACTTAGCCTTTAGACTGTTGGTTCTACATTTCAAATAAGAGAGGTACATCAAAGTTTAAATTTTGTAGCATTCTTCGACAAATCCAGTGAATTATGGTTGGATTGGCTGATTCTTCGAAGATCCACATTGCATTGAGAACATTGGTACCTACCAAAGATTAATTTAGCCTAAATTTGTCCATTTCTTATCTTACACTACACAGTACCTAATAAGATAACAGCCACAGAAACCACTGTAGTTTTCGAAGAACGAGTGGTAGAGTTCATTCACACTCTGAATTGGAGTAGAAGCGTGCTGCAGTTAGAAACTGTTTATCGAAGATATCTAAGGTTACGACGGATTTTGTTCAAGGATTTAGAAGTGACTTAGAACGGTGAGCACAGGTATGCTCTAGCGCTAAAACCCTCAAACATGCAAGTCTCTTCCCTCTTAATACTATTTCACAGTTCAATTATTTCTTAAACAAAGGGTCACCCAAAATTAAGGAAAAGATGTCAATAGAAAACATATTTATTATTATCCCTTACACGTTTCATAATTTTCTCTGGGCATCAAAGCATACAGTTTTTAATATATTATGTGTATGAGATACAGTAGTAAGTCGTAAAATGGTACTTAAATCTCGAACTGAAGTGTGGATGATTTATCTATACATTTTAAGTTAAATAAAACCAGAAAAGTGGTGTTCAACATTTTTGGACTTCGATTTGTCAAAACGTGGTTTATACGCGTTAATAATGTGTATATTGCAAATGACCTATTTAAAGCATTAAACGTTGATTGGTTATTGGATGAGATTACACTTGAAGTGGCCCGTTAAAGTCTTTCGAGTATTATTGATTGCATTTATCGTTCTCCTTTGTCCGTATTCTATATTTGAGGATGTAACAAAAAATGTGTATAATTGCATTCAAATCTCAAGGCTTGGCTACTTTTTAAAATCGTCGGCTCTTTACATTCTTGTACAAAATGCATTCATTCCTGAAAAGTCCATGTCACCTAATTGTGATTTTGTGGATGCCGACCATGATATTGACTTACCAACCTACGAGTTTATTCGCTCGTTGATTCGAAGTAGCCGGAGCTCAGTCAGTCATGCAAAGCTTTCATTTTTCGGGTCTGGTGGAAGTTCAAGTAAGTTGGAACTTGGTGTATTTTATGGATCTAGGTATTCACCAGGAAGCAAGAATGAGTATGTTACTTGCAGTTAAACACCAAGCTGCTGGAAATCATGAAATGGCCTTGAAACTGCTTAAACATGCGGCCGAGCTTGATCCTCGGGACTCCGAGATTCTCAATCTTCTTGGCGAAGCGTTTGAAAAGGCGTGGGCCGACCTCAATTTCAATATGATTAAATCAGATATTATAGATATAGATAAACATGTTGAAACACTAACGCCTCTCCAGAAGGATGATATCTTGTCGGCCGAATCTTACTATACAAAAGCCCTAATAAGAGACCCTGCAAACATTCGAGCTACAAGTAACCGTCAAAGGACCTGTCCGATCGTAGAAAAAATTGATCAAAAGCGGTAAATCACAAGCATATATTTGTATATCTAGTCGGATTCAACTTCTTTGGGCTCCGTTGAGACTTGGTGATCCCTTGGTTTTCAGGTTTCAAGATATTGACCTCAAGATTGCCCGATTCTTCTTGGTACCTGAAACACACGTTGGATTGAAACGGATGAAGATCGAGCATTATTTTCAACACATCTACCATTCAAACGCTATCGAGGGAAATACACTATCTCTGGCGCAAACGAGGGCGATTTTGGAAACGCGCTTGGCCATCGGTGGGAAGAGCCTCCAGGAACAAAATGAAGTGAATCATTAACATTAATTCCATTCATTTTGTTTCTATGGTGCTTCATTTCTTGACGGGGTGGCATTCTATAGGTTCTTGGTTTGGATGCAGCGATGAAGTACATGAATAACACCTTGCTCTCTGGCTCTTATTCAACTATTACCTTGACCGATGTCTTGGAATTGCACCGAAGAGTGCTGTCATTCGTTGATTTGAGTGAGGCGGGTCGATTGCGGAAAACTCAGGTACCTTGGGTCCCCTTTTCATGAGTTGATTCTAAAAGTAAAATTCTGTCATGCTGTTGCCTTTCTCTCGGGTTTTTGTTGGTGACCACACTCCACCTCCCGCCAATATGGTATTGGGTCTCATGAATGAGTTAGTCGATTGGGTCAACTCAGAAGAAGCTGCTGCGCTTCATCCTATCGAGTTGGCGGCTCTGACCCACTGGAAACTCGTGTACATTCATCCCTTCTACGATGGCAACGGTCGCACTGCTCGTCTCGTCATGAACCTTATTCTCATGAGGGCTGGCTATCCTCCTGTCATTATTCGCAAGGAGGATCGACACGTCTACTATGAAACCCTTAAAAACGCCAACGCTGGTGATGTCAGGCCGTTTATTCGCTTCATTGGTGAGTAGAACCTTCATTTAATTCCGAAACAGTCCTTTATTCCATTGTGGGTTTCGTCTGTAATGTGAGGTATGGCTGTACACTAGTTTTGGTGGTGTCCTATTTGTAGCTGAATGTACGGAGGCAGTTGTGGACAGTTACCTGCAGGCGGCCTTGGGAACCACAAAGACGGAGCTGGGGAAGAGGATAATAATGCCAGGGGACCAGAATCTCCTGTCCCAAGTCGGCTCAACCATCCAGTACAGCGCGCCCCTCCGCTTTCCGTGGTTGCCGCACGACCAGCCGCAGCAGTATCAGCCACGGCCCCAGAGCGTCATCTATAGTACCTAGGTGCTGACCCTGTGTGCGATCTCCCAACTCGGTGTCTTTCATGCCTTCTGCCTCACCTGATTCTCTTTTTTGGGTGCTTTATGATTTGTTACGACCCTTGGACAAATATATATCGGTTTCTTCGGGCTGGAATTCATAGTCGTTTCCTGGTATTATTGTTGTGCTGGTTTTCGTTGAACTGCACAGCTCGCGTTTGCTATTTTCGCACAACAAGCTTTGCACCAAAAATTCTGCTCTTGGCGATTTATTGTTATTTTTTGATTTGTGTTCGTCAAATCTCATTATTCGAATTAATACACTGTTTGGTAAAAATGCAGTGCTATGCGACGAGTGTAGTGTTGGGAGCCACACTAGAGCTTTAAGTTGCAAGGGTTTCTTTCTAATGAGGGAGTGCGTACGTTTCTACACAGAGATAAGGGCCATCGCGAATCACTGAATGCCTGGTCTTCGTGAAGCCGTCGAACTATTGCGGCGGCAAATCCGGTTCGCTCATATCAGCCTCGATGTTGATTTCCATTCGTAAGTCGTCTCTATGAACATGCCAACCACTCCTGGGATTATTTCTGCGGTATAGCACATGTGCCTTTCGAATTGTAGTTTGATTACTGGTTCAAGTCCGCATTTCGTCCAGTTCTATCGTCATCTCCTGTGTGATCACAACGCTGATGTTGCGCTGTTTCTCACCTCAAATAACTTCCTCCTATCTGGTAAGTGGGTTTTGTTTGAACCTACATTTGTCACAGGAATTGAACAAGGTAATGTGCGCAGTGGTGACTGTTGGACAGCGTTTAAGGTCAAGGAATATTCGCGAAAGGTCGCTTACAATTGCTTTTTTCGGGTCGGATTAGCGTAAGGCCCTTTTCAAGGAGAGGGTCTGATGGAAATAGCACTTTGGGCTGCTTTTTGTCACTCCAAAAGCCTACTCCAAGGCTTGAGTTTGGAAACGTGATTTTGAGCGATGGTAGTCCTCATCAGTTTCTGTTCATTTGCCACATTCTTGTGAATGTCTCCATTTGCTAATATGGTGATAACATCATTAATGAACCAGCGTAAGGCGCTTTTAACATCTGAATTAACCTCTGTAAAAGTAAAAAGTATGTATGATATGAGTCCTGGGACATGAGTGCAGCTCTTAGGAAACATGAAGAAATAGGTGCCTGTGGTTATTGTTTGTAAACAGTAGTGATTTGTGACAAAAACAAGGTCAGGTAGCCTTTGGTTAGTCTCATTGCTTCGTATTTCCCTGTTAGCCATGCATTTCAAATCGACTTGTGAATGCCTTGGTACTCAGGCAGTGATGATGTTTGGATTAACTGTCATAGAAGGGAATGATTTCCTTAGTGACAAAAAATGTTAAGGTCTGGAATTGTTAGTAGTAGTGGTAGTAGGAAGAAATTCCACGTCAGTGGTAACCAAGTCAGGTCAGTCTGTATACAAAAACCTTAAGTGGTGAATCTAAATGAGAAGGGATGCGTCACTATTAGGAGACCAACGGTTGCATCTCTAGACAAATAACCACTAGGCCAACAGGCAAGCATCTGCAGCGTGTCGATCCTGTGTTTCCGTAGGCGCAGATGACCGTCCCTTCATGGAGGTGGTCTACCGCATCTGCCGGGACGTCTTCAACACGAAGCCAAAGCTCTCGCTGGCCCAGTTCTTCTCGCCCTCCTTCGCCGAGAAGAAGCTCCAGATGGCCGCGGAGCTGGTGCGTTCCGTGGAGGGCCTCCGCCGCGACCTGGCGCGCCGACGCGCTACGTCGGGGGCCGCCGCTGTGCCCGCCTTCAGTCTAGCCCGAGTCCCGTCCGCCCGACCCGGCGCCGTTCGCCGGAGCAACAAGACCGGCGCCGCCGCCTTGCTGCATAGGCGAGCCTCATCGCAGTCACTAAGCTTGCATAATCGAGCTAATGCGGACGCTAGCCAACCGGTAAGGTTGGCTACGAAGCGCCGACAAAATTAAGGGACCACCTGTGTTGAAAGTCTGATGGTAGAGATGTGACGCTACCTCATAGAATAGTGGGATTTCATCTGATTCAAAGTTGTCTATGGAAGCTGAATCATGGGAATCGCCTTAAGAAAGTCGTCAGCTACAAGTAGAGTGCATAGGATTGGTAAGAGTTAAGTGACTTTTATCTAGGGGGTAGGATTTGCAGTCTTTAGAAAGTACGCTTTTGAAAATCACATATGTTTTATGGACGATTAACTCGACGTCATTCTGCTTATTGACATTTTTATTACAGTTTCATGTCTTTCATAGAGATTCAACGATTCGACAATTTCTTTTAGAGCAATTGTCTTATCTGTGTTTCCGCACTTCATTCCGTTTAGAAGGTGAAGTTCTTGTGGCAGCTAAGAGAATATTTGAATCTGTCATATCTTGTTTATAGTATCATGGAACTTTTTATAGTTGGTATGAAGTAATGCCCTTGCTAATGTGCTTAATCTATGTCGACAAGTTTTCCCATCTAAAAGAGACTAAATGAATGATAATTCCAGCCCTGGGCTTGCTTGTTTACGACTAGTTTTTACGTCCTGGTTTATGATTTCCTAACCCTGGGTTTTGTTAATTGTCCAGGATTATTGCCTTTTTGGGAGAGTCGCATGGTTTGCTGGTAGATTGATTGACAGATAGTTAATTTTGTCTTGCAAAACATCGAGGCTTGCACTGACGTTCCTTTAGTCTAATTACTTGTAAAATATAACCTTACTGGGATATTCTATCGCAGCCATCTAAATCTCCGCAATAAATTGCCTTAATACGATATATATATATACCGTGGCAAGGACCTGATTGTGTAATGAATGGGAACTCCACGCTATTTTCATCTGAACTTTGACCTCGGATGATTGAAAAACCCAAAACGGGCATGGAATAAATCATTTCCAGGGTTGTGTACGGTAAACCCACCGGCCTGCAAATAAATCAAGCAGATGCGCATGTTGGTGCGTTCACTTCAAATCAGGTGGTGAAGATGGAGATAAGCTATCGAATATTCTATTCTAGGATAGGTTGCGATGACCCCGCGGAAGGTAGGTGGGGGTTATGGTGTGAATGACAGCCAAAAGAGGTTATGAAAAGGGGCATTACCACAGCCTCCATGAGAACCAAATGGTTATGTTAGTGTGCCTGGTTATGAGGACCTTACTAGACCAATTTGCTCATTTTCTTCTCAGGAGTCGTCTAAGTCGCGAACTTCGCGCACCGTTTCTTCAACCCCCGCTAAAGTAAACCTCTTGGGAGGCAACGTCGACAACCGAGAAGAGGACTACCTTCCAAGCCTTCTGACAAGCCTCAACACCCTCTCCAACAAGCTCGTGCATGTTGTGGACCGCGTGGCGGGCTTGGAAGCGCGCATCAGCGCCATCGAAAAGTCAGTGCTTGAGGCGGCTGCTACTGCGCATAGCAGACTCGAGACTCCTCGTGAGGCCCCATCGACGCAGCGCGTAGGTTCATGGCATTGAACTCTTCGCCCTCCTGATACATACCTCGAGATTAGGATAGACTTAAAATGCATTTTAATTCTAGTGATGAATGTCACGATGTCTCCAACATACCTTCAAACGAAACTACTGCTGTGGAAAAGAAGTACTCCACAATCTAGGTTAGAGGTACCAGGATGATTACCTCATACAAGTCACTGGATTTCGTCATAAAATGAGTCCAAAGTTTTCTTACTGAATGTACTAAGTCAAGTTAAGGTAATGTCTTAATTTACGTTGTTGGCATGTTAATAAGGGTGTTAGGCAGGAATTGACACTGAGGCGGCAGCAGTCGCAGCTTATAGGAATCCTAATATCCAACCTGGATGCCCTTTTGGTCAAACTAACCAACCGATGGACCCTGCTGATTAGTTGATTGGTATTTTCAATACTACTTCGAATAAGTACAGCCTAAATAACATCCCTATCCTGAAATGACGTCAGTCGATGTAAAATGCCAACTACCTACACCCAGTGACTTGGGAATACCTACCTAGGCTGTTGCAATTACACGACAACCAATGTGAGGATAGTTAGGTCCCTGTCTGTCAGCTGATGAAGATCTCTCCTAGACTTAGCAAAACCAACCAATACCATCTCGGTGGTACGCTAGCTGCCTTGGTCTAGTCCTCCTTTGTTGTTATCAAATGCACAAGTGGAGTTTTTTAACAGGGACCTGAAGTAAGGTATCGTGCATGGGCGAATAGAACTTTGCCTGAATATTTTGGGGCTTATTTACTAACACAACCTCTCCTTGCGTCAATGTGATGAAATGTGAACTTATGTTCTTTGGTCCAATGTGGCGGTAGTAGATGAGTGGTCATCACCCAGGCCATGACCTCGGGGTTTTGATATAAAGTATGCTAGCTGTGCGCAGCAGCTTAAAATCATTGAGGCGTTTTTGTGCTTCCATGTATTTACAGACACAAATTGAGGAAAATCAGAAAACTTTACAGGATAGCACCAGAACTACATCGACATCCACCCTCACTAGTCGAGCTCGTCTGGTTCAGTCAATCAGTGAGCCGTCTACCAAGTTTTCAGGCATACCCACCCTAAACACTGAAGATGTTCGGACATACAGGA
Organism: Anomotaenia brevis; assembly: GCA_030710315.1. Classification (NCBI taxonomy): domain Eukaryota; kingdom Metazoa; phylum Platyhelminthes; class Cestoda; order Cyclophyllidea; family Dilepididae; genus Anomotaenia; species Anomotaenia brevis. The sequence continues at coordinate 1,057,897 of JAUOZQ010000005.1, forward strand.
GCGACGGGGCCCTATACAATCCTCTGGTAAGTTGTGATGCAGCGCACTAACATCGGACGCTTCTGTAGTCGCTCTCTGAGACGAGCTCACTGGAGGGATCCGCCGGCCCAGTTGTTGTGGGGCTACAGCAGCCCGCCGCCCAGCCGAACCGACCCAAGAGTGCGTCGGAGACCTCGTCCACCTCCGACCACTACTCGCCCGGCTTCACCGACATGGCGATGGTTTCGGTTCACAAGGAGGGGGAAAAAGCCGGACTCAAGAGGTCGACCGTTGTTGGGTCTCCTCAGTCAGCCTTTGTCACGACTCGCAGTCCCACGGTGATGCGAAAAGCCTTCATAGATGGACTGACAAGTCCCCAAGAGGAGAACAAGAGCTCCGTCGATGAGAAGCGAGGGCTGGATGGTAGCGACATAGTGAGTGCTTTTTATGGAACCATTGGGATTCATTCAGTGTGCATGGATTTACAACTTTGGGATTTTACAGGCTACCATCATGACGATGCGCCAAACGAAGGATGGCGCCAGGTTGAGTTACATCAATGCGAATGAGGCCCATAGAAACATCGGCCGCGGTGTCCCTGGAAGTGGAGACTTTTCGAAATCCTACAGCCGTCGAGCAACGGTCCCCATAACCGAAGAGATTCTTACGATTTCGAATAGCAACTCGGGTGCTAAAATGGAGTCGGATGAAAGCCTGCAACAGCAAGTCAACCGAATCTCCAGCCTGTAGGCATTTAACATTTCCTTAAATCTACCAAATGTCAGTAGTTACTGGTTTCCTTTTTCTTTAGTCTCAGCGAAACCCAAGCCCTGCTCAATGGTCGTCAGCCACTGACATCGAACTAGGCCTCTGCCGCCCTTGTTTAAAAATCCCGCTCACAAAAAACGCATTTCCCAAACACTGCACCAACAAACACGAGTTGGTTCCATGCGTGTTTCCCTTCCGCAGAATAAAAAACGAGAGTAATGCGGCGAATTATTTGGCATGAGTTACACATAAATGTTTTGAGTTGGCCTTTTTGGAAGAAACATGACACTGCACACAAGCACTCGGTAGCAAGTCTTAATAAAAGGGAGGGGGGGTGGAAAGATATTGAGGCTTATTTCCGACCCTTCTTATGATGACGATGGCTGCGGTGGTGGCGTTTGCGCTTTCCATGAGAGGAGCCGGAGGAAGTGGATGAGGGGGAACAGGAACGCCGTGAATGCGAGCGCCGTCTTCGGCTTGCGGAGTCGACTCTGCTTGAGCTGCGGGAGGATCGAGTACTAGAGGAAGAGCGCCTTCGTCTCCTTTGCCTGGCGTAGGCCGCCGGGGGACTCCTGGACATTTTCTCAGCCTGAAAATGAAAACCAACTCATTAATACATAGTTGGGAAAACTTTAAGCCTATATAAGCAGGTTCATTCCAACAACCAGTCAAGCAAGGACTGACGATTAGAACTTGAAACATGTTAGCGTAGGGAATATGAACGTAGTCATTGCAAAAGTTCGAGTATCAAATTGCATTTAGAATGGCAAGGTTGGTAGAGAGTACGTGCACAACCTCAAAGAACGGCTGCCTATTTTGAAAAGCTACAACCAATCAGCACGGGCTAAGCATAAGACTCATGAGTTTTTTTCCTACAAAAATTTTCAGTAGAGAAGACTGGCGACTAGAGCAATAAAATTACCTAGGGTAGAAACAAGAGATAGCAGTTACTATAGTGGGACGATAATGTCGAATCCATTAAGGCCAGTGATAAAATTGCTTTACCAGTTCAAATCTGAAATCCCCAAGGAATTTACCGCGTAGATAGCCCATATGCACTTACATTCTTGCGTTCAGCAGCTACAGCACCGGCGGCCTCAAGAGCCTTCTGGCGCTGAATCTCGAGTTGCGCAGCGAGGGCGTTGGCCACCGCCGGAGGCACCGACGACGGTGGGGGCGGGGGTGCCGCCGTCGCCGCCACGGCCAACACCACTTCCGTCTCCCTCTTCTTCCTCTCTCCATCTCTCTCCCCCTCCTCCCTCCGGCGCCGATGGGAGTGTCGGCTACGACGGTAAGGCGAACGAGATGAGGACCGGGACCGCGACCTGGACCTCGCTCGTTCCCCTCGTGAAGGGGACTTCTCGTTCCGATGACTGCCCATGAGACGCGCTTGCTGTAGCTTCGCCGCGAACAGGGCGGCTCGCTTGCGTCGCTCCAGTTGCAGTCGCGCCTCCTCCTCCATTGAGCGGATGTCTCGCGCGATTTGTTCCGACGTGAGACCGCTCTGTCCAACTTTTGGAGGAGAGATCCGACTGGAAGAAGGACCGGGTCTTACTTTTTGGGACACAGGGCTGGGGTGCTTTGTGGAATCTGCCGAAAGTGTGGTAGTCACCGTGACGACAGGTGAAACGCGATCTGAAAAGCAGTAAAAACATTGACCTTTTCCCCATGACTACATTTCCACAGAGAGTGGAGTCGTTTATATGTACTTGAACGACACCATCCAGTTCTGGTGACTAAAAGGCCCCAACACACTCCCAAATAGTTGACCTCGCACACGTAATCCCATGACCAAAAGATAAAATGAATCACTTCCTGCATTAACACACGCAATTACACCTGGCTAATGACGGGGTTATATAGATACGAATAACATAAAAAGTAAATCGAATAATCGAGGATTAAGCAGGAACAACTTCCATACCTGCTGCGGTAGGAGGCTCACTAGGAGTTGGATTTTCCATTGTCGTCACCAATTTTTCGTCCTTCCGTTTTTCATCGTTAGAAGTTTTGGATGCAGCAGCGTCGTTTTCCTCAGGAATCGTTTCTTGCTCATCCTCACTATCAGTGTAGTTGCTCATACCGGGGAGAACACAACTCGATGAAGTGCCGTCTCCATCAGTCGTGATCGGAGGAGGAGGAGGAGGGGTGTTCGGCCTCTCTTCCATATCCCTAAGACGGTTTGAACTACCCGACTTCGCCAGGCGAAACGATATGCTCTTGGTACGGTCCAGAGACGAGGATGAAGTCTTTATCTCCACTTTCAAAGACTCGTTGGTTTCTGAAAGGGGATAAGAGAGTTCAGAGACAACTACGGGAAACGTTAGAGCCAAAAACGAAGCAAAAGCACCTACCGTTACCAGTGGCGATTGTGGAATTATCCTTTTCTTTTGATGATTGGAATTTGGCAGCAAATTCCCTCCTTTTGGTTAGGTAGTACTCATGGTGGACATGTTCAGTTTGCAGAAAGTCGAAACGCGCGTCACCAGCCTTTTGCTTCCGCACCACCTCCTGGAATTCATCCCCGTTGCGAGCGACGTACTCCGCCATTTTGTCGATGATGCCTTGCAAGTCGGCCGGAGGAGTCCTGTAAACAGGGAAACAGAATGTCAGCACAAAAGAAGTTCAACGATCGTGTCAAAACGTACGTTAACATACGCTGATTTGGTTATCTGCGACTGGCGCATGGCATTCACAGCAGCAGAAGCGGAGGTGGCAGCAGCTTTGACGGCTTCCGCAACCAGCCAGGACTCGGTAGCCGGATCTGCTCCCATTTGTGCGCTCTGCGCATAGTGCATGTAGTAATGTGAGTAGTAGTAACGGTAGTAGTCCTGGTAGCACCGCTCGTAGTCGGCTTCAGTCATAATTATGGTGTTGAGCAACGCACCCTTCGGCTTCTTCTCCTCCTCCTTTTTCGAGTCTGTGCCACCTGAATCACCATTCACCTGAGCATCGTCGTTCGATTTGCCATTTTCCATGACGCTGCCTCCTGAGTTAAATCTATGCGAAGGAGGCATAGGGTAGTCGAAGCAATGAGGATACAGTCATATACAATAAGGTAAAACAACTACCAACTTTTCAGCCGCCGATTTTTTGAATCGATTGATGAGGGAAGCGTAGGGAGTATTTGATATGTCAACCTTCGGTAGTTTAAGTTCATACGGCTCGTCGGAGTTAGTCTGAAAAACAAACTACGAACGCGTTAAGCACCTATTACCCAATAAACACGACTGACGTGGCGCGCACAGTGGCGAAACTCACATTTTGCTCCTGCGGATCATGTGAATGCTTCGGTTCATCCAATGCTGTGTTGCGCCTGGGAATATACCTGCCACTTTTTATGAGTTTCACGAGCTCCTTGTAAAACGGGTTGAGCTTGTCGTCGTAATTTAGAAAGCGAAACTGTGGATTATTCGACTGCTTTGCTTTGAGCACAATTTCCATCTGGGCGTTGTTCCGAGCGATGAAGACAGCAGTTTTCTCAATGATGGCAGCCTGCTTTTCGAAGTCGGGCAACACCATATCCGGAGGGAGAATGAGTTCAGGTGGACAGACGTAAGGATCACCTTGCTCTATCGATTCCTGAGCTGGTTCAGTTTCAGTATTGATTTGAGTAGCATCTGAGAGACAAGCACAAGTTAGAATCACGTCAGAGCATTCTAACAGCACATTCAGAAGACATACCTTGCCCATTCTGGACCTTGTCAGTCTCTGGGGCCCTATTTTCAGCATCGTAGGAGAAATGAACCGCCGCGAAGGTACCCTTTGAGGCCTCTGTTTCGCGCTTGGCTTCTTCCTCTGAAATAAAAGACAGCATACTCAGCCCTCAGGAATTGATTTTACAAATAAAACCGACATTGTGCTCAATTTATAGGACGTTTATGTATAATTACATGTCAGTTCGATTGAGCATCCAAAAGAAGAGTAGATACTTGAGGACCCTCAACGCTGATAATCCAGGTATACGCCTAACATGAATCAGAAGCTGTGGAGTCCGATAGCTGTGAATGAAGAAATTCAAACAAAACCAACGCGGCGAACTTACCGCACAGGTGGTAGCAGTAGAAACAGTCAAACAATCGCGTTTGTGGACAGCTGGAATTCAAGAAAGGGCATTCCATTGGCCACTAGGCCAGCCATATATTCACACGGAAGGAACGTCATCAACGACGACCTCGCACTTCCGCTATGCGGGCGCTCACCTTTCAATATTGCCTCTTCGTAGATGTCCGAGTGCATTTCCAGGTATCGCTCGTAGTTACACAACTCCTCCACCTGAACCTCTTCAGGTGTCATGGGGACCTGTTTGTGCACGATGTTGTCCGCGTCGTACTCCCGCAGATCATGCAAGTATCCTCGACAATCGAACCTAAGAAGAACAGAAGATATGGTTAAATTCCTAAAACCATGCATTGGAGTGGTGATTAAGCAAAAATTAGCTTTAACAAGGGTGGAAATACAAACCAAACTCGATTATTCACCTATCAATTGTGATACTTGCATCATCTGCCCACGGTACCAACATTTTTCCATTATTTGTTTCAATATATTTTTCAGGGTCGTCAAAAAGTGTACATCTGAAACCCACAACCTGGATATCAGGAGACCCACCAGACATCGCGGAATCCATACTACAAATACACTGCGCTGTGAAAAAATGCCCTTAAATACACTCACGGCGGCTTACTGTAAACAAATATATACTTCTTCCAAATAAGTAAAATCCTGTGAAGGAAATTTCTCCCAATTTATTATTTCGTTCTTATTCATTACTTTATTTCTTCATTCATTATGAACTTTGAAGTAAAAGAAAATCTATAATCATATACTGATGAATACATCTGTCTGCATTTTTTGGCACAAACAGGTAGCTGTATAAAATTAAATGAAAGACACTCAATACCGAAGGACAACAATGCTTTTGAAAGTTATAATATCTACCTCTGTGTTTATCCTTATTCCACAAATCAATTTTTTGTATCAATTGAAAACTGCGATAGTAGACTCTAAGTGTACTTTGTACCAGTGATTTCTACCAACTGTCTACTAACAGACAAGATAATCGTCAAAGCTGGTTTAACTCAACTCTCCTCGTACGACTCGAGCATATCCGCAATTAATCAGTGCCCTGTGTTCGGCACTTCCAGAATGTTTAGGTATAGCGTGAAAACTCCGGACACCAGGGAGCAAAAAAATGTGACGCTGATATCAGAGTGGACTTTGACGAGTTCACACCGATAAGTTTTGATAGGAATAGGAGGTTTTACTCGACCATTAGATAATATCAATGCTCTAAGTATGATAATCAGGTAGCAGTTATTCATTGTCATTGTAAACTGCATTCGTGAATTTCTGCTAAACTTTCTCTAACCTTCAACTGAATGCAGATAACTTAGGTCACTAATCTCTGCTGTTTGAGATATCTATCATACAATTCATTGTATGACATTTTACCCTAAAAGTAACAGATTTTCTCTAATTTTTGGAGCCACTTTGATTTAAATTAGTGAGTCCAATATCGAGCATTGTAACCACGGCTTTAGGACCGTAACACATGCTCAACGTGGGAATGTAAGTTTCATAATTTTGAGAAACTATTGATTTCTCATATGGCTACCTTGTTTCCAAATCCAGTATTAATAGTGACCTAATATGGAAGTTTCACATATATTGGTTTTCCTAATATTATACTTATCATATATTTATAAAATCAACCTCTTGAAGGACTCTCGGGTGAATTCGTTTGCGGTCTCATTTCGACGGACTTTCTTGTAAATTGGGTTTGTGCTTTAAAGCCTGAATTTTTTAAACGCACAAGTTGGACAATGAAATGCGTTTCGCAATTATGCCATTTTTAATGTCTATTTTATCTTTTTTATTTATTATTGTATAAATTGGGGGCTTTTTATTACGTACGCAATTGACTGAAACGTTTTACCTTCTTGATCCATAATTATCAAAATCGTACTTTTGTCATTGCAAACAGCGAAATGACGGGATTTTCACTACCCCTAATGTTGAATGCAACAAACTCGTACGTGTAACTCCTTAAAACTTAAAGTACCTTAGATCCTTTGCTCTTGCAACTATCAAAGACCGGCTTCCAGTTATTTTGGTGAAAACAATAGACGACCTTGTAAAATACAAAACGAAGTACGGAAATCCTGCAGTCGATGTAAGATTCTGTATGCTTTTCTAACAAGTTTAGTATAATGATATCAAAACAGCAATATCTGACATCTCGAAACTGCGGTATGAACTCATGACCAACAAGCCTTTGGCTGCCTTAGTGCCTGAACCAGACGCTACGGATGTTGATGTCTACAACGAAGTCATTGCAAAGTAGGTCCCATATATAACCTATATCCCAGTTTTGGTAACACAGATCTGAAGTGGTTCACTGCTCCGTGGCTAATTGTCGAGTGTTACTTGTACCGACGTCTGCGAAATATCATAATCAACTGGTAAATTTATTCTTCCCCACAACTATGAGTTCTCTATTAGTGGTTTGTCAAACTTAGACCTGTTCCATGAGCGCAAAGCGCATGGATTCCATCGAAGTCTTCCGACGGTCATCTCCATGGGCGAAATCCTTGAAGAATGCCTTTCCTCCACTAATTGTAACCGGCGCATGCAAGATCTTAAATTGCTCATCGCCGTGAGTTACAGGCTTGTACCTTTCTTATTAATTATTATAAATTTGGCCGTTTAGCTTGTTACACATTCATCAAACATTGGAGGACTTTACTAATTGCCTGACAACCGATTCTGTGGTGGGGGAGGCTTTTATTGTGTTCACGCTTCCGGGTAGGGGTTTCAACACTCAACGCTTTGAAGCCCGGTTTCTCGAGCTCCTTTTCCTGTGGATTCTTGAGCAGGAAATGTGCCTCATGAGCACCATCAATCCTTCTGTTATGTTTCCAACTTCTAGGCGCCTTTACAATTTCGCCGGATTGTTTTCGGTGTTGAATAGCCATCACAGTCCCTATGTTTTGATGTCTGTCTCGATTCCTGTTGTCATGTTATCCTCTTCCATGAATTGGTTGGGGAGTTCTGGTCATCATTCTTTCTCTTGGTTTGAGCATGAGCATCAATCTGTTAAATGTATTCTCTGAACAACCTGTAGTGTGCGCTGTGGTCGAACGAGTTCGATCTCTCTCTGCAAGTCGGTGAGTCGGTTGTGGAGGCTCACACCGGGGCCCACAAGCTCTGCGCCGATGTGAACGCCAAGGTGGCCGACCAGATGGCGGTGGACGAGCTGGACGCCATCGTCTCCCGCTGGCCCGCCCCTATGCCCGACCAGCGGCGCCCCACTCTGGTCGTGGTGCTGGACAACACGGCTCCGGAGTTGTTCGCCGACCTCGTGTTGGGCGAGTTCGTGCTGGCCACCGGCCTGGCCCAGCGCGTGGTCTTCATGCCCAAGGCGATGCCTTGGTTCGTCTCCGACGCCACCCGCGGCGACCTGGACTGGCTCCTCAAGGAGGCTCTGCCGAACTCGGGTCAGGGGGTGCTGACCAAGTGGGCCCAATGCTGGAGCCGCCGGTTCGAGGAGGGCTCATTCGCGGTGGAACTGAATGACTTTTGGACGCTGCCTTTCGGTTACAATGAGATGCAGTCACGAGCACCACAACTGTACACGCGCCTAACGAGGGATTCAGATGTGGTGATTTTTAAGGCAAGTTCCATTCCAGGAAACTTAGTGTTCACCACAGGATTTCGCAGTATCCCAGCAACATTTATTCGCTAATAAGTGCTTTGATTCTACTTTTTTAGTTCTGAGCACACTAATCCGCTTTTGTGCTCGGGGGATTTGCATGCAAATGAGGATCATAGGTCGCCTAATTAGTTAGACTAAAGATCATCCCTGGATTAGAAAGTTGTGGAAGGAAATATTCACTATGTAGCTTGTTAATATCGTCGGTAGTCTAAAAATGTAGGTAACACTATTTAACTTTATTTAATGTACTCTTTGGGTACGTTTTTAATTAAAGTTGAATAGTGCTCTAAAGTGGTGTACACTTTAAAGGACTTCCGAATACGTTCCAGGTAAAAGAAAACCCAGATGGAAGCGTAAACCTTTATTAGGGAGAACGGAATAGCACAAGATGGCTGAGGTGATGACAGCTCGCCGTTGCACGGCGGTGTCGTCACTGTTACACGAAGAACGTCTTGCTTTTAAGTCGTTGTACGAGTTGTGTTCACTAATTAACTTGCCTGAGCACAAATCGTGGTTAAGCAAACTGTGATTGGTTCATTCGTGTCCCTTGAACACGTATCACGTCAGCACAGCGCGTAAGGCGCTACAGCTCCACTGTGACGATTCTGGGGTACTCATACATTATTACTTTCTTTTCTTCACTTGCTAGGTGATCCATGAAGAATGTTCTGGCGTTAACCAAATTTGCACGACTACTCAAAAGAGAAGACAAAAGATTATTAAGTGGGAGAAAGCTATTTAAGAGACAACACCAGAAGTGGAGGGTTTTGAAGCCCAAAACCGCGTCGGGAACAAGTAGACTTCAGCTGTCGGATTTTATAGACACACAATTATTAGAGGCGGTGACAAATACGTCATTGATGAGTTGACGTAGTCTGAGTACAGGATGCTTCGGGCCCCCTACCTAGACATAGGTTTTAGTATTTGTAGCGATGGTTCTTAAAAGGGTTCATCACATTTAATGCTTTCGCAAAATAAATTGCATATCCCGTAGTCAACTACCTGTGTGTGTGCTGACAATTGACCTTTTTTTCCCCTCATCTGGCTGCTAAACTTGGAGGTTTGTTTAATTGTATCACTTCATCCCTCAACAGGGTGATCTTAATTACCGGAAGCTGCTGGAGGACCGTTCGTGGGTACCGGACTCACAGGAGGCCAAGGCGGCCGCCTTCCGTCGCTGCTTCCCCGACGTCTCGGCTGAGGGTGGCGGCGAGAGGCCCCTGCTGGTGGCCCTTCGGGTGGCCAAGGCTGACGTGGGCGTGGGTCTGAGTCCCGCGCGGCTCTGCGAGATCCTCGAACGCGACGACCAGTGGTGGGTGAAAGGCCTCTTCGGCTTCGCTCAGCTCCTCAACTAACCCCCTTCCCCTGCGTTTTGACTTATTGATGTCTCCGGATATGTCCTTTATGTAATAAATGCTGCCCTGCTCTCCATCGCTGTTTAGACCCTAAAGCACAGGCAAGCTCGTTAGTTTGCCCACACTGCTTTCAATTGGTTTAAGGTCAATTTTAGATGCTAACAGATCGTGACTTTCAGGGAACTGGAAAGTATTGAAGTTGGATCCATGGTACGCTTTGGCAGTTGTCAGTTATTTTCCCCTCCTTATTATGGTGGCTTTCAGTTCAGTGGTTGTTTACTATAATACACGCATGCCTAAGGTAGCTACATCTAAAAGGTGAATGCCATAGTCTCTTTAAAGTGTCAATATACTTTTAGGTAAATGAAGAAAAAGTGCGAGTGGAGTTACCCCCACTCAAACAATATTAGCTGCGACACTTCTATTGGGCACTAACGGGAAAATGACTCAATCGTCTCCCCAACTTGAAAGACAAACAACGACCAGTAAAACGACGCTTTATTGACTCACAAGACACCTCAACCTTGCCATCGGCAACAAGTTTAACGAGACTGCCTGACTTGGGTCGTTCCTTGTTTTGAAGCCAACCAAGAAGCAGCCTACAAAAGGAACACGATTAGGGAATCCACAGCCAAGAATATACTGACTGAACAAGAAAGCTCACTCATTGATGAATTCCAACGGGACCCACTTCGACCGGTCAGCTTTGGGCATTGCTTCACGGTTCGCGGGTGTATCTAACGTGGTGCTTTAAATACACGACACTGAATTTCAACTCATGCTTACGGTAACAATGCAACGACGGTACTGTCATGAGGCATTCCACTCTTGGGTTTAGCTAAGCTAGTGGTCAGGTGATGTACAGCTGCTTTTGCCAAACCATAACCAATCATTTCTAATGCGAGGAACAACTTTAGCATCCATGGAAAGGCAATAATATGCCGTTAATTTCTATTACTTGGTGTGGGATCAAGGGCAGCCATGGAACCAAAGAGTACAAACAAACCACCGGGACGGAGATATTTGGAACAAATACTGGCAGCTACAGTCGATGACCACAAACTTTGTTTGATAGAGGCATCAACGCCTCGAATGAAATCTAAACATAACAAACCAGAACAGTGTTTTTACTTTCACTGTTGCAATTTCCACCACACCATCCACCAGCAGCACAGATGACACCATCAACCATCGAACCATTTAACAAATCTTTGACAGCACTTAGAACCTCCTTTTGCTGTTCTTCCAGGTCAGACATATTTTCGATAACGACATTGCAATCAGCATCCAGACTTTTTGCGGTTCCTACAGAGCATATCCACTAAAAATGAATAATTGTCATGAAGTTATCCATACATAACCATGTTTCTTGAAGAATGAAACACAACTTGACCCGAAAGCACCAGTTCCACCATATACTAGGAGCCTTTGCGACATCAAGACAACCCAATATACAATAAATGATTAAACACTGCGTCAACCTTGAGAAGGACGCCGAAAAACTATTATAAACCACGTTTCAAGAAGGTAATATTCTTTTGGAATGAAAAGTCAATGTAGGGAAATCTTGAAACCCATATCAAAAGGTATTCTAAGCTCTCCCAAAATTTTTGCGCCATTTTTATTCCATAATAGTTAGTTTTACGCATCCTGTAATACACAAACAAATATCCACCAAATATCAGAAAATTTCGAGATTTTTAAATGCATGATTAGCTTTGCGCAACAGAACGCCCAACCCGGTAACCCAATATGTTAAGTCTTGCCAGGTGGTCTAACAGTTCGATATTCATCCTGTACCTACTTTGTTCGTGAAATTTATCAAATACCAACTTATCCATAACACATTCAAGCCTCTGCTCCTTCCCTCTTTCCAGACACACCGGATGACCTCCGATGTGCTGATAGTTGCACTGCTACATGGGTGACTCCTTGGTAATAGATTCCAACTTAAAGGTTTTCGGTCATTTCATAGTGATCAGAAAAAAGATTATTGAAATGCAATCTGATCATAAATGGCTGTATTGAGGTATTTGTACAGCAGATAGGCGTGGGAGAGTCATTTGTTTACAAAGACAAAGGAGTAGAGAGGAAATCCAAAGCAGACAATGCAGGATCAATTCAAGACATTTTTTCACGCTCAAATGAAATCGGACCACGTTTAAATTAAAACAGGTGAAGCGAGAAGTAAGATGATAATAGTCGTAAGACCAAAATAAAAGTAAATGTAAGAAAGCTCTCACGCGTTCACTGTAAATCGCATCTACTTAGGAGAGGGCTTCTCTGAATGGGTAGATTGGAGAGATTTTAAAGAGGCGAAGGGAAGATGGGGCTAAATTACAGATACTATTCTGGATATTGAAACCGCTATACACAGTAGCCAAAGAGGCATCTTCAAGGCATATGGATTCAAATTCGCGAGGATCGAGCCTCCAATAGTCGCTCCAAACTAACGAGACGGGCTTTTAGCATCTTGTAGTGCATGTACTCAGGGTTCAGTGGCATTCTGTCCTCCAATTCGACCTTACGACCTGTCATAGAAATGGAAAGAAAAACCTAAGTAGATGCTTAACAACCAAATGAATGGAGTAGTTACAAACTAATTTACCGCGTTTCCTTTCAAAGTCGTGTTCAAACTCTTTGAGGAATTTCTGTAGGACCTTTTTCGACTCCTTAACCGATTCGAGCTCAGTCTTCAACTCAGAGAGTGAGAAAGTGGCGTACTTGTTCACGTAATCAGCTATGGCCTGGTCCCTGAAGCACCAAATAAGTTATGCATCGTCAGAGTAGGTCTTCATGACTCACGCTGGTTGGGGAAGTTAGTTGTCACTTACATGGGTTTCCCGGATTCCGGATCATCCCCAGTGAGTAGCTTCCCGACCGTCTGTGGGAAGTGGTGATGCTGGTTCTGGCTTCCCCGCCTTGGAGCACTGGGGTAGATGGACATCTGTCTGGGTGGCTGCGAGAACAGCTGGCTCTGCAGGCTCCCCACCGTGCCACCTTCCAGCACTCCAAAGTACGTGTTGCTGTGGTTCGGCCTTGCCGCAGCAGACTGGAAGTGGTTGTGCATGTTGCGGTTGTAATGAGCCACGTTATGCGAAGGGGAGCGGGGGGAGGGGGGATCGGCGAGCACGGGGAGCTGGATGGGCGAGCGAGTCGGTGAACTGCGGTTGACGGGTGTTCGTCTTCCCACTGTGTCATCCTCCTCGTGATCATCGTCTTCCCCGTCAAACAGAGGTTGTCTGTCGTTGTTTTTGCCCCGACCTCCGTTCCGGTTTGAAGTTCGCGTTGATATACCGAGGGAACCGACTACAGCATAAGTAACAAAAATAGGTTGCAATAAACTCATTTGATGCAAAGTAAGCGTAAAATGCATTTCCCTTAACTATTAAAAATAGCCTTAGAGCAAAAGAATTGCACGTGAGGGTGGAAGGATGATGGGAATGTTGCGAGAACAGCAAGACACGTCAATTAATGCATCAGTAGAGTCTTAAAAATTCCAATTCAATAGTTCCTGGAAAAAGACAACACTTAAGGTAGTGTACATTTAGAGCAACAAGACGTTTGAGTAGGTCAAATGGGAATTATCTGACGGCAGGACTTTTCGTGTTGGTAATCGAGACCTTTACAGAACCAATTTTTTGCAGAAAAATTTTGGTGAAGGCTGTCGTTCTTAAACACGACAAATCTCACAAATCTCAGTGAATAACAGCATTAGACAAACATGAATTGTAAAAATTTGTTAAAACAACCTGAAACCCGCGCTTTGGTGGTCATGTGGGGATGAATGCTAGGAAAGTATTTTTTGAGAATTCGAAATAGCACAAAAGGGGTCTCGTAGAATATTTGTGGTGCATTGTGTGCTGAGAATTTAGGCAAACCATCCTTTTTAGGAGAAAATATTTGCCAGGCTGGACCAATTCCCAAGAAACGAACAGGGTGTCGAACCGTTCACAGCTTTCGGGAAAAAAAATAATACACGATTTGCTTGCAGAGCGAACGATGAGGGCAATGGCACAAAAATTGAACTCACATAAAGTGGCAATACCTCTCAGTTGGGCACCTTTGAGCACATCAGTAGAGCATTAAATAATTGTATATTCTGGAATAACAATGACCTCCTAAGAAATTTTCTCATACCACCTGGCTTGCAGAGTTAGTGATTTATGCATGAACTTGGTTCAACCTCAAGGGCTTGGTGCGATTACCGTTTTCGGGCGATTTCAGCCACTTTTAAGACTGGTCAGTCATCGAGAAGCCTTATCGGTACATTCAAGCACGTTATATAACGTACATAACCATTTGCACCTATTTAGTGTTAATAAAACGGTAAACAAATTGTGTAGTGGTTATCAGCACAATGAAGCAGAATATTTCAATACTATGAACAGGTGCCATTTTTGGAGATCTCTTGACACGTTTTAAACATCCACACAATCGTCCGCGACATCTCACAAAATAAACTCGTCACCACTATTCAACCTCCACTCCCCTCAAAGTTCTGCAGCTGCTTGTTGCGAATCTACGAGCATGAGCCATCTACCACCACCTGCAATGATTAATCGACATGCCTCGCTTGAGCATATTGACAAAGTATAGTAAAATCTTCCACTCTTTTGTAAAAAATTCCTCTTTGCTTTTGCAGACTTCTTTGAGCCAAGTAAAAGCCTGGAGGTGAGAAAACCACTACAGACCCCGCTTAGTATTGGGGAGAGGTGGTCAAGCTCACACCACTCATCGGGGGTTCTGGAGTTGGCCTGGTTGACGCCACTGGAGGTGAACTGGCCGTGGAATTCGGCGCTCTCGCGGGGGGCACAGCCGCGCCTGGGGGCCGCCGTCTGGGGGGCGTGGTCGTTGCCCAGGGCGGCCTGCTGCTCGAGAAGCGCCGAGAGAACGTCCTGCGGCGCGAAGTCGCGTGCCGGGGCGTTGGGGTCGAGGCCGGTGCCGGCTGGGGCGGTGGCGAGGAGGCGCTTGACAAGGCGGTAGCGGTCGTAGATGGGGCGCATCACCACTCGGTCACCGTGGTCGCGTGGACGACCGAAGGTCGACTCGTACGCCAGCAGCGCGCGTTGGATCATCACCTTCTCCGCCTCCAACTGCAATGAATAGTACGACCTTTGATCAACCTGACGGTTCATCGTTACAATGTAGATAGAACATGCTTCTGGAATATGGACTGGTGCGCTAGTCTCCACAATGCTCCCATCCACCCAGCCTTCTAATGCGAGTTCTTTGTCCCAATAATGGGCACAGACAAGGATGCGTCTTGTGTTGAATCAGCCCCCTCTTCTTTAAGAGAGGTTAGGTATAAAAAGGCAATACACCTGCCAGTGCTTAGTTACGCGCTGGGATTGATCAGAATACACGGAAACATTATTAGAACCTAATATATGTCAATTAATTGTTTTTAGATCACCATACTTTCTATCCTGCCAACGGATTTTGGTTAAAAAGATATAACTTCCCTCGCTCGTTCGAAGAACGGCGTTGATGTCGTCTTCATCGGGAAAGAGGGAACTTGCATGCTCAGGAACCACTATATTTTTGCAAATAACCAAGGCATATACCTCAGATTGCGGGTTAAAACGTGAGACAAAACCTTGGAAAATCAATAGGTCTACCAGTCCACTTTTAAGTTCCCATGCTTTTTTATCAAACCTTTAATCCAATGTAGGTGTATATGCAATTGGTTTTCGATACGAAGAACTGGACAATGATTGCCTTTCTTTTAGAATTAGAATGAATTCTATGAGGCTCGACTTTAGGTTGAACAATGAGCACCAACCAAAATAAGAAAACACTAGCATTCTTTCGTCTCTCGGATTGCATTAACCTTGGCCAATGCAAACAAAAACTTTTACAGTGACACTTAGGAAGGGAGCAAATATGCATTACGCAATCACAATGTGACATAGGTAAGGGAAATAAGACTATTATACATTACATTGTGAATCGGAAATCCCTTAAACTTGATGAAATCCCACAAGCACTAATGTTCGCGATATGACAGCAAACATGAATCTCAAATTCGTTGGCTGCAATGCCTCGTTTATCGCGGTAGGCAGGTTCCAAGACCGTGAAGTAGGGGAACTGTTTTTACGGCATTTATTTAATGTGCATTTGAACTTTTATAACCATCCCTGTACTAGAAATAACCCCCTCTTTACAGTACCACTCACTATTCCTGAAATAAAAAGGACAATTATTGAGAAACAAAAATGGTGAATCCGTGATAGTTGAACCGCGATGAAGCAAGGAATTACATCACTTCGGATATACACTATTCAAATTCACGAGATTGAAGAAACAAACCACTTGTAATCGTTTACTAAGTCGTTTATTTAGACCCACATCCAGGTTCAAAAGGTAGATCTCAATTTCTGCAGTGAATGTAATTAAAAAACCTGTAATTTAATTTATTCACTTCATGTTTCGTCGATTTTCAACCAACCGAATTTAAGAATCTATGAGCAAAGTAGTTTTCCAAAAAGATTACCACAAATTACTCGATACCTTTAAATTACAAAGTGAAATTCATCTGTATTAATCAAATCCCATTCAGAAAACGCCTCCGTAAATGTTTGCACATGATCCACACCTGATTTCTGTTAATCAACTATCAGATGACTCTGATATGGCTATAGATTTTGTGAATTCCACAGGCCACACACCTTCCGTTGCATCTATCTCAAACATTCAGTCAGACAATGAAAAAGTACTTCGTCAAATAACCCCAACATCACCGAAAATCCGTCAATAATGCCAATAGCGTGGTTCTGCGGTTCGCCCATAGTCGGGTGTACTGCAAGTGTTCATTTATATTTCCATGGGATTCACAAACCAACCATTTCTAGTAGAATTAACAGACATAAGTCCTTGTCACCAAAAACAAACCGAAACTTTAATTTTGAATTGTTTTTAAATGAAAAGCAAAGCAATCTAAGTGTTTCGAAATACGCTTTAAGATTAGTTGACTTCAAAAGCAATTAAGGAAATTGTCCATACGAAATACGAATGACGCGGTTTACTCACACTGAATCCTAACCTAAGAAACACTAAATAGTGAGTGGATATAATTAGTAACAGTATTCCTGAGTGATCAAATGGGGACTTTGCCTGGATTAGTGATTGATTCATATCTCTATCTGGCTCCAAGTGTATTATGGCACAGAGGAGTATGCGAAAGGTCTTACTGGTTTTCTTAATTTGCAAAAAACCAATCATGGGTAAATAAGGGCCGAGAGCACATAATGACTACTTCCCTTGCAAATATCCCACACTCACAGTAAGCACTCGTCACCTCATTCGCGTGGGAGAATGGGGCCCACTGTTTGACAATCACAAACCCCCCTCCCTGTCAATGTCGACCGTCATTACGAGCACAGCCAGTTATTCACTTTCTGACTCCGGTTGCACAATGCTGATTTCGAGGTACTTAGTGGTTTAGCACGAAAACAACAAAGGCCAGCCTCCACCTTGAAAAACAAACAGACCGACTTCCGAGTTTCTACAGTGTCTGTTAATGATCCTCACCATAAGTGTGACAGCCACCGAGATATCTTGCGCCATTACGAGAAACAAGGTTATCAAATAACAACGTAGTCATAGGATTCAGTTGAATAAGCGAAACGTCGAATACACGAGAACACACTGTTTTGTTACTTTTACCAAGGCTTTAAACAATAATCGAAATGGTATGATTAACCATCACAGAGAGCAGTGATTCGCAATACATAAGATGGTAAGGTTTTTAAACATACTTAAAAAGAATGTACTTGTCCTAACCAACTACAGCACAGCAGATCGTTTGTATGACTGTTTTCCACTGCATCACTCGGCATATTTGAGCGTTCATACTCCCATACTGCATTACTAAAATAATTCACCTCTCACCATCAATCAAACTCAGTCTTCACCTGCTTAACATGGCGTGGAGCCGTAGTCAGCAAACGAAAAGGCTCCCTCGTTTACGAAGCTGAGGTCAAAATGGAAGTTTGAGTCCAGTTACAAGAACCAGTTGAAGCCAAGGCAACTGGAGACCCCAGTCGGCAGGTCATCTCCTGACGCTTTACACTAGTTAAAATCTATCCCTTTTAGACCCTCGGAGTGAAGAACAGGCTAATGCAGAAAAAGCAAAACCCATACTATAAATTCGATAAGTCAATCAGCTCTCTCACTTGGTTTTCAGATGTGTATGAAGTGCCTTTAAGATATTTTATTGAATAACGTTCAGTCATGCTATTCCAGATGTGCCAAGGTTGTTCACACACTACTTCCCTCTTTAAAAGTTCAAACTCTTCCATAGTACGGGTAAAGACGACAAGAAGAATGGGTGATGACTGGGACCCACCTGATTCAATATAGAAGAGGATGGCTTGCGTCACGATGACTGGCGCTAGCCATCAAAATTGGGAGTTCATGGTGTCTGCTTAACGGCCCCCTCTAAAACACCGTGGAAACAATACGGTGGCGTGAACTAGGGAATCCTAATGGAGACTAATAGCTTCTGGTGACTAAACGAAACCAAAGCGGATTCCCTCAGCGAAAACGTTCAGAAATATATGTCGGTGGATCCCGGCAGAATGAGACACAGGGCTTTTTCATCGCGTGAATAGAATGCCTCAACCTCTAACATAAAGCTGGCAGCAGCCAGTGAAGACTCTCGCTACTACTCTTACAAGCCTCGCAGAGATCCACTTCCTTGCCACATCCCAGGAAAAAGTCAAATACTGCTTTTTGGCCAATTTCTACAACTGCATTATTATCCCCATCGCTTGATCTCCACTGAACTTCCTCACACATCCTAATCCACAGTCGGAGCTTTATGTGTCAAAAAAGACACGAATCGCCGTCGTACCAGTACTACACTGCTAGCCCAGTTGATCGACGACAAGACTGAAATGGGTTCCGAGATCCTTCCTCCCAGAGAAATCGAAATACCAGCTTGCTACAGTCTCATTCTAGGTTGCGCCGGACTGATGCTGCAGTAGGTGATAATTGCAGGAGTTCTTGAGTTTGTTTAGAATCGATTAAATTTTGTGCTAATAACCTCTTTTCCTTTTTTCCTGTCACATTTGTCTCAAACACCTTAAACAGACCTCCACAGGCTGGTTGCCTGTGTAGGAGACCCTCCCAGAATGGCTTCTCGTCCCCAACCAAGAGGGTGAAAAAGAGTGAGTAGGGCACCTCGTGGAGAGTCATGTCGAGGAGGCGCTCGGGGCGGCCGTTGGCGCGGCGCTTCTCGGCCATGCGGAGGGACATCTGGTGGAAAGCGCCGGCGACGGAATGCGGCGCCCGCTGGAGCTGAAGCCAGGAGGCGCTGCGGTTGCTCGCCGAGTCGTCCGAGTGCGCGGGCACGGCGCCGGACCGACCCCGCCCAACCTCCGGGTCGTCGCTCTCCGCCCACCGCGTGTCGCCCAGGCCAGCCCCCGCCGCCGCTCCTCTTCCCGCCTCGTCGTCGGAGGAGGACGGTCGCCAGCCTGCAAGAGAGCACAAGGAACCCCACTCCGACCGACATCCCAGTACATTTCTGCTGATATTTCGGAAGCAATTACTGCTTCAAGAGGGGAGCAATGGCCACAGCCAAGAATTGGCTTCACGTGGTATTATTGAAAGTCGGGGGGTCACGGACCCTACCTAAGTTGGTCATCTCGTAAATAGAGATTCCCCATATATTTTGCGATATTTAAGTTGCAAAAAACTCTACGAAATCAACGCATATGGCCCTTTTCTATTGACAGTAGTTAGGCATCCTTTTTGAGGTAACTGGCGATGTTACTTATACGGCATTTACGCATTCTCATGTGCACCGTCTACCAACTTGTTTCGTCTAAATATAAGGCCTATTGTAAAACACAACCTCCGTGCCTATCATAAGGGCAATAAATCTGCAATATCTTGCGAGATTTTGATCTACGTCTAATAACAGCGTCAACAATAACTCAGCCGACTATTGGTGGATTAGTTAGAGATACGTATACGCAAATCAAAAGATTAATTTATCATTTGATTCCAGCCAAAGGCTAACTACTCTCCCCCTGACTGGGATCCGATTGCAAATTTGTAGAATTGTTTTATCAACCAGTTTTCACCAGATTCGAGATTATGGAGAGTAACCTTCTGCATCATAATTTTTCTCAGGGTTGAGCAATGACTGCCCATTTGAACAGCATGTGGCGACCTTGTTTCTTGTGACGAACACATCCCCCACATTTCGGAGCAAATCTTTAATGAAGCCTTAAAAAAAAACATTTTCACAGCAGCCGAATTCTCTTTTGAGTGCAAGTCACGCAAACTACAGCCACTTTATGACGTGACTCCTATGGTTAACCAAACTACAACCCAGGGTACAACTGTTAGGCATAAACTCCGTTAGTTCTAGAGAAAAACACTGAAACCCTCAAGTAATATTCAGTGGATGCCATGAAATTATCAGAAAAAATAAAGCTTAACTATGAGATAGAAGGGTACTTTTAAACCAACCAACAAGAGGCAGGCTTCAAGTAAGGCATTGCCTAGTCCAACGGCATGGTAAATGGATTTTTTCCCAGAAAAGAGTAATTGAAAACAGTATTTGAAGATCGAAGGTCCTTTAAAGTACACATGAAGTAATAATGATATGGAAGGGTCATCTTAGAGTTCGGACATACAAAGATCTCCCGATTATCAAAGCCGTAAATGCCTTTGAAACATACGAAGACCTTCGAATGCCTGCTTATCACAAGGTCCTGAAACCACGCAAAGCATTTCTCCAAGCTCAGTAGAAGTGTATTCTTCTGCACGCTCATAAAAGAACTCTTTTTGTAGGGTCAAGCTTTTCAACAAAGAATTTGTGCCAAAGGAGGCTCATCTGCCTGTCAGCCAGAAACGCATACTCCGACTGAAAAAAGAATAACTGAGGGCCAAAATAATTAGTCCAACAGACTCGAACAAACATTCAAACGGACGACCAAAAGGTGTACCCAAGACTAAGGTCGACTGTTATGAGGCAGAGAGTCTACTAAAAATCCTGAAGACTTAGTCAGACATGCAAGTCTATAAGCCTCTTTTAAATGACTTAGTTTAACTTGGATTTCTTCGAAAAAGGAAACATCACAAGTGCAAGCATTATCAGCTGGGGCCGATCATTCTCTTAGCAGTACACTTGTTATCAGCTGCACGAATAAAGGGTGATCTCTGTCATCCTTAAAGTACGACATACTTGTGACTTGTAGCCACTTGAATAAGAACCGATTTAACATTTGAAGCAGAGAGCAACCAGTTTAGCTTACTTCGTGCAAAGAATGTCGAAACAGCACGCCTCTATGCCCACCCTAGTTTTTCCTAAAGGTCGCAAAAAAGTTACCTCTGGGCATCATTTTGCAACTCCCGAGTTGGACTTTCAGAGAGGCAGGATTAATTTCAACTTTGGAAACCAAACTAAATATCATGCGAAGGCAGTTTCCCGAATGCCCAAGGACTTCACAAACACGGGTTTGCAAGCAGATAAGCTCTGTACTAAATTGCAGTTATGTTAATTAATTTCCGCTAATCGGATTTTTGGGCGATTTTAAGAATCAATGAAAGAAAGGACACGTGGAGCCAGGGATAGGAGGATAACCTCCACACCGCCTATTCAAAGATCAGACGGAGGTGAGGATCTGCAGCTGGGTAGTCCAAAACCAGACGACGTTGCGTCGGCTGCCACACCCACACCCACACGCGTGGGATACTTAAGCCACTCAGCCCTGCAGCAACAACGACTCGATGGCCATTGTTTCTGCAGAGCGCCAGAGCCACAATATCCTTTCATTCTGGGCAATCAGACAGGACTGGGCATTTGCACTCATATCTTTTATGGGCACAGACACTACATCTGCCTGCCCATTGTCTACGGTAGCAACGAAAATTAGAAAAGTCATAGTAGTCGAAGCAAATGTCAACAAAATGACTATACAAACCCACAACTCAACTGCTAGAAAAAGCCAAAATATCCCTTTTACTATTTCTTGAACTACATTCTGCAGTCTATGTGATGCTTAGGTGTTCATCGAACAGCTATTTAAATAAACCGTCAAAAATTACGTTAATTTCTTAATAATATCCACCGAAACTGAAACTTAGTTAAATGAAATTTTCAGCAATGAGCTTAAATGAAAATAGCACATACAATTGAAAAGAGAAACTTGAAAAGCAGCTTAAATGGATTGAATGCCAATCTCGTTAGAAGGTAACCAGCATCACTGGTGATGAGCGGTTTAATACCAAGCAGCGGCTACCTGTGCATCGGTAAAGTGAAGGTGGAGTGATATTGGACGAAGGAATTAACACAAATTTCTAGAAATAGTGCCTGAATTCCAAAATCTGCCAAGATTTTTCTTAAAGTAAGTTTCGTGAATTTAAAAGAATCCAAATCTGCGAGTTTCTCTATATTTGATGCAAAGAATTGTTACCCTGTACACTAGTGTGGGTCACTAGGTGGGTGCTCAAAATAGACCTTAGCCTGAAATAGAGACACTAATGTAGGATCAACAATTAAAAAGACTGACTAAACAAAATATTAAGAGAGCTTTCCTCGTCTCTTTTAAAATAGACTAAACTCGTGATACTCTATTTACGGAACTCAGGGGCCTAGAGGTTCATACTAGTAGAGGCAGTTCGCTTATCAGTAACTCACCGATCTCACATTAAAATCCCATGACTTATAGCATCATCGGTAACACCTCCACCCTACTCTATAGTGTGCACTCTCTTCCCCAGAAAAAATGCATATACACAAGGGATGTAATCGCCTTTCCATAAACCGATTACAATGTAAAGTATTATGTGCAATCGTTCAAAAGGAAGGATGAAGAGCACGTAATAACTAGGCACATTCAGTTCAGACCATCCTCATTCATTTGATGAAGATCTCTCCCAGAACTCACCAGAATCTTCCACGACCGCCTTTGACTTGCGATTTGTCTGCCTGGAGACAGAGAATATGTCGCCGAAGTCCATCGACTGTCTCGGCGTCCCTCCGGGCAGATCCGCCGGCTCCGTCAACAACGAACGCCCGTTCCAAGGGCCCGCGTGGGGCCTCGCCTCCTCCTCCACCTCGTGCTGATTGCGGTGGACCCAGACGGACGCCGATGAGGCGTTAGTGGGTGTCTGGAAGGACGGTGGGTGAGACTTGGGCGGCGGGGGTATCTGGAGACTGGGCGAGGGTCGTGGTCGACTCGCAAACGACGTGGCGACTGTCGAAACGTTCTTCATTGGCTGTGAGTTCCCATCAATAGAGGAGGCTGGTTGTGGTGAGTTGGAGTTCTGCGGAGGGAGCAGAATGAATCGATTAGTTCTAATGGCATTAAAAGGCGCATAAAGTACAAGAAAGAGCAGGCGAAAAAGTTAGGCATTGACAAGACGAGTGTATACTCATATCACTTCTGTAATGAACTGGCAACTGAAGGACCGGCTCAGTGACTATCCAATAAATAGACGTTCTTCCCCTATTTCAAACCGGAAGAAATTATTGATTAAAGTCGGTTTTTTACGCTGCATCTAGCTATCCCGCGTTTCCATTACGAAAATCCGTAAATCTGTCTGAGTACTGACGTGGACAGTCCACATACCTATGACTCATCTCCTTCCCGTTAGAACCACAACACTTCCATCCTGCATTCAGAACTGTGAAGTCTCCTTCCGACGACAGCAGGGTGGTTAAATGAATAAGCAAGCCGTAGTGAAGACTATTCCAGTAATGCGAAGGAACATTCACCTGTCTTTTCTCAGCCCGAGCTAAACGATGTGAGTCAGTACGCGGAACATCCTTCTTAGTACTTAAGGAAAACCAAATGGCTTTCAAGGACAACCTTTAAAGGACAAAAAGTTGATTCAAGGGATACGCAGGTGGAAATACGTTTACAGCCAGATCACAGGACGTAAGAGTGGTGATGTGACGCATGTCGGATAAACTAATAAAGCCAACAAAGGCCTTTCGAAACATTTTTCTTATTTATAGAGATGCGAGATCAGCTAAAACAGCCCCAAACCCTACCCTAACGTGAGTTGTCCTCTGACAACTAAATATTAATTACGATCCATCGTAACAACGGCATGTGATGCTTTCAAGTTGCCATCTCATGCAATTTATTATTTGTATTACCTTGTCACAGGCAGCACCTACGTACACGCAGGGGCGTAATAAACAGTCCCATACAGTGAGGGCCGGGGTCATTTCGCATGCGCCAATTCACTCACCCACGCACACAGCACAGTACTGTACGTTGGCATACACACCTAATTAATACCGGAGAGCGACAACAAGAGAAGGCCTCTAGGTAGAAGACCCTCTCTCTCTCGCAACCGTCGCCCGGCCAAAAAGAGCATTCACAACTGCGGAGATTATCTGTGCATGGTGGAGAACCATGCGAATCCGCTTATACACACAAGATACGGTCAATCGGTCTCAACTGACGAAACCAAAGCTTATGAGTTATCAGATTAAGGAGGACTACCGACCTTTTCACGAACCAGACAGACTGATCGATCAAACAGTGTCTAGGTTCCTGTGCTAGTTGCAACGACATAGGATTTGACTCTTTCCCCTCCTCTCCGAGTTATTTAAGCTCAAAGAAGGCCAAGTAGATGCTTCTCCCACCGTGCTCTTTGTCAAGTTTTTATGGACTACCTTGAAGAAAACAAAAGCCCACTGCTTGCATAGGCCATTTTAACTAATTTATCTAGGGTTTTAGAGAGTGGCCTTTTTCCTCCTCAAGCAAATATAGCCTTTGCAAATCTCGTCTGTTTGCCTCTGTGATTCAGAGGGGCTATATGGTAACCCTATTGGCTTCTGAAGGGATTGAAAATATGGGAATCATGGGTACTATTATTAATAATGCACGCATTCAATAGAATTTCACAAGTGAGGAGCAAAAAAAGCGGTATTATTTCACGAGATTAAATCAAGACCTCAAAATGAATCAACTCTTCTCGTGGAAGGAAGGACGGAAGGAAAGTTCGCGGTGTTAATTAAATTCAATTAGGTTTAGATTAGGTGGGCTAACGATTAGTAAATGGTTTACGCAATGAGCCCCACGACTACGGAGTTTCAATCTCGTGTTTTAAACAAATAAATAAACTAATTTACAAATGAAATCCTATGGTCTCTTTTAAACACACCCTCTCAGACTTCAAACGATCGTCTTCAAAGGAAATCGCAAGCGTCTGCTGAATTGAATCATATCAAAGTGGGTCAGAAACGTCAAAGAGACGACCGATACCTCTATCGACGACCTTTGGACAATTCAGGTCATCGGTGATCCCTTCTGAATAAACTGCCCCAATCACCTTGATTTGGAAGAAAAGACGCACCGTAATGGGGTGGTTAATGAATGCTTGATTGCATTGCCATAGTAACCGAAAATAAGAATTGACATGCTACTTGTAAAAAGAACCCGCTGGAACAATTCAACCGACCTTCCCTTCTAGTTAGGTTGATTTAAAAGTACCTTTTGCTTTTCAGCGGAGAAACAAAATAAAGTAAAAAATTGTGAGGGATTGATTATATGAAGGCAAATTTTGCGAGGAACTAGGGCAAGTGTCGTCTTTATTAATTGTAGCATAACGTCACTTCCTCGTACATGTATACGGTTGCACCTCCGCACGTCCAAACGTAATTGTCTCATCAGTTAGAGATAACTTAGATGTTTACCTAGCACCTGCTGAACCCGCTAACAGCATGTTATTTATACACAAGCCGTACCACTTGAAAAATGCTAATGTAACGATGATATCATCCAATGCAGATGAGTTTTTTGCTTAAAGTTGAATGTTCGTGATTTAACCGTGGTTTGTAAAATTCGTCCCAAATCTTAAACACCTTCAAAAGCAGGAATGATTCGGTTGATCGAATTCGTTTGACGGGCACGACTGCATACCGTGGACTTGATTACATTACTACTTTTATTATTTCATAGCCACCGCTGCCCACTCATCCAGACTCAAGAATCAGACCACTAAATAATGGACATATCACCATTCCAACGCGGCGACTAATATAAACTGATTAGCCCTATGTTCTTAAAACTATCAGGGTTAATCATATGTTAGCAAGGAACTCAACTGCACACTCACAGCTCGAACGGGAGACAGCAAAGAGGCCGTGGGAGCACCCACAAAGTTGCCCAGCCAATTGGTGAAGGGCACAGCAGGGCGGTCGGTGGGGGTCCTGTCGTGACCCTGCCCCCCGGCGAGGGGGGTGGGGGTGGATGGGGCAGCAGTGGGGAGGGCGTGCTGACGCACACAGGTGCGCAGACAGGCCTGCAGGGAGCTTGTCAGCTGCTCAGCGACGTCCGACACCATGTTCAGCACTGCCGTCTGACTCTCCGTGTCCGAAGTGCTCAGCATGCCGCTCTGGTGTTCTTGCCCCACGTCCCTGCGGGGAAAAAGCCGACCGATATGCACTATGAATGTCAGGCAGACTGATGCATGTTTCCACGTTCTCTCTCTAGGTGTCAACTCTGTCCCCATGGTATAACCACCGACTAGCGCGAAAATTGCCTAAGCTCATGCATAAGTCATAGAGAAAAATCGTCTCTTTCTTCAACACATACTCACACTTAAATCCTGTCGATAACTACTCCATCCACCATCATATCACAGCAAGTTAACTATAAAATATCTTTTTAAGTGCTAATATAAATTGGGATATCATGTGAGTTGCCTTTACAACAGCACATTTTCACTATTGTCATAAATTTTATATGAAAAAGCACTGGACGCGCGACCGTGAAATGCTTCGAGTGCCACTTCATTGACTGAAGAAAAAAACGTACTGTAGCAATCAATTATAACTATTTTGCAGCAACAATACCGAAGCTGCCGAATTGCTGATTACTTTCAAGAGTAAACTAGAGTAATGCGTTCCTAAAGCTTTCCTGACATTCCATTTATTCCTACTAGTAGTGATAAACATGCCATCCTCACTTTGCCCACCTTCGACAGAGTGTAATGTTGCTTGACATGTTGCTGCCCGAAATACACAGCAAAAGTGGTAACAATAATAACAATAATCTCGCCCTTCAGTGGCACCAAAAGCCATTTGATTAATCTCCTTCCGTCCCTCCCGAGAACATGTTACGTAAGTGAGGGGAAGAAGAGAACGGTCGAGTGCCTTAGCGGGGCTTGCTTGCCTGCTTGCTTGCACTGCGATCAAAAAGCGACGACGCCGCCAACGCGCTCCTGGCAACAAACCTGACGAACCGCCAACGTCCATCTGTCAAACAAACTTCTGTTTTCTTTCCTGCCCTCATGCACCCAGATGCATCAGAAAAAGTTGTAGAAAAAGCCTCTAATCACCCAACCCGTTCATCTTCGTGTGTATCGATAGATACGCCTCTCTTGAGACGTCTCTACTAGCTGCTGCCACAGCAACGTACGATGGATTAGTTCGGGGGTTGTGCTTATAAATCATCCCAAATTTATCGTGAATATGACGAGGGCAGCTTCATTAGGGAGATATTTCCTTAGTCTGCGTTTTGGGGGTTCCACCAACTTATCGATCCCAATCAATGGTCTAGAAGCCTAAACCTTCGAACAGACGGTCAAATGAGCTGCAACGTCATTACGAAAATTTTAAACTATCAGCCGGTATATATCCCTTCATCTTAAAATCACCCAACCTTGTAAGACTAACCCGAATTCATCTGCTTTTAGTCGAGTCAGAACTTGTGCACTACAAATAACTCATAAAACTCATAGGCTTCGAAGTATTGTTAGTCCCTGATGCTTTTCGCTAAGCTGCGTATCTCCAAAGTTCGCCGATGACATCTACAGTGAACATGTACCTTAACAACCTAGGAAATATGGGGATACCTAACATATCACGGACTCAAAAGCAGTGCCGTCAGACAAAAGTCGATCACGTGGGTGGGTAGTGAACAGGAAATCGGCGGTTGGGAAGAGGTGCACACAAAACCGGCCCATTGTCCACCAGTGAGGTACGACAGGGTAACCGGAGAGATGACAGATTTCATTGAACAGGGGGATTTAATGGACTGTCTTTAAAAAGTACAGTATTTTAGCCGATGCCTTATGTGGGGGCATAGAAAAGTTCTTTTTACAATCCAAATTTAGGTGTTGACTTTCTCAGCAATGGAGCTTATCTGATTTCTTATCATCCCGTGAGTTTAAAATTCACACATTTTGCATTTACTAGAAAGAAAGACGTCCGTCTAAACTTGGCCTGTAGTCTCAGACTGCGATCGGAAACCGTTATTGAATATAGTTTAGGCACTAAGTTCGACAGTTTCCCCTTGGTTTCGCACTCTACTATTGACTGATCTTTCCCACAAAACTTTTTTGGGGCCCCTCTTTCTCGACTTACAAGAAAACAAGGCTTTATGTTCGTCAGAGAGACTTGAGAGTATGTGATGGCTAAAACAAACCTCCAGATTTTGTTTCGAAAGCACTAGGCCTGCTCTCTCTCTCCTTCTAATTCAATTGAAAATTCGAAAGGGTCTAAAGAGAGCGTAAGACTTCTTATAGAGCACCTAGGAAGCGAGGGAAAGTCACACCGAATGGAGCCTTTAAACGAATAAATGGACTAAAGACGTCAAAAATGGACTTATTAAGGCAACAATTAAAAAACGGAAAACTTGTCATAATGCCACATTCTATCTACAAACTAAATCCAGATCAGACCATCGGCTTCCTCCTGTAACTGGTACTACTTAGCGTTTTTCGATTTAGCATTCACCCCAGTTTTCTGAAACTTTTATTGGAAGGGAAACGGGAGAACTTTTTAAATATGTTCACGAGGCCAGGGAAGCGAGTGAATCATACGTTACCCGTCCAGAAACAAAAGCAAACACGCAGGGGGAGCCAATCAGCTCGAAGCTCCAGCAAATGAGCCCTAAAACCAGGGCCTGTAAACGGACGATTACGAGGCAAAAACGTGGTGATGGCGGTTGGGATGGTAGGAAACGCGTTTCAGAATCCTTAGTCAACCTGCACACACGTAAACACGTGGGGAATGGGATGGTAAATGGGAGGCTATCATGACGAAAACCACACATGCGTTGAGAAAATGTCGGAATGGACGAATAAGGGTTACACTGGAAGGCCTGCATGCACTTCATTTTCACTAACTTGCATAGCATCGTTCAAGAGTCGACAAAAAATGAGTGTTTAAGAAAACTCGAACCAGTTTTGGGTTCAAAAGGCAGTACCCCACGGGTTCACCAGAACTTCAGATCAGTACAACATAACAGAGACGACACTAAACTGTTCAAGAGAGTTAAGGATGGTTACTATGTTAGCTGCATGTGTTGTAGTCAACTACCGACCTCTGCATAGCACTATTTCACTGATAGGAACTATTTCAACCAAACATGTTCAGCCATAGGAGTCTGTGCAATCGGTGCTAAAATCGTACTGTCTCATTACCATCGATTATAAAGGGCCCCTAGACAAAAGAAAATATAGCATGCTTTATCCATTAAACACACACTTCACGAAGAACATCAAAACAAATTTTAAACACTGGAAATAATTACCTATAGTAGAATCCGGAGCCCTCGTAAGTGAAACCAATATATAGTTTAGTAAAACTGGAGATACTGGAAGGACACCCACCTAAGGTGAGAAAAGCATAAATTTCTCATGCTGTGTTGTAGAGCCAATAAAGCACCTTCATGTCAGACTGGGAAAACAGCAAAACAACCAGTTGCCCTAAAAACCTGCATTGGGATGCATGACTCAGTAAAAAGGCCATTATCCTTGGTGAATTGGTGATGTGCTGAGTTGAGTAAAAAATACGTCTTAGGGACGGTAGGGAATGAGTAGACACACTCACAAGTCGGTGGGCACGATAAAAGCTATTCTGGAGCGATCAGAGTCCGTGAAGGGGACGAAAGACGTTGAGCCGCGTTGCTGACGCGGTCGATGACCTGTCGAGGAGCGGGGAGGTGCCTCTAACATCAGATCCACGTCGGAGTCGCCCGGACTGGGCGAGTTCACGCCCACCTCCACATTGACACTATCGCGCTTCTTTCGCACCTGTGGAGCTGAGGGCACGTCGAGACTGGCCGCTCGATTAAACAGCACGTCCGACTTCTCCACAAGTGTGCTCATGATACTGTTAATTATATTTTGACTCGATAGGCCCTGATAACAAGAGGAGGATAAAAAACGAAAATTAAACGCTGTCTCCCTCAGATGTTGTGATACACCAATTAATGATTGACTAAAGCGGGGTTAAATGTCCACAGAGAGAATGTAACATAAATAGCAGAAAAAAATGAACAACGAACATTATAAACAGGAACCCTATGTACAGAAACAACAGAGAGGAACAGAGGATGATTAACGATACCAAAGGAAGAAATAACATAAATGACCAACCATTCGAGCAAAGCGTGCATTAACCTGCAAATGAGTAAGACCATACTGTTAAGAAATGATTGCCTTTCACTAGATAACCAGTGAGAAGATAATAAAAAGATGGTAATAAAGGTACCTCGAGATCTCGAGGACAGCGAAAGACATTGGGTCCGAACACGATGCCAATTGAAGTGCTGTTCATTTTATTCTGACTCTGAAATTGCAGCATCTGACGGAGGAAGCAGCAGAGATACTCAAGAAGACGGTAATTTGGAGGAGGCAGTGTACAAATAACGCGTTCAATCAGGGTCAAAGATTCATCTGAGTTCATGCTATAATTCTACAGAAAACTTGGCAAATATACCCACTCAAAAACGCAACAAACAATATGAAAAAATGGCTTCCGTAAGGATAAACTAAAACCATAAACACAAGCTCCAAAGTTGTTTGAGATGAGTAAAATACCTCCAATAATTCCTTTGTGTGTGAAGGTGGTACAAGGCCAATAGGTAGTTCTCGAAGAAAGAGCTTGATAAGACTAGCAACAGAATGGATGTCACCAAAGCGCTCAAGGTGAGAAAGGAAAAAATCATCATCAGCAGACACCGATTCATCAGCAGCACTTCGGAGATTTTCTATTACTCGGGCGTTGCCGTTGACTCTAAATACACCCTCGGTGTGAAATCCACCGGCAGCTCGTAAGAAGGCACACATTTGAACCACGACATTAGGCACATCAGTATTGTTTCGGGAACAAAGCTCATCCAAGCGAACACCAAAACAGCGGAGTTCAGAATTTACGTATCCATTGTGCCTCTTTTTGACTCCAGAGGAGTAAGCGGAAGGACTGGTATTGAAGTGGCGAATCAATTTCTCCATAACTGGAAAAACAAACAAATTAATAATAAATGGTATACAAAACAATACATCAGTTTCCTACAATGAAGTGGTATTCCTAACATATCGAGAATAAACTAGAGAAATTATGTATAACACAACAAGATCTCACAATAAACTGGTCTAAAGTTACTTAAATATAATTAGTTCTTAATTAAATCGAGTTATCTGATACTATTCTGAAAATAATTAAATGTACTCTAACTCGAAAACATACACTAGAACATATGTCACAATTCCAAATCCAGCGCATCATATCTAAGGGCTCGGTAAGTTAATTTAGAAGTGGCGCGGATAAACACACATCAAGTCGTAAATGAAGTAAAAAACATAAAATTCTTTTTAGGTAGCAAAGTTTTTTAATTGCACAAAAATGGATTAGCCACCTTCTTAAAATTTTGTTTGAGAGGAAAAACAAATCTTAAGTTTTATTGGAAAAAATTGTAGCAAATAATGAAATACTAAGGGAAAACTAAGAACTCATACTTTAAAGGACCGTATGAACTAGGATACACATTTTTGCATTAAAACGACAGTTTATTTTATATTATCGCAAAATTTTATTCGTCTTTATGTACTATATCATTGGTAGGAAATTTAACCCATCTAACGGAAATTACCTGAATCAAGAGCCGGGATAAAGCTATTGGTTACGAAGAAAACTTTTTGCCAGTTAATAATTTCTGGAGACCGTAATGTTATTTATTATTAAAGCCGCAACCCTTGGTATTTATTCACTTCCAGAATGTCAGCATTCTGTGCTAGATATTAAAATAATACATAATTATATATATGGGACTTTGTCTTATTTATAAAGAAATTTTTATTGTCAAGTGATGTTTGTTTTATCTGTGCGGTTGGATGTCAGGGTCTGGGTATTTTGCGAAACTAAGGTGGTTTTAGTGCATACTGGCCTTTATTCGTAAACTTCAAATATCAAAACTTATATACCTGCCCATGTTTTATAATAATTTGATAGAATGACTTGTTGTAGTGCCCGCTCAATTTGGAGGTGGAGGTTTTTCTTACGATAATTGCTATCTCCAATTTAGGTATTTTTTCGTTGAAGCATGCGCCTTACAGGTGTCAAAAAAAATGTTCGCATAGCTCTTCATAGTTTTGGTCGAAGAATGGAATCTCCGATATCATCAGCTACTGTGGAAGCCATCGATGATTCCTATGATATCTTCAAGGAACCCTCAGTATCTGACGAAAGGCCCCCCATCCCAACCGTGTTTGTTATGGACATTTTTAGATATAGTGTATCGGCGGACGCACCCATACGCCATCAGCACTTTTGTGCACAGACTATTGACGATATCGAAGAGTAGTACTTTTGAACGAATAAATGCATTTTATTGAAATTATCGAGGTACTAGTGTTTAACCACTTTCCTCGTTTATTATTGCAGTATTCTTGCTAAACGCATTGTTTCAATTTTTAATATTAGTCAATTATCATCTATGGCTCTTACATCCTATGAGAAAAGGGTCTTACTTAAAAGTGGTGGCTCATTTTTCAATAAGGCTGGTCCACATTTTCAATAAAATTTATCAAGCACTTGTCATCACGTAGCGATAGGAAATAATATTGACGAATCAAGGGCACAAAAACCAATGAGTTGCCCTTTAACGCAAAGTTTGGCAGCCTCCTAGCAGGGAATTCCATAATTTGAAACGCACCTCACCTCAGGGATTCGGTATGATTATCAGAACTGTTATAGCCCTAAAAACGTTAAGGTAAGCTTACTTAAGTAAGTCTTCTACCAGAAACAGCCTTGGGAATCTTTTACATATGCGATTAGGTTACGACGTGACTCGGCTTCCCTAAACAAGTAGCAGTGGAGTTTGGGTTCGTACGAACTTAAAGCTTTATCGCGGGCTTTAATGTAGGGGAAGTGTTAGTTATGATTGGAAAGTAGTACTGCTGTACCTAATATGCTAATTTGGCAAATTTGGATTAGCCTGATACTCAGAAGCCGTAAGAGTCACAAGGCCTTGTATTCTAAACAGAAAATGAGATTTCGATGTAATATGTTAAGTCATTTCCAGATCTTAACAGCGAGATAATTACTTAATTTGTTGGTTTACCAAAGAGTGGCGGTAAGGAGCATTCACTAAACGCCAGTGAGAAATCGTTGCTACACACATGGAATAAAGCATTCTTCGCATCGATATTGAGCAGAGGCTTGGACTATGACTTTATTAGGGCTTGTTATGAACTATAATTAATGGCTATAGTCTACCAAGGTTTGTATTTATCTATTCATATTCACGTCCCATAGCACATAAAAACGTATTTCTGTAAAAATAAATTAAATAACTAAATAAATTTTGAAAATATTTTGAAAAACATTTTGGCAAATATCAGTGGAATTTTGGTAGTTGTTTGTTCTACTTGTATTTATCCCTGAAAACAAGGGCGTTGCCTTGAGCTCTGTTATAACAGAATCCACCAATGGTATTGATGCTAAGGTCCTGGCTCGGTGTGTAGCACGTTAATTGATGTTAACCAAAGGTCATGGATGGACTTAGCCTCGAAGAATCTTTGTCAGGAATCGACCCAATTTTGTTTGAACAATTCAGAGAAAAAACAGCTGATCTACATTGTCCGCTGCTACAAAAAGACCAATATGTTGCAAGGTGGCTGAAGGCAAGGAACTGGGATGTTGAGAAGGCCGAAAAGATGTTTAGAATGCATTTAAAATGGCGGGAAGAGTTAAAGGTTAGTTATATGAGAAAGTTGTGTTTTTCGTATTTTGCCTGTCTAAGAATTAATACAATCGAATTCACGCTTTGTACTGGGATAGTTGCCGTCAGTGCTTTCGAATTAAATGCAGCGTTTTTGCGTGAATATTACAGTCAGTGCCAATAAACTTCCAAAATACTGGCCTAAATGTCTACCCCTGTGTCAGTGGCTACTGGGTTCTTTGTTTACGCCACCTGCTTTCGAAAGTTCCGGACACTTTTATTTTGTAGCATGATATTGCTCATTTGGAAATGAGCTTGCCCTATAAGTTGGCCAATTCACACGTAATTCACATTTATTATATTCGTATTTGGTTCGAGTTATGATTTGCATTGGGCTCATGTTTTAGAATCTTGGCCACAGATGTTTCAAGTTTTGTTTTAATTTTCTATGTAATTGAGCTTTCACTGAGATGTTGATGTCTTCGGTGTGTTTTCGTTTAAGCTTTGCGGTGTTTGGGCTAAATTTCATTAATGTTCTTTGATACTAAATTAACGATCCTTGTTATGGCAGAAGTAGTGTTGGGAGTTTGGGTAGATGTGCTATTTTCTCATCTAGCTGGAATCACTCGAATTCGAGTAACACTGTGTTTCTCAAACTTTCCCCGGGCATAGTTTGATCGAACTTCTTTTCATGAAACTTAAAACCAGTGTTTTTTAATCGCAAGTTTCTTTGTAGCACGTTTACAAAGCACACTCCTATACCATTTGAGGTTGGGTGGTTTTATTAATGAAGTAAGAACTGAGTTTGGCTTCACGTGGTCATTTTGTTCTTAGCCGAAGAAAATGCTGTGAACGTCGGGGGTTATGGTTCCTCTGTAATAGCATTATGTTATTCCAAAGTACCATACTTCGTTGCCAGCATCAAGGAACAATCCACCCGGTGTCCCTTTTTGTTGTACTACTAATCAGCAGTATTGCTTTATCGCCTCACGTACCCGGCTAGTGTGGGTGAGGACGCATGTCCTCGGGGTTTTATTACTTAGGTCATGTTAATGACTAGTTGTAGGCGTTTGTCTAGTGTCGTCTTTACTTTTCTTATTTCTCTTCATGCTAAATTTATCAAATTGCTCCCATGCATTTTTTCGATATTGCATTCAATTTTATCTCATTTTTTTGCTATAAGTCAGTAAATGTCTAGCCATCTTTGTCATTCTCAAATATTCATTCTTATTACAATACTGTTTATTTCTACCATAAATTCAATACAATTGGACTTAAAGGCTCTCACCTCTGGAATATTTAAAATGCCATGAATTCCCAGGTGTTCCTTAAAATTCTCTCGATTTTCTTCTCCTGTTCGTTATACTAAACCACCGCCTTTCAAGTCGGCATAGATACCCTCTAAGTTGTGCTCTCCTATGTTGCTCTGTTAAATTAGCTTTTCGTCTGACCGAGTGTTCGTGTTTTGGGTTTACTCCGTGCATCTAAACCATGCTTCAAGTATCTTCTCCCCAAATACAAGGGATGTAGGTGATTGGCAATGTCAGGAGTCCACTGCGAGCAATTGAGGGTAACTTGAGTGTTCTTGCTGCAGCTGGACGAGATGCTGGCGAGCTTCGAGATGCCCGAAGTAATCGAGAAGTACTTCCCGGGGGGCATATGCGGGCAGGACAAGTTCGGGCGGCCGGCCTTCATCTGCCCGGCGGGCACCACGGACGTGGTGGGCCTGATGCGCTCAGCATCGCGTAGCCAGCTGGCTCTCTCGCGCTACTACGTGATGGAGCGCATCGTCTCGGAGGTGCTGCCTGCGCAGTCGCGGCGCCTCGGCC
Organism: Anomotaenia brevis; assembly: GCA_030710315.1. Taxonomy (NCBI): domain Eukaryota; kingdom Metazoa; phylum Platyhelminthes; class Cestoda; order Cyclophyllidea; family Dilepididae; genus Anomotaenia; species Anomotaenia brevis. The sequence goes on from JAUOZQ010000005.1 coordinate 1,093,472, forward strand.
GGCCCGTGGACCAGCTGGTGGTGCTCTTCGACCTGCAGCACATGAACCGGCGCCAGCTCTGGCGGCCCTGGCTCAACTTCGTCCTCGAGATGACCTCCATCTTCGAGGTCAACTTCCCTGAGCTCATGGCCGTCTGCTTCGTCCTCAACGCCCCCTCCTTCTTCTCCATGATCTTCTCCCTCCTCAAGCCCCTCCTCTCCAAGGAGACTCAGGACAAGATCTACGTAAGTCTCCATCGCCACCGTATCCTCCTCTTAATTGCATGGCTTACCTGGTGTACCGGTCTCACTGGCTAACCGGAACACAATAGCCTCCTTCCAAACGAATGGAAAAATTGTTCCGGTTAGCATCGTTGCAAAAAGTCCCCGTTGACTGCACTGAGGACTGTTGTGTCTCTGAGCATCTCTCTCCGCCACTGTATTTATGACCTAGAAGTTGAAATTATTAGCTCAACTGCCATTTCTTCATGCATAGTCAAACTCGAGGGTAATTATATAAATCTGCATTGAGAAGAAGCCTTCGGCTACGTATCGACACCTTTCATGCACTAGTTGATTGCTTTGCCATTTTTGAATGCTGTTCGTATTCAAGCATCTGCGCTGTTTTTAAAGTTCTATATCTTTCATATCACCAAAGTATCACAAAACTAGTCCAGTTTGGCTAGCTACTTTCCGGGTTTGGATAAATGTGATCAATCCTTTCCATGCTTACTGCATTTCCTACCAGTTTCGCCCTTACTCTGGCAGGAAAAAGTTGAGTGGAACAGCTAACCACTTCGAGACTACCTGCTTACTAAATTACAAGAACAGTGCCTTACAGTACCTTGGTAATCTAAATAAAGCCTTAGAGAATTGAATTTGGGGTGAATTTTCCTGCTTTAAGGTAATCTTTCCGATACGTGAAATGCTCCCCATGTGAGTCTGTGTATCTGCCTAGGTGAGTCAGGTGTGCAGTGGGAGTTTCTGGGTGGTTTGAGGAAGGCTGCCTAGGTGGGCTTATGGCATGTAGATCACGGCTTTGCATTGTTCCTACAAAAGAGCCCAAGTACTTTTGGAATTATGTAACCCTATTTATCCCTTTCTTTGTATCTGGATAGTGTTTGGATAAAGCTATTTATGTCTAAGTCGTCGTTGTGACATTCTGTCGCTAGTTCTGACGGTTTCAGTTCTCCCACTTTGATAGCATCATAGCTGCTTGAAATTGTCAATAGACATCCATCCTTGTCGGAATTTAATTAAACACAGGTCTTAATTTGAAGTCAGATGCTGCTAAATGCATTCAAAAGCATTTCACATCTGATATGTAGCGTTTCATAGTCCAAAGTTGTCTTCAACTTTCTCTATTAGTTTTAACTCCACAAAATTCTCGTAAAGTGTATGGGGATCGCAATCTAATAGCATAGCTTTCATGTACTGCGCGTTTTACCATCGAAATTATCTGTTTACGTGGAGGAACACAATGTTTATAGGCCATGTGGTACATCTCGTAAGCAAAACGATCCAAAATAAACCTATAGCTTTGGCAAGCATTTGGAATTCCCAGTCACAATCAACAATAAACTCTAACACCATTGTGATCTAGAAACTAAGTGCCTGATGCCACACTCACTATTTGACACAGAGATTCTAGAAACTGACCCCCAGGATGCCTGCTATTGCCGAGAGTCTAGAGTCTGCTACTAAACCCAACAAAAGTGTAGGCAGGTTTCGTCATTCGGTGGTGTTGTCATTTTGCGCCTTCCACATCAGCATATCATGACTGCTGCATTCCAGTTGCCGGTCTCTCGCAGTTTCGGAGACCCAAATGATGTTAGATCTTCCCACTCCAATCATCGCGACCCTACCACTCTCTCACTGCGACCGTTTATTTGCAAGTCGGCGTGTGCTTCGTTTAACAACTGTGGCTGTCACTCGTAGCACGATGTCTCACCACTTGTTTTGGTTTGATGGTCACTCAATTCCATTACTCAGCCTACTATTTCGCTTGGCATTATTTACGGGTTTTGATAGGTGTTTACACCAAAGGGCCATTGCGCGCGGTCGATTGGACAGGGTCTTCCAGTGAATCAATTTCGTGAGTCCTTCTTCACTCAACCATGAAAAGGAAGAAAGTTGGAATTATTTGACGTGCACGTCCTAACAGGCGTGCAATGTCATCAGCAGGTGTCTTTCAATATACTGTCGCTCCCCATTCTTACCTTTGATGGTATTACGGCCCCTATGTTCCCTGTCTTCACGGAGCGGACGTTAAACTGATCGTCATTTTAGCATGAATGAGGTAACGATGTGAAGGATCTAATTTACTGTCTGTAGCTGCCGCTTTCACAACCGACGGTGGGAGTGTCATCGTAATAACTTTGGTCATAATCGGGGAAAGCGATGTGGTACTAAATAACTCAGACGTTAGTCAACTGTTCTGCTTAGTTAAAGGTTAGCGACACTTTCCTGCTATCTCAAGGGACGTTTTTACCTAAAGTCTCACTAAGACCCAGGGCGTATTTCAGCTTGACCGTCACGCCCCGTTAGTTTGAGGCTACGCATTCTGGTAATTTTCGCTTAGGTCAGAAATGCAGTGCTGTTTTTTGGCGATGCTGGGGCCGACCTTTGCACCCACCAAATGCGTCGCAACGGGGACTCACTGCAGTGAACTTTCGAACCAAGTAGCACAAATATGTGCAAAACAGCCCGCCGTTGATGGTGTCCCTATTCGCAGTTCTCGGCATCCGTTTGGAAACCCATTACCTGGTTGGTTCGTGTGAAGAAGAAGAGGAAGAAGGTATTTCCTCTTGACTATAAATAACAAACAGGCTAGCTAAGGGTTAAAATAATGATGACTATTTTCTCGCATTTCGTTTCGTTTTATTCAGCCACATAGCTCACGATTACTTAATGAATTTTTCTCTCTCCGACTTTCAATGTGCAAAGGACAAAAGAGTTGTGCTTGGCATTGATTTGTGTCTTATTTCTTCCATTATCCTCATGTGTGGCAACTTGAAGGGAAAGTATTACATCTAGTAGAGGGTTTCTTAGCTGATGAAAATGGTGGCAGTGATTTTGCACCTAGCTACCAACTTTACGATTCTCTCTCTCTCTCTCTCTCATTGGGTGGCTACGATGTTGGGGTCACCTCTGAGGTCACTTATCATCAACTGCGTTCTGCGATGCCCCTTCGGTCCCCTGGTTTAAAAGGGGCGGATAGTCTCTGCAATCCTTGGTAGGGAAGGAAGTATGAAAAGGCTGGTTTCTGTGTTTGCATGCACAGCAGAGTGCCACTTCTAACGGGTTGTTAAACAGGCAACAATAGTCCACTGTACCGGCTTTACTGCCCTTTCTCCTACTACTCCCCCTACCCAGCTCGTTTGCTTGGCTTTACAGCGCGCCTCTCCTTTGCCATTTCCGTCCGTCTATACGGCCTCGCGTACCCTTTTCCCGCATGCCTACACCCCATCCCTCCGTTCTGGTTTGAGCAAGTGGGTTTTTTCCATTTTCTGCCCTCAAGTATAAGTGCCAATTGGCTAGAAGTGGGATTGTTTAGCCATTTTTAGCAGGCACAATAAACGTTTTTACCAACTCCGGAGCCTATGATGTGGGAAAGGCTCCAAAGTTCATTCAAAAAAGTAATAGGCGCGTGCCTTTTCGGGGTGTAGAATACTTATCTGGGGCTAATAGTGCTAAAATGAGCTTCTATTCTTAGTAGTTGTTAAGATCTTTTTCCTGGAAATTTGAAGTAGGGGGAGTCATTTTGGATACAAAGTTCTTTATGAACCGGAATGTGCATGAAAATAATGAAAGACCATTCGTTATTATTATTCCCCATTGGTTTTACCGGCATTAGGACTTCGTAAATTCTATATAGAAAAGGTGCAAATGTGATAAGTTTTAAGAAACATTCTTTCGAGAATCAGTGAATGAGAAGGTGCAGAGAGTTTTTTCGTTCTAGTCTTGACAACCGAATAGGCACCAAGTGGCTTCTCTCCGGACAAAGGGGAGGGTATTTGAGCTCACCACTCTCTCTCTCTCTCTCCCTGTCTGTCTGCTTGCCTACGGGCGGACGAGCGAGCGAAATTCTTGAGTTAGATTAATTACCTGTCCCTGCTTTTCAACTTCGAGTTCGCTGCGTTATTCACTCTCATTTGCGTCGCATTGAGGCGGAGAACGACAAATAGAAGCCATCCATCTTTCTCTAAAAAAGAACTATGAAAAAGTCGCTCTAAATTATGTCCACTTAGGGGTTTTTATTTCCATGTACCTTCGTTGAACCTCCACGGGACAAATCGAGAATGCGTATTTATGGCAAAAAGTCTTGCTAAAATCACCAGTAGAGGATTGGTGATGACTTATATGGTTCATGCTTGGCGAGCGTTTAATAGGTATTTTCCTGGCTCACATGAAGAGTGGAAATGAGTTGAATTTGTGGATGCTACAAATGCTTCAGGCGTCCTCCTGTCTCCTACCCCTTTTCAAACTTTCGACAGATTGATCGATGGCTTTGCAACCGACGGTAGTATTTATGGTCTATACAACTTACATATCTGTCCGAAGTTAATGCTATTGGTGCCTTATCAAAATCGTCTCTGTTGCCGAAGCCTTTTTAACCTTCAATAGGGCCTCGAATCTTTCTTGTTAGTGTATGGTTGGTCTTGTCGCCTTTTTCTCATGACATTGATTGGTGGGGCCAGTCTAAGCCCAATGCCACGCTTATATGCCTTATTATGCAAATCCGTTTGCTCTCAAATAGACTGGTCCATGTGGGAGTGTTAAAGAGAATTAATTCACTGGAGAAAGAGGATTAATCGAGCTAGCAAATTCCCTCCCATTATCCATTTTGCAGTCGAAAATATTCTGAAAAGCGTTCCTCGTTTCTCTGCTCACCTCTGAGTCACGTTCGCATGTGGACCAGTTGCTTTCGAGAAAGCCTTGGGTGTTGACAGTCGTGGTCGAGCGCCCTTATCTGGCAGATAGATTATTTTTAAGTGGGATAATGAAAAATTTCACATTTCTCAGTGAGGAAGTGGACTGAGAATGAACCGTTTCGTTGGGCATTCTCTCGCTACTTCGTGCCAATTCGACCTTCGTTTTGCTTGGGAGGCTAATGAGGTGGGCTATGGTAGAGCAAACCGAGGTTTCGCACTTGGTCGTTATGGCCGTGGAGCAGGGCTTTTCGTGGTAGCTTAAGGGTAAAACCCACCGTGGAGGCACTGAAAATTGCATGCTTTATTGTACGTGGTCGTTTGGAATTCCACGTTGCGGGTTTATGGGGGAACACGCCCGGCCATTAAGGCGACGGTCTGCATTTGTGTACCCCTGGATATACGCGGCTAAAGTGAGAATTATGTTTGTCGTTCGAGGGTCTGTCAGTTTCAAGGTTTGCCTTGAGACGGTGCGATTGCTACACTGCCTATAACAACAGTAAAGGCCTTCTACTGAAAAAACCCCTGTGTTTTCTAGACTGACCTTAAGACTATGCGATCGTGCAACTGAAAAAGTAGTGACCGAGATTCTGAACAAAGCTCGGGGACAACATTTGACATTGTGGAAGCAAAAACTGGCGTTTACAATGCGTTGTTTCATATTGTTAAAAAACGAAAAGTCGGGAGACCACATTAGTCAACCTACTAGGTGTTCACTATGAATTCTACGTTGTCATCAGGCAAAGTGAAAGTGATTCGGTAAACATTTACTAGATTTAAAAATTCCTTTACTATGGAAATTGGACAATTTTGAACGAGCTTTATTGAATAAACCCGCGTTAACGTCTACTACAGCCTCAAGCTGACCCCTCCGGAAACTGGAGTAAGCTGATTTTACGCTGCCTTTGGGGAAAGGATCTCGTCAAACCTATCTTTAGTCTATCCTCGCTTAACTGGATTTTATACCACTGACACGGCGATTCGTGTCTTTTTCGACGACAGCGCTGTCCCATCCTTAGTGTTCCATTGGCGAGGTCATATGTTGGGACAGGTACAGCCACGAAACACGGGTGACAAGCATTTTTTTAACTTTCCCTTGGGCTAATCCTGCTTCTGACATACACGTGGCTGTCCATCAGCTATTCCACGTTGGTATCTGAATCCCACTTGAGCGCCTTCAAAACCTCTCTGGAGATTTTCAAAGTGAAAATTTGCTGTATAACCTCAATCTGGTGCTCTTTTCTGTTACTTCCTTTTAGCCACAGCCTCTTCTAAGCACCCCGTTCATGTGGGGTTGTCTTTACGGTGTTCAGGGGAGTAGTGAGTAACAACCACAATCTCATACTTATGAGGTCGAAATTGAAGGTTGCGAATGAAGAATATATTGAAATTTTCTAGGAGACTTAACCTGAATACCTTTAACACATCTGGAAAAAGCAAATAAGTAGTGGTCTTTCAAATTCATTCCGAACATCCTAGCTGGTCACCGGACCTCATTAAATGCAGTGCTAACTCAATCGAAGGGGTGAATATGACGCGAGATGGTGTGGTTGTAGATTCTCGGATCGAACTACCAGGACGAGTTGCTGCGGCTGTTCAATCCGGAGGACCTGCCGGTGCACTACGGGGGCACGATGCGCGACCCCGACGGCGACCCGCGGTGCCCCTCGCGCATCTGCTGGGGTGGGCCGGTGCCCGAGTCCTACTATCAGATCCAGGTGGCCGAGGACGGCTCCGGCGCGGCCGTCGACGAAGCCTTCCAGCTCGTGCCGGTGGGCCGCGGCTCCAAGGAGTACTGCTACCTCGGCGAGGCCAAGGCCGGCGACACCATCGCCTGGGAGTTCTACACCGAGGCCAACGACATCGCCTTCAGTCTCTGGATGGAACCCAGCAACCCTGCCGCCCCCTCCTCCCCGACCAACGAGCCCTCCCCTTCCTCCTCCTCCTCCCGTCGCCGCTCCATCAAGTCGCGCTCCGGCGGGAACGGGGGAGGAAGCAACGGAGGCGGCGGTGGGATGTCCACCTCCTTCTCCTTCAACAACCTCCTCGGAGGAGCGAACAAGCTGGACTTGACGCAGGTCACCCACCCGGTGAGGGTGGACTGCGATCTCGTGCCGGAGGTCGGAAAGCGCAAAGTGGACAGGGACGGTAGCTACTACCTCCTTTTTGACAACTCCTACTCCTGGACGCGGGCGAAGCGCGTGTTCTGCAAGAGTGAGGTGACTCGATGCGAGGCCAATGGCGTGGTAGCTGGCCCCACTGTAAACGGCAACTCTAATAACTGTGTTCGAGAGGCTGAAGAGGAAGCAGAAGGCGGTGGCTTGGACAAGATTGTAGACGGGGAACTCTCCGAGGTTATGAAGGTTGTCTGTGCGCCGGGGTACTCTGGTCTATCGACGTTGGATATCGACGTAACGGCTCTGATGATGGTCCTGCTGCGAACACTTCCGATCCTGCGGCGCAGAAATCGCCAGGAAACGCCCTCCCCAAAGTCCTCTCCCACCTCCTCCTCCTCCCTGGTGAAACAGGTCAAAATCACCAAGCGGCCTGTCGTAAAGACGTCCGTCTGACTGGTTGCTCTTGCGTCTTTCCTTCCACTCTTCCCGATCCACGAGTAAACTAAGAGACCACTAATACTACTACTACTGCCACCGCCACCACCACCACCACCACTAAAATTACTACTTTTTATACCTTTTGATTGGATATAACTATTTAGTTCCATGCTTTGAGTGTGTGTATGTGGGTTTGGTTGCGTGAGGTCTAAAGCTCCCGCTCTTCTACGAAGTGGCTTTTTATTTCCTGCTCTTAAATTCTCCCTCACCACACTCTCTCCTCCCCCTCTGGGTACGTGCTATTGTGTGTGCGAGTGTGGAGAGAAACACTTCCTTTTCAATACAAATAATTTATATTCGATTTGGCTAAACACCCGTCTTCCTCGTTCCCCTTTGCCTTGCGAAAATGGTTCAAGATTGGAGTTGAGTTGTGAACTCAGTTTGCGTCACTGTCAGGCTTTTCGCTAAGTGACGTAAATTACCGTTGGGACTTGCTTTGGACGCTAAGTGAATACGCGCTAATTATTTCGCGAAATTCTGGTGTTAGTAGGTGCGTTTCTTCTGAGGTATCTTAATTAAAATAATACTTCTTATTGAGCCGCTGATTATTAGAAATTGAGGATTTAAATTTCAGAAGCTAACAAGTAAAGCAAAGATGCGATCTGTCAGAGAAGAGGAATCGGGCATCACAGCCTAGGAAGGGAATGTAAATGCGTGCAAACTGTCAAGGGAAAAGTAGTGAGCCTAAAGTGAACCGATTGAGTGCACCGTATTTATGTGCATTTGCTAAATGCGGTATATCAGTAAGTAAGCCGACTACCAAGTTACACGAAGCCATTTAATGACCTAGTACACATACCTACCTTCATTTTTCGATTCGTGTCTCGAACATCACAACCACAACTTCATTTGGTTATTTCGGTTTAGTCATTTCCTAAAAAAACTGATGAAGAAACGTACGATCTCGGCTACATGCAAGTGCAACTTCGTGTTGAAGGACTCTGACCAAATTAGCAGGATGCATGCTCGAGGCACTAAAACCATCTCTAAAATGGGTGTTCTGCTTTTATACACAAACGTTCTCCATCTACCTCGATATACTTCAAAGTAGCAAAAGAGCAAGAAAACACCGTAACGATTTTTCTTTTTCAAAAAAAGGGTTTGAAGATATTAGTTGAAAAAGTCTTTCTAGAGAAAGAGTTAGAACTTGGAGGTAGGAAAAACTTGTAAAAATTTCAAATCAATGTAGCTCGATTTATTGTAGGACTATGAATCAAGAGATAGTTAGATTTTAAAATGAATGTTTTAAAGCCTATTAATTTTTTGAGGCCATGAATGTACTTTTACAGAGACAAGTTTTTTAAGCAATAAAATTCACAACCTATGTTAATGAGAAACTTTTGGGATTGAGATTGCAAGAGGTGACAGTTTAACTTTTAATTCACCGAGTTTCCCATTTTCATATCTGTCATTTTTGAGGTTTAGCGAAGGTGCCACTACTAGATACAACAATAGATAAGTACCGAGGGCAGTGAATCAGTAGGCTTAGTGAAAACTTCAGCATGGAAAGAAATAAGCATGTACTAATGCTATTGTAGAAGGTACGATAGTGCTGTTTTGGGGAAGAGAATTTTGGGTTAAGTGCAGTGAAAAATGTCTTTCATGCTTTGCTTATTACTTCATTAAGTGGCAAAAATCGTGATTCAGGACATTCAGAACCTGGAAATGTTCAGGAAACTCATTATATTTGAATGCATTCAGAAAACCTTATGTGGGTTTAATCTATGAATTTATTTGGCTCTACTGATTTGGGAAAATCAACTGCGATTGATAAACCTTAAGTGTTAAAAGTCCAGTTACGATAAAAATCCTAATTTCTCAATTCATAAATACTGCAAATGAGCCTCTTGTTAATTGAAAGTAAAACTTTGTCTTTCGATGGGATAAGAAACACGGACGCATCTGCTGGGGGCCAAAGATGGACTTTTAGCTGAACAACCAGGAGCCAGCTTATAACTCTGCCTCCCTGACCTACTTATGACCTAGTTCAAGAGTGCAAGCATAAGCCCATGATGCTTCAAGGTTAAAGAACTTCTTCAAAATATAAAAGTCCGCTGCCTCCTCCAATATGCTTACAACAATCGACGGGTAAAACTTCATAGCTATTAAAATAAACTACTACAATGATGATTATGATCAATGGTAGAGGCACTTTGCTTGTTAAATTTTGATAAAACTGTTTTACTAAATTTTTCAAAGGAACAGAATTCGGCTGATTAAGGTATGTGCTCCAAAATTCTTTCAGCCTTGAATCTCTGAGAATTGGCCATCGACGTCTATGGTTTAGCGTCACTATGATTCGTCTACTTTGCGTACTCTTGTCCCATTGATGTGTGCTACTAGCCTCAGATTCTGGTGTTTTGTTATTTCTTTAGTCAATTTTTAGTTGTCCTTCATCGTGAGAGGCAATTGGCGTCAGAATATCCCTTACATTGTTTCGTTGCTGGATACTCACTTGTTAAAGCTGGTATGGATGTTGAGGCCTGAGCATACAGACGCGCCAAACCAGATACAGGACTGCTTGTTGTGCTCACACCTCATCAAGACCTTGCAAGGCAGGTGACTTATCTACTCCGTTGACCAATCAGCGTCCTGGTTGGTATCCTTTGTCCTCATACACAATAAAAGTGGATTCTGGCAGTTCTGGCGTTGAACTGCTGGGTGGTGGAAGCACAAGGGAAGGCGGTTGCTGGGAGGCTAGAAAACGAGCTATGACAACGAGCTATGACAACGCCGTGACTCACACCTGTAAAATCCTACCCTCGATTTTGCAAGATGCTGGTTAAATCACCCAGCGCTCTCCCTTGTTAGCCCTGTGTTCAATCGACCCTCATTCGGGTTCAGAGGAGATTTCCCACCCCTCTCAACTGCCGTATCTTCTGCTGTTATAAAGCATCTAGCACTCCTACAGAGGCCTGAGAGTGGCCATTTTCTTTCCCAGTAGACTGTCTCACTTTCAGGCCACATCTAATACCTTGGAAAATTCTTCCATCTACACACAAGTCTTTACCTTTTTGAACCAAGTGAAATATTCATCAAATCTAGTTGAAAGTGATGGTAGCTCCTGGTAGCCCTTAAGAGGACCAGGAATCGGTCGATAGGCATTAGATGTTGATGGAACCGGTCTGTCTGGCTGGCGGGCAAGATGCAGAAGCAAAAAAAACGATCATCCATTTCAAGTGGCCTTGAGCCTTTTAAGCTACTTTAGGCTACTTCACTTGCACTAAAACCGCTTTTTACACAAGTAAACTGGTCACAGTACCGACGAAATGTAAGCTCAATAAATGGCTTCAAGACTACCTCTGCTAGCTTTTCAAACAATGCCAATGGAATAAGTGATTGGTTGGCGAAATAGGGCTCTAGGCTAAATTATCCTAGCATTCGTTAGTAATGACCTCATGTCCATCTATCCGGATTCAAATGTATTGAGGAATTAGCCATGGTAATTAGGAATATTAGTTCTAATAGTGTTAATTGTAAACACTATAACGCTTTTACAAAGGCCAAATCGGAAAGAGTTGTTCATTATTTGTTTTTGTGAATGTTAGGAAGGTTTATTTATCTTAATTCTAATTTGAACTTCAAAGTGTATTTCATTTACACTTGTATTTTCGAACAAAATAAATAAAGGATGAAGTCGAGGATGTTTTAAATAGCTCAGTCAGTTCTCCACTAATATATCGACCACATTTCACTACATTAAAATTGTTGGGTTACAAAAATATCCATGCATCCAAGCTGGTGTAAAGCTAGATTATCTACCATTGTTTACCTGCGTGCTTTGCATGATAAATAGATTTCGCAACTCGTGATATCTGTTTACATTTATATATCTTGGTTTAGGTGATTCTCAAAAGAAACTTCCGGAATTCAGTACATTACAAACCCAAGTAAGTAAACACGTGAATAAAACAAGATTTGTCAATACATTTACAGCGAAAACAAGAGCAAAGATGATATTTAAAGGAGCTTATAATCTTGACTTGACATGTCAATACCTAAAAATACATTGATTTACAACCTGAATCTTAACCGCACTTACATTCATGCATAACATTGATAGACACTAATGATATTAGAAAAGGGAGTTCCTCGTTTGTGGAAACTAGTTATTTTATACACCACGTGAAGTAGTGGACAGATGATCACTAGCATGACTGACCTCTGATCAGCCGATGACGTCAGTGTTTGGGAAAAATCACTCTCTAAAAATAATAGCTAGTTCGTTTATCAAGAGGCTTGTAAAATGCCAATGCGTATGGAATATTGGTCGCATTTTGGCCTCAGAATATATGTTCGAAATAAAAAATTCAATTAATTCAATTAATTAATTATAAGAAATATTGGAATAATGGAACAGAATTAAGGCGTTCACTGCTAGCTGGAAGTGATTTAATTAAAAATAGTTGCATTCAAAAGCTTTGAACCTCAGTATACTTTAATACGTCAACTAAGGATTTAATTTCACTAAAATTCCCATGATTTTCAAATAACTAATGAGTCTAGATGCAAACGGATCTATGCATTTCAAATGAAACTGTGACGTGTTGCGAAATGTGATGAGAGATCAAATGTTAGCCGGATTTCAAGGTTTGTCGTGATTCAGTTTTACCTGGACATTCCTCGCAATAATTTGCTTTTTCATTGAAAGGACTACTTCTTAATTAAATATTAATGCAATTAAATAAACCCGAATGAGCTTACCAGCTGCGGACAATATTATTTATACTTACCATGATCTAAGGCATTGTAGTACAAATAATGTTACCTGGATGTTCGATTTGTAAATTCTTTTCATCTGCTTTGTCTTAATAAGGTCACTCAAGTAGTGATAAAATCTTCAAGTGTCCGTACGGAGTTCAGGTACTCAGGAAGGTTTTTATAGCCCTTGTTTGTCTCATGCCTCGGTTATAAGTCTAGTCTTAAAAGCGGTGTGCAGTCCTGTCGACCGCATTTTTCAGAGAGACCCTTGGTTTAACACCCTTACCAACAGCTCTCGCACTTCTCTGTAGATGAATGAAGAGTTACATAGCTGGATAACGTGTAACGATTTGCTTCGATATCTCCAATATAGAGCTCATTTCTTCGACTAGCCCAGGATGGAAGTGTGTTAAAAAATAGCCTGGTGAATCGAGTCCACAGAAAGAATCTCATAAGTCAGACTGTGGAGGAGAAAGGGGGAGAGTCGATAGAGTAAACCTCAGAAACAGGGTTTGGGACACTGATTTCCTTGCAACAGACGGATTCGAGGAAGGGACCGAGATGGTACTTTAAAGGATCTAATCACCATCTTCAACCGGATCCAATTTAGAAGATTTTTTAATGGACTGGAATCCCAAGTAATTTGACCTCTCTTTAACGCTTATTACAACAACATGTAATTAAAGCACAGAAGTAAGTGAATGATCTCTAGCCATAATTATGACCTCTGCTTTATTGTAATTCACTTTACAAGGCCAGAAGAATGACTGCAATGTGTGATTTGATTGGGAAAATAAGCGTGGGACCACATCATCGGCTATCAAAACGGGTAGTAAGGAGATCAGAATATCCCAAGCTCGCGAATTTGCGCAGTCTGACATAAAAGTCTTGTTTTTTGGAACATCGCTCGAATTTTTCCATGCTATTAGCAATATGAATCGGAGTCCGAAAATTGAATGCGTCTAATTTACGTTAATCAAACGATTTGTATAAATTAGCTACTTGTTCGGAACTGCCAACATCTTTTTTTTCCAGTAAAATAATTCTATCTAAAGCAATCCTTTTTTAAAAGGACCACCAAGTAAGTGCGAATGAATTATAAGAAACGTGGGGAATATGCGTTTTTGAAATAATTAACTTTATACAGACATTATTGAAAATTTGGCCACTAACGGAGATGCAAATAGAGTATGAGGCTACTGACAGTAATGAATTTAAATTCATCATAGAAGAGTTGAGACGCCACAGTTTGTTTGATGGCTCAGCGTTGACGTATGAGTATTTATAAATCGAAAGTCGAATAATTACCTCTTCCTTGTATGGAGAAATTTATAATCCAATAACGGTTAAATTTTTTAAGTTGTTAATAGGCTCTGCACTATCATAATTAATATTCTTATGCCTATCGTTATGCTTCAGTATGTCATTGGTATGTAAAATATGGGCAGTATCGTGATTAGATTGGAGTCTCGAACCAAGCTCTTGATCCATTAGAGTATTCCAGTTTCTGGTATGATCCCGTGAGGTAGTTCATATTTGAAAGAAAAATAAAAAAGGAAAAGTGCATTCTCTGTTCTTTTAAAAATTATTATTGGACCAGACCAAAACACAAAGTTGTCATATCGGGGTCCGTGAGCGAACCCAGTGTCCCCGTCGGTACCCGAGATGTCGGATCAGTATCTGTACACTATGATAGCGAGGAAGTCTAATCAGGACGCTGATTACAAGGGGACATTCCGGAACCGGGCGAGTGGGGTCATGTTCAACCAGCAAGAGCAATCCCCTTCCTAGCTGGGCAACGATTGGTGAAAATCATCGGGTGTGGGCAGGCACCCAGACAGGCACATTTTCAGGGCTGGATGACCGTGCAGCTGCGTTAGTTGCACCTCTCAACCAAGAGCCAGAGAGTGAACACATTCACATAAAATATATTAATTTCAATATGCATGCACCCTGGAAGCTTACTATTTTATGTGAACTCAATGCGGTCGATAGTGTGTCTGCCTATCGTAGAAACTTCAGCTTAAAGTTTTTATGACAAGAAACATTCTCAAAGCCATAGAATGCGTAACACTACTGAGATTTCGGCATTTTCATTACGATATCGAACTTTAATGCAGATGTGGAGACAGGTTGTACAAATTTTATTAGTTCGCCTATTCTCCAGCTCTTGAAGCAAATAAACAGTACTACTTATACTACTTATACGCCGGATATGTTGAGTTAAAGTTCCCAGCATATGAAAATTAATAAAGGATGCCTCTGAAAATGGGAACGGTTCAGCCCTTGTTTTTGCCAAGAAACCCACGTGTATTATCCCTAAAACCCTCACCGGACTTATGTTTGGGAAGCGTGTCTCATAGAGGCCTGAATTATGCTTACTTCCCGAAGTAGGATCGTCTACTCATTGACTTATACGATAGCTGGTTCTATTCATCTGGGAACTTCTTACTATTGTTAAAACTGTTTCTTGCTTTCGGAAGTTTTGAAATCTAAATTAATTAAGCCCTTCTTTCGGCATTCCTAAGTGTTTTTTTCAGTATTAAATAACACAAACTTGCAAACAAGTTATTTAATGACTATATCAATGTCTCTCGAGTTTCTAAGGGAATACATACTCTGTTTGTTATATTTATTTAGATCCATTGTTTTGAAACAGGAAATCGTCTATTCATAAATTGAACTATCCACAATTTTTAGTGTATTATTAGAATAATACATATAATTAATTCGTCTATATGAAAAATGAATTTGGGTGTACTGGGTTCCGGTTTAATTCTCAGAAGTGGCATTTTTAATATCTTTCAGCTCTTGATAATGTCTTATTATGTTGGTATTCATGACTTAATAATCCCATTCTTATTTTAATTTAGGTTTAATCAACTGAAGATATCGTCATTAGTATAGACGGAACCTGATTTATTGCAGCAAAATGAAAGTGAGCTATTACGTTTCGCCATTATGTTTCGGTGGTTACCTTTTAGTGGAGGATCGTTGTTAAGTAGATTTATGTTTAGTTTCAGGAACACACCTTGATTTATTTATCGGCACGGATCTAATGGGAAAATGTCATGTAATTGATTTAGGTGGTCATAAATCTCACGTAGTGACGTGAAGTAAGAATGGTGAATTAATTTTCATGTATTTGATTTACCATAAACTACTTTAATACTGTTGATTGGTAGTTTTCACCCATTTGGAATCGAATTTATAATAGTAAGCATTTTCTAACACTTAAAATAAACCATCTAATTTTGAAATGCTCATAAAAATTCCTTTTCGATCACTCTTTCATCTTTATTCATTCAGGAGAATTTCGGTCAATCTGACAATTTTATTTCCACAAATCATCTGAGGAATAATAACTCACAACTAAGGTGGTGGTAAAATGAAGTATTGCAACCATCGAAACGTGTTTGTTGGTATTAAAATCTACGGTTCGCAGAGCCTCTACAAAGCAGAATATGACACACAGCTGTAGCATCTGGGTGTAAAAGCACTGCCTTGATGTTTGGCTCCTCTGCGTACTCCTGCTTCAAATCCTTTGACTGTAAATTCTTATAGGCTGGACCATCTAACGCTGTGTACCGCTACTCACAGATGTCTACTAATGCATTTGCACGGGCTTCCCTCTTCTTCTTCTTCTTCTTCTTCTTCTTCTTCTTCTTCTACTACTACTACGAAGGGTAAATGAAAACCACCGTACTAATATCCTGCAGGTTGAAGGCTTATTGATTTGGGGCTAAAATCCACGAAATCTCCTAATGAGGAAATTTCTTCCATTTATAAACCCCATTGAATAAAAATATAAATTTAGGTCTTCATTTTGATAACTGAAGTCATTATTGTAACAACCTTTTTCTCCGGCAAAATCAAGATAAAATGATAAGCCTTGTTTCCTTCTTTTTCTAGTGATAATATCCGGAAGGCAGATGAATTCGGAAATAAACTTCTATTTTGCTTCATTATAAATAAACCACGACATCCAATGGGACTCAATGATCATGGTAATAATGATTATGGCTTCGAAAAAAGTCTAAAGTTATCTTTACCTAAACTTAATTCTTTCTATCCACAAAGGTTGATCAGTTACTTATTACAAAATAATAGTTACAAGTTAAAAATAGTTACAAATTATCATGGTGACATATTACGTCTAAAAGAACCAGGTGTGATCCCAGTTTGTACAATAAAGATCATTTCTAGAATTCTATCCTCCATTACTCAAACATTACATACGAATACACAGCTGATGTGTTTCGTGTTGTAAAATTCAATGAAACACATATAAATGAACAGAATATCATGTTTACTATTGAATCTAAATATGAACTGGTGATTCAAGCTTTGTTGGATGACCGATAGAGGAGCGTCTTGGTGGTGGAATCATGGACTGTATAAAGCCATTAATGATGCAAAAGTTAAAGATGATTTCTAGTCCCTGAGAAGTCCCCAAAGAATTGTTTGCCAAGTGCTCATGAATTTTTACAGTCGTGCCAAAAAAGAGTGGCTTTACCTGAAACTTAATGGCCACCCGTAAAAGTGGGACCACTTTTCGTAGTTCTTTGGTTAAATTATTTCACAAACCAAGTTACATTTTAAGTTGTTTATTTTATGCCATTTTCAAGTAGCTCAAAATGGAAACTTCCAAAATGTGACATCATTGAAATTCGGATGCTGTAACAGGGTAATCTTTCATACGCGAATAAGTTATGCATGATGGTTAAAAGTAGTTGGGGTGAAATTTTCGTAAACTGACTGCCCTCTTAAGTTCCTACCTTCTTTTGTCTGATGCGTAGGTCTTGTGATGGTTGACCTTTCCCAAGGATGACTACCACCCCGAAATGTCAGTTGTGTTTTCGGGCTATTAGGGACACTCTCAGTGTATTCAAACTTTGTTCCCCGATAATTCGAGACACATGGTTTTTGGGTGGTTTTAAGGACAATCATGTCATTCGCCCAAGTAAATTGTAAGTTTTGGTGTAATAAGGAATTTTAATTCATTAAACAGTCCTTCGAATAGATTATGAAATCGATTAAAAATAATAAATGTCTTAATTTATGAATTGAAGTGTATGGAACAGAGTCATCGCAATTTCTAAGGTTTTTCGCCTCCCCAGAAATGGTTAAGAAGCCTAGATGAACATTATTTAAAGCAGCAGTATGGCTTGAGGTGAGATGATAAACTTTCTAAGGGAAAAAGTCTAATTGAAGTGTAAAGGCAATTTCGAAATGTGATATTTTTTGTAACGACGTTGCAATTTGATATCATCTCTATTCGAACCTTCAGGCATGAAGTACTGGTCACCAAAAAATTGCTATTGTTGCTAAAAACTAGTCAGTAGAACGTATTGTTTATTCTAAAATCAATTTATCCTCTTTAAACTGCATTCCGTTAGCCTTCACTCTGATCTGAATATCATGAACGAATACTAAAGCGCATTTATAAACTTTTGCCACTTTCAAAAATACTTAATGATGTAAATTCAAAATACAAGGGTTACCAGTATAACGTTCATCAAATTGCTACTTGCAATAAATTTCAGTAATGTATGAATAAGTAGCAGCAAATTTGTCAAAACAATATCAACAAGTTTTAAATTTGCTTAGTAAATAGTTTAAACTGGAATGGAAAGTGTTATTTCCAGCGAACTTTGAATCTAGTTTACAAATCTCTACTTATGCTTAATTTTAATGCAGTGGAAATTCTTTTGATATTAAATGTACTTCGGGTCAACAAATGTTTGAGAACATAAAAAGGAACTTCAGTTAATTTATAAGCAATCTTTGTAGAAAAATTGAATTTTTCGGTTTCCTAATTTTTTTTAAATCATTTACATTAATGAGTACTAATAGTATTAATAACGCAAATATTATTATTAGCATAATACTCGTACTAAGTTAAATTAGAGCACATTTTCCTTTTGAATACCGCACCAGGTTTTCAAAACGAATTCTTACTAATCTGTTCGAAATTCACATAGTTAAAGTCTTTTTAAAGCACTCCAAATTGGTTCGCACTAATATCGATTAAAAATTAATAATTGCACCATTTACGCTGATTGCTCTAGAAGGCTTCATCATCTTAAATACTCTTCTCTGAAGCAGCTCAGACTAACTGAAGATAATAAATAAACAATAAACGATTTAATTCACTTCTTCTTGAGTTAAAGGCGATGAAGTTATGGGAACTAAGCTAAACTAAACTAATAGACGAATGTACGTCTTCCGGGGATTCAGAAAATAAAATAGTTAATGGGAGGCTTATTCAACTCAATGTGGCATGTTTCTAAAATTAGTAGCATGGAAATGATATTGCAGTTTGACAATTACAAAAATCCAAAATTTCATGAACATTAAATTTACTCTAATGGAATGAATTTTGTTCAGTTTTTTTGCATTAGCTGTACAGTTTTCAATAGCATTACAATCACCACAATCGTGAGCTAATACTATATATATATGATAATTATAATTCAAAATTAAATGCCAGTTCATAACATCTAATTTACTAGGTTCGGTAAAGCTGTTCCACCCTAATGGTATCTAAGAATAAATCTGCTTTATTTTAAAGAATTTAATTTAAAATACTAACTCAACATGGCTTTAGCCTCACAGATGTCTCACTGGCAACAAAACTATCAGCTCTTTTGTTTTCGATCCTGCCACTGACCTTTTTCTTATGTCTAAAAGCAACATTTATAGGAATATTTATCGCAATATATTCGTTGCAATTTTGTAGACGTAATGAAAACGTGAATATGTTCTTAGCACGATAAACTATGCCGTGTTAAATTTTAATACTCAACTAAATCGAATGTATTTTTAGTTTGTTCACCAGGATTTCGCCGTTTATTTGCTGTGGAAATCAGTGCTACATAAATGGAATAGTGAGGTATGTGTTCACCTAAAATTCCTAATTTCGTACTAAGGATAAATGTAGTGGCAATTACTCTAACACGTACCACGATCATTTACGTGTTGAAAAAGTGAATACAAGAGGCGCCGCTTTGGTGGCAAAAAGGACCAACCTGGGGCCTTTGCACTATCAGCATCATCCTCCTTGTAGTAACAGGCGTGGCGTTGTAAAAAAATCCCCACAGCCTGAAACCTTGCCCCTAGCTTGGATTTTTTACAAAATCCACTGGTGTCTCAATGAAATACTCTACTAACTATAGCTCCTTCAATATGATCCACCTCACGAGTGATAAGATTACGCTGATACTTAGAATTTTATGCCCAGTTTATATTTTAAGTTGCTGACTTTGGTAGAAGTTCTTGAGAATGTGTGATCTTGACAGGGTTTTCCAGATTCATGCAAAGAAGATCTCACCAAAGCCTTTTTAATTTACTTCAAACCGGCTTATTCTTTCATTAGTGCCAATAAAAAGTCTTTGATATCAATTAAACAAGTATCTTTAAAATTATTTGAAAAACAATGAACTTGCAACATCTAGAAGACTATTTTCTTATTTCTGTGGCAAATAAGCTAAAAAGGAGTCAGAAAATTAATTAGATTTTATTGAAATTAGGAAAGCTAAGTCTGGCTATTTTTCCAGACTACGCTAGATTTGTCCCTCTTCCTGTTTACAGTGTACTCAACTTTGAGAACCGGTTATTCCAAGAGGCTGAAAATAAAACCATCACTACAATTCAAGGTTATCCGAAGTGGTGTTGATGTCAGCTAATCAAAGCACCACTCTAAACTAGTCAAACCTGCCGTTATTAAAATGTTATGCAAGACCCGATTAGTTAAGATACATTTATTCATCTACCCTTTATAACTAAAACTTTTTTGTCGAGAGCATTTAAAAATTTGATTCCACACCATAAGATGTTAAAGGGTTTTTGGATATCTTCAAGTTAGTTAATGGTGCGTTTTCATGATTGTCGTGGTTTCTGTTTACCAACTCTAAGAGGAGGCTTTCCACGCATACACCCGCAAAATGTTCGAATATTTTATCTCATTCTCAAGTCTTATATTGTATGGTGATTGTTTTCTTGGATTTAGGCGCAAGGGCAAGGTTTTTGTACCAGTTCACTGAAATTTCATCCACAAGTGCTACAAATAATGGCATCTTCTATTTAGCCTAACTTCTAAAACAAATTTTTATTATTTTATTTCATTTTTCGGTTTGTGTTAGTAGCTTCAACTTTCTAGTAATCGACTTCAGTTTGTATTATTACGATTTTCTATTTATCATTATATATTGCAGTTTAAAATGTACAATCTCTACGAGATAGCAATGAAGCACAAGGTGTAAAAATTCTTAAACTGCAATAACATTTGCAATAGGTTTAAATATTGCAAATTCAATTTTAAATTTTACTATTATCGCAGTCGAGCTGCGTGGTGTATATTGCATGTCTCCGTATATCAGATACAGGTCTATCACAATTTTCTGTACTTTTGACCGAGATACCATCTGATAACAACAGCTATGCAAATCAGCAACTATTTAATTAATTACAGTTTTAAAATCAGTCACTTTTGCAGACCTTAAATTCATTTATTTGAGAAAGTATAAAGTGAATGTAAGACGAGGGGAGAAGGGGACGTAAGTGTATTTAGGAACATTAAATTACACTTTATATAGCAGAAAAATGAATGCAATTTAATTAACCTCTTAGGAGCAGCTACTGCATTCTAGAGGTAATGTTTGGGGTTTAGTGAAGGGGTGGTCTAGAAACAAGCCTGTACTGCTAACTGACGTGTCCTTGGCTGCTGCTATGGAAGCCCCAGAACTTCAAGAGGTGACAAAAACACCTCTTTTGAAAAAAAAATCAAAAAGATCGGCGGAGACTAACTCCCAATCAGAGAGGGATACATTTCCTATAGGGCCGCAAGTGTTGCGGCGGCCTAATTTATGAATTCTTTGAAGTCATCCTTCCCCCAAACATTGCTTAACGAAATTGAAGCTGACTGGATGTGAAACTTGGGTGATTTACCACTGTGATGCTGAGTCTAAAAAACATAGATCCGACCAATAGCTCCCACGTAGACTCATCTTCAAGATCATCCATCAAGTTCTAAGCAGCTGAAAAGTTGGCTTGACGACAAGTGGTGACCATTCAGAGGGTGCGATTCTGATTTTAGAGCACCTTTAAAATCAGGACAACGCCAATATAATCAGGTCTTGAGAAAGCCATTGGAAGCTTCGATCGAAAACGAGGAGGGAAACAACATCACCGTTGTGTTCTATTTCTTCATGAAGACAATGCATCAACGGAAGCTCTCCGTCGAGAAGTGCTTCCGCACCCACCACACCTGTATAGCCTCAATTTAGCTTCACCGAGACTTGGTCATTCTCCTAAAAGTCAGAGAAATTCTTTAAGGGACCCATTGGAAGGACATATATTGTAAGTGAAACACTGCGCCATCAGTTCTCCAGAGTTCTTCGAAGACAGCCCTCGAATTTGGAAACATCGACTTGAGACCTGAATGGGAAATGTGTTGAGAAAGACCCCTAAGCATAGTGATTGTGTAAAATAAAATAGCTTCATACAAATTCAGGGAACTTTCTGATCCACGCGTTTATTCCACCTAGGAAAGGCACAAAAGAGTGCTCATTAGTGCTCGCGTGAGGAGAAGAGGCTAGCGCTAAGGTGCAGTGGGCGAAGTCCTAACGTTTCTTTTCCGATTACAGCAAAACAAACGCAACTTGAACCCCCTGTAATACTCTCCGTGTCACCACTCCTAATGATTGGACCCCTCGCAAAACTAAACTATTACGCTTTGTATTTGTGGAAATTTGCTTTCAAGTTATTCTCTCGGGTTGCAAACATAAAATTAAGCAGAGAGGTAGTCCCACTAATAAATTCATTGCCTGGAGTAGAGAAAATGAAATATTTGGAGACAAAGAATGAAATTCAAGGAACCAAAAGAGCTTGATGTTTTTATGTAGATTCATAATATGCTCCTACACAAGCCAATTGATGGGACGCTCTTGCCTGGCTCATTATTAAATAACTAGTAATATATTAGTGCTTACTTTTTAACAAGTTATAAGTGCCTAGGTTTGTTAATGTTTTCTGGCCAAGTTTTATTCATTTCGAGAAGTAGTTACCCCAAGACCCTTTTTTCACATTAACCGGTACATCCTCCATCTAATTAAGCACCCATGGGTTACAATAAATGAGAAGAATATGATTTTTTATAAAATTAGTGCAAAGAAAAATTTAGGTTTAAATTCTTTCCCCATTCTTACCTGGAGGGCACATCAACGCTGACTAAAAGGCCGGTGAAGAATCACCTATGCCGGTTGAAGTAGATAGAGCTATTCTGCAATGTCGGACTTTTGCTCAACCAATTTATCCCTGCCTCCTCACAGCCCCAACACCACTTTAAAAATATATATAACAAATCATCCCTTAAGTTCCGTCTGACTTTATCTTCTTAAATTGAACGAAGCTTAAAGTGTATTCCACAAAATCTAAAATGGATCTGAGAATTGGATGCAGTAAAGCCTATCAGACATCACTTTACAAAGCAATAAAACTGAAAGAATGAAACTAGTCAGCCGAAGCGGCTAGATACATTCACTCTAGAGGGAATGGTTTGCGAAATTTAGAAGTGGGGATTTCACCCTCCTCGAAGAAGAAGAGAAGAAGAAGAAGAGGATTGAACTGGACGACATCCAGTTGAGTTTGACGATAAGCAGCTTTCTGAAGAAGCATTATGAGTAGAGAAATTGGCAATTAAGCTTAGCTCAAAACATATAGCTGTTCATCGTCACCCTTAAAAACTTGGAAAACGGATGCGTCTTATCTCATTGTCCGAAAGCAGTATCAAATGCTGAGTTGAAATATGCTCTTATATCCCCCATTATCGCCAGCTTGGGGGAGGAGAAAAGACCTGCGCTATTGAATCGAGAAGGAATAATGCGATTCGGCAGGACAACGCAGCACGACCACCCCACTTAGCAGGAATCACGTCACCAAAACCCGGGAAGAACTTGGTTGAGAGGAAATTACTCATCCACCACCTTATTCTCCCAACTACCTTGCTCTATTTCCACTCTACTACCACTTGTTGTGTAGTTTGCATAATCATTTAGAAGAAGGAGCTTTTACAACGCAGGCGCTTGAAACGGACATTTGTGAGTTCTTCGATTCGCAAGCAAACAACTTTTCCAGTATTAATTAGCATGGAAATAGAAGGAAAGAAGTCATAGACGATCAGGTTCATTAACCCTCACGAATTCGCTATGAAGCTCTTGCATCCGGTTCCCGACCAAGGTAGAGGATATGTGCAGCCGTGTGTGACTCACCAAATGAGCCTTCTACAACAGTCTCGTTAAGAACCACTCAGGAGAATGCATTTCGTGGGCTTTCTATTTAACCTGGTGTGGGAAGAATGCAAGTTGTAAGAGAAGACTTCCCAGTTTGGTAGGAGATCGGAGAGAGGTTCCGACCTTATAGCTCATGCCAGAATAACGCTGTAATAATAGGACTTGTGTATTTAATGTTATATATCACATTTAAGCATCAGTACTCACTGCTCATTGACTGAGGATGTCTTCCTTTGGCTGTCAGGCAAATTACCCTTCCGTATACTCATCCCAGTCTCAAGTAGCAGAGGAAAATCTTCAAAAGCTACCTCGTCCTCCCTCTCCTATATCACTTTTGAATACACCTTTCTATAGACAAGACCATCCACCTCGGGGGCTGAGGTGTGGCCATCTGCCTCCTTCTCAGTCATATATATTTATCCACACCATCACCCCGTGATAGGGACAGTAAAAGACGCGTGTTAGGAGGGATCCAGCCAGAATCAACACACACACACACACACACAGCCTCTATACATCCACGTTAGTAGAGAGAAAGGCCCTTCCTCCTATAGCTTGATGATGACCACTGAAGGGCTGTTGCTTAAAGGAGGTTAAATGGCACCTTCCCGCCTGGGCTCATGGCCAGAGCCTCCCACTCCAACTCCGTTGAGCGCAATTTAATCAGTACAGCCTCGATTTTATTTATATATAGTCAACCAATGGGTGACATACGTGACTCACTATGTTGTTCCTTGATGACAAGTTTTTACGGTACAATGCAAAAGGAGGTTGGATCTGCTTCTGGTTTACATGTTTTGCCAGGCTGGGAATGAACAACTCTAGTATGCCTGTTCATCTTCTTGACACACAACCGGATCAACACAATCTGCGGACCATCAAATGAACACCCTGTCGTGAAGTAGCTATTATGACGGTCTGATGACTGCCAAAAAAACAGTCCAATGGGTTTTCATTCTATTATACTTGACATATTACTACGGAGTCTACTTTCTTGGCTTCTGCGTTATAGGTATTTTTTAACTTGAATCCCTCTTTTTAGTTTTCCTTATTTCGACTAACTAGGTCGCCTTTATGAGGCCTTCACCAGCAATTTTATTCTTGAACATCTTTCCTGACTTCAGTGATTCGTGGATTTGCGAATACCACAATAGCCATATCCGTTGTAGCAATTTAACAAATGATGCTGAGTCAAATGTCTTTTAATGAGTTGCAGTTTAATATTTTTGCTTTTACTTAAAAAGCATTATTCAAGTTTAAACGAATTTAATTACTGAAGGTAAACTAGAATCTCATAACTAATTTACCAAGTAAGAAACATGTTATTAGTGTAAAAAATAGGAAATGGAGAGATTCCGTATTTGCAACGTTGTCTCTAGCACTAGAAATAAAAAATATTACATTCTGGTTATTCCAGGAAGTAGAATTCATTCGGAAGTACATATTGCTCAACATTTTATATAATTAATTCTGCTTTTTAAAATAATCTCTAACTTTTCCTACCTTTGCGATGAATGACAAATTTGCAGAATTGTTAATATCCTCAGAATGAATGTTCGTTTTATAGTGCGTGTATTTCTTCTTCTTACTATCGTACACCTCGATAACGAGATGCACTGCCACTGCAGGAGTACAGTTTAGTCTAATCATAAGAATGCTACATCCTTAGACATCTATAACGATTTTTCATTCCTGAATAGACGATGTGATTAAAAAAGCATTTTTTAGCTTCAACTTCTCATATACTTAAACTTTTTTATAAATTAATTGTGTTTTGTCATGGAAACATTCAGTCCTCCTATATTCGTAGTAGTTCACTCCTGTTAAAATAAATGCATAAAACTTGATTCCACGGTTTTCGAATATCTATTACTATGTCGAAAGAAAAATGTCCTAAATGAACTCCAGAAAAGTTTTAGAACATGTTTTAAATCATATGAATCGAAACCTGTTTATTTATAATGAATAATTAAAAGCTAAGATGCACCCGGCAAAACAAATAAGTGATAAAATTGTTTCCTTGACTCATTGTGTATCAAACGTCTTTAAATAAAAAGAAAAAATTGCAATTTGTTGAAAAGTTAGCATCTAACTTTGGGATTACTGATTTTTTGCTTAAATTGTGTGGTAATGTATTGAAAGGGGCTTTCAGCGCACTTGCTTTACATTGTTTGGCTATTTAACACTCAGAAAACAACGGTCCGTTATCTGTGTTCCGTGCAATAAAACCAACCATTATGCCGTTTTGGAATTCAAGAAACAGCATATATCTAAATTATCATGTCTGGTCTCCTCAAAGAGAGCGGGTTGCCGATTGTCGCTCTAGAAAAAAAGCATTTGGCTATTATTTTTTTGTCTGATTCCAGCTGATTCTCAAATGCGTTTATCTTAATTTAAGTTATGATTCAACTAATTGAAATCTCGTGAATGGAGGAGGCTAACATAAGCTATGTTTAAAAAAGGGGCCTTCTGTTGGATCATGGTCCTTTGAATGCTGTTTAAGCAAAACATTTGACATTTTAGATTCTAGAAACCAAAGAGATGCGACAAGATAGTGATTGGAATCCATGGCCTACTCAAAATCTCGAAACTACTATTCTGGTATCTCCAGTGATTTCTTGGCTACTACTAAATAAGCATACTGAAACTCTTAGATAATGGAGATAAATGTATGGATGAAATTCCCTCACGTGAGTGTGTACACACTTTGTTTTGGCCATCTATTTCAGTTAGCTATAAGTGAGCATAATTATGATACGGAGAGCCCTCGTACTAATATGATCCCATTGCAGGTGATTGCTACGATGCAATGGCAAATTTCAACAAGAGTACTCACGTTGATTCTTTCATCTCTTTTGGGGTTGTGTCTATATTGTATCTAGACGACTCTCAGATTCATCTTTGCTTTTCGCCAACTGGAAATGTGGTTTGGATTTTCATCCCTTCCTGAAATGAGAAGGCGCTATAAATGACTCTGAAATCCCTGAGTATGCGTGAATATTTTTTGTTCTATATTTTTTCACTAATCCGTCATCTTTCTGGGGTCCGCTCGGAATTTTTCTAATCCAATTTCAGTGGCAACTTGTCAGGCGGCGTTATAGCCATCTCCACCTTAAAGCAAGACCAGGAATAATGGTGCAACATTTCATAAAATGTGTAAGTGGACTTGTTGTGCTTAGCTACACCAAGATTCCCCCAAGGATATAAGCTACCTCAGGATGAGAGCGCCCTACCAGAGCGTTTATTGAGATTGTGTGCAGCAGTGTTTTCTGCCATCAATGTTGGTGATTTGGGGGGGGGGGGAGGATAGGGCGATTACGCTGTCAGGTCAACAAAGACCTTTAATTAATTTAAATGGTGGGGTTAAATGTATATAGTTTAAGGCCATAGATAAGTATATGCTTTTCAGTAGCATCTGCAGAAAAAATATACATGCTTTCAAATTCCTTTTAATTTAGATCTTGAGTAAATCATTATCCAATGACTGGGTAGACTTTCAGCTAAATTGTTCCATTACTTCTAAATGGCAGAGATGCTACTTTTTCCAGAAAAAACTGCTAATTACAGAGCATTCATTGTTTTTTGTCGCAACCCTACTGCTCTTAACTTGACCATCTTGTCGCGATACCGCTTCGAAGGCGAGATATGAAGTTATGGCGTCAGGTGAAACACACATTTGATACATACGAACCTCCAAACAAGAAGAGTTAGATTTTCATAAAATTAGTTTTAAGGGAGCTTAATGGTACTACTTTTTAAAACCTGATTTCTTGTAAAACTATGGCCAGTTCATTAAAGAGTAATTGTCAGTGTGTAACGTTAATATCAACGATATTTATTGACAAACTGCAGAAAGTAATCTGGAAAATTAATTGCGTTCATCTCAAACATTAACGACCCGACCTTATAACAGGATGAATGTAAAATGGTTGTACCTTCTTTCTTCTTTTTCGAAGTGTTTTTAAAGAGGAGTTTGTGGTAATAAAAATTAACCCTTTAATAGAGTTGCTCTTCCTCAGTATTCAAAAGCAATAGTTTGTAAGACTGCCTATGACTTTATACGGACCCATAGTACAATATATATTTTTGTGGCTGTCAAACGCATGACGAAAAATTATTTTCGAAACAGCCATCATTTCATTGAAATGTCAGAAGAAATGTTCGTTATGAGAACTCGAGGTCGGTTTCTAGAAGTTTATCGGCAATTTTAAAGGAGAATATGTTTGAAAATAAAATGATTGAAAATTAAATTTTGAGAGATCAGATGTGGGAACCAGTGATTTCATCCGATTATAAATAAATTGAAGATTCGACGACTACTGGTGTACTTTATGGGTAAATTTTAGCTTTATCACAAAATTATGACTATCAAATGGTACCGATACACTGCTTTCAGATACTTGATCTACGGAATTTTAAGACTGTCAGTTTGCAGCCAATTTCATTACCAATTTCTTTACCACAATTATTGACTTAGAAACACATTTCTGCACAAAATTCCTGGGCTGCGCTTAGTCTCAATTTGCGCTCTGAGGAACACCGGAGCATACTTTGCATGCCCTCTAAGAATGTTGCCTGACTGGCTTTCAAGTTCGGAGACGAAGATCTATCGGACTAATTGACAATTGGTGCTGAGCTATAATTTGCTGCAGGTGTGGAAATATAATTAGTGACAAACCCGAAGCTCGAGCTCTTATTGTTTTCACCCCATTTGCATACTCGGGGTTTTCGTCCAGAAAATTTAATTTCCCCACCCCTCCCCCCCAGGCTTTCCTGAGCAGTTTGGTAAAGAAACCGAATTTTTATAACTACTTATTGAAATAATGACCCTTAAGAGATTACTTCCATACAGTTTAAACAACGCTAAATGTCGAGTAGACAATGAGAAGAAATGGTTTGGTCAAAAATGTGAGGCTTTTCTTTGATTACTAAAATTCTTGCAGAAAAAAAAAACGGTTAAACCCAATAAGCAAAATTAAAGTACCAGAAATTACACAAATCTGCTTACTGTAGAACTTAACGAGTGCGACCCGACTCCTGTTTAACAAATGACTGCCACAATTCATGTAATTTGAAGTCCTTTCACTGTGGTCGGTTTGTTGTTGCACCTTTTAAACTAACCCTCTTTCAGACAAAGCTTTACCTCTCCTGCAAACCGTTACAACTCTACCCAAGATTGTAAAAGTAGCTACTCTCAACAAATATCTCTTGCTCTTTCTTTCACACCTAAGATTTCTCAGCTGCCAAACCAAGACACAGTGTGGCACTCTTGATTAACACTCCCATTTTTCATCCTCTTGCTCCCTTCCTTCGTAAAGTTCGTCTACCTGTTACGAAGAGAGTAAGAGACAGAATGCAGCGGGGTGGAGGGTTCAAAAAGAAGGAATCTACAAATACGGAGGCTCGAGGGAGAGGACGGGTCGTAACAAGAGCACAGCAAGTTGCAAATGGAAAGGGGCATCGATGTTAGATAAATCAGGATGTGGGTCCGAAGGCAAATGACACGGGAGGGAGGAGGTGGAGTGGGTGGCAGTGTGACCAATCAGGGGGTCTCCGCGTTCGGACCGCAGCCGCAGGCGGCGGCGGCGGCCTTGGGCTGTAGCAGTCGCCCGTAGAGCTGGAGGAGCTTGTGGATGCTCGGCAGGAGTTGCGACGCCTCAGCCACGAAGATGCAGTCTACCACCAAGGGGTAGATGTCGATTACGTAGCTCCAGGTGCTCGAATCAACTGCAAGTGTCAAAGACGGTCTTAGTGATAAGAAGGCAGATAATGGAATAATACAATCATCACCTCTTCAGGTTAGAATCGATGCCTGCGAATAATGGACCCCCATAGCATTGTATTCACGATGTTCAAGCTCCAGTAAATAGATGCGGGAACATGGGATTGTGCTGATGAAATCTGTTTGTCCCCACATGAATAGTGTTCGTAGGTACATACTCAATCATCCTGGCATTAAGTTGGGCGTTAAAACATATTCGAATCTGTAAGTTTCCCTTTCCTTTAACAAGTGGCAGGTCATTAGCCTAATTCAGTCGTGCGTTATTCTAATTCATGTATCCCGAATGTGACGTTTTGAAAAGAGTTCGTTGAGGCCTCACGAAAGGCCCAAGAGTCAACACTCCGTGATTTCTACTCGCTATAACCCAATCAGCCAGCAGATCGATCACGATGGTTGACCGTAACTCCACTCACCACCAACTCCCAGGATGTTCCAGTCCAATCAGCGTCTTGACTGGGACTTATCATTAGTATAAACTGCAAATACTGAAACCTTGCGTTGTACTTACCCTGATAACCTACGACTTCCACAATTTAGCAAGCTTATTAATACAATTTTTGTGAATTCCTTTGGTTTTGATTCAAAGAACTCACAAATGTTCGTTTCAACCTCTTCCTGTAGCGTTGTAAAAGGTGTTTCTTCGAAATAATTTGTAAGCTACGAAGCAAATGGTAGTCTGAAGGAGGAGAAGGAGGAGGAAGGTAGTCGGCAGAATGAGAAATTTTCTCCCAACCAAGTTCCTCTTCAATCTTTTGTGACGTGATTCTTGCTGTGTGGAGCCGTGCTGCATTGTCCTAATTGTAGACTTAAGTGCTATTTTTTATGCATTAGGTGGTAACAGTTCAATGCGGATTACTCCTTGGCGATCCTCCGCTAACGAAGGCAATATCTACGCCACTTAACATTTCGATAAAAGATCTACCTTGCGCCTATCTACCAAATAGGTGAAACCTGTTGGCGAGTGTGGAGGAGAGAAAAGCAGATGCCAGCCTACTTTCTTTCCAAGTTGAGGGACATTTCCACGCTTTCGGAAATGGCGATGAACAATTGTACTGCTTGGACTAAGCTTAATTGGCAATTGCAACTCAACTGATAAAGCAGGAGGAGCTTCCTCAGGGGCTGTTTCAAGAAGCAGCTTGTCATCAAATCCAACTGGAAGGCCGGTTCCATTTTAATCTTCGTGAGGGGAGAAATCTCCACCTGTAAATTATGTAAACCATCGCCTGCAATCATCTTCCCTCATCCTCACATTCCTCCTCTCCAGAAACTGAGTAAATGCTTCTAACCTCTTCGGCCTTGGGTACTCCCCGATGTTGGCAGGTTTTAATCAAGCAAATTTTACTTTTATTGTTCCGCAAAACAGAATTTGGTTAGTTTAAATTCATCTACAATAAAAGTAATGTTCAACTCCACTATGCCTCATAAAATACTCTTTAAATTTCGTTAAGGTTATAAAGGTAAAACTCGGACGGGACTTGTTGGATGACCTGATGCCCATAAGAATGTAAAACTGAACCGACTAATAAAACGAATCACAGGGTGAGCGAAGTGTGAAGGGAAGGGACAGTTGGGTGAATGGGGACTTACTTGCGGTAGTGGCGGCGGAGGCGGCGGTGAAGTTGGCGAGAAGGAGAGCCAGCGCCTGGAACGCGAAGTGCGCCTCGGAGAGCTTCGCGCTGGCCAGCCCGTAACACGCACCACCGAGGCGCAAACGAAAGTCGAGTGTTAGACGCTTCGGTAACCACAGCACCCCACTCAGGCACAGACACAATCACACAGAGCGAGGACCTCCTCACCTCCTCCCCAGTAGATGGGTCATGTCCCACTGGCAGTTAAGACCTCATCCTCAGATTGACTAAAATTTGTCTCCACCTTCAGACAGCAGCTGTGTGCATCTTCCTCATGACTCGAATAAGTCAGACATTCCATTCTATCTTTCTCATGGCAGGTACTAGAATCACTACACGACTGCAGTAGGCTTCCAGAGAGACTGCGTTCTGAAGCCGGGGTGAACTCTCGAATCAAGCCGACCCATCGAACAATTTCGGTATTCCCAGTTATTCCCTCTCCCCCACTGCCATAGAGCATGGTCGTTTACTCGCAGTAAATACTTCCTGTTTGTTTAGTACGAGTTACATTTTCCTCTTCCTCTTGCTCGAAATTAATGGGCACAGATGGAGTGGCCTTGATGACAAGCTGAGTGAATTGGCAAAAGTGAACCAAGTAAACACCAGTAGTCACAACACTTCCCAAAAATTGTTACTTTTACAGACGGTTATAAGTTTGATGCCAACAAACCACCATTAACAAGCAACTGGCTAATGGAATAAAAAGCACGCAGTCGTGTGGAGACCGGATGATGACTAATCAAACCAGGAACGTTCTACGGATACCCGAGGAACACTGAGAGTTGTATTTCACCACCTAAGCATCCAAGTTAAGGACAAGTTCGTTGTGATAAATTTCCATGCACTAAACACAAGCACCCGTGGAATGCAACACTACGCAGGAGTTGATTTAACTTCAGCAGTGCCAGTTGATATCGTGGTTTTTACGAAATTCTTAAAAAGTGTGCATAGCAAATTTCAAGCATTGAAAAAGGTTTTAGACAATGCACAAAATGACAGACAGAGCACTTTTTTATTTTATCGGCCAGCAAAAGCTAGCTTCCGTCCTTGACACTGTTAAATCACCGACCATAAATTTCTGATAGGAAAAAAATAATCTAAGCTGGAGAGAAAAGTATTCCACTTCCTTTTTTTGGGCAATTTGACCGATTTCTCGCTTCTCACCACTCCGTTTTTTTACGGCCAAGATGTAGTGACCACGAGATTGGTTTGCGAAAATTAGAAAAAACTAACCAGTAAATCAACGCGAAAAAGTCACGGAGTGAGAATCCGCTTGTTCTCATGGAATGCACTGGATTTTAAAATAAAGGAAACCACGTGAGTGCTAGAGTTCCAACGGTAAAAACCACCACATGATGAGAAATGACTTTTAGGAAAAACTTTCGCCGGAATTATTGTGTTTCTCCCATCCTTGCACTCAAAAAAACTCACCGTGGGAGTGGGCATTTTCCAGTCAACTGGGCGGATTTGGCGAACCTCTGGAGGATGAACCTGCAGCGATCGAGGACGTCCCTCACGGCGGTCCGACAGAGAACAGCCGCGGGACTCTTCCTGAGCGTCGGCGAGGGAGTTCCATCGACTTCTCTGCTACCGGCGAAGGCGGGAACGAAGGCGAACATGAGGAGGGCCTCGAAGCAGCGGCGCATGAAGTGCTCGCGCGACTGGAAGGGCCGCAGCTCGTTGCCCTCATGGACCGTGGCAGGGGGAGGGGAGAAGGCGCCGTTGCCGTTTCCAAGAACGGCGGCGGCGGCTGCGGCGGCGGAATGGGAGCGGTGGACGAAGGGCTGCAGCTGGTTGCCGGCGGGGGGTGCGGTGGTGCTGGGGACGGCGGGCCGCAGGGTGGTGGGGTCCAGCTGCGCGAAGTCGGAGGGACTCAGGGAGGCCTCGACAGAGCCCAGCCCAAGAATACCGACGAGTTGCTCGATGAACTTGGCCGGCAAACCCTCAGGCCGAGAGAGGAAGCGCTCGCAAATTAGCTCGATGAACTGCAAACAAGAAGGAGTTCAGTTCACCTTCTCATTACTTGGGTACCGAGATAGCGAAATGACAGGATAAATTGGCACGAACACGGGCAGTCAATCAGGCCATAAGCAAACCGCAAGCACCACCTATGCGTCTTTATTACAACTCTGGCTTGACATTGTACTTTTGCTGGGAAATTCACAATGCCAACAGCGGGTGTTTGGGCTTTGACATGAAGCGATTCAAGAAGTGGGTGCGAGAATGTAGCAATGCATATTAAAACTACAAATCCAAATAAAAATACAACGGACCTTGCAATCGAGGGCCTCGTGCTGCTGAAACTCCTCGCCGGAAAGAGGCTCCACCGGTTGACTGTGAAAGCAAGCAAATGACGTGGGGCAACCGCAAAAATACCGTGAATCGAAAGTGCATTGTGGGCTCACTTTTGGCAGAAGAGAAAGTCCCGTAAAGTTGTGTAGATCATGCTCCATAGGTCATCTGAGGATCGATTAGAGGAACACGATTAGAGGGTATCCAATAATTAGTCAAACTGATTTGAACCGCCAACTTCAAGAATGCCATTTAGTACTACATTGCAAGAGTACCATTTTCTAAAACAAAAGCAAGACCTCAGAATCTGAGCTTCAGTAACATTAGACTCCATTGTACTATTTTTTCTACTGTTCCATAACCAGATGAATTTAATCCTCTACTCAAAATATGCCAATGTGGAGCAAGAAATACCAATAATGGGTCGAAAAGTGCCCTTGTCGTTTAGCAATACCATGTCAGTGAGCTTGGAGGTGTTTCCGAACTCTTACCTTTATGAACACCTAGCTATATTCCCTTTAATTTCTCTAACCATGATGTCCATTTCTTCGCCTGATCGTGTCTCACATTTGACATTCAGGCTGAGCTTAGACATTTGAAATTTGTATGGTCTCTCTCCTTTCTCCCCTCATCGATCTCGAAGTTGACTTTATCGATTGGATTATTTGAAGCCCCACGCATTAAGAGAAAGCTCGGTTACCCACTGTGGTCTTGTCTTTATGCTCAAACTCAAACCGATTAGTAACTGAAGGAAATCATTTCTACAGGTCAAGTGGCGAAGAAAGCCCACAATCTCGTATTGCTTGGACCCTAAATCCATAGCTGCATAAACCACCAAAACTTTAATAAAGCGTCCGTTAACTTGCGTGAGTGATAAATTTCCATAGATTTGTCATGATGCGTTTCGAGTAGATCTTTGACTCTTCGACAAAACCAAGAGTCATAAAATAATTACAAAAAGAACAAGAAAACTTTAATTCGCATGAGAGGGATTTTAAAATAACCTCAGCAAACCAGGAGTATAAATGATCCGCCAGGGATATCAATCCCCTAACGACTCTATCAAGCGTTCATTGGGATTTCCATTGCCTGGCATTCACAAAAGGCGAGTTGAAGGGATCCGTTCAATAATTTGTGCAAAGACGAAAAATTAGGCTGGGATTGCAGGACAGGGTTTAGGTTAGTATCCTTCACCTTCTATTTTAACTAAAATGGGCCAGATAAGTGCTCAAACCGGGGATAAACAGCAGACTGAAGACTGGGTCATATGGCCAGCACTCACCTACACGAGGAACTATTCTCTGTCTGTGGAGTCAGCCATTGCCACAACGCTAGAGTCGAAAGAACTGCCATTCAAGTTGACTCATCTGCTAATCCTCTAAAGGGTCACATCTTATAGCCTCTTTGAGCCGCCTCGCAACCCTTCGATGCGTGTTAACACAACCAAGCGTAAACCCTAGGCTTTATAGATGAACTACCTCCCTTCAGGCGATGATCCTACCTTGGATAAAAAGTAGCTAAGGCGCTTACTGTTACTGGGGGTCTTAGAAGGAGCAGTCTTCCGTTTCACGGCGATTGGGACTCCGACGGTGATGGCTTCCATGAAGCACTTGCTCGCCAACAGCCACGTTGACCGACACTGACACTTGTATTTGGCCGCCATTGGTACGTGCAGTGTCTGTACAAAAAACCAATGCAAA
Source organism: Anomotaenia brevis (assembly GCA_030710315.1). Taxonomy (NCBI): domain Eukaryota; kingdom Metazoa; phylum Platyhelminthes; class Cestoda; order Cyclophyllidea; family Dilepididae; genus Anomotaenia; species Anomotaenia brevis. The sequence goes on from JAUOZQ010000005.1 coordinate 1,128,390, forward strand.
AACAGAGATTTAAAGACTTGAAAAGGCTCTGAGATAAGGCCTTCTAAGGAATGATATTTAAAACCGAGAACAGAGTTAGATTCAATACTTCAGCTACACGGTTCAACAGCCTGCATGACTAGAATTGGCACAATCTTGATTGGGCATGAGGGGTAGTGCTGTTGCTATGTTGGGGGTGATGTATCAAAGCGTCCTGGCGACTAGACTAAATTCTAAATAAACCAAACCCACGAAGGAGGGAGGGAGGGAGAGGGGGGATGAAGGAATGGTAATGATTACATCAGAGGGCTCCGACATCAGATAAGCGATAAATAACCGCGATAAATAACAGTTTCCTTTCAAAGTTTTGCATCAACCACACCTATGCTACCGTCTGGAGTGATCCCTTTTCCCAAAGGAAAGAAATCAAGTTACGACCGTGCCAGTGAATGACCAGCTGGTTAATCAGAGACAATGACCACCGTGGACTCAGAAGTTTGGCGTTGTTTTCTAAATGGATCAACCCTCATTAGGTACCAAAGACTAGTGGTCAAATATGCAGATAAAATATTGTTAGACAAACCCTGGTTACCAGTATAAAGGTCATATTTGTGCCTGCGAGCACGAGTTTCACAAGGAACGCTACCATAGCATTTAGGACGCCCCCGTTGTATAGGCCCTCTGAAGGGAGGATGCTGGATGATTTATCTCAGCATCCATTTGACGGCTCTTAGTTCAGTCGATTGCAACGCAGTCGGTAAACAGGCCGGCACTCAGTGTGCATTACCATCAATAGACTGGTGATAAATACTGACCTTTCTCGAATACAGGTTGCTGTTTCATTCCCCGCCCCTTCAAAATAATTTTAGGCAAAACTACTGATGAATTGGAACAAGCAAGCCATGCTACCCCGGTTAGGTCAGAGGAGTAATGGCACATGGCTAGAACTTCACCAAATCTGGCGTCGATAGTGGGCAAATGAAAAGGATTTTCTACAGAAGAGGTGATTTATTCCAGATAAAATGTTGAACCGTAAGCTCAACGAATCCCAATCTCAGGTTAAGCAGTCATATCGATCAGAACGCACTCCACTCTCCCCTTTGATTTGATTCCGGACAATAAAGTAATCGATTGAAGAGACCGTAGCGATTGATTTGTGCTCGAATAAACTCGAAAACTCGTGCGGGCAATGGTCACCTTCCTGACTGGGATTTCTGGATGTCATTTAAGGAGTTTCAATTGAAGTGAGGTGAGAGCCACTTGCCTCGATCATCTTCAGGAGCCCATTGGCACTGTGAAGCACCTCGGAGGCCGCAAAGGCCTTGTAGAGCTGCGTCGCCATGTCCAGGCACTTCTCCGAGAAGATTATGTAGTTCATCGGAATGGCCTCCACCTAGTGGCAGGAGAGGGAGGAAAAATCTTAAAAAAGTCAGCTTGTTCAACTAACTAGACATTCAGAGAACTACATGTATCTTAAACAAGATTGCCATGTTCGTTTGTGAATCAATTTTACAGCCTCCAGCTACTTTGATGGTCCGAAATGCTTCTACCACAACTCACTTAATTTTACTGGGACAAGAAACCTCCAAACTGTAAAAAGAACTTGTGTTGACTTAAAAAGAGAGCCATTTACAGAATTAGTGAGGCTAGGCCTCGTCTTTTTTCAATTTCCCAGGTGATTAGCACTAATTGCTAAGCCTGTCACCCTGATTGCACCAAAAGGTTAAGTTTAACCGGCGAGTGGAGTGGATTCGAAGGGAGTCGCAGAAAGGCGAAAGCATGGCAAATTATCGCACAGTTAATTATGAGAGTGCGCACGTGAAACTGATACATTTATTGCTGACAGTGACGCACTAGGCATTCATCTGTCCTTAGTCTTCTAAACTTACCTTAAACTAATGCTCATCTCCACTATCAACTTGCCCCTGATCATATTCTTCGTATTGTCATTGCATTACCGATTAACGCTACAGCTGAAAACGTAACAGCCAATCGTTATATGAGTTCATTGTGTTGTTCAGATAAAGATAGATTGAGCTAATCTAACGTGAGACCGTTTTTCAGTGGTGTATTTCACTTCAGTGGCTATGATGGCGAGGGGAATTTTGGAGGCAGAGCTCCAACTTGGAAATAGATCCTTCCGATTAAGCATTTTATTGAGATGGATAAATGACCCAATTCAAATTAACAATTTCATACTACTCGTTGAGACCATAACTACAATGCTTCAACACTACGCATAAAAGCACATCTTCAGCTACAGCGGGCTAAAAAATGTCCAATCTGCTAAAGTCCGCTTGGTTATGTACAATTAAGATGGCGTTATCATGGATACAACTATAGCGTCGGACCACTCGCTACCACGATCCTATTAGCTAGCTAAGCGGTAACGCTTATATATATACATATACCATTCCGAGGATTAATCGTGTACAAAATGTAAAAGCACTTGAAAGAAACAGACAATCAAGTGTCCTTGCCTGTACTTCATGGCTTGATAATTACACCCGGACTAAGAATGTGATTGAGTGTTAGCATCTTAGTATGAGGAATTTCTGTAATCAAAAACTCAGCTTTAGACAAAACTCCAAAACTACTATGGTCACTCTCTCCGGGATTCTGAGTAGAAACTCGTCCGGACAACTACGAGTGCGTGTCTCTTGAGTCACACTACAGAGATTTACCTTCTCGTTGGAGCGTCTCGTGTAAAAGGGTTAAGTGTAAAGCGGGCTAATAATTTAGTCGCTAAGCATGAACTACTTAAGAACGTTGCTGTGTTTTGTACTTTCCAACCGAAAGCTGGACGCTTTGAGCCAATGAGCTAGGCCTTCTTCTGCGTACGACTGTTACATTTCCCATGACTCGCCTTTGGTTCTGGCCTTATAGAACAGTTTTGGATCAATGTTCGTGTGAAACAAGAGGGCATCTTTCCCTGTATCAATCTGGTTCCCACTTTTTATTCCTGGTTCAGTGGTAAAATCGCATTCCGTTGTCGTCAAAAGGAACTAATTCGGTAGTGTTCCACCTCTGATTACTATTTAGCCCAAATCAACAGCTACATTATCACCTCAAAGATAGGGCCAACTGTCAGTCGAGATCTTGTCGGATACCTAACATGGAGGGAGGTAGACTTCCTCGTTAGACACGGAGCTTAAGCGCAAAAGCCCTCAACTAATTTGTGAGCAGATGTAAGATTCGAATTTCAGTCGATTTTTAACAGCAGATCGTAGATCCAGTGTCAAGGCCCGTGTAGCAAAAGAAAATAGGCCGACAAGCCGAGGACAATGGGTGGCCATAATGTGCGGTTTTTCGCTGCCTTGACGTCAATTCAAGTTTTTATCTCATCCTCGGTATACCATGATTCCCGAGTGTGGATAAAACTTTACACAATTTAAGGATGACTTTTCAAGGTCAGAACAAACCTGTAATTTAGTCTTAGCATCCATGGACAACAAAATGTGCGAAATCACAGACATCCTTGCTTTTCGCTACTAGTTCGGTTCTAGCCTTTTAAGGATGAGTAAAGGAAACCTCCATAAATAGAACACCTATCTGATAAGAAATGATTCCGTTTTATTTTCAAGTATAATTGAAAAGGTTTTCGTGACTGTTTCCCATAAGCTTCGTCAAAAACGGGAAGCAACTTGAAAACATGCAAGATTTCATGAAATAAGAGGAAAAACTTACAAGATCAGCTTTGGAGCTTGGTCTGGGTATTCGAACCGCGTAAGAGGACAACCGCAGTAGTAACTCCAGGAATGGAACGAGGAGATCTTGGCTGCTCGTCTCGCCGTCTTCAATGGCCTAAAAGTAAACATCCAATCGATAAACCTACTAAGAATCGATAATTTTGACGCAGGAGTTTTTTCATCCGCAAAAATTGTACCTACAAACATATATAACTCCGATTTATCTTATGGATGGCTTCCGATCGATACAAACCGCTAACTTCCGACGACTGTACACCCATCAAGTGACTGGAGTGGCTGTCAGGGGGTAACTGGGCGATCGACCGTTGTCTGCTGGGGGGTATCGCACTTCCTCCGGAAAATGTGGAAATTTTCGCAGACTGATTTCCGGTTCCAGGCACAACTACTTGAGCGCACACCCCTAATTAGGACTTATTAAATACTTTCTCCTAAATGGTGTGGGGCAAATTGTACTTTTAAACTCGTGGAACTCAGACATGATGGCGTGGTGTATTTAAGAAAAGTACGATGGTTCTAGTGATGTTAGCTTACGCACTCAGTAATTAAGATCAATGGATTACTTTTAGAAAATGCAGCTTAGTAGGCGATGCAGAAACAGTTTAGTTAATTCAACCTTAGTGGCATTACTCATACTAGAGGAGAGGACAATTAGGTTGTGTGCCGCCTCAAACCAGGCAGGCTTATCAATCAAAGGCTTCAACACGACTGTTGCAGAGAGTCGCACCTTGTAGAAGACTGAGAGGCATTTGAAGACGGATCGCTGGGTCTGGGTGAGGCCCTGCTCATCCACCATGTTGGCCGTGAAGGTGGCCATGAATGAGGGGGTACCGGGGCCCCCCCTGGCGGTGGCGCCCGGGCCACCGTTAACAGCGGCGGCGGCGAAGTGGGTGGTGTAGATGGGGCCCAGCACCCCCTGGCTGGCGATGCCGGCGAACGCCGCGAAGAAGGAGGCCTCGAAGGCTGCTTCCACACGCGGGTAGAGCGGCGGGAAGAGGTCGAAGTAGAGTGCGAAGAACTCCGGTCCGAAGGTGCTCGGATTCTAAGTGAAATACAGGACTAGGCGTAGGGCAAACCTTAAAAAATCCCATCAATAGGTGTTCCAAGTTTGAGGATTGTACCCAGTTACTGGCATTCATTCACCGATTGACTCTTTCTCAATAAGCGACCAGAGTGGAGTCCATGATATGCATGTAACCATGGGAACCTCCGGAATGGAAATCCACAAAGACTTAAGAATGAAGAGTTCTAAGGTGAATGAGTAGGCCAACGATTGAGGGTGTTACCGGTAACTGATATTTTCCTCAAGAATACCTAAAATTCTAGTAAGTATTCCTGTAGGATATAAGAGTTACGCGTAAGGGGGAAGATTTAAGCACCAAGGTGCAGTCTTGTGAATACGAGTTTTCTACATTAGGCGAATCGTTCCAATTCACGATTTTGCTTCCAATATATCCGCCGCAAGTCAAATAACCGCTTTTAGCAAATGCCATAGAAAATACCGGCTTCCGAATCTCAGTTTCTTAAGGAAACCTTAAATCGTAGCATTTACTACGCGGCAGGACACTCAGCTCATCAACTCAGTTTCTGGTACAAAACCGCAGCTGCTCTCTCACGCTGTACCTTGACTGGGCCCACTTACTATTATCGAACGTCTTTCTGCTTCATCCTTACGGAGGACTAGAATAGGGAAGGCTCAGACAAAAGACTAGTCACAATGGCTATACGCACAGATAGACATCTTTCTTAATCAGGCCCACCACTACATACACGGCTGCCTAGTTGGCAATCATGAGCCGAAATTGACTATCTCCCATGCGCTTCAGGAATTCTGGAGAAAGAGTGGTAATATTAAAGATTACAGATTTGCTGACATATTAAGATCGTTTTGGAGAAAACCAGTGGAATGCTGAGGCAAATAGGAAACGTAATATTTATCATGAGCTGTATAACCACCTAGACTGCAAAATGCTATACTACCACTGAAATGTGCTGCCGACACTTCACTCGCAACCTATGACGAATCTACGACTGCAAGCACATTCTCTATGCTTCATGCATGCAAAATTCACAGTTGATAATTCTTCGAATGCTATAGTTACCAGTGTTCATTCCACTTCTGCACAAGTACTTCCCCTTTAGGCACCTTCAATTTTGCAAACAACACTGCACTTTAACAGCTGGATTCTTCCTATACCTTGTTGCGAGTGATAGTGTGAAAAACATTAATGAGCAAAATCAACACATGGGAAAGTATGGAAAAAAGCAGTTGGACCTACTAATATTGTCCACACAGTGAGAACAGCTGACGATAGTAGTAGTTGTTGCTAAACGAGTGCATGCATCTTATTGACAAAACTTCCGGATAAAAGATACCACTACACTAGGCCACTCGCCATCTTCCTGGCTTCGGAGCTTGTGGTCTGAGACACGTCCCCCTTTGAATTCTCGTCGGTTGGACGGGTAAGAGCGGCGAAGGAATCCACGAACTGGTTGCCGATAGAGACCCAGGTGTTCCAGAAGGCCAGCCAGGTCGCCCGGGCCTTGTCACTGCCGGTGGTGTCGAAGTCGAGCAGAATCTTGAGGGTCGACAGCGCATTCTGGGCGATCTCCGAGTTCGGCGTGAGAACCGCGCGCTCGCAGTTGGCGAGAAGGCGCTCCCACGCCTCGTCGAAGCGATCTTTCAGCCCAAGGGAAAAGACACATTCACATTTGAAGAATAGACCTGTAGAGGGATCGGATTAGCTTCTTCTCTCATGAATAACGTCTCTATACCACGTGATTACAAGACCGACAGGGGAGAGAGAGGAGACTAGACCCAATTACAGCGTGAGTAGGATTGCGCTGGCTTGCGTCCCCGCCAGTACCAAGAGTAAGTGTGTGGAGTATTGAAAAGTTAGCACCAATTAGATGGGGGCATTCTGGAACCTGGTGGGTTGGGTTATGCTGACGCTTAGACCGTTCATAAAGCAATGGGCAGCTTCCCTTAGTTCTCCAATTACGTCGGGCCATCATAAACCCCTGAGAGTAGCACCTCCCATTACATTTTGAGAGCAACAGTCAAGGGGTTGGGGAGGGGAAACAAAAATGAACCTGTTGAAAGCAGATTTGGGACTAGGGGCAGTGGTCTTTCGGAAGCTTCTTCCATCTACGCTACAGGGTGAATGGCATGCAGTAGCTTTTAAACGATGGAAATGTTTCCCTTTGTTCGCAGGAGGATAGTGAGGAGCGTGAGGGCACAAAGAGTTTTCCACGCATTCCACTTGGCCAATTAAAGAACGCGGCCAACTGCTCTTCCAAGTCCCTTACGCTCTAACGCTCTGATGGAATTAAATAATTGTAGCCTAAACATACATACGAGACCCATGAAAGATCGATCCTAGGCATTAAAATTACCATAAGCCCTCTATAACCTGGAATTATCACTTTCCTTGCTTACCTGGGAACTCGGCAAATTTGTGCATTTGGTTTGGAATAAATTTTGCAGAATAATATTTGGTTGTTTTCCAGATGCATTAAAGGTGTCTGCGAACACTAGGCTTGTCCTAGACTGTTGAACAATTGGTCAATCAAATATGTGATGACAACCAGGAGAATGGGATATGACTGGAACCCGTCTGATTCATTGTGAAAGAGAACGACTTGCACCAAACTGCTTCGGACCGATCATCACAAGAAGGAGGAGATAAAGGACCCTTCTCAATGATACCTCTTCAACACTGCGAGCGATGCAATACAGATGCATGAAATGGGGAATTGCGACGGCGAATACAAAACTGTGGCCGCAATTTTAAAGCGTAGTAGACCATTTCATTGCACAGACTTCATCAAAAAACTGAAGAAATTTGTTGGATTGGATATGGTTGAATTCACATGCGTGCCCACCACAACTCAGAAAAGTGACAAATGCTTGTCAGGCAATTTTTACCAAAACACCAGATATTAATCCGCCGATGAACTATTGGCTAAATGAGCGCCCTAACCGCCGTGTTGCCAAGGCTACAAAAGCACAGCTAATTGACGACAAAATTCAAGCCGAAATTCAAGAAGAACCTTCCATCCAGATTCCGGGTCGCAAAAAACGCTAACGGCGACGGTTATTTTGAGTAAACCTCCTTGGCGTCAATTGAGTAATTGCGTCCTCGATTGAATGTCTCACAAATCTATCAAGTTTCCTAGTTCCCAGCTACTTTTTCTGTTTTTCGAAGAGGCTATAAATCCCTCTTAAGCGCTCTCTAGAACTTTGTTCAAACGCAACGTTCTACACCTGAGCCACTAAGCGAGGTAGAACTAGTGTTAGGTAAGAGAGAAAACGAGAGCTAACTTAAAGATGTAGAGCTGCAGAAAATCTAACGTTAAACGAAATTGCTAGCCAAAGAGTCTATTTGCGACAGCAGCTGTATGAGGTGAGTCACGTACGCAGGCCAGAGGCGCCCAGATTCCATTAAATAACAAGAGATTTTGGTATGGTGCGGAGATGGGCTAGTGGTGACCCTACGGTGACCACTAAACAGAAACACTTGATTCATCTGTTTTGACTGAATAATCTGATTGGTCCAGCTTGTTTATCGTTTTATCAGGTGCACCGAACCTTTACATCTGAAAAGGCTTATATACCACACAGATTCACAAACACCTTTCAAATACAAACGCTGAGACGGACGTATTCTCGTCGCTCTCTCTCTCTCTCATTTTTGGAATCCTCATCTTATATTGAGTAACTGATCCATCTAGGAAAAGAATCTAAGAGTAGCTAACCGCTACAGGCTTACCCAGAGCAATGATTTGGGCTTGCTTGGCGACGAAGCAGCGCGCGACTCCGGTGAGGGCGAGCACCACGGTCTCAGCCCACTGCTTGGCCGCGGTGTCGCGCGAGTGGTGCACCAGGAGGTTGCCGCCCCCACCGCCACCGCTGACAGCGCTCCCCGAGGCCCCGCCGCCTCGGCTCTCGCGATCCATCGGCGCGTTGGCGCAGTGGTCCTGCACGTCCGACAGTAGCGGGAAGAACACCTGCCAAGGGAAAACAGACACATTTGATGATTGAAAGCACTGTAAAAAACTCACCGATACTCCCCTGTTCCCCTACCTAAGTCTATGGTCCGATTTGTTAGATAATCGCCGATTTGGGGGGTTCGTATCAGATGGATGCTCACTACAACTAGTCCATCTTCGTTTCTAGAGAGTTCTCGCTTTCTTCGACTCACTACCGACGACCATTCCTAATCTAACTGCAACTGTGCTTCCTCGCATATCTCACCGTCGTTCAACTGGTCCTCCCCTGGTAGAGAGAAGATTGGTACAAGAGACTAGAGTGGGTGGGAGGTGTGGGGGTGACTCACAGCCCAGAGGAGTTGGTGCCAGGTGGCGGGGGCGAAGTGGTCGCTGTGGCACTGAATGGCGTTGAAGAGGGTCTGGCCGGCCGACTTACGCACGGCGGGACGGCGGTCGCGCACGAGGGCTGAGAGGTGTCCGAACACCGCCACCCACAGCGTCTCCGCCTCGCTCCCCTCTGACGCCTGCCCCGCCGAAGCTGCTGCTGCTGCCGCCTTCTCCTCGCTCCGGCGTTGGAACAAAAAGTCCGTCAAATGCAGCTACAATGTGACAAAGCAGGGTTGTAACGACTGAAACATGGGTGTTATATTCTGCACCACTTACACTCACTACGGATTGGTAATGCCACTAAGCATGACTAACCTCGCCAGCTGCCAGAATTAGTCCATCCCATATGCACTGATGTAACTTCATAAATTCGCCCAGATTGATTTCGGACTTTTGCCGAAGCAAGAAAGTCCTAACCAAGACAAGTCACGCATCTCCCCCAAAACAGCCTAAAAGTCCCAATCTTTCGAGAACAAGTTAACATGCTACTTAACGTTTGTTTGGAATTTAGTGTAAGACCTGTAGCGGATATGGCTGCAGTTAAGTTCCCTACAAGATGGATGGTACAATCTATTGTGTACCATCTATGGCACCGATTAAATTGTGTGGTCCGCCAATATGCGTCATGCCCCTGGAGCGTCTGTTCATGTAAAAGAAACACTTGATAATCAGCCAGTCGAGAAGGGGAGGTTACGGCGCAACTGCAACGGGTGTGGGAAACGAGAGTAGACAAGACTACGTAGAGTGGGGGTAAATGCACAGGAGTACCCGGGCCTTTGGTTTGTATAAGCAGCGAAATGGTGTCCTTCCAGCGTGTTGTGTTTGTGAGCTGGTTGCTGAGGCTAGTATCCGATGATCCGATTGAGTTGCTGTTGAGCGTGGGCATCGAGGATCTGTGAGTAGGCCAGCCGAATAGGCTTGTTGCCGACAATCCGATTGAGATGCCATTGGGCGTGGCATTTGGCAGTTGGAAGGCAGTCTAAATGGGATTATACCCGTGTCTTAACCTTGAGCCAGTGGAGAAGCAGCGAGTGTTTCACTAAGGAAATTGAGGGATGTACAGCGGACAGTGCCCTTACTCCAACGCAGCTTGGGGTGAAGGAGGTTGAATATTGTAGCCGCTCCGGGAGAAAAGCGTCGAACTGAGAGTGGGAGTTGAGTAGTGTTGAATTGAAGAACAGGTCAGGAGACGTGGAATCTTCATTTTCGTTGGGTTGAGGAATTTGGCCAGGTAGTTTCAACTGGTGCTGGAAACGTTCGTGTGATTTGGCAGCAGGAAGGCTACTTAGGGGACCATCTTGTTAGAGATACCATTGGAGGGATTGGGCGATCCCTCCAGATCGGGGTGGAGGGGTTCCCTCCCACGTTGGGGTCACCAATTTGCGTCAAAGAGGCTACACTTAAGTTCTCATGAAATAACGATAGTGAAAACTCAAACCTCATTGCAGGTAGACGTGATCAAACTGGGCACTCAATGCCATCGTAGTCCAATCAGCAAACAGATAGAGCATTCTAGACAAGTATTAGTTAACGCGCATGTTTTTCTTATCCAATCATCGGTCCTGATGACACGTTATAGATACTACACGACTTCACTCTGCTGAGTAAAAAGTATACCCCTTCCAGCTTTCCCTTCTCTCCCTAGATGGTGAAACAAGCCATGTGTGGTCGAATGAAGATAATCCTAAAAAGGTACGGAGATCGACAATCGAAGGGTGGTGCTCTACCATACTGGTCGGTCCATGTTGGCGGTTTATTCCGAATTGCAGTACAGCTCCCAATCAAATTTAGTGAGGAAGTTGATCGCTTCATTGCTACCTTCCCTCGTTTCTATTCATGGTTACACCCACGATATCCATAATTTTCAAAGCACCTGATAAAACCTGACCGACAAATTGCCCAATTCCGCTGACTACACTAGGTTCGCGCTTCTGCAGACAAGCCTCCATCGATCGGTGAAACTCGACACTAGTCTTGAAGACAACTGTCGCCTCTCTGCCTGGGATCCCAGGGAACGGCCGTCTTCCGATCCATTCATCTCGTCTACTGTCACCCCCAGAGCTTAGCGAAAGTACACCCGAGCACCTGATGGTTAAAAATTGTAGTACCTACAATGATAGTGTGAACGTGATATAGGACACAATTTTGTGGAAGAGCTTTGACCGTGGTCTCATTTGATAATAGTCATCCGATACGAAATATTGTGACGATGGAGCAATCGTCTCAGATTGTGAGAACAGTTTGGTCCAACGTGAGAATGAGGGCAGTTTGTTAAAACTCCCTTTAAAACAGAATTGGGACGGATCAATGGATGTAGAAATAGCTGATCTCCTACCGCCGTTTAAGACAATGAGTGAGAACACTTCCAGCCTAGGCTCTGGGTGTGAAGCGGTAACTACACGGCAACATATCTCTTTTTTGCAGGCGTCAAATTGTGGCTTCTAAGTTGACACACCAAGACAACCAGACCATCAGGAGTTTATGAGCTACACCTGTTGACTGAGGTTCCTACGAACCAGACTACAGGATAAGATAACTTCTCTATTCATATTTGCGACCACACACGCCTCGTAATGAACTTTTTCGTCGACTATCGAAGGTCCAATATTATGGCTTTGTAGCAGAGTACTTTTGGGAAGGAACCACATTCACTAAATCATAACAGCCATCCAAATAATCTGTCCTCTGTGAAAGAGAGAAGTTGGTGAAGGAATGGCGGCAATAAGAGCTGTCCACTTGGGTGGGCCGACATCCTCACACCCAATAAAAAGTAACTGCAAGAACAACTGCTCCCGTTATTGCGGAAAAGACGAAACGAGCAGCAATCAGAGAAAAAGTTGAAGGAAATAGAGTCTTGGGATGATTGATTAGAAGCTGGAAATAAACAATAAGGAGACCCTTGATTGGTACTACAAAATACTACGTGTATGGCAGAAACAGACTTTTCAGCGACTTGTGCTAACGCTGCTTTTGTATGACAGAAACAGTCTTGTTTCATCACAAAGTAAAAAGAGGTTCTACACATGTGGAAAACATAAGTTGACAACCTGATACCTTCTGGGGCTTGTGAGCCTTGGTAGATCTTTTACACTCCCACAGTTGCTAATTCTACAGCGATGCACCACCCCAACCCCACCCACCTAAGAACCAGACAGATTCACCTACGAATAAGCAAGTTCTTGGGTGGCATGGACACGAACACATTTCTCCCAACCTGAGATACACAGTATGCCAATTTTCGTGAATAAATTCAACATCTCGAAAGATGCCAAAAAGTTATCGACGTGGTGAAGATGATAAACATTACCTCAACATTATGTTGTCCAAGAATTCCATCCTTACACCACGTTCATATTCCAGTATTTTATTCTTGATTGCTAGGAAGAGTAGGTTAGGAATACATTTTTTTGTACCAGAAAATACCAAACTTCCCACATCTACAAACCGAATTTTAGGGATTCCTGGGCAGCTTTTTTCCACTTATTGACTTGATTATGTTGCGCCTACGGTGACTGTTTACCCGACAATACATTTTTTACGTCGCAACAGCAAGTCTTCAAAAGATGAAGGTGTAACTGTCCTGATTCTAACACGGTTAATTTGTACACCAATAAGTAGTACGATTATCCTGTGCGTCCATTTGTCCACTTCCCTTTCGAACAACGGATGCGATGAAGAAAACAGATTCATAGGGAAACAAACCGATAAAGGAAGGATAAAAGACAGCGCAAAACGAAGGCAAATTATACCTACGAAAAATAAGCAAATAAAAGCTAATCAATCTCTTGGGAGAAAAGCAGAAATCCCACTCGAATTTAATAGCAGGCGATGTGAGTTACCTAATTTAACAATCAAATTTGTTGTCAGTTAATATCCATGGGGTTTAGTTTATGAACCCGATTTTGTTAAGAGGGAGAACTGCTCTCATCCACAATCGATAAAAATCGATCGGAAAACGAACAATGCGTGCGTTCTCCTAGATTGCCAGACTAACCAATCACCACTTACATTCGTTTTGAACTCAAACTGTTGTCTATTACAGCGGTTCAATGGGGTACAATTTGGACCTACTAAGGAAAGTTGGAGCCCACTAAACGAACATAAGCGCCTTTCAATAGTTTATTACGTTTTCCACTAAAAAACCCCTAGCCGACGGTGTGATTAATTGTCGGCACTTCCGCATCAACCAGAAGTAGGAACCTGGAAGTAAGAGTCCATAACGTAGTTGGGGTGGAAGTAGCATTCTTGGAATGTTGTTAGATTGTAAATTAGAGGAAACACGAAGACGTCTGTTAATTGCAAGAATTACAGATGTCGTAACTTGTACGCCCCATTCCTATACATAGGATTCCACAAAAGTAGACGATGCATCTTCATTTAAAGCTGTTTTGACCAGACAAAACCGGATATATTCGGTATATAATTAAGTAACGAATGGGAAATATCGAGTTGAAAATTTAAGCAAATAAAGGAGCCTGCTAGCGCACATCTACACACTCTAAATTAAAATACTCGAAATCTCACTTCGAGATAAGAAAATTTTTCTGTTGACAGAAGAAATTCAGAGGTTATCTCACCACGGGCGTAGGCGCCGGTAAGATGCAAATGAATTGCATTTTCGATGAAAAAAGTAACCACAGTAGAAGTCTTTAAATAGATCTCCTAGAATGCAAGTGCACGAAATCAAATCACCTTTCACCAGTAGTGAGAAGTCTTTACTTATTTAATGCGATTTAGATACAACGTGCCCAATGCCAATTAGCTTTTCACGCTGCCGTTGTATATTTCGATTTATGGCCTGAAGGCTTTAGCGTGCCTTATTGCCGACTTACAATAACAACCTGGCTATAAGCAATAGTAAACTTGTAGTAAACCTGCCTGAACTTTGCACAAACACCAATTCGTGACAAATTCAACGCAGTAAAATAAAAGCAAGCAGAACTTTCATGAGCCACAATAGAGAAATGAGATGACCAAGTTGTCACCGATGGTGGCTCATAGTAGTTAATAAAAAAAATTAGATGGTACAATATCCAATTGCGATTTGCCTGGTAGTTCATTAAAGACGTGAAGTCAAAATGTCCCAATGGGGAGGAGGGGGGCGAAGGGGAGTAATTACTTTCCCACTTGAGGAAAGGCAAGACTATTCCGAGGAGCCAAAAATTAAACTTTGCAGTCATCAAAATTGCGGTTTCTAAAAAAGAGAGGCGAATAAAGGAATGGGGGAATGTTACGAGCCTCGAAACAAGCGAAACCCCATCGAATATTTTCACATTCACCTTAGGCTATGGAGCAGGAGTAAGCTTTTTTCTTCATAAAAGCTCTGCGTTGATTGTCGAGCCTAAATAAGTCATGAGAGAACTGGCAGTCTACGCAGACAGCATTGTCTGAAACGTGATCGCAGCCCACTGCCATCTAATTCGTTGACGGTTTACTCGTCTAATTAATAAGCTTTTTCATTAGAACTTTTGCGGCGCATACCAGGTGAGTATGCGTGTGTGGAGGGTGTTTCAAGTGATTGAAAAGCGACCACCCGGAGGGTTTGAGCCCGGAGGCGATGAAAGTGGGGGATAAATAGGAGGGGGGACCCACCAGAGAGCCAATGGCAGCGAGGGCGATGTTGAGGTCGTGGTCCTGGTGGCCGAACTTGGCCGCGGTGTCCACGCACGCCAGGTAGCAGTCCGGCGCCAATGTCGGCAGGTAGTCACGCACCACGAACTGGAAGCACTGGAACGCCGACCGAATGTGCTTCTCACTGCAAGACAAAAGCACCTTTTGCCACAGCGCTTGCCTGTTGAATGAGCGACTGTACTTTCTAACACCATGGACTGATTGTACCAGATAAACACTGTTTCCGAGACTCGTTTCATTTGCATTGCATGGGCCGCCCCCACACCCCCTGCATTTGAGCCCAGACAAAACGCCATGACATCCGATGGCTGCACTTTTACCGATAAAATCTTCCACTAACCGGTGGTAACGGATTTCCGAGAGAAAATTTTTGCACTCAATGAATTTTTCCGCCTAAATCGTGTACTTTCTGCCCTTGAGCTTCGTTGAGATGTCCTAAAATTTCATTACGAAATTGCAAACGCTTCTCGAAATTGAGCAGAAGTGGCCATAAAACGAACTGATACAGTAGAAATAAAAAAACGTATTATATAAAAAGTACTAACTTCTTCCGAAAACGATAAATCCAAGTATCTTGGTAAAAGGTAGTCCAATTAGGTCTAGCAGGGAAACTGAAGTACATAAATCAACCGATTTGGGAATATTGCCTCGGAATTTGCCTCAATTAATCCCTAATATCCCTGCTGCAGTGGGCAATTACCATTAATTTACTCACAAGATGCAAAACAAGGCAACTTCAGGAGCAAAAACACGACCAGCATATTAAGGAAACTAGGCAACCAGACAGAGTAATCAGTCAAATTGACCGTCCTCGTAAATATCTATGTCCAACGGGATAGCAAAAGGCCTTGAATCCTACCAGTGGGACTGGACAATGGAACCAACGATGTTGATGAGTCGGAGCCAGCTTCCGTTGATCTCGTTGCCGTAGTGGAGAATGAGGTATTGGATGCAATGGAGCTGCTTCTCCTGCACGTCGCTGAATTTGATGTCAGTCAGTTTGGTGAGCGGCTCGAGGACGAGCTGGGAGAGCCTCTAAAAGCCGAAGAAAGAGGGAAAATGATTTAGCATTGCATGCGAGACAAACGCCCTCCCCCACCCAGTGCTCCCGACTTATCAATCCGAAGAGCACTCGAAAAATGCATTACTTTTCGGCACAAAGGAAGCAGAGCTAAGCTTTGAGTGATACGCTTGTGAGTGGGCGTGAATGTTTCTGTCCCACACTGTCCATTAGGATTAAATACACGGGACGAAATGGGAAATACTACATTAACTGTTGTGTATATAGGGGTCCTTGCTCGAGTTTTAAATGCACTCCTAATAAGCTCACTTCGTCTATCCACTTGCGCACTTAGACAATGCAGAACAATAGCCCACTCATCTCTGTGATCGAGAACTCTCCCTTCACTCTTCCATTCGCTCAAAGACTTCATAGCAGGCTTAAGATGAACACAATAGTGACAGCTAAACCGTATCAATGGCTCAATAGTTGTAATTTATAAGTATTGCGTCTCAGATTGCCGATTAGCCATGAACGGCTTCTTCAATTGTTGCTTGTTTTGACATGATGAATATTAATGAAGATCTGCTTTGTGATTTATTTGGCGGACAGAAGCATAATGAGAGGTTTCAGTTCATGGTTTCACCAAAGATTAGATGAGTTTGCTCTTGCGCCATGAGTCGGGGAGAAAGCGAATGTTTAAAACAGCCGAAGAAGTTTTCGCAAATAGGTGCCAATCTTAATAACTCAATGATAGCTCTAAATTTTATCTAGATACCAATTTTTCATGGCTACCAACGACTACAACCGAGACAATGTAAAAAATTTCTACAAAAAGGAAGGAATAGCAGTGGTATTAATTTCTCCACAATTCCTGCGAATTTGATTGACATCAATTACGATAAGATAATAGAAAAAATTGCACTGTGTTCTACAGTAATGGTTTGAGAAAACCGGAAATGGCTGAACCGAAGCCAGAGGTCAGATCCCATTAAATAAATAACAGCTCCTATTTATCTCCCCTTTCTTCTAAATGTGCATCAAGGTCTCACGTGACTGTTTCAGTTTTCAGGACCCTAAAAAAGGCTCAAGGGACAACATCCTGAGTTCTAACCACTGTCGTCTAGCCAGCAAGTAGATCGACCATGTCTATTCAGCATAACTCAACTCCCCAGTTTCCAGAATGTTCACAGCTCTACCTTAGCCATGACGGACAGTGAGGCTAACACCTACGCAATCATACTAACACTGTAATAGGGTCTGGTCTGTTCCCCCTGTCCGTCATTTCGTCATTTCGAAAGTCTTCACTTCTGTCAAAAAAGCCCCTTTTCCAAAATTTTACCATGTTAAAAAATATGCAGCAACACACTGAGTAGAGATAAGTAACTCAATAGCTTCGTTTAACTTGCCTCAAGTGAAGAAAGTAGTTAGCATTTAACCAGCTGTGCCAACTTAAACCAAACATTACTGTTAAGAGGGAGTGTCACTAGAGAGAATAGAGAACTCACGCCATTGTTCCAGAAGTCGGTCGTCGGTATGGTGGAAGTGATGACGCGTTCGATGAGGAGGATGACAGCGTCCACTGAGAGCTGGCGCAACTGCGGGTGGACGACCTTGCACATCTGCAAAAAGGGAGGAAAAGAACGGTTAACTACTGCGCTCTTCAAGCCTATGCAAGAGTAACACGACAGTGTACCATAATCATGCCACCAGTAATGAAACACGAATTATTACCACATAAACCAAGTCGATATGAGAGCACATTTTGGCTTTTCTATCGGATCAACAATAATGTGGGAATGCAATCAAAGTAAGGTTGAGTTTCAATATTGAGCTTATACAATTGCACCTAAGTAGGCAACCTACAAGGGGTGAAAACAGCGTCATTCCTCCTTTCGTCGAGGTGCCTGATTAACACACGCTCATCTCGTCGACTGTCTTGCATGAGTTAGAGCCCATACCCCGACCACTCCAGTTACACATTATTGATTTCCTGTGGTAACCAAGTGAGTGCTTCTAACTGTTCGCCATAGGATTTCTTAGTCAGTTTTCCTTTTCCCTAATTAAGATGAAAGTTCTCCAGATACGAAGCCTCGTATACCTGGGTGGTCATACAGCTCAGGACACACCAAATCGTTAGAAGTTACACATTCCCCAAGCCTGCGCTAACCACGAGCGTAAAAGCACGGCATTGAGGAGGAGGGCGCTTCATCAATCTTTGTCTGCCTCCCGAATTTTTCACACCGCTTAGTAATTTAAATACATGAAACGCTCCACCACAGGCAAATTTCGTAACAGAAAGGGTCTTGTCGATGCATCGTGTAGCTGGTGCTTTAATCCATTTAATAAAAATTTAAGGGACTCTGATAGGCCTGCTGTTTGTTTTGTCTCTCCTCTGCCCAACTGCAAGTCAACAGTGCCATTGCTGCTTGACAGACAGTGATAGGTGAGGACCGGAGCTCAGTGGAGTGGTGAGATGGGGGTACGCAGTAGATCGATTCCAAGGCGACGGAGACAACACTGCCTCAGTCCTACTGACGGCTCCACAACACTCGATAAATAATAGCCGAGGATTGAGAGGTTGGCGTTCCACCAAATCTAGAGGGTGGGAAAGTCTATTTTTTTGCAGAAAAAGGATCCCGTCTTTTCGTCCAGCGTTTCGCGATGCTACATATTAACAGTTCTTGAGGAATCTTCATAAAATCTCCCACTAACAAGTAAAGCAATAAAAGAAAAATCCAACTAGCTTAAAGCTTAATGCAAGTAGTTTTTGACCACAGCTCAGTAAGTATAAATACTGCCTACCAGGACGCATTTGAATCAGACTCCAATCTAAGGACAAATAAAGCTGTCATATTTTCGAATAACAGCCCACGAGTCAGTCTGAATAAGAGACCTGCCTTCATTTTCCTATTAGACAAAGCAATGGAACAGTGTCTATGTTCCCACACACCAGTATTGTATGGTTAGTTTATATAACACTACACTTCCACCCTAGTCTCCGGATTTCACTTGTTACCACTTTATATTAAAGTAACAGATTAAGAATGATGAATTCGTAAAACACTCCGATTCAATCTAATCAAAAAAGAAAACAAAAACTCAAGTTCTTTTCCATCCACTATTACAGATGAGAAACGAAACGGAACTTCGAAAGTTGTTTTAAATCCATGATAACAACTTCACAAATTGGTAAACCTGAAATTGTGTGCAGTATATTACAGGCACTATTAATCCTTCCCCATTTCCATGTGAAACGTAGGAAAAGTACAAAAAGTTTTAAGCTTTCGTCTAGACTAAAAAGTACTATGTTCTTAGAGAACCAGTTAACAATCGAATTCCCAAAGCTAAAACCTCATTGAGAGTGAGTTTCCCGAAACTATTTTCGTGGTTAGTCAAAAAGTTCGTAAAGGAAAATAGATGACCTATGAGTATTCTCTTTACGACGAATAGAATAGGTGTAGTCTACCCGTAAATGGGCCATACACCCACAATCGTCCATAGCATTATCCTCATGATTTTAACTCATGCACCTACAATATACCCACGCATACAGTTGACTAACAAAAACCTGAAAGCATTAGCCCAAATCGTTGACTGACCAAGGAAGGATATGATTTATGCCGCATGCAACATCACCACAGATCACTAAATTCTATAATCGGGAAGAGGAGGACCGTCTCCTACTTTAGTTAATAGATCCGTGTCGCTTAGACGACGTAAAACATCCTATGGTTTATGGCTCCGTCTAGGCTATGGTGACAATAGGCTAACTGTGATCCGGAAATAGCCATGGAAAGTCAGTTACTTAGTTAGATAAGGCCTTTAGCGCGAACGCCAGATCTGCCTTTAGCAGTGCGTTTCCCTAAGGCCCGAAGCAGCCAAATTGATTAAATCCCTGTACCCCGTTTCATTAGCTAATGCACAGCAGCCTCCAAGAGGAAAATTGGATTCGTGTGAGTTTCGAATCCAAGTCAAGTGCAGCGCTTACGCCTTTCAAGGACAGGAGGCTAGTGACCACGGATCAAACACAAATAGTTTAGCATGATTTGTGTTCGGTCGCCAGAATAAGCGTTCATAACTCCGTACGGCAGCGCCCGAGCAACACCTCACCCATCCGTGCTGGTTATCTATCCCAATACGAGTTTATACTTCCATCCCCAGTTTTCTCTTATCTTGGACGCTTTTGGGAGTTAAAGTGCAAACCACTTTACAAATACACAGGATTCAAAGCCACGTCTGTTCACGGCATTGGATGATGAAATTCGCCGAATCCCAAAAACTAGCAGTATTTTTCCAATGCATGGCTGAATAAAAATACGCCAAGTAGGACAATCCGAAGCCCCTCTGTTGTGAGTCAAAAGTACATTACTCACAACTTAGTAAGAGATATGAGACCAAAGCATGAAGTGAATTAAGTTTACAATTATTCCAGGATAATAGGTATGGAAGACACCAAGTGAAGACAAAAGGGAATCAGTGCCGAGGTGCGAAGTTATCTCTCTCTTCCTTGGTATTTGGCAAATTTAGCGATCAACCTTCGTAGTTGGAGGTTCAGCACACCCTAACCCAAAGCTAGTGATTGCTCCTCTTAAACAGTAACTAGAGCGAAGAGTATGGGTGACGTCATATAAACCTTACTACCATTTTGGACCCTTCATACGCCCATAGAAACTCAACTAGTGGCTACTATGGGCAAAGCTATTGCTCTTCGCCTAATGATTTAATTAGTAATTGTACCAGGTAATGACTTTTCACAAGCGAGCAGGACGCATCCTCTCTAGACAAAAGTTACGTACTCTACTTATCCTTGACGGCAGATAATCCCAAATAAAAGACTAGTACTACTATCTGGCCTTATATTAAACACCAGCTTATTGGCACTCGTGTACTACATACAAATGCAGCTATTGCGAGCCAATAGGCGGGCGAAAGAACCAGCCAATGAGAGAGCGCCTACTAACTCCTCCTCGGACGGGTGGTCGCTACTAAGCGAGGTTGCAGCTACCGTGGGGCATTTATCGGGCCAGTAGCCATGTCAACGGACGTTGACGACCAGGGTCTCAACCTGCCGCCCGAGCCCGACCTCTCCAACTGCACCGACTACCCGGGGCTGAAGGCCTTCAACCAGCAGTACAGCGACATCCACGCCTTCCTCTCCCTCGGCATCTGCTTTTTCGGCATCTTCACCAACACCCTCAACGCCGTCGTGCTCACCCATAGCCGCATGCGCAGCCCCACCAACCTCCTGCTCACCTCCATCGCCATCGCCGACTCGGTGACAATGATCTGCTACGTGGCCAAGGACGTCTACCTCCACTTCATCACCAGCCCTGACCCCCTGGCTGCGCCCCACTCCCGACCAGGCATCTACTTCACCCTCCTGACCCACTACACAATTATTGGCTCGCACATCTTCTCCACAGTCATGACCGTCATGCTCGCCGTGTTCCGCTGCTGGGTGCTCTACCGACCGCAGAGTCAGGTCCTCTACTACCACATAAAGCGGACGCTCATTGCGGCCACTGTGCTGAGTTTCGCCACGATGGTGCTGGGCTTGTCAACGTTGGTGGTTGGCAAGTTGACACCCTCTAGCCTGCCAGAGAGCAGTTCGGAGGACTATTACTGGTTCGAGGTAAGGAAGGGCTTCGAGTACGTGGAGCGAGCCAACTTCATCATTTACGGGTGTTTCAGCAAGCTCACCTCCAGCATCCTCATCACATTTTTCACTGCTCTCATTCTCGCTGCCATGGAGAAGGTACAGAGGCGCTACCTCAAGCTGAAACTCAAGCCCAAGGTGCCTAATACAGACCAAGCACTACCACCAACAGCTATGGCAGCAGATCAAGAGGATGGCGCCACCACCACCTCAGCAGCAGTGCAGAAGAGACGCGAGATACGGAGAAGCCACCGGACCACAGTGATGCTGGTGGCAGTGGTGGTGAGCTTCGTCGTCACAGAGGCGCCCCAGGGGGTCATCATCACGATAGCCGCGATGAAGGAGTGTTTCCTCTACAACTTTTACGCGCCCATCGGGGACTTGCTGGACCTCCTGGTGCTGCTGAACTCGTCGACGAACTTCATCCTCTACTGCGCCATGTCCATGCAGTTCAGGAAGAGCTTCAGGGAGCTGGTGATGGAGGACGTCGCGCATCGCTTATGCCGATGTTCCAAGACCGTGGGAGACGAGGGAGAGGAAAGGGGTGTGAAGAAGCGCAACGAGACACTGCTGATCAACCAGGTGTGAGGAGCCCATTCGCTCGGGCACAGCGAGGTGACACAACGGCAACCGAGATGCTTGACTTCCACCGCTACTGCCAACCAACCAAGACTTCCTAGACAGGCGACGGTTATTTCGAGTGTACGTTTGTGACTCATTTTATACTCAGTGCGCGTGTGAGTGCTCATTTGATGGTAGTAAGTATAGCTTCTCTCTTTGCTGCCTCCAATATGAACTGTGCGAATTATGTATGCGTCTTAGTCTTTTTGACGATGTCTTTTGGGGTGGTGGTTGTACATCATTGGTGGTTTACGCGCGTATGTGCCACAATTTAAGCAATTAATCCAATTTCATGGCTTTATTAGCTCTTAAATCGTATGTCCTAACATTTATAACTCATGGAACGGGGTTGTTTATTAATAAACCACACAAAGTCAAGTCGGGCTCGAGTTTCATGAATAAATTAATCCGAGCGTTACAAGACTGATTTGCATAATATTCGAACTCAACTGTTGCAAATAATTTGGGAAATGTATTAAAGAGAATGATGGTGTTTGTTAGGCTGCGTTTGATTTCCGAATTCAATTTTAGTTGTGGTTGTTTCCAAGAGGGATATTACTAAAACGTTCCTAGAATACTCTTGGAATTCGGGAATACACGATAATGGGGGCTAGAAACGCCGTTATAACTGACACTTCTATGAATTACATCAATTTAATAACAACTTATTCCATCACCATACAAATGTGGATTATGCGAACCGGGATTCTTAAAATTCTCTTTGTGTCATTGGGTAAGTATTAGGAAATTAATGGCTACTCGGGGTTCGGTAGACGAAAACCAATTTAACTAACCAGGACGGGCGCACTAAGGGAGGTGCTTTTAATCCTAGAACTCTGAAAAAGCCGCTAAAAGGGGCTCATTTCATGCTCCTCATCAGTTGCCTAGATTTCAATTTCCAGGAAAGCAGAGTCTTTTTGACGGATTCAAAGGCGCAGGAAGCGTGTTAGAAGAAGGAACTAATTGAATACGCTCTAAGGGGAAGGGCGCTAATGAAACAACGCGTCACAAGTACCAGATTGCCACTTTATAGTGACTAAACACGGTTCACGAGCGTGAGAATTTTATGCAATCTAGACATGCCAAGAGCTACCGGAAATTGTGCACTACTTGCCTCTCATTAAATATCCGGTGATCGACTTTAAAGACGAGATCGGCGCAGGAGATTTAATGTTTCCGTCCACTGTGAAATGCAATTCTCGGAGAAGTTCCCGTTGTAAGGTTTAAATTTACCATCATTAATTTGCACGTACAAGAGAGCTGCCTAGTTCCGTTAGAAAGTGATTGGAAAAAATGGACTAATGCAAAGCTACCAGTAGTTGAAAAGAATCATCGAAATGCTAGTCGATTCACGCGTCTGATAGTAAATTACGCCTTCCAATTCCAAAGAATGCAAGTTACATCCTTTATTGTAAGAGCTTCAAACAAAAAGTCAACCCTCTTCCTTTTCTCCATTTACCTTTACGAAGTAATTTGGACAGACTTGTGGGTAAATAATTTAATGATGCGCAAAGTTCCGAGACAAGAAAACAGCAGAAAATAAATGCATGCATAAACTAGAGTAGTATTTAATAGGCTGGCGGTAAAACGACCGGCCTTTATAACGGCAAAGGAGGTGGTTAATTTTTAGGCTGTGGCAATGTCGGTGATACGGTTTTATTTAATTATAAGGTCCACGTCCAGGTGAACAAGTGGTAATTAATTAAACTTGGGGACAATTAAACCTACTGCCATACGATCTAAAAGTACAAAGGACTGTATTTTTGGTGGGTTAAAATATACCCGCCACTGCTGCATAAAAAGACGGATTCCCTCAGTACTGGATAAGCAAACTCAGTACACCGTTAGTGCTATTAACTACAGAGTGTGAAAATTTTTCGACGCATTTTGTGGCAACTATAGAGCCTAAATCCATTAATGCTACTAAACGTGGCGAATGCCGATCATGTAACTGAGATTACCTTGATAGGTTCGTAAAAGAAACACCAACGAATTGTGAGAAGTGGTATTGATTGCAAAAGAAACAACAATTAAGTCAGATGAGACAACTCCATAAAAAAAGGTTGGCAGTGTCGGTGTCAGATAGGAGACGATTCGAGGAACGGTACAGCCCCGGGTTGTGTGACAGCACTTCGACACATGATCGACTTGACAGTTGACAATTACATTGCCAGGCTTCATTAGTTTTTGAATAGATGATCGACATATCAATCAAACAGCTACATAACGAAACCCCCAGTTAAATGGAACAGTTACAGTTACCATTGTTTTGGTAGCTAATGCTAAGTATTTTAAAGAGAGAGGTTGAATTCGGAGACTGATGGAATACCAACAGAAAGAAGAAACATTGAGGTGACTAGTTTTACTCTAGACGCCCAATTCTTGAAATCATTTACCCTTTTCTCAAATTCGTTTCTACAAAGTAGGCGAAGCTCATTTTAGGAGTCCAGGAATCATACCACTTTTTAACACGCAAATCATGATGAATGGCTTCGCACTATCAGTTCCGAACTAGGTGGGCAGAAGAAATGCACCAAATTTGCTATTTTTGAGTAAATCCGAAACACCATAGTAACGGACAATTGTCCAGCAACTTTGAAAAGGATGTGCGAACAATTTAGACAGTGCAGTGCCTTTGCTAAAGACATGGGCAGTCATAATGAAAAATGGCCGGCAACGAACACCGCGTGACCATGTTTATTTACAGAGGAGCTTAGATGACGACGGCAAAAAAGTAGCGAAATAAAGAGAGTCCACACTTTTTGCCAATGATGCCAAGCAATGCGCTAGCCTTGGAACAGCAAGAACTAAGTTACCGGTAATAGAAACAATTCCAAAGAGATTGACAAGGCCTCGTGCTCGAGCGCGCTCATGTTAATGGCCTTGTACTTTCCCCTTCACATTTTTAACTTGGCGGTTAAAATTTTCAGGCATAAGAGGTTGTGAACGTGAAATTATAACACTCCGCTAAGAAAAAAGGCACGAAATCACAGTCCCTGTAGGCGGTTCAATTCGCGAATTCGCTCACCTACTTCGATGGCACTGGGAGCAGAAACTTCGGGAATGCCCGAAAAAAAACGGAAAGAAGGATGCTATGGGAAACCCTTTCCCTCCTTTCCTGAATGCTGTCTTCCATACCACACCCCAGCGCAGGACTCCATAGTTCATCGAATGTTCCCCTTCTGTTTGAGGGCTATCAACGACCCAGATGTCCCCATTTCTCTGATCACAGTCATTGGGGGCTACAAGAAGCGAGATGGACTCACTAATAAGGATCGATAAATTTGCTCTGTTTGACTAATACCGGTGTAGCACCTAGCCAGCTAATAGCACCCCTAGTTTGCGAAAGAATGTCGACATTCCACAGATGGATTCGCGTGCTTCGTGAGTGCTTTATAAATATTTCAATCAAATGGAACTCGCAGTATCTTGAGTCATGAATTATAATAAAAAGATAATCTGTCAAGAGGGACGTTACTCAATCAGTGTGAGGAAAAAAGATGACGATTTTACAATGATGGAAAGTAAATCATTCACCGCGAAATAATTTCAAAGATGTAGCGTTAAAACTAACCGTGAGGAGCTGTTCGCTAATGGTATTCCACCAGATATCGAGACGCTGCAGATTAGAGAGTCCAACCTCAGTCAACTTCACCACGGAGAAATGACTCGGAGCCTGTTAACAAAAGCAATAATTTGAGATACATGATATCTTTTTGTAAACATGCTTCACGACGTTTAACACAAAATGAAGGTTGTCAAATTTACGAAATAACCAATCCATATTGTCGAAATACAAAATGCCGGCTCAGGTAATAATCGAATCCACTCAAGACATTAAAGCATAAGATAACAAATGCGTGCTTTCAAAAGAGGGGTGTCAACATTAGAACAATTCCAACCATATTCTTCATCTGCTTTTACCCCCACAGAAGCTAGTACGTTGATAGTAATTTAGATAACACTTGCTTAGTTAAGATAACTCAATAAACTAAGAATTATTCAACCCATCTAGGATATTTTGTTTTGTTTATCGGGGTAGGGTTGCGCGCTAACAAATTTCCGAAGCAATTCAAAATCTAATTACATAACTTATCACTAATGAGTAAATACCAAAAATAAACAATACAGCGGTGGCAGTTGCCATATACACATCACGAGACATCAATCCTCGGTTGGGTCATGTGTTAATTGAAATAGGTTAATTAACCTCCCCAAGAAGTGTTGTCTGAGACAAAGGAACAAGAAAAACATGTACACAATACAAGTAAAAAGAGCAAAAACACAATCAGTCAGTGGACCTAGTTGAATCATTTCAGTGTACGTGATGCAATGTTATGTATCAGGAAATTTGGTAGGACTGAGTGAAGTCCCATTCAGCCCGAACGTTGCCGAAAAACAGGGCAGTCCAGCCAATAAGACAAGGATTCATAAGCCTGGTAACCTCGCATCAGTAAAGCATAAATACATGTGAGTGCTACATCAAAAGCACTACACTAATTAAAACAAGTGATTACCAGATAAAACAGCTAGTAAGAAAGACAGCATTATGAACCTTTTGCCATTCCTGAGGAAATAAACCATTTTCTCAACTAAATTGTAGGTGAACGTTCAGTGGCTTGGTAACGGTTAAACGAACAACTCACTTAACCAAAAATTCCCTCTCTTAATTGGGGCTGTCTGTGATTAGATCCACCATCAATGTTTGAGCCCGTTTTAGATAGACGCAATCCGACTCCCAAGAAAAAGTAGGTGAAATCAAAAGGACACCCGTTTCGCAACCCTCTTGTATGCATCGATTAATGATAACGCGCAGTCATTATTAGGCTCCTGTCATCGCTCCACTCTGTCATGGGTTGGGTTGCTTCTCAAATTGCACCTACCAATTATAACTTGGCACGTTGTCTGCTTTAATCTTGCCGGATCATTTAACAGTGCGCTTTTGATCAATCGAGCGGACATGCCGACTGTGTTCCCACACACGGATGAAGTACCTAACAAGGAGGTTTTCACAAAACACAGAACTTTTAAAATAGAATCAAAGGTGTAACAAACTGTTTGGAAATCGGACGCCCTTAGAATTAAATAACAACTGGGTTGACGCTGTATTTTCAGTTGGAAATGAGCCCCTAATTCATAATGGCCTTGGAACTAAGTTGAGTGACAACTACGACTTGCAGAATTACATTTCATACGTTATGGGAACAAAGATTTATTCGTCAGCGTCAGGCTTAATTGGACACACATAAAAACGCTACCTGATTGAAGCGGGAAAGATGCAGCGGAGGGAGGGAGGGGAGGGGGGGTTAACAGATAATTGAAATTATTCATGCTAATTAAACGCCACTGTAAACAACAAGGAAAGGTTTATAAGAGAGTGAGGAGCTTGGTTTTGCCAAATCTTCCCTCCTGTGCCTAGTGCCAACTGAATACTGATCCGTAAACGTTTGCCAACCCATTGTGGATGCTCTAGACACACTGAGAGAATGCACTGATGAACGTGGATTTGGGAGTCAATTAATTAATGGATAATCTCAGCATCTATAACCAGCTTCTCTGATCTCAAAAGGAGCGCTTTGAAAAAGCGAAAGAGCGGGAAAGAACCCAAATTGGAGCATCAGGACCCCTATGAAGTATGGCACATAGGTTAAAAAAGTCCAGTACTAAAAACGTTACGACGCCGAAAGTACTTTAACCAGGAATGCTGGTTCGATTGGGAAACCCCAAAAAACTGGCGCGATCAGAGATGTGAGAATAGAATGCTCAATCAAAGACGATGAGTCACCAGATTAATCAATTCCACTTGACACAATCGACCTTGAATGGGAAGCTACAATTTCTCTAGCGACCGCAGCTTTGTCCACTGAGGACTCGGTAGCATTCACACACACAGAGCCAGAAGCTGCTCCGTTAGAGGCCGCACTAAACTCTTCCTAGGCAGGTATAAAGTAACCACCAATCGACTTCGTCTTCGATGCTGCATCTTCGGTTTGTACAAGTGTAGACCGACTTACGGAGATGATTGAAGGCAATTTTTTACATCGTGTGGTCTAACCCCACATTACGGCAGTACAATCGTCTCCAAAATCGCTACACATTTAAGCTGCAATTTCTCTTCCATCAAACAAATACAACCTCCTTGCCCTGCCTGTATTTTAGAGCAGTAGGCTTCGATTTTAAAAAGATATCTTCCAAGCCACTTAATCTTCCCTAATTTAGGGGATTGGCAACTTTGGTGTGAAATTCGCCTCCACCGACACACAACAGTTGGCTTTTAAGGCAGAGGAACTCGGTTTTCTCAGGAAGCAAAATTGACACTAGGCGGGGGAAAAGAGTTTAGCGGCTTCAAATACCCCGCCTAGGCGCCTCAAAGTGGAGATGGTTTCGCATAAACGAGTGAGATAAGAGTTGCATCGATTAGCCGAGTGGCGTGTACGAGCGCCACAAAGTGGAAAAAAACGAACACATCCAGTCCCTTTTACAGAGCAAAGCAACGCAGTTTCTTAGCCTCTTTGCAAGTGGAACAGGTGAGAGGGGCATTGTAGAATTTAGTGGCGATTAGTTACTCCGCGTGGTGCTAAAACCACACCGGAAGCGAAACGAGGAAGATTAACATTCAAAAGGAATTGAATGACGATAGAAGGAATGCAGTTCCGACAGTGGTCAAAGAGTTTGAACGAAGGGAAGCAAGTGCGAACTCACCCGACTGGAATTGGCGACTTCGAAAGTCTCCATGGCAACACTGCAGAGCGCACGAATGAGGTAACCCAAGGCGATTTCATCGAAGTTTCTACAAGGAAAAGCAACAGTCGAAATAGTATCAGGTTCTGGTGGTGAATTCCGATTAAAGAAAGGAAAAACAACTACTTTAAACGGTTCTGAAGATTATGTATGGTTTTAAATAATGTTACTGTGGGGCAAGGAATGAAAGTAACCGCTTGATAGTATCAGACCAAATAAGAGGGGACAGGCAATCATCATGGGAAATAACTGGATACACAATGTGAATGCAGCAGACTACATCGGGAGCGGCGTATTCACGGGAAAGTCACAAGGTTTTTAGAAATATTTTACACTTTTGAGGAGAAGATTAAATCAAATAATGAGTCCCGAGATAACAACCAAGACAACAACAGAAAAGACAACAATTCACAAGGTCTGATTACTAGGAGAGAAGAGGTTGCCACTTTGACGTCATCTTAGGCTCCTCCGGAAGTCTAAGATGCCTGTCTCAAAAAAGACGATTTTCAATATATCTAAAATTTAGGCAACGTTTAGTATTTTTTCACACGATTTACACTGTAAGTCCAACTATAGCCCAGCTCTTGATTGCCATGCGCAAAACAGCTGGAGATACGGCCAATCATCAAATGGCGGCCATCAATCATCTGAGAAACAACGATAGATTCTGTGGGATTGTCGGAAACTCGCTACAGTTAAGACAATGTAACAAAACGTCAGAACGAGGTACAACTGCTCAAGGGACGCACACACCCACAGATATCCGGCCAAATCGTTACCTGGGCTCCTGGGGGAATGACCGTCTTCCTCCTGACAAATATTGTTACCTTCGCGGCTTGATCTTTACTCAAATAAGCTAATGACTTCTTGCAGTCCCCTCATATCATTCTCCTTACATGTGTTCCAGCATCCCCACACTGTGGATAAGTGCGCTTGTCTGCCTACGAGATCACACAAGAGTCAACAAAAGCGAATTGCACATCAAATGTTTATGATGGGACTATTTATCAACTCAGAACAGCTCATAAAAATGCTGCATTAATGGGCTTATTTAGGGAGGAGAGAGCAGAAGAGTTCTAGAGTGGACTGATTTGCGTGAATGCTGAGTTAGGCCTTCCTGAGTTTCAAAATGTCGTACAGGAATGAATTATGGATGCGGAAATTTCGTTTGTACGTTTTTGAGAAATTGAATCTCATGCAAGAGAACCAGGTTTGAGACGTTTTCCTAAGTTAACCGGTTTCTTTATGGTGGTACCTTAATAATGATTGGGCAGGCCGTGGACAAATATCAACACATTACCTCCATACTATGGTTTAGGGGAAGGATGAGTCGAACGCTTAGAGAGCTTAAGGAGACAGTTGTGAAACCTCTCAAAATCAAGAGGAAAGCCTTTTTAACACAAGTTTAATGGTAAGCACGCTAAGAGGTGCGTTTTATGGGCAATAGAAGAGGTGGAGGGCCAATTAAAGTCAACAGACTAGAAAGGGAGAGGGGACGAGAAGTGACATGCTAAGATGGCAATAACGCAGCCCAGCTTTACGCTGACAGGTGAGTGCGACAGAGTGGGAGGGGCGGGCTGCGAATTATGGGTTTTTTGTGTGGGCTGAGCAGCACTTTACACGATAAATCAAGAGAACTGACAACGCGATGGCAGCTCCCTGAGGTGGAAGGCTTGATGCATAATTCACAGACTGAATGTTTCAAGCTGTAGAAGAGTTCTGGAATCCCAGTAATGGTTAAGTACCTGAGTGAAATCTATAAAAGGGGAATGGGAAGCCATTTAAAAAACAAGTTGGTGGGAGAGCTTGGAAACCGAAATGACAACGAGTCAGTTTGACTGAGAATGCATGGTCGAGAGACTCGGGAATTGACTTAGGCAGGCGGCCATATGTTTATTGGTGAGGATAATAGAGATAATTTAACTGACATCTGCAAAAAAAGAGAGCTTGTTTATTGTAATAATTACGACTCTAACGATGCAAGAAAACTCGAGTTATCTAACTTACACTTCAAATGTTATGTTCATCGAACATTAGCCAGATGAGACGCTACACCATTTGGTTCTGACAAAAGCACGAAATCCCCCTTTAGAAAACACCCTTTCACCAAAACTTAATCGATTGCACTTTATTGGTCAATACCCAAATGCGTCGAAGTGAAACACGCCTTAGTAACGTCGGGAACACAATTAAACTATTTTTTTGCTAAAATCGATTCAAGCGCTTTCGTTGTTGAATACAAATGGTTGTTGGGTATTTCCGGAATAAATGCAAACTATTTATAGTACAGTGCGTGTCTACATTCTAAAGACTGTAAATTAAAACTATTTGTTAATGAAATTGGCATGAGGCGACGCTACCTACAAGCCCAAACACTGTTTGCCTGTTTCATTTTTCATTTGGCGCTTCTGCGACAGATTAAATGACACTCATAGTCTAACAAGCTTTAGAGGCATTTGTAGCGATGAGTAAAAAGAAAGTATTTCGTGGGATTTGAAGGCACTCGTAACTAAAATCGTCAAATCTTAGTTCAAGCAATCTTTCTGAGTTCGTCGCCACACATGAAGTACCGACGGGGAGGGCAGTCGAAAAAACCGAGCACAACACAGTGGTTCTCTTAGATCCCACCCTCTTCTTTGCCAACTCTTAGATCAAGTTGAAGGAAATGGAGAGCCAGGTCAACCAACGATTGGTCTTAGTCAAGCTGCTTTCAACTGACAATGCCTAGTCCTAGGTAGCGAATGAGCTCTGAATTTTGTTTACTGTTTTTTGAATAAAAGTGGGAGGGGGGAAGAAATCTTTGGCAAATGAAAAAAGAAGTCGGGAATGCCATCAATTAGCTAAGGAGAGGCAAGCCAGGGTTAGTCGAAGTCTAGGTGAGTGTTTACTCGGAAAGAAATACAGTCCAATTTCTAATAATTTCACGGATGGGGTAGTGACAAGTGCAGCATAAATTGCGGAATCAAACATAAATACAGGGCCCACTTCAGTGGTTTGCTCTGTATGTTGCGAATCAAACACCGGATGCAATCCTTATGGAGTGCTATTATTACTGAAGCAGCTACAACGAAAAATTTTCGACTCTTGATAGTGTCGGTGGTCTACTAACGCAACTCATGGGAGCTGAGTACTTCCATTAATCATTGGGCTTAAAAAATCCACGAATCATGAGGACAACTGGACTTCTCCACTGGAGATCATAGAGTTACCAGTCCTCTACAAGTAAATCAGGTTCACGCGGTTATTTACCCTCCCTCGATTCCGTTGACTAATTCCAAAGGTCAGAAAGGCATTTATGAAGTTATGATAGCTACTACGAAAGTGAAAGGGTTTTTATAGAAACTAACTTTACCATTATATCTATAAAACAAGTTATGCGTACTCATTACTGGATACAACATTTTTTGCCTTACACATAAAAATTTAATTGCAAAATCGCAACCAGTTTCTCGTTCATTCAATCCCAAATGCACATATCATTACTTTTCAACCAAACTGCATAAAGAGCCATCTTTTGTTTAGTGGAAGAAAGAGGGCGCGAGATTGGGAAAATGGAATACAATAGCTGATTGTCGCAGGACAAAGCAACAAGACGTTTTTTCGAGCCATATTCGGCCATTAAAAACAACACTAAATGACTTCAAATAGAAGTACACTGGCGGGACGTGGGAGTATTCCTAGACAAATGCTGGTTCAAACAATGGATGAAACCAGACACGGAATAACGGCAGCTATAGCAATTAAGGTCGTCCATAACCACGTTGAAAACTACAGTCTCCAAGATGAGCACAGTCTTGTGATTTTATAAGTGACATTCGGGCTAGTCGGTCTAGAATTTTCGTCTGGAGACAATTGCCGATTCCTCAGAACCACAAGGAACGCCATTCATGTAGGGTACAATCACATTGTTCCTAGTAATGGCCAGCCTCTTTGGTACCTCATCACAAATAGTTCCATTCTCACCTCGGTTTATGAATTACTTTGCTTACGTTGTAGACGATCATGTACCGCGCCTTCTCAAAAAAGATTTGTTCATTACTCCTACTTTTATACATTTCATGTTGACAAATTAAGTGAAGTGTAGCTTTGACTACAACCTACCAAATTCGGTGACATGGTTCCCCTAACACCTGAAGCCTACAGGAGCCTTTAGAAATGCAAAATAATACAGGGACAATTAAGCAACCTTCATTGAAACAAAAAGTGGAAGAGCATTGTTTAATTGAAATTAATGAGTCCGAAACGATTTTTTTCACTTATCAACTCCGAAAGCTCCGTAGGGCCGGTACAGACGCAGATCACAAATACGTTATCGGATGAGGTGCACAAGCCCACTTAAAATCAAGTTGTTGGTATTGAAGCAGTAACAAACCCTTCATTTACTTCAAATATCCCTTTCATTTCAGTACCTCTTTGCAGTTTCTAACGTTTCAACATTGTTTTCAAAACAAACACTTCAGTTTGAAGGGAATTTTGATTTAGCCAGCTCACAGTTGAGAAGCTTTAAAAAGAGAAGCGATAAATGTACGGTTGGAGGAGGAGAGAAAATCAACAAGTTATAACAAAAGGTTGTGATAAAATAAGTCAAATGCTAAGAGTCAAAAATCATTCAGATTTTAAACTTGTATTATGGCTCAATGCTAGAGTGTAGGATTTCCTAGAAATCTTTCCGTGATTTCAGGGTAAAGTACCTCCCAAAGGCAAAGTTAAACCATACAAAGTAATAGAAGCGTAGGTAACATTTTGCGCCTCCGTCAAAAGCAATAACAAAAGCAGTAAGGTGATTGATGCTAATCTCCAACGAAGCGTAACAGCTTATTAACTCAGCTTAATTTCTCCTAGTTAGCATTGTTAAAATCCGATAAAAAGGATCTCTTTATGGAGAGTGGTACGATTGCAAACTTTAAACTGGTCATCTTTGAAGAGGTGGAAAGCCGACAGACCTGTACACAAACCTAGACAGCATCCCTATTTGCCACCAATGCCGCCATTTCGAAAAGTAGGACTGAGAAGAACGCTCAAACCAATTTCTTTCGCCTCGATACAAGTAAATAGGCACGCAGACGTAGACAGCTCAGAAGGGAAGAGGAAAATGGAGCAATGTTGTGTTGTGACCTTAGCCAACTTAATCAGGAAACTTCCGCTTTGGCCCCAGTCAACGCTTTTTATTGACATTCTCCTCTCATTGATTGAGTTAGAGCCATTTTTTATGTGATCACTAAAGTAAACCATAAAATACGATTAAATTTATAAATGCGACCATAAAAGACTTAATAAAGTGTTACAAGTATCACGATGCTGTTCTGGGTTTACTTTGAGAAATCCTTGATGCCCACCCTCTTCCCGCTTTTTGAAATCCCTGACACAGTATGATAAAATCTCGGTCGTTAGAAAAAAAATACCCATTAAAATATCAACGATTCAGCAGACCTAAATGAGGGCTGAATGCCCTTCTGAGCGACCATCTACCAATTTACAGCCCATCAACTTTAACAAAGTTCCTTGATAAACAGCCTCAAAGTCTTAGTAATCTAATGGCAAAGGCCACGAAACAGACAGTTTTGAAAACATGAAACAATCCTCAAGAATCATGGGGACCCAAACTAGGAATTCTCGAAAAACTTCAATCAAACGTCCCATGTCAAATTCGATGCGACATTGGTTGTGGTCAGTTGTCGAACCGCGGATCAATTTAGCAAGAAGAATGGGGGCTGCACGATCCTCGCTAATTAGCTAGCTTATTGAAGCAAGAATAAGTAATCCGATCAGCTAAGCCACCGTTTTTTGCGTGCGTAGGGCAACCTGCTATGCCGATTTACGATTTCGTCGAAGTTAAATAAGACAATATCTCACATATAAATCCTAACGATTCTCAGGACAGTTCGAACATGGAGATGTTGTATTTATTTAATTTTCGCACTGGTGGTTGAAAGAGTTGATTCAAGCCAATTTTTGCTTGCACGAAGCAGTTACAGATATCTGGGATTGCGATCAGTTTTAGCCGAATTTCGGAGCTTTGGAGCTAATGTCGGAAAATCACACAAGATTGAGTGTTGCTTTCCCTGATATGGAGTAATGTTTACTGGGTGCTTTTTTCGAAAGCACTCTCAGCTTTGCCTCCCATCCAGTAACGCCATTGTTTGATATTTCCAAACCCACTGTCGAGTTTGAGAGCTCACCGCGACCCCACTTTTAAAGGTATTTCGACCAAAGAAAGAAAGCTTGCGTGCGGGAGCAAAAAATACATTATTGCAGCCGTTTAGCCTCTGTTTCGAGTCACGGGAGGAGCTCAATTGAAACCGCCTACATGAATAAGACAACATAATTAACTTGGAGAACAGCAACCAGACGAAGGCACTAGAGCCTGGTTTGCTGGAACCTTTAGCCATACAATCGAGATCGAGAAAATGAAGAAAAATATGGTACAAAAAATAATTGAGTTTTACCGTGAGCAAAACATCATAGTAAAACACACATGTACATAGCGGGCAACGTTGCGTAAAAAGGGAGCCATTTTTCCCTAAAAATAACCAGTCAACCTGGGATTTGGGAAAATTCCTTCTTAGAGCCTATAAATATTGCTTCTATTTGTACCGCCTTAGGGCCTTAGTTGACGGATAACTTTTGCCAATTTCGTTCTCTAGGAATTTTGTGTTATTATTTAGGTCATATTCAACAATATTCTAGCACCGTTAGTTAATCGAAAGGGTTCGTTTACAGTTTTTCCAACATTTGGGATCTCAAACCACTTGGCTATTTCGTTTACGGCTTTCATGTTATACTTTAGACCCTATTCAAGTGAGTGCGATCGCCTACAATGTCTACTCTTTGAGATTGTACACAGGACAAGCTAAGGTCTTATGAAAAGAGGGGCCTACGAGTTGACCTGACAGCCTCATCGCACCGCCGCACTTAATTTACGGGAGTACATTCCCCGACTCATCATCGCTACAAGCCATTTGGCGATTGTGTGCTTCTTCTTTAAACGTTATTGGCCCAACCCAAATCCGGAGCATGAAAACCCACGTTCTAAAAGACTGCATGCTTGGCTCGGGACACCTTATCCTACTTGGGCTAGCAGGACTGTTTTAGGGGATAGAACCTACTTGGATTGTTCGAATACCGTAGAGAGGTTCTGTGAGAGCTGGGGCAATTCGGCGAGGACCTTGGTTGCGGTGGAGCCGCCAGGACTCGCGATGGAGGGGACGGTGGAGCCCTCGAAGTAGCTCGTGTCCAGCAGCATCGGCACTGCGGAGTTCTGTGGGCCCGCAGCCATCGACGATGACTTGGCGCCGCCGGCGGACGTGGTGGTGCCTGGTGCCGCCTTCAGTCCCAGCATCCACACGAAGTGCTGCAGGAGGAAAACGTACAGTTAGGCCATTAATCGATGCACAAAGCCACACTAGAAGACATCTGTAAATTAAAAAATGAGTGCAAGTGAGTCGTGGCCAAGATTAGCAGCATCACAGTGCTACGTAGGCTAAGATGACATGAATAACCCCGTGACCCATCATCACTATGTATATAGAGCAGGCTGGTATGAAGTGGCTCAAAGCATCATTACCTTAACTGTTCCCATCCAATCAGCGTTCTAATTTGCGCACGGAGTCCACTTAACGCACAAATACTGGACACACTGAAAAATCGTGAGGATGAACGCTTTTCACGCCGCGACAGACGCTGGAATGTGCGGTTACACGCTGTATTTGGGTCTGGTGGTAAAACAACTTCGTCGCACTTGAGCGTGCTTTTTTCGTAAATTGCGCAAAAATGTCAGTAGCAGAACGTGAAGCCACCCCAATTACATTAAATTTGTCACGAAGAGTCCATTGGTATAGTAAAAATTATTTCGACCATCAAACATGCACAATTCAGGAGAAAAGTAACAATAAACTGAACTGCGTAAGCAAAAGAGATGCCATGTTCATACCTGTCGGCCAAACACTGCTGTAGCTAACTACGCAAAACCCACATTAACTTCATTAATTCTTAGATCAAACTCTACAGCCCTATGAAGGAACTCTACATGAGCGAGTATGAGCATAGTTTTGCTAATAGTAGAGTCCTTGGATCTATTTCATTTCTCGAGTAATCGTGTGTACGAATGAAATTATCCATTTTTTTCACCTTTCGGTGCTGTTGCGTTTACCTACTCCGTTATGCAAAATCGACAAATGTCCCGCAACGAACACGGTAGCGTGGTTGGTTTAGAGTGCTTAGAAGACACGCCTGAACGGAGATGCTTACAAAAAAATTGCAAACAAATATTAATGAAACTTTAATCAGATATTTGACAAAATGCGTTTAATGATTGCAAACAAAATTAAATGCACAAATACTTGAAGTTGCTCTATAATAGGGAGGATGGAGGACTCAGAATGGTGAGCAGTAATCCGTTAATGAAACAAGACTAAACGCGATCATTTTTCTTCAGTTTGCAACTGGGAGCGGACGAACCCGATTAATGTGACCCAGTCAACCACGAATGAGCATTCGAAACGCAGTTCTGCTGATCTATTGCTGGTCCAAATACTGAACTAGACTAGATTTTGACTATCAACTTGCAAACAGCACATATCCCTTCCTTATAATTGTGACTTAATAAACAAATCCAAGAACTAAGAGTGCAGCTTGAGCGTGTTCCTCATCTTCGAAGACAATGAAAGCCAGTAGGAATGTCATGACCTACATGAAAAGCACAAAAGGATTATAAGGGATACATTTCGAGAAAAAGGTACGAGAATAGAGAAAACGGTAGCGTGCATAATAATATAGGTTACGAATTCCTTCAAATCGCTAATGAGAATTCCAAAGGGAAGCAACTTCAGATGATGACTCTAAACTCAGTTTCCGAGATTTAAAGCACTCGAACTTGTTCGGTCTCTATGTGCTCTAGATTACAGTTAACTCTGCATCCTTTGTGAGCGATCAGACACGTGCTTCTCAACAAAATTCCCTTTAATATCTAGGTCTGTTCATCCCTGGAGATCAGTAAGGCGAAAAAAAGTAAATTATGCCTCCAAAAATAGTCTAAAAGTAGAGCATTGAAAGTTTAAGATGCATTTTTGGATGTTAATACCTGGATAGTGAGCACTACGCTTAACTGGCCACCTTGACTTGGACCAAGGGCCTCACAATAAGCCTCTCCCATTAAGACCCATTACTTCATGATTTACACACGATCCTCATCAGTTTCGAAGATGAAATTAGCGACAAGACAAAAAAGTTTCACAGAAAATGCAATCATAATATATTCCAACGTAGTGGTCTAAAAGCTGGTGGTAGGATGTGCACAGCAGATACTTCCGTTTGCGGCCACCAGGAAAATGATGCATCGGCTGGCCGCCCAGAACCCACCTACCTACGGGCCATGTCATTGGATCAACGTAATTGCAAACCGAAAATTGGAGCTACTAAAAAAACTACTGCCCGGTCTCCGACGAAACCCAAAGTTGTTTTGGAATCTAGGCCGCAATAGGATGGGAATAGCATACAAGGGAGGGTGCCAGTAGAGACGGATCATGCACAAGGGATTCAGGTAACGAGGCCATCGAATTAAACCATCGGACGAACTCAGAAAAAATCAGGAGTTATTTTGAGACGCGGAAGTAATAAAATACAGCAAAAAAGCCCCCGATGCCAAGTATTCTTGTTTTTCGACACAACCGTTGGAAGCACACAGCTACCAGTCAGCCTCTGCTAAGTCCTAAAAGGCCTTACGAGGACTCACTGCATTTTTGACAACGGGCTCTAGATCCACTGAAAGTGAACCAATCCAGATAAGCCTACTTAACATTTCATTTCGTCCTACATTTAAATAAAACCAGTCATTGGGGAAATACATCACACGTTGATGGGTTGGTATGCAGAGGTATACATCAAAAATAGTGTGTCTCATCCTACAACCCAATTGATGACCGCGGTTGAGTGTGTAAGTGACCAGCCAGTTTGCGTTATTTTTGAATCCAGATCAATTTAAAGACCCCAATATCCACCCAGGTTTTATGAGAAGCACATTAAGATGGAGGCCGAGATCAAAAGAGGAGCGAGACAACCGGAACTGCAATAACCTCGCTCCCTTTCTCCTCAACTTCCGAGGCGCATAGCTCAGAGGGAGAGGGCGGATAAGGTCCAGTTATCAGGAATAGGAAGAGAAGGAAGGGGTGCTTCTCCACCGTCATTAGATGAGTGGTGTGTGGGTGCCCGAGTGCCGCCCACAAAACCAAAGCCCCGACGGGCATCAATCACACAGTATTAGCAACAAAACCTGCCTGTCTATAAAGCATCGGCAGCGACTTTGTGAGGAGCATTTTATGACAGACGACTGGCGGAAGAGCGGTCTTATGATCGCCATAATGGGGTGAGGCCAAAACCCAGGGTTTTACAAGGAAAAGATGAGAAGAGAAGGAATAGATATTCAGAAAATAAAGCCTGTTTTCAGGCGAAGCAAAGGAAAGCAAGCCATGCCAATTGATGTCGCACGTGTTAGGGCTACCAAACTAACCTGCCGATGTATGCTGCTCCCACGTCAGCTGCTCACCTCAGCTCAGAAGTGCGATCGTACCTGCTTAAAATCCGCCTCTATTACAAGTCACCAGATCGAAAAAAATGGGCTTACGATCTTCCAAAGCCCTAGATTCAATAAAAGAAGTGTTTTAACCATATGCAAAGAAAGTCCTTTACAAAAAAGTTCCAAGCCCTCACTGGCTTTTATACACAAGAAACTTTCTCACAAAGTCCTTCAACCCTCGTGAAGGGGTATTGTATTACGCGCCAATTTAAACTCCGAAGAAATAGATAAATGAACGGGGGTTTCGGGAGAGGGTAGAAAGGATGAGAGGACAGAGGTTCCACATGATGTTAACATTGAACCACTGCCTTAGTTTGCGGCTCCGTAACAACATGAAGCGATTTGAGCCACCATCCTCTTTACTCAATAAAATGGCATAAAAATAACCAAACTTCAGTAACGCAATTAAGGTGACTAGTCTGTACTTTTCTAGGGTAAACAAAGCTAAACATTAAATTGGTAAGTAAAAAAGCCACTTAATAAGAGGACCCAACTGTTTCTAGGTCCAAGTAGGATTAGGTATCTCCCCAGAAGCATTAAGACAGCAGCAAATGAACTTTCTTAAGCACGTATGTGAAAGAGGTAGAAACCTACAGGTTAAAGACTCCTATTTAACGACTTCTGAAACTTCTAATCAACACAACGAGACGCGGAGAAAACTCGCAGTTGGAACAGATATCGAATCACACTTAGCTTCAAATTTTACCGCCTTAAAAGTGCACACTTTGAAAAAGGTTACTGCTGCCGGGGGTTAAATAACTCTTCCCTAGAGAGGAACAAAGACACTTTACGCCTCAAGCAGTCTTCTCTGTCACTATCGAACCCTACAGACGCATAAAGATGCACTGTCTGGTCAATTTAGAGGAAGCAGATCAGTAACGGAGTAGTAAACAAAGCATCATGGACTTCTTATAATACATAGAATGTCACATTTATTTTTCGACAAAGGAAAACCACACATCTGTAAGGGGGATTTGAAGAACCACCGGTTATGCCAAACAAAGGGCCGATTTTAGGGACGAGGTTATTGCAATGCCTATTGTGTATCCAGACTACACCAAGTGCGTATGGCGCCTTTTTTCGGACTGATCGATAAATCCCAGTAATGACAACTATCAAATCAGACACAGTAATCAATAAATGTTTGCGTTATGGCACTGCATAATCACAACTGCAATGACTCGATTCCCCTCTTGTTGTATTTCCGAAAACCGTAAACGAGGCAAACTTGTACACAATTTCGGCCTCAGCCATGAAGCGTGACCTCTTCACTTCAGTGGGATTTACCATTCAAAACTCCCCTAAAAAGTTCTTAATGTACTGATTTAAACATCGTCTTCGGAAGTAGAGCTACATTAGTTCAACATCTGAAATTGCTCGTGGGCGGTAGCATGCCTCCATTCCACCTCACCACCAGCCTCCGAGACATCGAGGCATGGAACTAGATTGCCTGTGATTAATACCCAAAATTAGAGATTTTACTAAATGCGCCCTGTATAGAAAGCCAAAACAGCACATGTACTAAGTGACATATCCTCCCTACATTCATGGTAAGCGCTGAAGGTTTGGAAAACGGTGAAATAGCAACCCCAGTCTTGCAGGGGTATAGTTAGAAGACAGCGTCCGACTGTACGACAAACTGGCTCGTTTTTTCATGTCAGGGCCCTATTCTACACACCAGGAAAGACGCCTTTCGATAACGAAATTGATTTAATTCTTAGAGCGAAAAACACCAAATAAAATATTGAAGAATTCTGTCCCACCCAAGCTATTTTGCTACGCTACAAGCATGTAACAACACTTGTAGTAAGGCGGCTATAAAGGGATGGCACGGCATAGAAAACTCACATGGTATCGGCATAAAAAAGGATCCTAGACACGCCATAAAGGGCCTCTTATGATCTTAAAGGCCGTTGGTGGTCTAGACCACAAGAAGATTACAAATAAAAAGTAGAGGACGATAACAGGGTTGCAAAAAGACTTGAGGACAGATGAACTGATTCAATCTTGTGATGACACGCCAACTGTTGTCGAAGCAGAGAAAGTGGTTTTCACAAAGTAACATTTGGTTGACTTGTTCCGCAGTGGGGGGAATGGATGAAT
This sequence comes from Anomotaenia brevis, assembly GCA_030710315.1. Classification (NCBI taxonomy): domain Eukaryota; kingdom Metazoa; phylum Platyhelminthes; class Cestoda; order Cyclophyllidea; family Dilepididae; genus Anomotaenia; species Anomotaenia brevis. The sequence continues at coordinate 1,169,780 of JAUOZQ010000005.1, forward strand.
GGGGAGCCCTCACCCACCGGATCCATCATGGAAAAGAAGAATTACACTATGATGCCTAATGGCGGCGGTCAGCAAAATAATGGGAATTCGGTTGCTAATCAACGCTCCTCCCTAAACACAGTTAAAACAATCCGGTGGGCATGAACTGGAGAATCGAATTGCAGGCTACGAGATGGCTGTGGCTAGGAAGCAACGTGAAAGACTACGCTCTCACGGCAGAATTCCTCGCAAATCTGCAGAAAGTCATTCGAGGGCTTAGGTGGAATTCAGAAGCTTACGTAGAATCATTGATAACTGAAGTTAAGAAGTGGATAACGAGGGTAGCCAGCAACAGGCCACACGGATGGGAGCAGGATTCGACACCCCCGCCTAGCAAAACACCTCATGAGCGCTGTTGTAAAGGAAGGCACTGAGAGGCCGTGCCATTACTACAAAAGCCCACTTGAGCGACAAAGTATAGCAGTTTGTGATAACCTCTCGCATGGAAAGTGCCAAATTAGCTCACTGCAGGTTTTAGTGTTAATTTAATTTCTCGTAAATCTATTAAATTTGATAAGTACTAATCCCATCTTTTTCACAACGAGATTGTCAAATTCATCACAAGCACACTGTAGTAGGTTCAAACCAACAGAATGCCAACTGTACCCAGCATTACCTAGGAGTGTCCTGCATTGTAGGGACTCGACTAAAATGTCGTATAAGCCTTCCGATGGAATCCAAGAGCCAAATTTAGTTGTCAAGATTGCACTAAAAAGGCTTACCCATGGAACCCATAACCAATGCTTTTCTTAGCCTCGGGGACGACAGTCATGTTTTTGCAACTTAATGTTTCACGTTTGAATTAACGCCCTCAGCACGCGTTACGCAATTAAAGCAATGCGTTAGCGCACTTTTTCCCCTAGCCATAGCCCCATTTTTCCACTGCTCCTTGTTCTTCCTTGTTTCTTCCCGCATTCCATTAGAGAAAACGACCAATTACTTTGTGTCCAGATTACCTAATGTCTTAGAGCGTGGATTCATCAACATCGTGGCAAGGATGAATATCAAGGAATTAAAAGCATAAATTAACAACACGGTTTCATACATACTAAAATAAAATATTTATTTGTTGACGCAATAACCTTCCGTCACGAGGGGTGAAGCCTGATGAGGCAAACTAAGTGGCTGCCAAATGCAAAGTAAAAATGCGCTTTTGCAGACACTCAAGTGGTCTCGCTACCGGTGCCTCTCACTCTCCGCACATCAGGGGTAGTTAGCCCTCCGGCAGTGGTTTGATTTTCGCCAGTGAAGTCTTAATGTACCACCGCCCACCTCCTGTTCTTGTAATAAAACATCTCCACCGATCGAATCTTCGCCTCAACCCCTTAGACATCCATCTTTCAAACACTGCTCCAGCATCTTTTCTACAGGACTAGCAGACCGAGGGCGCGGGCTCTCACCTGCATGGTGGTGAGGACAGGGTACCAGGAGGAGTCGAGGAGGGCGCCGTTGGTCTTGGCCAGCTCCAGCAGGGCCTTGGAGATCTGGATGTGCTTCGCGGTGATGAAGAGGGACGAGGAGGGGGCGGGGCCCTGCCCGGAGCCCGTGTCCGCGGCACCACCGCCAGTGCCATTGGAGCTCGCCGAGGGCGAGACCTCCAGACTGAGGCTGCCCAGCCCGTGGTTGGCGTTCACGACAATCACTATGGGACTGCGGTCTGTGGCCTCGTCCGCTCCACCCTGCTGATGTTTCCCGCTCTCTGCAAGTGAAACAAGCAGTCGTTACACTGTGATTTGCTGACGAAAGACTGCAGCCTCAGTACTGTCTGATGCCGATGTGCCTGACTTGGTGATCCTTTATTTTTGCCACCCTAGCGTTTAACCATTGGGGTCATCATTCTCAGTTGAGTCTCTGTCCTCCCAACGTATTACATACTGCGCACACACTCTGGTTTCTCGCGTTAGATTCGGAAGGTCTTGAGACGCTGCCCTCTAACCCAAATTCACGTTTCATTTGGGGTCATCGAATACATCGTCCTTCCATTCTACCCCTGCTGCTGACCTTATCCTTGTAAAAGTATAGAAGGTTGTTAAATACAGGAAGAGATATCCCTTCCCCTTGAAATACATTCCCTCTTTAAAGGAAGGTATATTTCTACAGGCCAATTATTGTTTAAGTCTGTCTTGAGTACCAAAGAACTTCATTGAAAAGTAGGTAACCTCTGAGGTGAGGAGCAAATAAATCTGACAGGCTTGTAGCAGCTCTAAATCGCCAAAACGTTGACCTCGTTGATGCCCCTTGAAAGGTCCCCTACGTCATCAGTGCCTGACGCACAAGCAGTGTTATGTGCGCAAAAGTGATCGATAGATACTGGACAAGGTCACACATTGCAAGAACAAACCATCGATTGACCACTTCGGCAACGGTATAGGCAGCAGCGCGTTTGACCTCGCAATATCCCAAAAGTAGTGCCCATTCAATAAACCCCGGATTTCTGGACTTTTCAAGCAGACCTTCTTAACCGACAGCACTCACTCAGCCAACAAGAAGTGAGCCATTTTGATCATCAACGCCAAACTTGAGGCCTTATTCTTCTCCTTAAATAAACAGCCCTCCTTTAATGGCGTCGTTGTCACTATACGAAGTGATGTGGCGTGAAATGTTTCATGGTGAAAGGAAAAACACAGACAAGGGAAATAGATGATCATCATAGAATCGGGGTATGAATTTTCCCCTAATCTATTTACAGCACTAGCTATCCTCGGGCAAATTGAATAGAGGGGAAAATGAAATTATGGCAAAGACAGTAAGCTAAGTAGGATGAATGACATAATACTAAACAACGATAACAGACTAGGTTTGGAGGTAAGTGCGAATGCATTGCTCTATGATCAGAACGTGAAACAGACTGGCGATGCACTAAAAAATTCATTGATTTCGGTTAAATTGGGATGATCATGCGAAGCAACCGAAGGTTTGACCCACGCTGTTTTTATGCAACTATTACCTCTTTTTACAGTAACCAAAGATTTAATAAAGTTTTTTACCATTATTGGTATTCAAAACACAGTGAGAATTGCACAAATTGGACTGCAATAGTGATGATGACATTCGAGCACAGCGATGAAGACATCACGAATTTTTAGCTTGGAATATCACCCAATAAGGGTTTTACCAAATGCTTGTCAGCACTTTCATGTGCCTCCGTTTGAGATTTTTAGCATACAGTGCAAAACTGCAGACATATCCATGGAACCACAGTTAAAGAGGAGTAGTTAACTAGCACGCCTAGTTCACGTAGATCTAGTTAACCTACAGAAATGTGTGGCCTTCAAACCACACGGGCAAAGGATATTGCAGCCCACAATTATTTCGATGAAATTTGGAGAAAAAAAAAGCAACTCTGGTTACCACTTAAACCTGTAGCAGCCCTATACATCAACATGCTCGACTCATCCACCTTTAGTCGTTAGGTGCGGAAATTTAGTTGGGTGCCCATTCCTCTTGGTCCTCCCTTATAGCGCCTTTGACCGAGCGTTCCCCGTAAACCACACCCTCTACACGTTCAAACACAACTTGTCGCCATCAATCAAGGCACCCATGGTCCTCCCTACTACATTTCCACCGTTGCAGTACTGCCGTTACTGTCTGGGGTCGTACATCTCACTCATAAACTCATAATGACAATAATTTTCACAGACCACAAGACTTAAACACAAGACTTAAAGCTGTCCAGTCCAGATTCAAATGAACAATGAGGTTTTGTGCCAACAACGCATTCGCACACAGCTTCTTGATAGCACGATTCGGTTAGCAACCACGATGTTGTCCCTTTAACTGAATATTCAAGATTGAAAATTCCTATTAGATAACTTTACCAGGAAAAAACCAGCTAAGAAAAGCTCCTTCAGGAAATCCCAGAGGATTCTTCAGGCTAGCTATCAGCTTGAGATTAAAATAAAATGACACGGATAGAGGACGCTTCAACGCCTATCGAGGGACTACTCCCTTCAGCTTTAACATGAAAATCTCCAGTACTTGGATTTGATGCCCGAAAAATGGGCGAAACAATGATGGTGTAACAAATAAACGGTGGAATGACTGGTCTAAATGACATGGCTCTTCGAAACCATACCGCCGGATGGACACTAGCTATTTTTCAATCGAAAAATGATCCTCCTAATCACCCTTCATGAGTCAGACGTACGCATCGATTTGGTTTATCGTTTGGCTTTGTTCAGGCTCTACGTGGTACCTTTACTAAGAGTAAGCGGTTGTCCCATTTTGATTTGTGACTTAACGGCACTGTTTTCCTAGGCTTAGGTTCCACCAATATCATTTGTTTCTCAGATGTTTCAATGTCCGGATTATTGCCAGGACACTTGGGTGTTCCTTTCCAAAGTCATAAAAGTAATGCAGCCATTTCAGCTGCTGCACTAAATACCACTTTTCTGTACCCAAAACATGAGCACAAAGGGGAAGTTAGTTACTCAGAAGTAGAAGCAAGCGGCTAACGGTTTTAGCCTGAAAACACTGGTAGAATGAAATTAGTGCTTCAAACTTGCTATGATACGGAAAAAGCTGGTGGTTGCATATTTTGGCAGTCCAAAAACTATGAAGGCATGCGGGACTACATTTTTCCCAGACCAATGGGGCTTTTTTCGACTCCGAACCTCCTTAAAAGACACTAAATTGAGGCACTAGATGTTTACAAAAATGAACAGACCCTGCAACCGGTGGATTTCGAAAAAAGGGAAAAATGGAGTTATGGACCAACCTAGAGTTTGGCTTTCGGTTCAAGAATCGGAATAATCAGGTGTTGCAAAAGGAATACCCATAGATCTTTTCAAAGGCCCTAAAATGTACCTTTTTGTTAGTATTTGATAACCTAAAAATATTTACTTTCATTAGGTTATAAAGAAATTATTTTTAAGACAACAAAACCAGACCGTGTGGCAATCGAGGCCTCAGGGGAATTGGCGGACCAATGACTTTCCAGACCCCGTCTCCCAAACTCCAGCTTTTGGGACCTACGAATCGGTACAGATACCATAATCTGCTACGAAAATCATGAATTCTGATAATTTTTCTTGAGAAAATGGAAAATATTCTGCGCAGACTTCTGCTGAAACTGCTAAATGCAGCATAAATAAAATGGGGCTTTCCAGACATTCTTTGACTCAAACTGAAATGCAAAACAAGTTATTCCTTCCTCAGGAAGTCAATGAAACTAAGAGGTAAGCTACAGAAATACACGTAGACCAAAAATGCCAGCGAGAAGGTATTGTTCAAATAGCATGAGAAAAATCAAAGGAATGGCGAGATGCTGGAGAGTATTTTTGAGGTCAATGAACCACAATCTACGCGGTTATGCTGTGGGCACGGTGTGGAGTGGCGTCGTTTATCCTTCATAAATACACCTTATTCAATCTTGACATTTTCAGGTAACAAACTACTACCGCATCCAGGTTGTATACAAACGAAAAACAATCCCCAGAGCCGAAACTGGCGTGATTTAAGGGCTCCTATTTGTCAAGTGCACGAGTACTTGTGTATACGCTTATTTAAGTGGACAAGCACTGCTCTACTGATTGGTTTTAAATAGAGAGTAACATTGAAATGATATCTTACGTTTCTCAGTCAACGCGGAGAGCGAGGGCAGGGCGAACTTGCAGATGGTCGCGACAAAAGATTCACGAGCATCGTTGATACAACACCGACTGCTGAGTACCACCATCACACTCACGGCCGTCAGTAGCGAGTCTGTCAGCTTCTCTTCGGAGCTGGAATGCAAGCATTGTGCGACTTCGTAGACAGCACTAAAAACATTTACGAGTAAGCGTGAGAGCTCGTAACTTACCACGCCTCGAGTAGGAGAGAAAGAGCAGGGAGGATGGCAGTCCAGGAGATTTTGAGCATTTCGAAGGGAATGGGGGTGGTTTCACAGGACTGGCCTTCGGGTGTAGAGGCGGTCTTTTGAATTAACTGCTGCATGGACCAGACGAACTGCAGAAGACAGCTTATCGTGATGCGAAGTGAATAGCCCTCGGGGAGTACCGGTGCCTCATGACGGTCCAAGGTCTCCAGTCTGTTGACGATAAAAAGAGAATACCTTATCACAACCTCTATTCAAAGACTAACGCTGATCTAGTTCTTTTATTAACCCAAACGACATGCATTTTCGAAAGACCCAATATATGAATGAACTCCTTAGGAGGGGTGGAGTTTATATCGAGGTCATTTGCTCATCATAGTCCCTAAACTGTTGAATCCCTTACCGTTTTCGCAAAGATAAAGTACCAAGTTGTTTCGAATCTCAAAATAATTAACTAAAGGTTTCAAGGCGACGGATTAACTGAATAACGCTTTTTCAACACCTGGTTACCAGAATTAATCCTAGTAGTCACATTTGAAGTCACATGCTCATCAGTATATTTTATGTGGTTTTATATTTTAATGTTGAATAAAAAACTTACAGAGAGAATTTAGGGGCATCAGCGATAACATGGCTAACACCGCGGTAGATGAAAGACGGTTTCTGGGGTAGAGAACCACCTGAGGACGCGCCTGTAGGTTCCCAGCCTAATAAACGAACACGTATTCATTAATGCTACTCAATTACAAACAGTAACACTGAACATGAGGCTAGTGGTCGATTTGTTTACGAGAGTCGTGCGGTGTCAGTAGGCTGGCCTGTATGAAACTGCACACGGTAGCCACGAGGTTTAGAAATACCCTTGACGGCAGCTTCATCAAATCAAACGTCGAGCAGATACTCCTGTATGAATAATTAAAGCAAATATGGAATATTGCTTCTTTGCAAGGCGTTTCTGGCCACAAAAATATACCACATACATCAGAAGATCCGGTTGCAAAGCGATCTTGAAGACCACCTCCAACGCCAGTGCTCGACGCCAGACGTTTTGCTCGTTCTCGACGATCCGCATCATGATGGAGATGAGCATCTCACACTCCGTGTTCTAGGGAAAAAGCAATAGAAACGCCACTAGAACCATTCTACAAACACGGTTCTCGGGCATACTAGGCAGCTGTTAACAAGATTCTAACTAGGTGAGGTTTTACTTTTTACGAGGGATAAGAATCAGGTTCCCAATAGAGCAAACTTTATTGTACAGTACGACCGTACAACTTGCAGTTATTTCTGTTTATCAAAGGAATGAAAAAATGCAATACCCGAGATCTTTTTCTTTCAAGTACCTGAAAATTAAATAATAACAATGGATAGTCTAGCAAAATTGCAATACTTAGAAAAGGGTTTCGATTTTGGCAATGAAAGCTGCTCACGTCAAAAGCAGACATCTGGTTTTGCACACATATCGGGAAGTTTACGCCCTTGTGAATTTGGTAAATTTGAGTATACTTGTCCTAAATCTCTTAGTTCATGTGAAATGAAAACCGACACGAAGTATCATTCAATCCTGGCTTAGTTCTTTGTTTATAAGGGTGGAAAAGCACTAGGGAACGGGTTCCAGAGATGAATGAAAAATTAAGATCCGATGGCACAAAAAGCACTGCAACGAAGTCTTGTTTTATAGAAAAAACTTAAAATAAATCCGGGGATTCGAAATGTAGTTAACGACACCTTCAACTACACAACGCGAGTTTATATATTATTTATAAACTAATAACCGAAATAGTTTTCAGCTTCATCCAATTATTGGTGGATATAGACCGATAAAATGACTCGTTTAACATCAAATTACATTAAAAAATAACAGATAATACATATATATGCACATATCTTATCTGTTGCAGAATCTAACTATAAGTAGGCTCTCAAGCGCAAATACTGTTAGCATTATAAATGGATTATGAGGCTGTAGAAGCAGGGAGACTACGATTCCCAAGGAATTTAAAATGAAGCGATGAAAAGTGAGTTTAGATGGATGCAAAGAAGCTCTACAGGAGCACAGAATAAGTCCTCGCTTCCATTTCAGTCACCTTCACCCTCGTGTTGAAAGTTTACGATATAACTATGCTTTTTGTAACATTCGACCTTCCAAGCGTAGTACATTACAACCTAGATAGTCAGCATTTCGCTAAAGCAGCAAATTAGACCAATCACCGCCATATCCTAGTGAACAGACAAAGAGATCAACCCAAGGCAATTCTTTCTCAAAAAACAGAATCTACGTTGTAGTGTGAATCTACGTTGAATCCACGTTGAAGTGTGAAAAAGTAGCCTATGACGCAATGAAATAAATTAAATTTAGGTGCCAATTGTAAATCCCAATGAACAGAGTCCGCCGAACTCAATTCCTCCACAGAGCCAAAGTAAGCCGTGTTGGTCAAACCTGATCGATGAATTCAGTACCTAAGGAATGATGATGAAGTGACTTACGATGCAGCAGACTATACCAAATCCATAAATAATTGGCAGATCCTCACGAAAAAACCACGAATCCGGCCAAGTCCTTTCCAGACGAAGTAGGTGACTTACGAGGCAGTGGAAGTACTTGGAGCAGAGGAGGTTGATGATGCGGTTCAGCCGGACGTTGGTGCCGAAGTCGGCGGGCCCGGCGTAGGTGTTCCCGCCGGAGGCGCCGTCCATGCCCGACGCTTCGGTTGTGGCCGTCAACGTGGCATTTCGTTGGGCGTCTGCGGGCAGACCGGAGGTCAGCAGCTTGATCATCAGGGGACAGACGCGCTCCTTCAGCAGGTAGTTGAACTCCTTCTCCTGCAAAAGATTGGGAGGACCTGTCTTGTTAGCTCTTAGATGACACTGCACTTTCTGGCCTCTGAAATGCCAATGCCTTCCCTAGTACAGGATTCACAAACCACCAACGCCTGGTGACATCGTGACCCCACGATGCGTGCATTCACGCATCCTCGCATTTTAAGAAACGTAACATCTCACAAATCACCAATTCAGCCCTCCCATATTTCGCGCAAACAGCAACAAACAGACTCGAACGGCTCAGGAAGGTGGCCTTGAACAGAATACAATTACTCACCTACGGTAGGGACTTTATCTGGGCTCCCGAATGAGCTTTGTGATTATTTAAGCACTTAAAGGACTTACCCCACTTTGAGGTCACCTGGTAGGGCTCCGATGGGTTTCTAGCATTGAGAATGTTGGTCTCTTCGAACACGGTTAAAAAGCCTCTAGGCATGAGCTTCCCATTCCAACTCACATTATGTCACTACCGACTCAGCCAAGGTAAAGAAATCTGTAAGTGTCAGGAATAGGAACTCCGTAGGTATAACAGAATATTGACGAAGAACATGGAAGTCAATTTGAGAGGCGATGCCACATCACGCTAGAGAGGGAGAAGTCAAATTTCTTCTTCAACGGAGTGATTCGGAAATTCATCATGTGATTTATAACCACAGACGAATAACTTGGACGCACTCATTTCCCGGTTTCCATAAGCCATACATGCGCAAGAGTCGACGATTTTGCACTGCGTTTAGATTCGTATACGTGACTGATTGAGTAGAAGAAATAAATTACACATCCCTATAGAAAATAACATTCGATACCGGCAAATTCAAATTCAAGAATATGTACGCCTTGCATAAAGAGGACAAAGAATTACCCTCCCGAAAAGGTCAGAATAGTTGAGCAGGACGGATTCAATCAATTCCAAGCCCAGGAGAGGGGAGATAGTCTCAATATCGCGTAGCCAATGGGGAAGGTCTCCGGTCGTTAGCAGACAAAGGTCCTGGGGTGTAGATAAGAACCACAAACACTCATAAAGCAAGGCAAAGGAAGGAGTAAATACGAAAAAGTTGGTGACAATGTACATTACTGACTGTTATTACTGCGTGAAACGACTGATAAGGAAACTTTGAGAGTAATCGAATCATGAACGGGGGACAAATGGCGAAGTCAAAGGATACCGATCTCCCTACAGAGGGAGGAGCGAGCAGTACAATAAACAAGGTATACATAAACGTTCACTCATTCGCATACACACCCGGATAGCCATAGGCTTTTCGTTTCCCATCTCCCACGTAGAAATAAACCCCTGCGACTTATGAGCGCAAACTAGTGAGGCAAAGGTGTGAAAGCACAAAAGAATTCACGAGTACCACGGATACACTGCTAAAATTTTCAAATAACGATTTAAGGACTCAATATCAATGATTTATCATTGTGTCCCCACGATAATTTACATCGCTTGATGAATTAGCAGGAGATGTGGAGGTCGGGTAACGTGGCATGTAAAGGCATTCGGAAGTTGCATTGTTGATCGATTTTAACATAGAATATATGATACGAAGTGGCCCTATTAAAAACAAATGCGCTCAATTTGAAGAAGGAAATAGTGACAATGAGCTTACCTGGAAGAGAAAGAAAGCACTCTTGGAGGTTGGTGTGAACTTAAACACGTCCGACTTCTCACTCTCTAAAACGATGAGGAGACAAACGCTAGGTCATCAAATCCATCTTATTTATGATTCCTTGTAAGAAACTTACCCTCGGCATTCTCAGACGAAGAGGATGCAGGTCCCTCTTTCATGACTTGATCAAAGATCGCACTGGTGCACTGCCGAATGGCAGCTGCTGCCGTGTTCACTACAGCGTTAGTCTTGCTATCATAGAGAAGCAAACATATCTCGATAGCCTGTTGAGGTATTAAAACGCGATTACGTACAACTAAGTTTGTTGAGGAAGCTGAATAATAATGGGTTTTACACACCTGCGAAAGTGTGACGTCATTCATCGATTGACAAGTTGTAACGAGCAAAATAGTTGTTTGCAAAAGCCTGAGCTCTTCTAACTCCAGGTCGACTAATGAACGCAAGACCCTAAGTAATGACTCTACGGAAGCCTAAATAGGTTAGAGGGATGCCAAAAATCCTACTTCTGACATGAGGTGAGAAGTTATTAAACGTTGAAGAGCTGTAAGACAGACGTTAATAAGCTTCGGCTGGAAAGTTTCACAACCCTTTATGAAAGGTTCCACAACCTCAACATTGTTGCTGATTATATCTAAGACAACATGAGAGAAAAAAAAACTTACATGATCGGATATCGTCTTTACCGTTAACAAGCTCTTTTAGTTTTTTAATTTGCACCTCGGCGCTCTAGTACATGATAATCAACTATTTGCATACTTACGTCTTTAATAGGAATGTACTTTCTTTTAGTTTCATTTACAACACTTCGAAAGTCCTGTTGCAAACGCTCCACGAGCTGAATCATACCGAGCACTTCAGGCATATTCTTGGAATATCGTCAAAATAGTCCAGCAACACACTTTGATTGATTCTAAATTTCTAGCTTCCAACTACACAGATGTTTGTCAGTAGCCCAGACTATTAGGAAGCACCGGTTGGTTACCAAGCCGATATAAGAAGCGTCAAAAAGTGTGTACTAAAATAGGAAAACTTGATTGGAAAAGCCGTCTTTACATCAATATCACATGCAAATTTATTTGTTTAACTAATATTGCACACCTCGTTTAAAGGAATTATTAGTTATAGGACTCACTTTTTCTTTCTTGCCAATAAATACGCTAATTGATGCATTGCATTATTTGCAAAAAATTACTCTTCGAATTAGAATTCTGGTGCGGCCAAGAAGCAATACACCTTATTCAATCTCTAAAAAATTTATAAGCTATAACTCTATAAGTTCAACACACTTGTCACCACGATTTTCTTTGAACCGTAGGTAAGTAATGGAAACTTAACCTGATAGCTAACATTTACATTAGCCCATAGGTTCAGTTAAAACCGCCATACGGAGATGCACATTACATGATGGATTGGTTTTTGGTATTGGCATTAACTGCTAGTGTTTTCTAATTGGTGCTGCTTTGAAGTATGTACATAGTCTCTAAGCAGCACATTGCAGCGGTTACCTATTTGTGGATCATTTTCATCGATTATTAAGGGGAAGAAGGTAAGACTCCGTCCTTGTGTGTATTTGAAAGTAGTGTGTGGTATGTAAGTGGGTACAGTTTTTAAGATTTGATTAGTCTGTTTAAACGACAGACAAACTTGGCCCATCAGATCAGTCAAATAATTCGTCGCTGGCGTGATGAAGGTGTTCCTGTTTAGTGGTGTAAATGTTGCTTGTAAGTCATTATAACATCCTTGGAGACTTCCGCGAATCCCATGCTTAAGGAGGCAAGACCCATACTTTACAAATTTTACCCACTGGGGAATGCGGTCACTCCCAAGGAGCATGGGCAACGACTTTACCAGATATCTACTAGATGTTTGATGCGCCTGAGCTGTCGTTATGGTAGATGTTTTTACCAAAGAAAATTGCAAACCCTATGCTCTATTTAGATACGAGCTTGTAGTATCCTTAGAGTTTTTACTTGCACATGATTATTACAGCTATGGGAGCGCAATGTGTGTCAGTCCGTGGACAATCCCGGTGGATGAACTTGTCATCATACTACGTAGAGCCACTACATGCACTAAATCCTTGATGGATTTTATCGATTCATTGAGGTGTCTTACTCTCCGCAGTTGTTATGATGCAGGTGTAAACTTGACGGTCTATAGATGTTTAGTGGATTGCTCTGCTGAATAGCCATACATAAAAATGACATTAGTGCAGATGAGACGAAAAATTCAGTGAAAATGGTTGATTTTTCATGGTGTATATTTTGATTTTTCTTTTTTAAAAATGATCGTAAAAACCAATCTATTCATTTACAACTAGGTAGCCAACAGTTTGTCCATGAGAATCTTCAGTGCAGTCCAGCTGTTACACCTCTACTACCCTCCTACACGCGTTGTTGTCCGCGATAATATACAATACAATACAACACAATACACGACTCTCAGGCTATTAATTTTACCGTAGCCTGTGGTTAAAATGTAGAAGCTAAATCTACAGAAAATTTTTTCACTTGAAAATTGCGTGTTTGCCGTGAAAGTCAAATGTCTGTTATTTTCTGTTATCACAAATCATCATCAAGTTGTCGTTTCATGTCCTTGCATTTTTTCAGTACATCTTGTTGAACCGAATTGCAAAAGCTTCCAAGCCACCTCTCTGAGTCAAGTACCATGAAATGAATGCAGAGATACGACATCGCAAACGTGTCAAGAGGCTGAGGGCTGAGGCTCGTGATTTGTGCAGATGCGTGTTGTAAACAACCAGGAGAAAGATCCCCTCTTTTACTGCTAAAGACCGTCGAAACTGGTTGCTTGCTTTAACAAATAAGTGGGTTCCGATTGAGAAGTGAAGGGCCAGTTTACTGATCACAATCGTTTAATCATGTTGGAATGCCCTCTTTTCATTTTGCACTATAATTATCTGCAGTTCTTATTTTATTATAATTCTATTCTAATATTAGTCTTTACCAAAATCTGCGGCATGAATCGCCAACGTTTGCCTCGTGTTCCGAGCTTTCGTGCTCCACTGGGTTGCCAAGTTCGGTGTCCCGAGGATAGTAACTAATGATCTCGGAGCGCAGTTCGAGTCATCGCTCTTTCAATCAGCACTGAGTTTCTCGGGTGCCTATGTCGTCGGACAACGGCATATCATCCAGCTTCCAATGGCCTGGTCGAACGCTTACACAGGCAACTCAAAGCTGCACTCATGGCTCGCGGTAGTTCTACCAACTGGGTTGACCACCTTCCCCCATTCTTACTAGGGATAAGAGCATCTATCAAGCCAAACGTGGACGCCAGCCCGGCAGAACTAGTCTACGGAACTAGTCTCTCCTCCCCCACACTGTATACGTTTTGATACCACCAACAGACTCAAGGCCGCTTTCATGTAAGAATCTCAAAGTACAGATAGCACATTTTCCCAGCACGAAAAACCCGTCAAATCAGATTCCACACCCTCGGCATCCAACCCCCCACACCCCATGATCGACGATATTTCCAAGTCCCTTCTTGTCCCACGTCCAAACCCAAGCCCACCCGGAGCGGACGACTGCCCCTGCGTCACCAAAGATGACTACGGATTCAAAGGGGGGCGTATGTAATGCTTATGCGCTGTGCTGATGTGGATAGGTCGCTAGCGACCACGGATCAAACACAAATCGCTTAGTTTGACTTGTATTCGGCCGCCTGAATAAGCGTTCATAACTCCGTGCGGCAGTGTACAAGCGAGACCTCCTCCGTTACGTGCTATTTCCTTCTCCTAATACAGGCTTCTACTCACACCTCCGGTTTTCTCTAACCTGGAAGGTACTGTTGCTATTATCGGAAGTGGTAATCACTTTAGTAAGAGTTTTGCTCCAAACGATTTTTGTAGGCAAAGAAATAAATATCAATCTGAAAGACTAAGGGTAGTCGGAGAATAAGGTGGATGAGGAATTCTCTCCCAACCAACCTCTTTGAACTTTCGTGATGTGATTCTTGTTTTTTGGGATTGTGCATGATCCTGCTGAAACATCACCCCTTTCGACTCACTAAAGCAGGTTTTTCCTCCTCAAAGCCCGGTTCAAACACCCTAATTGCCTTCATACAGTAAATTTGAGAATTAATTATTACTGCATTGAGTGGTAGCAGTTCAAAGCTGATTATTCCTTGGCTATCTCGGCTTACTATTTCGATAAATGATCCGTTTTTCGTGGTCAGCCACAGGTCTGCCCACCGAAAAAGGTGAAATAAGGTGGTGAGAATGGAAAGAAGGGAAAATGTTAACTCGAGATTTGAGTTGATTGTTTCAAGACAACCGTTCAAGAGGCACCCATGTTTAAGAACTTTTCCATGACCTGAACAAAACTTAATTGCCATTTCCAGCTCAACCGATAAGGCGGGATTAGCTTCTTCTTCAGGGGCTGCTGCTTCAAGAAGCAGCTCAGCATATCTGGCCCGAACTTCTTTGAACTTCGTTGATGGTGAAATCCCCGCTTGCGAAAATCGCAAACCATCTTTTGCAACCGTCTTCTTTCATTCACTCATCCCTCTACATGAGTGAATGATGTTTGTCGCTTCGTCTGAAGAAAGAAAGAAAGAGAATCAGAAAGATGTCAAAAGCTACCTTCCTATCGAAAAATCTTCAATTGCCCAAGCAGCTAAATAGTATCGGTCACCCCATACATAGTTTAAAATCATCGAACTACCAAAATCATATTGTTGTGGTACAAATTTCAATACACTAGGCTAACCAGAATGTAAAATGGGAAAAACTGAATCACATGCAGATCGGTAGTTTTTTGGTCCACTCCGATCCACGGAAAATACAATCGAACATATGATATAATGACAAACCTCCCAGCAACTATTGGTTTTTTATGTCTCATTTAACCAAATTACAGTTTGCATTAAGCAAATTGGTAGACTCCAGTATAATGGAAGCATTGTGTTAGGTTCTCACACGCTCCTTAATTGCAAGATCGTATTTCATTTCGTCTTTTGTGTTATTTACCGTAGTCGCTTTTCTCAAGTTTGTAAATAAAGATGAAAGATAGGTCTACCGAAAAGAGTTATTAAACAAAACCTTATTCCAATCAGGTGTAGTAATTCCCTATAAATAATAAGAATAATTCCTTTTTTGCATGGAAAATGTATTATTAGCCTAATATCTTTCAAATAGTTTTTTATCATTAAAATCACTGATAGTATAATCACACCTGTGAGTTGCTCAAATAGTTCCGCATTTCGCTTACAACTACCTGCAAACTTCTAAACAAGAATTGAAATAGCTGTCTAAGGCATTCCATTTTTACAGTGGTCACATCTAATTTCGCATTAACTTGGTCCCGTAGATTTTAGGAATGAATCACGAATCCGGTTATAGCTTAGGTAAATTCTCCACTAAATTCCTACGCAAGTAGTTGCCATCGCTCATCAATTTAATATGTTCCAACTACTAGTATGCTAGATGTTGACCGATTAATCTGCTTTCAATGCAGCATCAACAGTCAAATATTATGATTTACTAAGAGGTGATTGGTCCGCACTCCCAAACCGTCTTGCCGTGTGGGGGAGATATTAGAGAAGGTTTAAAGGTCAGTGCAAACCCTCAATTCTTGTAAGACTTTTGATACCAAAACCTGGAGGCTATGAAAGGTTTTAGCCACGAAACATTTCATTATCCCAAGGTTTCGCAAAGCAAACGCCATGATGGGTTCCCTTATATTTTTACTGGCGGTCTCATGGTGTGATCAACAAGAGCACTGTCAGTAAGATCAAGATCAGTGATAATAAATCATGCTCTTCACGTGAGTCGTGTGAGCAAACGGCACACTGAAGATACAATTGAGCTCTTAAGTGATGAGTTTGCGAACAACCTACGTAAAAATAATGACTATTTCTATGTTGATAAATAGACTTCATTGATTTAAAAAGAGAATTATGCAGTAAATTTAGTAGAAATGGCTTTGTCAGCTTATATTTGTCAGCATGCATAGTTAATAAAAAGTGGAATATAATTTGCTTCTGAAAATGCTAATTTACGGATTTCATGCTAGTTTTGGATATTTCATTAGTAAAGACTTACAATATTGGAAAAACATTAAAATGTCACCCGCAAAAATTTGTATTTGGTGATGTATCCTGGCTATCCCTTGGATTCTGTCCGAATTTTGAATAAATAAAACAAGTTGCCAAATATATTACGTTTAATGAAGGATTCAATCATCATTGTACTTCCCCTGATTATCTATGACTTCATTTCATCCACTGACAAGCTTATTAATAACTTCATTATTGATTCAGATTTGTTTTGGTTTTGATTTGGAGAACTCACAGATGTCAGTTTCAACTTCTTTAAAAGCTCTTTCTTCCAAATGATCTTGTAAGCTACGAAAGGGAGCAAGGCAGTCGGGAGAATAAGTTGGGTGAAGCATTTTTTCTCAGCCAAATTCTTCTGTCTTTGGTAACGTGATTCTTGCTGTGTGGGGTCGTGCCGCATTGTCCTCATGAAACATCACCCCTTTTTCATTCACTAGAGCAAGTCTTTTTTCATCCACAAAGGATGCTTCAAACCTACTAATCAAACACAGTCGACTTAAGCCTTACTTGTTGCTGGAATATGTGGCTGCAATTCAAAGTGGATTATTCCTCGACGATCCCACCAAACTGATAGAGGGAAAACATTTTTCCCATGAAGCTCCTTTCTCGGCTGTGTCAAAAGTACCTCCTCTTTGCCATCCTGACACTGTCTACGACGACACTTAACAGCATTTTTTTCGAAGGTTGCCACCAAACAATTGAAACAAGTTAGCGGCGAGAATGGAAAGAGCAGATGTCAACTCGAGATTTGAGATTGAGTTTCACACAATTCATGGGTAGGCACCCCTTGTTCAAACTTAGGAATTTTTCCCAGTTTTTGTAGATGAAGACGATGGAGAGTTGTATGGTTGTTTGAACTAAGCTCTATTGCCCATTCCCCCAGTGACAAAGAAGGATGTTCTCCAAGAACTTCTTCGGGAAGCTTGTCATCAAACTCAGATGGACGTCAAGTTCGATCGTCATTTTGTGCAAGGTGAAATCTCCACTTCTCCACGAACTAAATGGATTTTTCTAGTCGCTTTGGCTGCTGCTGCTGCTGCTGCTGATCTTCCTCCTTTTCTTGCACTTATGAAACATGATATGCCTCAAATGCTGATTCTTGGGTACTTCCGTTTTAGCAGGATTTTAATCAAACAAATCTCAACTTATTGTTCAGCAAAGTAAAATTGGTCTGCATCGATTATCCCTCTGACCGTAGGAGCTTCGAAAGCCACAACCGAAGCTGTTTTCAGCCGGTAGCTTTGTGACTCCCGCTCACCTTCACGCATGTGGCACATCTACGTAAAGTAAACTAAGACATCAGGCTACTTGATTTGCAAGGCTCTAAAGGAGCCACCCCTATGACTATTCGTTTCCTTGACTACCGCGAACTTGTGCTCACAGGCACCAGCATGGTAGACAAAGGCTTTCTCCAGGACACCGAACAAGTGAGGACGTAGCTCCCTCCTCTGTCCGAATGTCGTAATCTGAGAGTAGCATTAGCATCACTAATCAGGAACACCTGAATCACCCTTATGACTGATTAACCCTCATCTGGCTGACCAAGTTTGCTTATCGTTTAATCAGGTCAACTAAATTGTAGTACCTGTAAAGACTCATGTGCCACATGCACAGATCCACACACACCTCTCCAGTAAAAGCGCTAGGACTGACACCCTCCCCTCTTATTCGGGTTTTAGGACTCTACATATTACGTTGGGTAGCTGATCCATCTAGGAAAGGCACAAGGTTACCTAAGCGCTACAACTTTTCGACTGAAATGGGTTTTAATCCAATCAAGCCTAACATAAGCGGGCAAGAACACCTTTGAAGTTTCCACCAGGAGCTATTACATCTAGTGTCCAGCTGGCACTGGTAGCATTTCACAGCGGGCAAACAAGCCACACATCCATTGTAATGCCCACTAGCCAAGAGCCCATGATTTTCATTCACCTCTAAATCATCACTTATAAGAGAATTGTTAAAAAGCACTACTACAATTACCAGACACTCTCCATGATGGAATTTCCCATCCAGGAATGAAAAATAAAATGCTAAGTGAATATCGGTAGCCAAGAAAGACGTCCATTTTCAAAACAAAACCGTGCAAACGCACAGTCATTCGAGTTCGAGTGAAAGAGATAGAGACTGGTGCAAAATTTTACAGTTGATGCGTTGGAGGGACGAGGGGCCATTAGTGGCGGTGGGAGTTCTTTTATCGCAGGAAGAAGATGGGAAGGACGAAGCGAAAGATAACTTCATGGAGATGAAATAAGAACGCAAAGTCAATATTGCTGCCAGGGCAGCCGGAGGTGGGAGGGGACTAAAGGAGCGGGAGGGGGGCTAGTGACTAAGAGCATCCATTAAGAATCATTTGCAGATACTCTGAGTACGACGGTGCTGTGGTTGTCCTATCCTCAACCAGAGCATTGATGAATCGTCCCTTCAGGGGTTCAGGAACGTCGTGCCTGATCGGGATCAATGCCGTACCCACCGAGCGGTCGCGTTGTATTGACTTCAGGAGACTCTGAAGCCTCCTCCTCGGCGCCGGGGGCTTTTCGCCCTCCGGCAGATCACCCAGTTTTGTCAGCCCCCTCTCCACCACCAACTCGTCAATACTCGAGTATCCAATGAGAGATTTCAGATCCTGCGCTGGAATGCCATAGCCAACGAGGAGAAGAATCACACTGCCTGTGTCGAGGACAAATATGCCGTCGCGGGAGATGGATTTTCCTGTAAGCGGGAGACAGGGGAGCGGCATGACAGCAGGCGGAGCGTCGTTGAGTGAGAGGGTGGCCGCCTTGAGGGCCAGAGTGGCATCAGTGCCGCAGATGGGGGCCGAGATGAACGAGTTGACGGCGTAGAGGCGTGGATAGAGCAGCGTCAGCGTGCGGTGGGCAGAGGCGCCGACGATGAGCTCGAGAGCCCCGGAGCGCACGTCGAGGGAAGTGGGGAGGTGGTTGCGGAAGGCGGTGAAGCGCAGGGCGCCGCACAGGTACGTGGGGAGGAGGCGCAGGGAGGCCGGGCAGAGGCCCGAGAGGGACGAGGAGGAGCGGGAGCCGCCGGCGCGCTCGTTCTGGTAGGCGGTGAGCAGGTCAGTCATGACCGCCGTGAGCGCCTCACGTGCGTTGCCCAGACCCGACGAGATGGTCCGCTCGACGGCCATCTTGGCGACCAGACATGCCACCGCACCCTCGTCGGCGTAGTTGAAGACTGCCTCGGCCGAGTCCGTCACTGGCAAGCACAGCGTGTGAACACGGATTCGCCGGTCCCCGTAGGCCGATGTGTACAGCAGTGCTGACTACATTAACAAAATAAACCGCAACCAAGCCAAACCCATATTAACGACTAATAGTTGGTAAAAACACAGGACCAGATAAGGACTAAAAGATGACGCCAAGGGCAGGTTATAAGATCAAGATAGACATTGCGTTAGGGCTGACATCTACACGGGGAAGGTTAACCACAGTAATAAAACGACGACTTAATGCTGAATAGGTGGGACAGAAAAAGCGGATAGGTCCAATACATACCTGGAAGACGACAGTTGAGAAGTTGTCCAGTTTTTCATTGATTTCCAGTTGCATGGCATAACCCGCGTCAGGATTAACCACCGGCAAGTTCAGCAGATCAACCGACCGCATGAAGAAATTGCCATAGAAATTCTGCAAAGGAAGAAAGCTGGGTCATAAAACGAAAAGGTACCCGACCGTGTGATTCTCAATGTGATAGCTGCAGTTTGGCCCACTATGGCCTGTAGGCACTATTTGATGGGTTTAGAATGTTATTAGATAAGCAAAATATGAAGGGCACGGATTGGACAAATACGTCCTTAATGTTTGAATGCTAGTTATCAACCAGTGACGAAATTTAGTACTTTAAACGCAGTAGCAATGAGTTGGTTACCTGAACGGCAATACCACGGGTACAACGCAGTCGCAGAACGGCCTCAAAGCCAATCTTCCGCGTTAAGTAGCGGTGGAAGTCTTTTCGGAGGTTCTCCACTTCCACGTAGTCGCACATCTCGAGTGGCGAGAGCTTCTTCTTGGACTGCTGGGACACGCCCGGTGCCTGAACACCGTTCGCGTTGCCCTGCTCATTGGCAGAAGCCGCCGACTGTGCCTGCGCCTCCGGGTCGTAGTGGAAGCCGGGATAATGGTAGACACTCCCACCCGAGTACCGCGACACCCCCGAGATCGTGGCGATGTCGCAGTAGTTGGAGTTTAGGAAGAACATGTCCACCGAGATCTGTTGATTGGAAAGAAAAAAATGATATCGATATCTAAACCTTTACTTCCGAAACTGATGCTTCTGCCAGCTTAGGGTTTTACGAGAATGAATAAGAGGGTTACAGGGTTCGGAAGGGAGACTGGCCTGTGCGGAGGTGAAGTCGAGGGCGATGGTGCGGTAGAAGTCGTTGGAGGGACGCAGATGCGCGGGATCGGGCTTGGAGAGGTCGTCGTGGGTCTCACGGCACTCGAGAGCTCCGGGTCCAACCGAGGGCAGGCTCGTGTTGAACACGGTCACTCGGCCGCCTGTGTGGCCAATCAACTTGAGCGCCGTCTGGAAAGAATTCCAGGAATGCATTAGGCACACCTTGCCACTTTGTTTGCTAGGAACTTTGGTGCGTTTGGACACACATGAAAGAACACATTACGAGGACTCCATCCCATAGTAAAACGGCAGATATTCGGACAAGCCGACTTACAGCCAACCTCAGGTGCACAAATCTATTAAACTACCGAACACAAACAACACACCAGTTAGATGCGATCTCACTACAGAGAAAAGTGGAACACGTTTTGGAGGTAAAGTTGATGAATGTTTTACTTAGACGAGTCTTTGGAAAAAGGAACGTGAATATTCTTTGTAAACATTCCATGCTTACAAAGAATCTGAACTCTCGAGAGAACGATCAACAGCTTAGGGACTAAAAGAAGGTGCTGAATTCTGGGTGAGAAAAACTACCAAACATGGAGAGCATTTTCCTAGTCATGCCCTAGAAGATCCATAGGAGCGTGCATTACGACGAATTTGCACTGGCGTTAACAGCTAGGGTACTGGGTCAACGCAAAAAGCGGTTCTTTTCAGCAGCAAGAAGCAACACACCATGCTGTTTGAGTTACTAGGCTAGCCAACTGTTGGTTTTTTTTCTGTCAATAACAATCGAATAAGCGTTAAAAATGGGAGGGATATCAGTTATATCCAAAAGCATTTTCTAAGCCTTACCTTCAATGCAGACTGCCACATATATAAAGGTGGAATATTTATGAAGTCAGCGAATTCCATAAAGGGCAGTCAGCAACTACTTAATTTGACAAAAAACGAATGCAATCGACAGTTTTTATGCAACCAATTGAGTTGTCGACTTGTGGACCTTCAACTAATAGAAGAGTTGGCTAAATTTTTGGAATCATTTAATGCATTTCGTTGATCTAAGACCAAATAGCCAACAAAGTACAGAAGACACTCAACAAGCCGGCCGTAACTAGAAGAGCTAGGGAATTCACATTGCATGAATCGGAAAGCAAGTAACGGTAAAACAAGTGTAGATTGAGGTGAGGTCTCAGAGTACAACAAGAACGTTCACACGAGTTCACGTTAGAACAAAGAGGATGAGTCTCACCCAGCAAATTACATAAAACGCTTCACAGCACGATTGTGCTGTGTAAATGCTTGAGCACCTGTTGCGCTGGCCACTGATTCATGTGTAAACGGTACGGCAGCTGAGTGCCAATCAAGAATAAGGGAGTCAAAATATTAGGAAAGGAAAGCGAGGACATCGACCTCATCCACACTAGCACTTTTAAAGTATGCTCACGCGCACAAGAGCTATGAAATCCTCCCAAAACAAAGTAATTTCGAAGCATAGAGTGGCAGCACTATTCCCGAAAAAAGTAAAAAAAGCAATTGCCGGACTAACCTGAAGCGCGAATCCAAGGCAATTCGACGTTTCCTGGGTGTTGGCAAACTCCGAGGGCAGCTGACGAAGCAGCTCAATGATTGGCTCCGAACAGTCAGTGATGCGATTCACCAGTCCGTTTAGATCCGGAAGAAACACTTCGGTGACATCCGAACATATGACCATGCGCATTTTTTTGCCTAAAACATGACACAAAATATGTTGGATACGATAATTACACCGAATTTATAAGCAGTGAATGTAAATCCAAGCCCACCTGAAAGGACGTAGAACTGAACACCAGAGTTATAGGTGAGCAGAGAGATTTGGCGTCTCGGATCACCTGGCAATTTGCCTAGTAGATCTGCGAGCATATTACATACAAGGTCCAGGTATCCAGTGGCGATAGCACTGCGCGAGACCTCCAGGCAAAAGACGTAGGTGGCAGCCTGAGGTGGACGAAGCATATACTCAGTGGGGGCAATGAATTCAACCGTGGAAGAACGGATCTCCGGTCGCCGTGTGGGGTCCCCGTAGGTCCGGGTGGCGGGATCCATAAAGAATTCATCCGGCACCATATTTGACACGAGGCACACCGGACACCGCCAACGTCGGCCGTTGTCAATAAACTTAACGAAAGGATTAATGTAGAGCCGACAGGAGCGACAACGGACAATGGCGGAGTTCTCGATCACCGGAAGATCGTTTACATCACGAAACGGCTGAACCAAAAGACCCAAAGGCATACGACACTTTGAGAGCAGCTTGCTTGTAACTGGAATAGCCGTCAGTGTGGAACGCATGAAATCGGGACTGCAGTTTACCTGTAAAGGGACATAGTTACGATAAGCGTAAAACCCAGATGCCTTATACAAAAATGAGGTAGACTTACTTTGGAAAATACACTAGGAGGGCGCGGTTTTTCAGGTCCGTCACTGGGCAAAAAGTTGGAGTCTGTGAGCAGATTTACAGGACAAGTGAGGCTATTCCATTCATCGGCAGAAAGCGCAGCGCCAGGAGTTTTATCATTCGCGTGTTGACGGGATTGGTTACTATAACACTGTTGCTGCTGCTCTACAGCGCTGTTAACATTCCGCGGATACCGGCCATGAGACGGTGATTGTGACTGATAATGCGAGTTTTGTGAATAGGCGTGAGGCGCTTGGTTTCGGAGTTTCAACTGCTGAGGAGGCGGCGGATAGAGTTGTGGCATGGCATTAGCTCTAGCTTCCCGGGAGTTGTTGGCCAAAGTATTTGTTTGGCCATCAGCATGGGGTGATTGAAAGTACTGGAGCTGTTGCTCCTGTTGTTGTTGCTGAGGATATGGGGATGAACTAGGGAGTGGAGGAATAGTGGGTTGAGAGGAGTACTGGGCTTGAGAAGTAGTCGCAGCTGAAGGAACCGGTGGTAGATTCCCAATAGAGCTAGAGACTACTTGACTAGAAATAGGCTGAGCTTGTGTGTAAGATGGCGAAGAAATTAGTGGAGCTTTATGGTTTCGATAATTCTGCTGGTCAACAGTGTTTGCGTTCATCCGAGTAGCATAACCATCATTTGAAACAGGGACACCTTGGTACTGCAATGCTGTTGAAGTATTCACCTGGGGAGGACACATCGATTGGACACTGTAGGCATACTGTTGTTGCTGCTGATACGATACATCAACCTGACTTGGGGCTCGGTAATTAGGTGCTGAGTAACTGTACACACTCGGATTAGGAGCATACGGTGCCTGGGATCCATTGCCAACGGAAGCAGCTACAAGCGTTAAGGTAATTAGAAAAAAAAGAACAATTAATTTTACCAGGATATTGACTATCTTCCTGTGACCCCAATGAAAAAATTTCAGTAGCTGGCTGTGAATAATCCACCGGCTTCGCCTGATTGCTTTCCATATTACTAAAAGCGTCAGGATTCATATAGTCCCCCTAAAATTGAATTTTTTTACTTTGAATCATATTAATTTATATCTTTTAACTGAGGCAGGAGCTCACATTGTCCTGGTTATATACTGACTGCTGAATCTGATAGAAATTGCCAAAGTGATTCATAGAATTCGCTTGCTCCGCAGACATTTTCTAAAAAAAGGAAGGCATCATTTTTAAAACGCACAGCACCATAAACAAAGTGGAAGAGGCTTTAACTCAAAGTTAACATTGTCATTAATAAAGTACTTATTTGCTAATTTGGCAGCTAAGAAATTCAAACAAGCAAGAGATACAGCTTCCTTAGAAATTAATCAGAGTTACAAATGATTTGCAAAGATGCAGGATTTTGAATGGTGGTACGGGAGAGACCGACAAGCAGAATCACCAGTGTTTGGCACTGAGTGACGTACGAAGAAGGTGTTCAAGGGTTTCGCTTTAGAGGATATAACAAAACAAACTACAATGCAAAAGACATTTTGAAAATTTCAGGTTCGTAATTTTAACGAAAACTATCTATAGAATTATCAGGCTTATATATGTAGAAATGGATTCACCATTCCTATCACTCTATATTTTTTAAATTTGTTTGTTATGTTTTTTATGAAGTTAGTATAGGGATATTAAAGTTCTTGATGTTATCGAGTACAGTGTGATCAGTTATTTAACTTGTTGATGTTTGGTCGTGCGTACAAGGGTATTTGTGAAGATCAAAAAGTAGAACTACTATTTTGTCTTCTCAAGAGTGACTGTTGCCAGAAAGTAATTTTCATAGTAGCGACCACTTTTTTAGTTCAGGAAGACACCGCGGGAGTGTTTGTCGGAAGAAAATTTTCCTAAGGAGTGTGCTTTTGTCCGGCACAATTTTGATCGCTGCAGGGCAGAAATTGTAAAATAAATTTGAATTTTTATTCTTTTTAGCTTGACAAAAGGGCTCGTCTAAGAGGTCATCGATACGGAAATGATTAAAATGTCAGTACTTGTTACCGTTGGCACAACATCATTTAACTCCCTTATTCAAGAGGTAAATACGCTAAAATTCCTTCACGCTCTATCATCTCTGGGATATAATAAACTATATTTACAATATGGTAATGGTGAATATGGACCGCTTGGAGAGAAAAGTCCACTAGAAATTGCAGCATTCCGTTTCAAAGCGGATCTAGCCCCCCTTCTTGCTGAATCGTCACTAGTTATAAGCCATGGCGGTGCTGGCACATGTATGGAAGCTCTTACTCCACCTGGAGAACGCAAACTTATCATTGTCATTAATGAAGACCTTATGGATAACCACCAGCACGAGCTCGCATCCACGTTGTTCGAAAACAAGCACGCTTTTGTATCCCGTATTCAGGATCTTTATGCCTTCTTAGTGACTGGAGAGACGGTACCCTTCGTCGACTCCCCTGTAAACAATTTGCTTTCCTAGAAAAGTTTTGTGATTTTCCTTTCTGAAATAACTCTGATATCAAAATTTTAGGTTAAACCGTTTTGGAACGAAAAAGACCCTAAGAAACTCCTTGGCCCATCAACGTCCCCTGAAAGCGTTGGCCTGGTCCCCTTCCATCGCGGCAAGGCCTCCCTTCTTGTGGATTTCCTTAATGACCTGCTTGGTGCCCCCGAGTTCCTGTAGTTTTTTACACATTTTCTGGCTGTAATGCTACAATCGGATTGCCTCTATCGTTAATATTTCTTGGATGGCTTTGATAGGTGTAAGACATTTTTACCAGTATATAGTGTGATATTTTCCACATTCGTGTTCAAAAACCATCTCTCTACATTGTCTGCTTTCTGTGTTCTGTAATTTGCGGTAGGTGCTCAGAGTTAGTTTTAGTATTTTGAGCATGACCTCGGTTGTTGACGGATACGTTTCCATCCGTTGATGCTTGTATTGATCCTTGCAATTCCAACGGCGTCAGAATAAGTCCGAAGTTATTCAAACTCACCTGCTCAGAAGCTACCAAGGCAAAATACTACACGTCGTGATTCCGTTTTTCGACATTGTAGTACGCACAAATCGAGCAGCGCTTCAGGTAAAAATAATCCTTTAATTAGCTATAGTTGGGCTATATGAGAGAGTATGGTTTACAAGTCGGTTGAAATGAGGCAAATTAAATGATTACGTGTGGAGTCGGGGCTCAGATATGAAGAATACCAAGGTCGGTCTGGCTCATAGATCAATGAACCTCAGAGCCCTTTAGTACTGCTTTGAGTATAGGAGACGTGGAGGTGTCCTTATTACAACTCATCAACCCAGTAACAGCAATTTAGTGACAGACAAGACGTCACCGGCGAGGGGATGACTGCAACGCGCAAAATTCCGACAAGACCCCTTTTGATCGCAAGGGGCAAAGTAGCAACAGCGCAAGCATCAGTCTGTATTACTTTGATAAGCAAACCCATAACTTATAATTTAAGCCATCAGAGCCTACTTTATACACTAGAAACACAACTAGAGCTGGCGCAGGGGGGGGTGGGAAACCTATTTGGCTAGGGAGCAGGCGAGGGCAGCGGCATCTTCCATGTCGCGCGCAATGTGCAGCTCGAAGCCCGCGTCGGCGACGGAGGCGGAGCGGAGCACCTCCTGGCCGCGCGCCGCGTTGGTGCCCTCCAGGCGCACCACGAGGGGCACGCGCGGGCGCTGTCGCCGGCAAGCGGCCACCAGGCCCTCCGCCACCATGGCGCAGTTCACGATGCCCCCGAAGATGTTTATCAGGATGCACTTCACCCGGTCGTCCACTGCAACAACCAAGACAACAGCGCTCACTACTCGCCAACGCAGACAGGGCACAACAGCACAACATGCAAACTACAGAGAGGAGATTAGGGAAAGCAACCTATGTTGGCCCTCCTATTAGTCACTTGAGGGAGTGACAAAAATATAACGCCGATTTATCAAAGGATTGACGACATAAATCGTCGTTGTATGGCAGATCAAGATTATGCGATCAATTCAGCAAATCAACGCTTCAAATGGGATATCAAGGACTAGATGCCCTAGAGCTTTAAAGGCACCTAAAATTAGATATAATGGATGGAAGGAACCATCCAATGGGAATGGGGTTGCACAATAAATAAATCGTCTACGATTCAGAGGATTAGATCGCACCTAACCAGCCAAAACTAGTAAGCTTTTAAATGACGTTAAACCAAAGGTAGTGGAGAGGCACACAACAAAAATTAATCAAGCTTCATGCTGGAGATGAAATTTAAATTCTTAGTTAAAGATAGAAACCACAGGAAAAGAAATAAGATAAAGTTGAAGTAGAACACACTGATAACGTAATCTGAAAATGTATGAACAATTGCAAATGAGGGCAATAGGATTGGCCCTAACAAAAGAAAGCCTAGTAGAAACATGACAATATACCCACTAACAAAAGATCACTACCCTTCGAAGCAGAAGCTAATAGCGAATTTTACAAGAGCCTGAAGGCATGAAAAGGGAGTGGGAGTTCACCTGAGAATGATTAGCGTGAGATTGTGGTACATTGTTTACACATTGCGGTAAAATTGTCTTTGAAATAATTTGCGCTGTTGTCCAAAATGTGACTGAAACACATGGACCATACACCCTAACCAACCAGTATCTTAAATTGCGTTATTTCGCCAATAACTGGTGATCATTAATATAAGCACCGATTGGATTTTAGACACAGCATGCAAATTTCCGATATCCACCTGTAAAATACGATGGGAGCGGGGGTATAATTTCAGCAATTAACACGAAATGAGGGAGAGAAACAAAACAACATAAATGAAGAATAACACCAATAGCGAAAGGCAACGCGAAACTCACCGTAGGTGAGATCTGCAAGAGAGGCGTTAGTGAAGACAGGAGTTAATCCACCGAGTTGTTGCATGTTAGAAGGCCACGACAAAATTCTACCAGATTTATGTAAAGAGCCTAAGTCACTACCTTCTAGTCAGCTCAATTCTGTAACAGAATCAATAACAATTCGAAGAAGTGCTTAGGAGCGGTTCATACCTTGTCACGCACACAAAAAGGACTAGATTCGTTTGTGATATTTAACCCGAGAATCCGACCCCAGATTTGCCATACTAAATAGCTCGTCTAAATGTTATGAATGCACATCTTTCACACAACACTTTTACGAAAACAAAAACGAATATGAGTAGAACTGAAAATACTTAGCAAGCAGGTTAACTTGATGCTGCCGCAGCACTTCATCATATAGACTAGTTAAGTATATTACGAGATACAAAAACCCTGTGGCTTACAATTGAGCGTTTGGAGAGCGAATTCGACGTCAGTTTGCGACGCTTTGCCACCGAGGTCTAAGAAGTTTGCAGCACGACCCTTGTGCAGCGAGAGGATATCCAGGGTTGCCATAGCAAGACCAGCACCATTTACCATACAACCGATGTTACCGTCAGGCAAGCCGATATAGTTCAATCCATGGGCTTCAGCATTCGTCTCAAGAGCCAGTATCGAGTGCTCACCGGCGGCCTCCAAGTCCAATTTGCGAGACTGCGCGGCCAAAGCGGCAACACGGGGTTGTCGGTAGACGGCATTGCTGTCGAACGAAAACTTGGCATCCATGTTTACTAGGGTACCATCCTCCTTCTCACCTAGCGGATTTATCTCAACCTGAAGACAATCAAGGTCCACGAAGAGATTGTATAGGTTCTTTAGTTGAGAGCACATGAAAGTGTGCTGCTCCGAACCGGGAGTAAATCCGAGAGAGCAGGAAATGTTTCCGGCTTTTGTATCTGCGAAAGTTGTTGATAAGAACTTGAAAATAGATATACCAGTCATTCCTTCGGTTAGATCGATTAGCTCCTTTTTGATTGATTCCGGTCTGGTTTTAGCAACCTCTTCAATGTTGACACCACCTTCAGTGGAAGTCACAACAACAGGGCAACAGTGTTCGCGATCTAGAAGGATGGCTAAGTAGCGTTCCTTCTTTAAATCGACCGCATCGGCTATCATTACCTAGTGGCCATTGTGAAAAAAATGATAATTCACCTACAGTATTAACCATCATACCGTCAGCGGTTGTTTGCTTTGTTATCAAACGGTTTCCAATCATTTTAGACACAATCATTGGGACTTCTTGTGGATCGTTGGTGAATTGGATTCCACTACCACCACCGGTGGCAAACTTTCCCAATTTTCTGCCACCAGCCTGAACTTGTGCTTTCAAAACATATAAATTTGGCTGAAATTTTAGAAATGAGATATATAGAGTATGTACCTTAAATGCAGCACAAATACGCTCTGCTTCTTCTGCGGATGACGCGATGCGAAAATCCTGTACAGCAAGGTCATATTCATTCATTAGTATTTTGCTTTGGTATTCAGGAAGATTGAAGTTACGCCGGCTTTGTACAAGACGGGGAAAAACTGGCAATACCCTTCTTAACC
Source organism: Anomotaenia brevis (assembly GCA_030710315.1). NCBI lineage: Eukaryota > Metazoa > Platyhelminthes > Cestoda > Cyclophyllidea > Dilepididae > Anomotaenia > Anomotaenia brevis. Next base: position 1,199,358 of record JAUOZQ010000005.1, read on the forward strand.
TGCCATACAACATTGCGATAGGTCGGATTTGACCAGTAAGGTTAGCCTCGCAACACTTGTGCACATGGTTCGGGCGATAGTAATGGTAATAAAGTGTATTAAATATGCTACTGGCCTGAACATTTCAGAGAATTATGAGAAAACTTATCAATATTTTTATAGCATGTTGAGTGGCTTACTTGAAATGCCTGGTGCTATTTATTTTAGATTTACATGAGCCCGCAAACTTTCCGTTTTATAGCATGATGTAAGTTATTCGTTTAACACTTCAAAATTTGTGATCTAGAGTCCTTTCGTTTTCTAAATCAACATAACACCTAATTGGCGAAGATCTGTGCATGCCTTCGATATTGTATCACAAAAAACACTAAACATAATTTAGTTGATTTAATGCGCTGTCATGCTTCAACCGTTACTTTCATGTTAGACATTACGGTCAGGTGAATCTACCCGCAAATTATGGAATGAAATTTGGACCGAAATTAGAAATCTTGTTCATTAATATCCTCTTGAGAAACGTCCTGAAAACCATAATGACTTTGGGTTTGTATAATTGGTTACTTCCGCGAAAAGCAAACATATTAACGGGTTATCGAGAAAATGGGGCCCGTAAATAACCCGTGCAAAGAAAAGTATACAGACA